>OX388305.1:3059479-4259479 GCA_947579605.1 Athripsodes cinereus
CCCAACAAATTCTATGTCTAATGAATTTTTCTTATGATTTACTTTGGTGGATTCATTTCTAAAATAACAGATGATAATTTAATATAAGTAGATGAAAGGTATTTAGGATGAATGACATACTTCATCGCTGAATTGAAATTATCTGTAGGTATCCTCACGCCTTGTCCCATGTGGGGTAGGTAGAGAGAACGGAGCACCATATTGATATCCTTACACACTTCTTTCGCTTCCTCCACATTCATCCGATTTGTCTCACTCGATACACGGTCGTTATTGAAAATTCTATCCACGTTGTCAAGCCACTAGTTCTTGGACGTCCGTGCTTACTCACACTTCATCATTCATATCTATGTATTTCAAATTTCTATACCACCTAAATTGAAAATTTGACAATGGGGAAGGGGTACAGAAAATTTGAAACGTCCTATGCTTTCTCAAAACCTTAGTATTATTTGAATCAATTAATCTTGTGAGAAAATGCTATCACAGAACGGCGCTATATTTTTTTAATTCACAGGTAGGTAAATTGATGTCCACAGATTTCCGCGATAGCCGGGTGGATGGTGGGTATCCTTCAATATCCCATACAGGTAGGTACTATAGATTACATATAATGAAAGTAAAAAAAATTATATATGGGTAACTATATAATTAGGTATATTAATACGATAAGTATATGACGTACCTAACTATGTATATATCGAACTAATAGGGGTGGACAGCAACCCTTGGCATAAAATTATGCGAATAATATTTAATATTATCATTGTTAGGTTCCGTTCTGTACTGAGATTTGTAGTCAAGCACTGATCTAAGGGGGAGCATGCCGGGCGCTTAGTGCGACAATAATTAATTCCTAGGATCGTGAAAACATTAATAGGTAACAAAATCTAAGAGAATGTGAATTATTTTAAATATTGAAACCTAACAAAATGGTCCACGCTTTTTAAATTCGATGAAACATGATGACAAATTTAAGAAACTGCCACATAAAAAGGGCAGACATTTTAAGGGTCAAAGAAATCATCAAATTTCGAAATATAAGCCTAAAAAAGGGGGTTCACTTGGAAAATTGAGCAACCATACCAAATTGGGGAAACTGGAATAACATGCTCATTATTTAGAACAGAATTCATATATTATAATGGACTGCAAATATTACAGAAGTAGGTATATTAACAAAATAAGGTGACATTTCTCAGTAGATGTTAACTGTCTTATAAGGGAGGTTTTATTTATTTCTTCATTCTTTACTGTACATTGATCACAAACAAACGAACAAACGCTTTAACAGGCAGGTTTTTCGAACTGTCTTTTACAGGACACTCGAAAACTTACAAAAAAGAAATAATGCGAGAAATTTTCTTTACCCCAGGGACTCCACCATGTAAGTCCTTCTATTTCCAGGATATCACAATCATGTTTACACATAAAATCAACATGATTAAGTTCATAAAAGTGTTATACACCTATCAAAATAAAAATGTAATCAGATTCTTATCGAAGGCCGTACAAGGACTATAATAATATGTTTAGCTTAATCTTTTCAAAGAATTGCTAGTAATAAGGGGCTGATTTTCAGTGTAACCCTTATCCTAAGTTTCACTTTAAGGGCCAATGTTTCAATGTGCTCTTAAGGTGATGCTTATCGTTAGCTAGTTAGTCGTCAATTTGGTTTATTTTGCTTTTACATCCAATCTTCAATAATTCATTACTATTTTACACCAAAATTGAGACCTACATAGACCCTCAGTAACCTTTATGGCTTGGTATAAATATCATTATTATACTAGACAGTGTCACTGGGAGTAATTCATGGGGTGAGCTCATCTGCGAGGAGCTGAAAGAGAGGTCGTGGCTTTCTGAGAGGTAATGGGAAGACAGATTTTGACGTTTTTATGATTTTTTTTTATTGTTTTGGATGCTGACCAACACCAAAAAAAGAAGATTATTGGGTTAGTTGAAAGAAATCACGCCTCTGCAATAAACTCACATCTGTTGGTATATTGATTGCATTTGATATTGTCATATTTATATGTAATTTTTTTTGTAATCAATGAGCATTAAAGAATAAATAAAACTAATATTCTATAATCAAAATTCAATTGAAAATAATACCTAGAAGTAAGGACTAATAGGTACAACTGAGAATTACCTACTCTATCATTCTATCCCTTACATTGAAATTTTGTGGATACAAAAACCAAATTAGTAGAGTAATGATGAAACTTAAGATGACAGTCACCTTTAGGGACACACCGAAACATCAGGAATTTTTAGTAAATTCGTTTGATTCAGAATACAAAAAGATTAAGTTCAACGAAATAATAGTCCTTGTGTGACCTTCGTTCAGAATTTGTTTGATAATATCTCGATAGCACGTGCTACGATGTTGTGTCAATATTTTATTTTGATGCCTAGGTAGGTTCCTACTTCCTAAATAAACAGATAATCGTAAAAAACAGCAATAAAATTCTCAAGCCTATTTTATTTATTTAGATATATATTTGATGTTATTATTATGGTGTTAATCAAAATCTTGTAGGATATTTTATTATGTTATAAAAGATAATATCTATGTACCAACATAATATGTAGGTGTTACATTCTTTAGATTAAAGATTTCCGCTTTTCACTCCAATCTAATGTATACCTACCAGCGGCGGAACTAGAGTTTATATATTGGGCATCATGCGATTTTGCGATTGATATCCAGACACTATTTACTGAATAATGATACAATTGAATAATGTTACAATTTTATTGATTTAAGCGTGAGGAAGAATCTCACTAAAGCCTTTGTGTGGAGCATTTTGGCTATATGGGTGCGAGACGTGGACCATCAGCAAGAGTGAAAGCGGACGGTTTGCGGCATTTGAAATGTGGTGCTATAGACGCATGCTGAAGATTCATTGGTCGGAACACGTCGAAAACGAAGAAGTGTTAACCAGGGTTGGCGAAAAAAGGCAACTCCTCAAAAAGAATCTGCCAACAACGAGCTAACTGGATTGGCCACAACATCAGGCACCCAGGACTGCTCATCGCAATCGCAGAGGGTAGGACCTAAGGCACAAATGGCAGAGGTCGACCGAGAGACGCCTATATGGACCAACTGAAGAGGGACATGCGCTGTGGCTCATACATGGAGTTGAAGAGACTGGCTGAAAATAGGGAGGAGTGGAGAAGAAAGTCCAAACTCGTTGCAGACCAATCCAATGGATTGTAACTCATTCATTATATATAATGTTACAAGCTAAAATGATTGTTGGCCAAAATTTGCAGCATTTTTCTTAAATTCCCTTTATATTGATATCGGATAACAACCTCAATTCATTAAAAAATAGCATAACCGCGAAGACCAATACATGTATCGTAAAATATAAAATTATTTTTTATGAGAACATAATTATTACATCCAAAGCGCGCACTAATACATACAAATCATAGAGAATGCAGCGCGTTTAGCAAAGTATAAAACTTGTACCACCGCATCTACGTTCACTGATATGTGTGTTAATATCACTAAATATCCTTTAATAATAAGCATGATAGATAACACAAATGCTGCATTAAATGCAATAAGGTGGAACAGGATAAAAATAGTTTTAGGCGTAATCTGAATTTTTTTGTTCTAAAGATTGAATTGAAGTTTGTAATAAGCACGTTTGACGGCAAATTAAAATCTTTTTTAATTTACTCGACGGTTAAATTTCTCAGTGCTTTTGATTGTCATGAATTATAAAATGTATGTTCGGGCATTCAGTGCATTTTTGCTAATATGGCTAGCACACCACTGATCTACCCTTTTGATACCTACTTAATAAAGGTAAGCAGGTTGTTAACGAATATAAATTTTCTTTCTAAAATACAATAAAATAAAATAATTGGTTCTCTGTTTACTGTTGATCATTTGGTTTCTTAATTTTATTGTTCTAGTATTTAATGATATTTGTCACTGTTTAATTTGTAGGTATTTGTATATGTGTATTTTAACATGTAATAGGCTTATGCCGTGAGTTTATGTAAAATAAAATAAAATAAAAAAAAATAATAAGGTAGCGCCATCATTCGTAAGTAGAGTTTTGAAATTTTTTTTTAAGATAAATCTGTAATTTTGTAAGAAAGCTCGGAGAAATGAATTTGCCACGGGCCTCAGATGATATAGTTACACCACTGATTATATTGTTGTTATTGTTATTGACTGTTTGTTCCATAAAAAATAAATAAATAGGTAATAACTCACCATCTTCGCTATTATAATTGAGATCCGTCGGTGAAGAATTATTGGTATCTCCATTTTCCTCAATGCAGTTGTCATTCTGCGAAGCTGGCGCACCAACAAGGCTCGTTATTGAAAGAACCGATCTGGCGGCTCTTGGTTTTCCACCCATTCCAACTGCACCAATAATATTCAAACTATTATTATTATTACTCTTTGAATTTGCAGAATTGGTTACACCAGTTCTGGTACTTAAATCCATCATTGATATTTTTATTAGTATAACTCAAGAACTCACAGGGTTATTTAGAAGAAACACTATTTAAAATTGATTAAATTAACACTTGAAACATGAGTAATGTTTAAAATTTCAATATAAGAGGTATATAAAATAATTTTTTTATTTTTCACCCAAATATTGATTTAATTTTTTTTTATTAATGACTATGAAACTTTTATTTTTATTTTTCTTATATAAAGATTAATACTTTATTATATTTATACACTCTTGAGTAATGACGTAATGAACAAAATAAATAAATTAACACTAGAAGTTCAATGGAAAATATATCAGAAGTAGCTATATAAATGAAAAATATAATGATTTGTATCGAAAATGTACCAATATTTTGCCTCACTACTAATTAAATAAATTGGCGATGTGAATAACTTCTTTTTTAATGTTTAAAAAGGAAGGTTTATTTATAATCTATTATTATTAATAAATGTCCCATTTGGATATTCAAAATTTATATTATTATTTTAAATAAGCATATGTTGGGCTATTTTTGAAAAATACTCGACAATTTACAAAATAATTATTACATCTAACGCATTTGATCGTAGTCACTATATAAACAGGTAAAGAAAACATTTAGATAGTAATTTATAAGCGTCTAAATCAGCTGTCAAATTAAATTTGACAGATGACACCTGTCAAATTTGTAAACGGAACACAATCCATTCAAAATTCATATTAATGATCTTTACCGTTACTGTTTAATATTATTATTATTGTCGTAAATCAAACATAAACATTCCTCGTTTTTTGAAATTCGATTCAATTCGAAACTTCAAACGTCGTCGGCGTCGAAGTGTCAAACAATAGAACTGTCAAAAACGTGGTTTTATTGTTATGTTTTTTTTTTAAATGATAAAAAAACGCGCGCGCGTTCTCGATCGCTAAAGCTTGGAAGGAAACTAAAGGATTTGTAATATTATCATGAGAATTTTCCTAGTGAGGTGTTCGTTTACCATGTTCTGTCATTCGAGACATGATATTATTATGGCGGGAATTGTTAGCCGGTTTTCCCCTCTTTTTTTTAATTCAATAGGCGTGGTTCGAATCGAACAGAAGGCGGAGCTATTTAAATTGATTGACCAATCACATGCTGAAGTGACAATTATGGGAATATAAGCGATAAATACAATGAATTTAATAAGGTTTGTGATATATTTTTGTGTGAATGGTATTCGGAATGGAAGTTCTGTCACATATTATTGACAACGTATCATTCTCGTGTCGATATATTTTTTTTATTTAGGTAGGTACAAATTAATGAAAACTTTAAAAAAAACAAAAATAATTTGCTGGGTATTATAATCTACCTTCTATGACAAATAGGTATGGTAGCTAGAGAATGTAAAGAAATAAACACCCTCTAATTAAATAGTAAACTTGATATTTTATTTCGTGATAAATATCTTCAAATTTGTGTGGAAATTGCATATTTTCACTTTAGGTGTTTTTTCAAAGCATTATAATTACATTTATTTAATTTTGTCAATACCTAATTATTGTGAACCTACCAATATTGCTCCATGAGCGACACCGGGTTTGTAAGCTAGTACCTACTAGGTACCAAATATGAAATACCTAGATATGAAGAAAAATTAGGCACCTACTTACCTATTTGTTAAAAGGCAAATAATGAAAAAAAAGAAATCACACCTCTGCTAGATAGAAACAAATAAATACGTACCTTTATTCAAGATGGATAGCACGTATCATCGCTGAATATGAAATATTAAATGAGAAATAATAGACAAATAGAATAAATAAATACTTACCTATCTAATAATACCTATGTATGGGAAAAGTAAAATTAAATAGGTATGTAGATATGTTGGATTATCTAGGTAGCAGTGGCTTATTTCCATAGAAGCCCAAAAGCCAGGTTTCTGAGCTTGAAAGCTATTTCGAAAAATAATATAGGTAGGTACCTATATTTTTTTATAAATTAATTTTTAATTTATAGTAATTTTACATCTTAAATTTAACAACGATGAGGTTCGCCACCCATCCTGAATGTCTTTATTTTATATTGGCACGGAGAGAACGGTTTTCATGTTTGGGTCAATTTCAACTAGGTATAGGTTATCCAATAGTATCCAGTTAGAAAATATATATAGGTATTGATGATCATAGTTGTACGTATTTTTATTATCTTTCACTGTGTGCCGTAACAAGATTTGACAGGAGCCAATGGGGGGCGAGGGGGTGCATCTTGTTCAGTAATTGTAATTTAATGTAAATGCATAATTAGTATGCCATGAAATTCTACTGTGTACAGGAATAAATCATTACAAATACAAATTAAATTATAAATATAATATGTAAACCTCACCCATCTCATACCTGGATGCCTCATGATATCTTGTAGCAGTGTACAGTGAAAGATAATAATAATAAGTACAATTATGATCATCAATACGTATATATTTTCTAACTGGATACCTACCTACTATTGGATAACCTATACATAGGTACCTAGTAGAAATTGACACATATTTGTAGTATGCGGTTGGTCTGCAGGCTACCCCGCTTGTGGGATGTGTCATGATGGTGTAGTACACTGAGAAAAATACTCAAAACGAATCATTGGTACGGTACTATCAGATTAGGACCAGAGATCGTACAAACGATTCATTGGTATAAACCTATAAAAATAACTCTTCGCAAACAAATCATTGGTAAATTTACCAACAACTTGTTTGCGAAGAGTTAATATTATAGATTCGTACTAATGAATCGTTTGTACGATCTCTGGTCCTAATTTGATAGTACGTACCAATGATTCGTTGTGAAATTTCGTTAGTATTTTTCTCAGTGTAGTAGTAGTTTCGACACGCCACTGGCTATAGGTGCCTACCTATTATAATTTCATTTTTTCTTATCTATGTTGTAATCAACTTTATTATTAAATTTACGTATATTTGAATTTAATTAGATGCCCAAGTACCTAATTAATTAATTAATTAGAGTTTATATGAGTATGCAAGTAGGTAGGTACATTAAAGCTCGATAGGTAGGTACCTTTAAGTTTATTTCAAATTCTAAAATTTAAATATTTTTTTTTGTAATAAAAGCAAGAACATTAAGTATTTACATGCAATAAACGTAATTACTTATAGGTACATTTGATAATTTAAAAAGAATTAATAACACTGTTATATTTTCACTATAATACAGTGTTATTAATTCTTTTTAAATTATTTGATATGAACTTTCACAGTGTAGACACAAACACCCTTCAACAACTTATATTACCTACCTATATATTTTTTTATCATGTCTATTTTACCCTCAAAACTGAGCAGAGCTCGTTCAACATATTCATATTCAACATATTCAAATATTTTTTTAAAGGAATTAATTCACTTTTTTACAAGAATAATCATTTCCTTTATAAAAACACTGTGGGTAAATCATAATTGATTCCCTCAAATTTGAACAGAGCTAGGTAGTGGTTTAAAGGAATTATAAATTAAAACAGATTCCTTCCTACCTTTTCACAGGACACTCGTAAGCTTGCAGAAAAGATTTAGAGCCCTTCTCTCTTCCGGGGACTCTACGGACTCCATTTTAATTCATTGTTATATCTATTAGGTAATTACAATATGTTGGTAATTATAAACAATCATCCCACATTAAAACAACAAGCAATTAAGCATTAGATAATCCCGATGTTTAAATTATAAAACAAAAACCTAATAAAACAAATTAATTAATGAATAAAAAATAATAATAAATAAATAAAACAAACGAACGTACGACGTTAAAGTTTTTAATTAAGGAACTATGTATTTATCTATATCTAGGTAGGTGCCTACCTATATTAGGTGCGGGTGTGTATATGGTTTGAAAAAAATTGTGACATTGCAATACTATGTATAACAGAAAATATGTCTTTAAATTTCTTGTCGTCTAAATGGACTGTAGGTATATATTATAATCATCGTCTCGCATATTTCTTAAAATGAATGGGCATATTAACAAATGCTTTGCTTTTTTTAACGGAGATTTGCTTCTATTTTCGATTATATAATTATATACCTACATATATACCTACTTTAAAGTAATTGTAATAGTTAAGTTGTTGGCGCGTACGTATTCGGGATATCAGAAGAATGAACGTATGCGAGAGGAGGTTGGCCGTACGGAGCGCACGATGGAAGGATGACGAAGAGGGTGTATTTATCTGAAAGAGTGGACATATTTAAGAAAGGGTGGACGTCCAAAAACTGCATGGTATTAGTGATGTTCCGAATATTTGTATTTTTTGGGGCGTTTGTATTTTATTCTTAATATTCGTTCGTGAATTTTTCACAAATATTCCAAATATTTGCGTGTTTTTAGCCATTTGCTTTTGCGAAAGTCATAATTGGAAATGAGGAATATAATTATATAGGACGTAGGTACTTGAATGTTTTTCCAGAATTTCCAGAAGCGACTTTGTTACGGCTAACATCGAGTCCATTTTTAGGTATTTTTTTTTCAGAATGTATTAGATATATGCAGTTAGTTTGTTGTTTACCACAATATACCACACTTGTGGTGTGACTTTGAGTGTTCATTCAATAAATAAAAAATAATATATTAAAATAAATTGTAAGTATGAATGACATACGAGGTATTGAAATGGTAGAGAAGAATAACTTAACGCAATCTATATAGGTATCTACCTACAATATATTTATACAGAGTGGTTCATAATTAGCATTAATACAATATAAATTAGTGACAATTAAGGCAGCTTTCAACTGTTTCGGGGGAGGGGCAGCCATGTTGGATTATAGTAGGTAGGTACCTACCTATTATTATAATCTGCTCGCTACATCTCGCTGCTATCTCCCTCCATCTTGTCGATAGAAATAATAATAATAATAATTCTGTAGATATTCACAATATTATTAATTCTTTAATTACTACCTTCAACGATACTCAAAAAAGAAAGACATATTTAGCCCCGGCTAAAGTTATTCTGGGTTTAAAAAATATGAATTATGTATCTATCTTTCTATCTATATATACTCTCACACCGTATCACAAGTGGAGTAGGCAGAGATGATAGAACGTCATATAAACATATCCTTAAATACTTCTTTCGCTTCCTCTGCAATTAATTAATGGGAACTTATTATTTGTTCGGCTATTAATCCATTCGTTCGGCAAGAAAAAATCAGCATTTAAGTCATTTGCACAGCAAATAATGTTTTCATGAGCAATAAATAAAAAATAAGCGCAACACTTGTTTTACAAACAAACTTGGTTATATCGGCAAATTAACAAATTTTAACAGCTTAATAAATAATCGCACAACAAAATAATTAATTGACCAGCAGAATTGTTATTTGCGCAGCAGAATATTATTATTTGACCGGCAGAAAATATTAGATAAACAATATTTTTCACACACCGATTTACCTTCGGATCCACACGAAGTTTTTGTGATTTCTAACCAAATTATTAATGATGACTACGAAAATAATGCCAGTTTCCGCTTTGCTATGTTAACGATAGGTATATCTAACAGAAATGTCGAAAAACGCTAGTGTCGTTCATTCAGATGCTACATATAAAATCACATAAAAATATGATTTATTATTTGAACAAGATTAAAAATTTAGCTTTCACAAGTTTAATTAAAATTAGCTCACGGTTTGCTGCTCATTTATTTATTTTGCTGGACAAATAATCATTATGCCGGTCAAATAATAATTTTGCCGGTCGATTTAATTTAGAGTTTTACAATATCAAATTATTTGCAATAGAAATATACCTAATATTCTCGCTGGGCATAAGTAGTATATCAACATTATCAACATGATATATTTTTCGGCAAAATACATTTTTCTGCTGAACATAACATCAATATTATGCTGATCGTTTAAATCTTACTAGCACACCAATTTCTCTACACAACACGCGATCGTTCTTGAAATTTGATCCACATAATCAATCCACACTGTTCTCGGACATACGCGCTTACTCACATCTCTTCTTCCAAACAGATTATTATTATAGTTATTTTATTAAAAATATTACCTACCCTGCACTGAGATCAAAACAACTTTTGGCCAAGGATAAGATACCTACATCGTCTTCGCTATCCATTCATCAACCATACGCTCCACATGTCCAAACCATTGTAATTTATATACACGCATTCTAGCCACAACACTCCTCTAATATCCACTGATTCTTTTGAAATATTTCATGGAGTAATTAGCGAGATAAGCTGTAGTGGTGTACTCGAACCAAATCCTACTGAATATTACGTAGAAAATAAAAAAAATATAATTAATTTAGATATTATTCCGTATCCTAATATAGGAATAGTTTTACCTATATTAGTAGCTATTATAGTTTTATGATCAGTACCTATGCGCAGAAACATTTCTACAGCCGAGAATATTTTTCGACGGGCATCAAGTCGGAATAAAGCTTTGTATATAATACTATACTATACTATACCATCACGGCATATTCCACAAGTGGGGTAGCCAGCAGATCAGCTGCATGTAAGAAACATCCAAACTGTATATAATATAAATAATATTAATAAACCCGACGTAACAATAATGGAATAACAGTGCAGTTATTTACGGAATTGTTAGTATACGTGTGCCAATACTTACCTTTTTACTTAACCCCGCCCTTTGTTGTACACGGGAATAATAATATAACATAAATCGGTATTTATTAATTAAGATTTTATATTTTTAAATCAGTACCTACCGGTCTGAGAATTGTTACTAAAAATTAGTACCCTGAACGACGCATTGAAATACCGTCCCGGATCAAAAGATACCTACTCATTTTTTTAAGAATTTTCAATTTAGAGAACGGAATGTCATCAAGTGTTTACTTTTCTTCGTTGGTATCGAAGTGTTACGTCACGAATACATTTTTTTATTCACGAAATATAAACATACACATACATACCTATATAACACATTTACTTAAAAATAAAATACCCTTAAAATTACATAATTTCCTATTCCATTTAAAGAGTTAAATTTGTGTCTGGAGTAGAATCCACATATTTCTAATTATACCTTTAGGTATACAAAAAAATCTAACAAAGTTTCAAAAAACAACAAACATATTTTTATATATGATACCTATGATTCAAAGCTTTGTGTAGGTATCTATGTAAAATTGGCAAGTGTTTTTCAATCAACCATTGTATGAGGTTACTTATTTTTTCTGACTTGCATTTTTTTTTAATTTTGCTTTGTTTTTTCCGCGACCTGGCTTTCAAGAGCTTCCACTCTCATGATCAGGCTAACGTGAAACTCTCACCGCTGTTATCACTAGGCTAACGTTAAGCTATGTAAAGTTCTAGGTAGGTATACGTTAGCCTGATGATGAGAGAGGAATCTCCTGAAAGCCGTCTCGCGATTAATAAAGTCATTGTGGAAGTAGGTACTAAATATAAATGTTTAGATTGATATAATTTTTTTTTTCGTTATATAGTTATATTTTGAACTTGTTAGAGAACACGCCGACAAATCATTTTTGATTTGGCGTGACTCGTAAATTGTCTTTTTTTCTTTTCTATTGTAGGTATATTATATTTGTTACCAATAAATAAAAATAAAAATTATTCACATAAATAGCATTTGTTTTCTCTGAAAAACACGTAGGTACTACTTAACTTACTTATACGAGTCCTCTTTCACTGTGTAGGTATATTTACAAGAAACATGACACATATAATGTTCTACTTAGGACTAAGAATGTTATTAGTTGTAATTAAGTTTAGTATCAACTGTTCACAATTAGTATTAATTACACACATTGTCAACATAATATCACACATTATTTTGGTTAGCTGGAAGATATTGCCTCCAGGCAATAAGCTCGCAAATTGCTCATGATTTTTTTTCTGATCAATAAAGTGTTATTATTATTATATTTTACTGTTGTTCTACCAGAAGTTAGTAAGTAGGTACCCGCAGTTCTATTAACATGTTTCTTTGTAGGTAGATAGGTAGGACCTGTGTTCCTACTTAAAGAAAACCATCGCGTGATTCAAGACACTTACAATGGGAAGCGTAATATTTTATTATCATTTAGTGCATTACAAAACTGATCATAGTTATTAACAGAGTTAACGATGTTAATCATTAATTAATCGTTAATTAAAAGAATTAACGAAGTTAATCGTTAATTAACCGTCTCGGAAAACATAAGGTCTCCCACTCTTTTCTGTGAGTTTTCGAGCATCCTGTAAAAGCTGATTCTTTACCGGGGACTCCTCAGAGTTTTAACGAAAATTAACATTAAAAGATGCGTTAAAATATAATATAAAATAATGCAAAAGCAAAATAAATAAGTTAAAAATTATGTCAAATCAATAATAAGTTAAAAATTACCTATGTAAAATTATGTCTGAGTGTAAATGTTAAACTAAGTTTTCGCATTTAACTGGATTTTACACCTGCGTTAGTGAGGATATTAAGAACACTACTCAACAGACATTTCATCCGCACAAACAACAGACTGCGCAAGCTGTCTTTAGTAGAAAAAGTGAAGGTGTTCCGATGCTTACGAATCGGCATAGGCTGGTTTAAGTGCGCTTTACCCATGGTACGTTCACCAATTCCTGTTTCAAACTGCTATGTTCGACATCTGTTGAGCATACATGTCAACTACTAAAGGGAGTTTGCACAGTCCGTTAGTTGTGCCCATGAGGTGTTTGTCGAGTAAGTAATATTCTTAATGTCTGGGTGCATTTGGGATTATTCCAAATCCAGATTCATCATTATAAGTTTGGGCAGATGGCGCTCTTGTGGCTGCCTAAACTCGTAACTTCTCCTTCTTTTAAATTCAAAATAATAGTTAAACGTGAATTGATTTTGTATATTTTTGCATTCCGACTGAAATTAAGTGTGTTTTTTTTTATATTGTTTTTAGTGTTTACTGTGCTAAAGTTAAAATGTTAAATTGTAAAAAACATACAAATCAAATCGAATCAAAATTTGTGACAATAATATTTAACCAAATTTGTATTGTAAAAATAGTAAAGAATAAATTGAGATGATTTGAATCATGAAACGGCGCAACAGAAATGATCCAATAATAATAATAGAGAAAAAAATACACATTTTTTAACGTAATTTTATTAACCCCTTTATTTATTCATTAATCCGTTAATAATCAACTCATATTAGGTATTCAGGTAGGTAGGTACCTACTAATACTAACAATAGGTACACCTAATATATTTTATTTATTTATTTAGTGTTTCCACCTTTGCTTTGCATGCTGTTGTTGCTGTTATTGTCTTTATTACGATAAAATATTACTTGTTAGTTACACATTCGACTTCTACCGACTTCATATTATAAACTTTATTAAATCAAATTGTTTGAGTGGGTGAGTTAACGTTAAACAACAAACTCAAATACCTACAAACTCCTAAATTTGATTCATCTAATTTACCTATACTATCACGACGTCTCCTATAGTTAAGAAAACCAGTGAATAAACTACTGTATCAGCAAGAGTGAAAGCGGACGGTTGGCGGCCTTTGAGATGTGGTGTTACAGACGCATGCTGAAGATCCATTGGTCGGAACACGTCGAAAACGAAGAAGTATTAACCAGGGTAGGCGAAAAAAGGCAACTTCTTAAGAGAATCAGCCAACAACGAGCTACCTGGATTGGCCACAACATCAGGCACCCAGGACTACTCATCGCCATTGCGGAGGGTAAGACCGAGGGGACAAATGGCAGAGACGGACCAAGAGATGCGTATATGGACCAACTGAAGAGGGACATGAACTGTGGCTCATACGTAGAGCTGAAAAGACTGGCTGAGAATAGGGAGGAATGGAGAATAAAGTCAAAACTCGTTGCAGACCAATCCAGTGGATTGTAACTCATTATATAATATATGAAGATACATGAAACCCCATGTGTCAATTTTTTCAAAAATGTGATATTGATAACAAATAATAATTCGTCTCTTCGTTCCGCATCTACTGATGAAATAATAACCTGTATGCTGAGATATCCACAAAAAAGTAGCCAATGCGAGTAATTAAATCTCTTAGGTGCTGTTTTTTCTTGAATAATTTGTGGAAACTCACAACGTACCTACCTACTTAAAAAATATTTCATGCCCAGAGATTTATTATATTTTTTTTTTGTTTTAAAAAAAAAAGATAGGTATATCTGAGTTTTTGTTATAAACCCAAATACAACCTTATACACCTTTCACAGTAAGCTAAAAGCTTGTGTCGAGAAAGGGGAATTTGCCAGCACCTGGGATCGAACCACGGACCTCATGTTCACAAGGCCGAGACTCTACCTCCAGGCTACCGACGAACTCAAAACTCGTTATAATATATAACGAGTTACAATCCATTGGCTAGTCTCTTTAGTTCTACGTATGTGCCACAGTTTATGTCCTTCTTCAGTTGGTCCATATAGACATCTCTTGGTCGGCTTCTACCATTTCTACCTTTAGCGATGGCGATAAGCAGTCCTGGGTGCCTGATGTTGTGGCCAATCCAGTTAGCTCGTTGTTGGCTGATTCTTTTAAGGAAATGCCTTTTACTTAATCTTTTCACGATATAAAGTTGTCTGTAGGTGTGATTTACAGAATTTAGACTGATTGCAATAAGTAATAATAATATTGATCCCATATTGCGCTGAACAAGAATTCGTATCGCACAGCCTATTTGTCATCACATGCATCCTGCAGAGAACACAATGATCGTGTGAATGAATATAATTTGATAACAGAACGCCCTTTTTATTACTTTTTGAAAGCCTGAATTAATCACGCAATAATAGGTATAATATTATTTGATCGAGTTGCTGTTTATTTTGTATAACTCCATAATAATTTATGGGTTCTCCCTCCCTCCCCCTCCCCCCCTCCTTCTAATGAATCGTAATTAATCGTTTGTACTATCTCTGGTCCTAATCTTATAGTACGTACCAATGATTCGTTGTGAGTATTTTTCTCAGTGCACTGTGTAAGCATGGTTCTCCGACAGAGATGTCTTATTGGTTTTGTCATCTAAAGTTGTTTACATTCATTAGCCTACATATTATTAATAATTTAAAAAGTAATTATTTTCTAAAAGAAAACATTCGTTTGTATGTTTTACATTTTATAACACCATTAACATAAAAGGTGCTATGTGTAATGATAATAATATTAGACTTTAGGATCGATTTTGATGCGCTCTGTTTTCTATTCTGGGACCCCCTGGGTTTTTTGGGATCTTATCTTCTTTTACACAAGTGACCGCCAGTCAATTTAATTGATATTCATTTATGCAGGGTATTTTTTATCACTCATGCCTATTTATTTTAGCATATTTTTTTCCATATTTTTAAAGAACAATTTTTAAATTGTTTACATGGAATGTGGCAAAAGTGTATCCAGGATTTTAGCATTAGGAAAATTGATTTATTTATGAATTATGCAACAAACAGTCAATAAAGCATACAATAACAAAATAATATTAGATTCATACATACCTTCCCTGCATAGCCGGTTACTTCATAATAGGTATATGGTTTTTCTATATAGTTGCCAACTCCAATATTGCTTTTAACCATACCAGGGAACACCAATGGCAAACTGAATGCTTAATTTCACAACAAAGAACTGTAGCACTAAATAAAACCAAACGTAACCTAACCTATATTTTAATCAGTCAAACGTAAAAATAATTGTCAATAAATATGCTGTAACATAAAATAACACCAGACCTAACTTAACCTAACCTAAAATGTCAAACGTAAAAATAATTATTTATTGAGTAGTCGTTGATTTTGTAAAACCTCCATGTTTATATATGGAAAAAACTTTATAAACCAGGGCACTACTCAATAAAATATTGAGTTATACTAAAACCGATTGTGTTTTTTCCATATTTATGTAAAAATTACTGTCAATAATTGTGCCGTAGCATAAAATAACACCAGACCAAACCTAACCTACAATCAATCAAACGTAAAAATTTGATACGCTGAGCGCATACGAAAAATGCAAATAATTTATTTTTTGCTTATAAAATAAACATGCCATCTTTAATGCGTTTTCCATCGTGAATATCAGAACTAGGTAGGATTATAAACTTTTTTCACAATATGTGATCCTCAACTTTGGGGAAATAGGACATACTTAAAAAATAATCAAAATGGCAGGTATATTGTATAATTACACCCTGTATGATGTAACATGTAGGTATTAGTAATGTATTTTAGGTAAGCACGTATATATATGGGATGTATCATGTATACATAATAATGATTATTCTTTTAAAATGACCGTAGAAAATTTTATCTGATTGCAATCAACATAATGAGTGTGGCTCGGGTGAAAAGAAGAATAAGTCATACCTATATTATTATTTTTCAAAAATATAGAAAAGGACAATTAATTTTATATAAATTGAACATATTGATGGATGACTCTCCTAGCAGCTGCCTAAAACCTTTGACATGACATTTTTACATATTAAAATATTTTCCAAAAATAATATGATTAATCAGGCTAAATAAAAAAATATCTTATAGAATCGCAAGAAAACAGAGGCATACTTAGATATACAAAATCACTTATTTTCTGTCGTTGTCACAAAGCTGAGGATCGTGACTATCATTTGTATAGGTGTAAACAGTGGCGTAGCTAGGGTCATCTGCGCCCGGGGACATGGCACAAAGTCGGCGCCCCTTCTCGGAGCCGTCAAGAAAATTTTGAAATTTTACGATTTATATGGTTCATTTTCGAAGCATCAATCTGGTATTTTAATGAAATAAAATAGAGACTAAAAGTGATGTGAGTAGAGAAAATTCTCAAAAGAATTTCTCGAGAACGAGAAATTTCTCCGAGAATTTCTCCTCTGACAGAAGAGAAATTTCTCTCCATAATTTTCACAAAAATATTACCTTTCGCCCAATACCGGAAAACCTGATCGGTCTAAAACTTCATTGGGCTGATTTGGGCCCAAATCAGAGGTTTTTAATACTTTTTCCATGAAGGTACCTACCATTTTTTTAAATGGACATGTGTGGTGTCAAACTTTTTTCTTTTTCCAATGAAAAAACTTCAAGTTTAAGAAAGAGGTTTTTACTACTGTACTATTATTTACGTAAATGTTTACTATATTTTTTCAATAACTCATGTATTTGTCGGTTATCTGTTTATTTTAACCCGAGCGATGCCGGATAACAAAAACTAGTAACTTATAAGTGAACAATGAACTCTACTTAAAATCGAAAATCATCAATTTTCCTATGTTATATTTGTTCCTTTTAAAAACTAGTCTATCAAGTATATTCTTTTTACACATTACCATATCCTTATTGTAAAAATGAACAATAAAAAATATTTTGTCTCAAAATACACCATAATTCTCCAAAATTCTCCACTACGAGAAATTTCTCGAAAAAAAATTCTAGAGTATTCCATAACACTACAGACTAATAATTTTCTATACGATTGTAAACAATTAAGCCAGATAAATGTTAAACTTTTCATATTGAAAAAGGTAAAATTATAGAATGTCAGGATATAGCTTCACATTATCAAATAAATAATCTTAATAATAATGAAATATACAAATACTTCCGCAGTCCAAAAATCTATATCGCACTAAAAACAAAAATAAATTAACAAATGATTTTAAAGATAGATAAAATAAAAGCGATCTAAGCCAAAAATATAGAAAAAGCAATAAACGCGTAGGCTATTCCGTTATCAACATACTCATTTGGCATTATAAAATGGTCAAAAACCAATTTAAATAAATTAGAAAGTTTAATAAGATCAAAATTAACAACAACAAAAAATATCACCATCCAAAGTCCGCGGAAAAAAGGTTGACTCTGCCTAGAAGTATAGGAGGAAGAGGAATTGTTAACATTTCCCCTTTACATAATTATCAAATTGAATCTCTTAAAACATTTTTCAAAAATAAACAAAATTATTTTACATTACATAAAATTATAATACAGACCGACAAAAATCATACCTACATCATTAAATGTATATGTCGAAACAGTAGGTACGCGAATAAACTATTAAAATATTTTGTTAGAATCTTAAAATAGGAAACAACTTCATGCTAGACACCTCAATGATCTCAACCAATCTCATGTGTTTTTTTTTTATTAAAACAATAAACGGCAAAAGCCTTTTACATGATAGATCTCAAATCAATACAACATACACATATAACTAATTTCAATAATAATTATAACAATCAACATACAATGTACAATATCAATGTACATTAACCCTTAATTGGGCCCCGTTAAACTAAATGTAAAACGTAAAAGTTTTTGCCAGATTTATATTGTTAATTAGGATAGAAAGTAAATAGAAAAAAAATATTTCTTGTTTTCTTTTTTTTTCATACATAAATCTAATGTGGGAAATATTTACCTTTTGCTTTTATTCTGTTAAATTTCAAAGAGACTGGTGGGAAATATTTTCCTTTTGCTACTGTAATTGTCTTATAGTTTGGAACTAAATAAAAAAGAAAGTAACTGGAAAACATTTTTTATTTAATTTTAAAACTAAAAATTACAAAAAAATATAAAACCTAGTGTACTAAATGAAAAAAATCAGTATATTACTACTCTCTTGGTAAATGAAAATTTTCGAAGCAGGGAGTAACGCATAATGATACTTTACAAACTTTGCATTCATATTTAGAACGTCTTTCTTTTGCACGTGTGCTGCAAAATCGACACCTCTTAAATGTTTTGAGAATTGGCATATGGCATCCAACATCCCGGAGTCTGATTGCATCAGGAACACCATGAACCCCTCCCTTTTTTGTCTTAAAAATACATGAAGATTTCTTTCTACTTGTAAAATTTCCCACAAGTGCTCGGGCTATTCGCAAACGAAAATCTCGATGAATATTTCTTTCGGCAGAATGAGAATTTATATACAATATGTAACTGTTCACTAGACATGCCTCTAGTAAAAACCAGAATATCCTATGCCAGTTTTTTCTAGACTTCTTACCTAAAGGATATGAGGAGCGATAGTGGTCAAAAATATCGACTCCTCCCATGTATTCTGTGTATTTTTTAATCGGTAATGGAATAAACATTTGTTTTTTAGTCCCATCTTTTTGCTTTCTATTTATGATACATACATCTTTTGGATTGAATGCTGTGGTGCAGACGAACACATCCTTTGTATCTCTCCATTTCAGAGCAGCCACAGGGTGCGAATACTGAAATATGTACTCTCCTGTAGCAAGTTTGTTGTCTTTACTTTTACTCACAATTGGATCAGGTAGACCTTTTCTGTTGCTACGAATAGTACCAACGGAATAAATTTTCTTTTCATATAATGCTTCAAGTAACGGCAAACTTGTGAAAAAATTATCATATGCAACTAAAGTATTTTCAGGCAATTGTTCACACAAATCCATGACTACTCTATATCCTAGGTTGTCCTCGCTAGTTGGTCCATTCTTCCCAGTATAAATTTGAATTTGATAGAGATAACCTGTTTTTGATTCGCACCTGGCCCAACACTTATATCCCCGCTTGATGGGTTTTTTCGGCATGTATTGCTTTAGACAGCTTTTACCCTTAAATTTTATCATTGCCTCATCAACACTATGCGTTTGGGATGGTGCACAGGCTGCTGAAAATGTTTTATTTAGCGTATCAATAAGTGGTCTTACTTTGCCAAGTTTATCATAGTTGGGAGAACTTCGTGGCAATTCTTTTGTAATATCAGTAATGTGTATATTTTCGGTTATTTTCTTAAACCGTTTCAAAGTCATTACTTTGGAAATGACTTCGTTTCTATAAAAGTCATCAGTTGACCAATAAAGCTGTGTATCAGACATGGGATTGATGGACAACATGATGATAACCCCAATGTAGGCCAACATTTCGTCCTCAGTGACATCATTCCAATGTTTTGAGTTGATTTGTTTTGCATAAATATTTGTATTAGTTACTAACATGCGAATAGACTCTTGAGGAAATAGATCATAAAAATAATCAATCGGTTGATTTCTATTGGAGTGTATTCTTGTCGGTTGCAATAATGAATCAAATGTTTTGGGACAATATATGCCATCAATGTTTGTAGACCATTCTCTATTTTTATTTAAAAAAAATGAATAGCTTCGTCTACTTGGTTTATAACTTTCAGCTTCGACTTCTTCCACTGTTTCCAATGACGCATCTTCTGAAGGTGAAAAACAGATATGTTACGTATAATAATTATTGTGTATAGTAAATAAAATTACCGTTTTTAAAATATAAATTACTAATAATAATCTTCACCTGTTAGTGTGTCCACATGCTGCATCATATTAAGTCTTGTATTGGTGATGTCTGTGCTCATAACTTCGTTTATTTCAACATTATCATCAGAGCATAAATCATCATCAGATGAATCCCTCATAAGCACTGCTTCAATTTCACAAACATCCAACTAAAAATATTTAAATGCATGCAATAAATATACAATCAGTAAAATCTAGTAATAAAAGCGGGTAATTTAGGATAATTTGTGCAATTCTGTATGAAGATTACTTTTTTTAGTACAGTTATAATAGGTAGTATAAGGACAATAGGCAAATATTTCCCACAAGATTTATGGATGCATAATCTATAAAATATAACAGATGATAATTATAATTATAATAATTGTGATAGAAAAACTCAAAATCTACCATTATATTAAAAAACATTCTACTTACCGTATTTTTCCGAGACATTTTTAATAAAAAACTACACACCAAGCACTGTTTAACGCAAAATGACAGGAAAAAATCTTCCCTCCAAATGTTAAAATTGATAACCAAAGATAATGCGGTTCAGTATAAGATTGCGCATAAACGATGAGTATACAAATATATTTAGCTTCGACCGAAACGCATTTTGTGGCAATTACGTTCCTTTTACAAGTTTAAATCACCTAAATACGATGTGGGATGTATTTTCATTTGGTCCAATTAAGGGTTAAATAATGAATAAATAAATAAAAAATAAAAAAATAAAGATTCATAACAAACAAGTGACAAATATCCGTCAAACAGATGGTTTAACTCTGGGGAAGTGTATGGGAAAACCGAGGGTTTTATACTGGTTGTTCAAGAACAAGTAATAAATACAAAAAAATTATCAAAAGTACATTATAAAAAATCAAAATACAACTAACGATTCATGTAGAAAATGTCTGGCCAAATCGGAAACGATACAACATATAGTTTCGGGTTGTTCTACTCTCGCTCAAACTGAATATACTAATAGACATCATCATGTCGAAAAATAATACATAATTTAATAAACTCGCGAAATATAATACCATACTTTAAATACAACCCGGAAGCGGTGTTAGAAAATCAAAATTATAGGATCTATTATGATAAAACAAAAATAAAAGATAGACAAATACATCATAATAGACCCGATTTAGGATTACATGATAAACAAATTAAAATTACGTATCTTATAGACATCGCTGTACCAAATAAGCATAATATTCAAACAACTGTCGCAGAAAAAATACAAAACTAGCAGGAGAAATTAAAAAAATTGGCATTCTATGTAGGTCTGTTTACATAATACCATTAGTTTTGTCAGCTACAGGGGTACCTCCGAAATCTTTGATAAATAATTTGCAAAAATTAGATTCACCGGTAAATTGATAAATTAAAATTCAAAAATCTATTAAAGTTAATACTTGTAATATTGAAAGAAAATTTTTCAACACCGATATTTCAGGCACAATGCTGGTATTTTGAGCCCATGTTTTGAGCCTAATCCTTTGATATCCTGTATATCTGGATAGGTGATTTTTTTCCGGCATTAGACTGTTAAGTTTTTGTATAATCATGACTGATCATATGGAGACTCATCTGGTTGTATAATGCTGAGAAGTGTGGATGGCAATTCTGCCGCCGCGTATAGTTAAAATTTTATAAAAAATTAAAATATACTTATAAAACATGACTGGTTAAATGAAATGTTAAAAATGTTGAGTAAAAACTTTTTCAGAAATATATGCGAAAGTTGTTAAAAAAAATTAACAATTTTTACATGATAATCCAAAAATAGCGATGATGTGATGAGTAATGAAAAAAATTCCAATGTTGTTTTTTCTTGCAAGTAAAATAAAATATTATTACCGAAAAATTTGCTAGATTTCAAATATTATTTAAAACAACAACTTACTTGCTACATTTCTATCTAATGACAAATTTATCTCTTTTCAACTAATGTGAAGTAGGTACATATTATACTATTTTCTTTGCACTCAAGTAAAATCCTATATTCGACTCGAAATTATTCAACCTGTATAATTTGATAAAACCAGATGCCACTTTCAGTTATGAAGAATAATATTTGAACCCAAACTGATCTTTGTTTAAAAAAAAACGCCATCAGCAATCCTGTATTGTGGATGTGTCATTTGGTTTATGAGTAGAATGGCGCCCCTTGGTGCTCAATGGGGGCGCTAAAATCGTGTTTGCCAACTGGTTTGTAATGAAGATATTTGTGGAGCTCCAAAATTCTTTCAAACGTATTTTAATCTTTCAAACGTATTTGGAATACATTTGTTGACATCAAAATGAAAAAAAAAAGTTTTAATGCTCATTTTGGCGCCCCCTAAAGCGGCGCCCGGGGACATATGTCCCCCCCTGCCCCCCCCTAGCTACGCCACTGGGTGTAAATAAAATGTTTCCAGTGACACTGATCCTAAGCCATTCGCAGCGTCTCGTGTTAGGTCCCTCCCGTTGCCTCCTGCATTTGGTTACTCCCTCTTTTCCGCAAGTTTGTGTGTGTCATACTATAAAAGGAAGGTGTTCGAATAACTATTAGTTTAGTTTGTTCATTAAGATTCAAAATTGGCCCTATTATGTCCTCATTTAGAAGAAGAAAGGACTTTTTATGACTTTCAAAAAAAGTCCTTTCTTCTTGAATGAGGACATAATAATAATAATAATAATAATAATAATAAACTTTATTGTACAAAATATTTTAACAAAAAGAATGAGATTACAACATGGTATATACAAATATTTTGCACAATGGGCGAGTTTATCGCAGGGACGCGATATCTTCCAACTAACCCAATAAAGTAAAACAAGATAAATTGTAAACAATGATAAAAAATAAAAATAATTATAAAAAGTCTTTAAAATTATACATAGAAACCAAATTATTAACCATAAATATATAATACATACTCTTAAAAAATTACCAAAAGAATTAAAAATAAATAACTACATAAATAATTAATATATACATACAGATAGATACTAAAATAAATACCGTAAATACAATACATACATACATACAAATAGATACTAAGATACATAGGTACCGTAAATACAGCAATACATATAAGAAAAATAAACAAATAAAAATAAATAAATATGTAAATGCGAAATGCAACACACATGTTGGAGGGGGGAGGGGGGGGGGAGGGGGGGGGGAGGGCTGCTCAACGTGAATGAATACACGTGAAGAAGAGAAAAAAAAAAAAAAAATGTTAGGATGAATCTATGTATAAACGTCACAAACAACTAGCAACCATTGATCTCTCTTTTAAAAGTATAAAAAGACGTACAAGTACGAATTTTTGGTGGAAGCTGGTTCCACAATCTGGCCCCATGGACGGTGAAGGAGTCTGTGTAGCAACTGGAATGATGTGGCGGTATTGCCAGAAGATTATTGGCTGCTGATCGCAGTGGGACGCCATGGGAACTCAAAAATTCAAATCTCTCCTTAAGATATGCGGGAGCAGTTGGAACAAAAATAATCTTATACAATAAGAGAAGCGTGTGAATATCCCGGCGTTGAGGAATTTTACTCCAACCAAGGCGCTCACGATACTCAGACACATGATCGTATTTTTTGAGATTAAAAATATAACGGATGCAGGTGTTTTGAAGACGTTCCAATTTGTTCAAACCTTCGACGGACAAATCCAAATAACAAACATCAGCATAATCAAAAAGAGGGTGGATCAATGATTGAACCAGTAGTTTTTTAGTGTCAACTGAAAGGAAATTCTGCATTCTCCTAAGAGAATGCAGTGAACCAAATACTTTTCTACTGATTTCATTGATTTGTTTCCACCATGATAACTTAGTATCGAAGAATAAACCCAAATTTTTGACGACATCGGAAAACGGAATAGTTGTGTTATTCAAGACCAGTGATGGTAAAGGAGCAGATAATGTTAGAGAAGATAGATTCCTTGAGCTGCCAATGATGATTGCCTGTGATTTTGCAGGATTTATCAGAAGACCGTGGTCTCTACACCATAAATTGATATGTTCAAGATTGACATTCATAGTATGAAAAGCAACATCTAAATTATTCAAATCAAAATGAATGTAAAGTTGGAGGTCGTCAGCGTAAAGATGATAGGCCCCATGAAGATTTTCAGTAATTGGATTGATAAAAATGGAGAAGAGCAAGGGGGATAGTATACAACCCTGTGGGACTCCTGCACGAAGGTCAACCCAGCTGGAGAACTCATCTCCAATAAAAACTCTTTGACGACGACCCCTAAGGTAGGAGTCCATCCAACGAAGAGCATCTCCAGTAATATTTAGAGTCCTCAAACGAGCTAGGAGGATGTCAAAATCAACACTATTGAAGGCACTACTGAAGTCTAAAAGTGTCAACAATGTAAGTTGTCTTACCTCCATAGCAGATCTGACATCCTCAGATATCTTGAGCAGGGCGGTGGTTGTACTGTGACCCCTTCGAAAACCAGACTGGAATCGATTGAGAAAATTGTTAGCCAGAAGATAATCATTCAATTGTTGATACACGAGTTTTTCCATAATTTTGGAAAGAAGTGGAAGAATTGATATCGGGCGAAAATCCTTTGGTGAAGATGGATCACTGACCTTTGCAAGTGGAATTACATTGGCATTTTTCCATTGGTTGGGGAATGTTGCTGAAATGAGAGAATAATTTATTATAAACACAATAACTGGAGTTATAAAATCTGAAAGAAGACCAATCATTTTCAATCCCACACCATCACAACCAACAGCTGTAGATTTAATTGACTGAAGAGTTTTACGAACCTCCTCCAAAGTTACAAGTCTAAATTTAAAGATTTCACCATCAGAACCATAATTGGTAAGATTACTTAACGAAGCAGCCTTGATAGAGGGATCCATGTCGACAGGCGGGGAGGCAAAGTGGAGATTCAATTCACTGAGGCCAACAGATACAGAATCGATGGAGTCGGTTTGTCTATTCAGACCATATTTATTAATAAACTTCCAAGCATCGCCAGGAGAGGAAGAATCTATACCGGCAAGAAAAAACTCCTTCTTGGCCAGACGACAAAGATGCGTACAACGGTTTCGTAAATATTTGTAGTTCTCCCATCTAATAGTGGTTTTGTCAGTTTTAAATTTCACTTTGGCTCGATCTCGCTTAGCCATAACCTTGCGGATTTCGTTATTTAGCCATGGAGCCGGAGGTCGTTTCATTATAATTGACCTGACAGGGGCATGCCTGTCATAAAGGCCCAAAATAGAGTGGTTAAACTTGTCGACCATGAAGTCAATGTCGTTTGATGAATAAATATCCTGCCAAGTAAGTTCACCAGCATCCTCACGCAGTTGATCAATATTTATTCGTCGAAAACTTCGAAATTTATACATTTTAGGTTTAATCTTTGGAAGCTTTATTTTATATGATAAGTAAATAAGATCATGGTTGGAGAAACCTGAAGCTGTCAATTGTCCATGACCTTTGACATGATCAGGTAAAGAAGTAAGAATCAAGTCCAATAATGTTTCCGTAGCGATATTTGTATTACAAGTGTGATGCGTTGGTAGCAAAGGCATAACATGTAAATTTAAGGCGTTCAATAAATTTAGTAGTTTGCTAGAACGGTAATCATTTTTCATAAGGCAAGTATTAAAGTCCCCCATAATTACACTGTGTATATAACTATGAGTCAAAGACTCCAGTAAAGTTTCAAATTCAGTAAAGTAGTTGCATGTCGGAGGACAGTACACAACTCCTAGTAATATTTTAGAGTGCAAAGTTGATACCTCAATGAACAGATACTCCATGCCCCCCACAACCTGCGATTCTGATGACTTTACAACCTTATAGCCAATGTCTTCGCGTAGGTAGATAGCTACGCCACCACCCACACGGCCAACCCTGTCACAACGGATCATGCGGTACCCCGGAAGGCCAAAGATAGACGATGGTAGCATAGGCTTAAGCCATGATTCACTGATGAGAATGGCATGCAGATCAATATCTGAAAAGGAAGCAAGCAGTTCATCATGGTGTGCAGGGATGCTTTGAGCATTCATGTGACAAGCGTTGAAAATATTTTTAGAAGAGTTAAGAGACGTCCGCAGGAGCTCTGAGAGAGAAGGGGGTGAGCTAATTGAAGAGTTGGCAACCGAGATGTACGAGTCTGAAAGAGAATGTTGAGCAGAGGTATAGGAAGAAGAGGAGGAAACAGAGGGGGAAGGAGGGAGAGAGTGGAAAGAATTCTCATGTTGTAATGCAAAATCATTCATTATCCAGCTACCTATGTTCATAACACATACAAAAAAAGTAGTAAAAGTACTAAAAATAAATTTATATAATTATATGTATATATATAAATACTAAAATAAAATGCGTATAAAAATAATAAAAAAAATTTTAAGATAGGTTAAAAATATATATTAATTAAACAATTCAAAAAAAAAAAAAAAAATTATCCCTTTTCCTTTGTTTAGGTCTGGCTTTCAAGTGAAGTAGTACTAAATGATGAGAAGTTACCATGAACCTACCAGCAAACGCAATAATGTTTAAAGATTGAGCTTACAGGCAAATAAATAGAACATATCGCAAGTAAAATGTAAACAAAAGCAAATCAAACACTCACCATCTCATTCCATTCATTAGGCATATATAAACATAATAGGGCCAATTTTGAATCTTAATGAACTAACTAAACTAATAGTTGATTAATATTAGTTATTTTATAGTATTCAGCATTAGTTATGAACTATAAACAACTATAAACTCGAGAACCACCAAGTGTAAACGATAAAATCTGTGGGACAAACTAATATTAGTCAGTGATACCGCAATACAAAGTGTTTTTCACGTTCCGATTTACACTTCTGGCAACAATCTAATAGTTATCGCGCGTGAAAATTGTGAAATGTCAGATTTGCCGATATATTTTGGCGTTCGTATTTACGTCGGTGGTGGTATAATTTTACAATTTATACATCCTAAGAGTTGCGAGGGCCCTAAAAATATAATTTTTTACTTTTAATTGAAAAAATAACTTAGCACTTCCAAAATATAGCAATATTCTGCGGCAAAATGACAGCAACTAATAATATTCGCACATAAAAGTCGCGAATAAAATTCTGCCAAATCCAACTTATTTTAGTGATCGGCTGTCAACTAAAATTTCATTCTGAATACGAAATCCATAGATTCTCGAAATTTATAGTTGTACTAAGGTGTCAAAATGAACTAATTAACTAAATTAGCACGAAAAACTGTGAATTCGAATTAGAACTAATTATCATGACTCAACTATCTCCTCACACTTAGTTGACTTAGTGCAACTAAACTACTTTATGATTCAGAATTGGCCATAATATGTAATATTATTATATCTCAAATACAACGACAAGGTTTGCAACTCTTTCTTAATATTTTTACAGAGTTTATACAAAGAGAACGGCTTGTATATTATTTGTAACACGTGACTGGTCTGCTGCAGGCTGCTGTATAACTCCTTTGTGGGATATACCAGGATGGTATAGCAGTAGTATAAGCTTTCAAGAACATAGTAAGAAAACTCGTTTCTATTAATAATGTGAAAAATTTGACTTGTTTAGTTATCGACCTGAGCTAAATATCATGGAAGTAATATTAAGAGAAATACTTGGTGTGATGTATGTAGGTAGGTACATGTTATGCCTACATCTTGATTATAATTGCATTTTTTTAACACTCCGATTAAAATTATACATCATTAATATTATCATTTTATTGGGTACCTTCCCACGTAATTAGTATAAAACATGCACAGGGGAGATGTGGTGTAACCAATATTTATAATATCTGAATAGTTGCACTTTGTTGAAGAATTGAATTGGTTACAACAAATGTTAGGAAATTGCATTGCTTTTATTAATTTAAATTTTATATGTACATAGATACTATTTGTGTGTTTGTATTGTATTAATATGTTTATTTTATTTCGTCTGAGCAGTTTGTTTATTTTATCTGTAATTTTTGAACTAATGTTAATTTATTAATCTATATTATTAAAGGCTTTGCCGTTTATGAGGTGAAATAAATAAATAAATAACAATAACTTATGACTTTTACAGTGTCCTTGAGATGCTTTGGCACGTAAACGACACTTTAATGTTGTCCGATAATAATAATAATGCCAGGAGCTGGCAGAAGGCAGACATCGCGGCTGCGGAATATACGAGACTGGACTGGAATGAGAGGTGTGGAGGAGTTGCTCCACGCAGGACCGATAAGCCTATGCCAGTGTAATTGCCAACGTCGGGAGACCTGACAGGGCACCTACAAAGGAAGATATGTATAACAAAATAGGACAAGAATATCACAAACAGTAATATAGCACAAGTGACAAAAATTATATACCTAAGCAATAATAATAATAATAAAGTAGAAAAATAACATCACAACATCATTACCGAACCAATAAAACTAATGGAAAGTAAAAACATACAATTTTTTCCTATTAACGCCAAAATAAAAATAAAGCATTGAGAATGGGTGACATGGCTCATCGCTGAATTATAGACGTCAATTGTCTTAGACGTAGACGACACCTGTATTTTACAGGACACTCGAAGATTTACCTATACAGAAAGTGTCTCCCGACGATGTCGTAGCTGGATAGTATAGCATTTTGCCTACTTCCAGAGCATTATGTCGTACGGAGTGTTATTCTGGGGCAGGGGGGCTGATTGGAGCAGAATTTTCAAACTTCAAAAGCGTGCAATTAGGGGATTAAAAGGGTTGGGGCCAAGAGAGTCGTGCAAGGAACACTTTAAGGAACTTGGCATACTCACGCTCCCTGGCATTTACATCTACGAATGCTTGCTATACGCACGTAAAAATATGCCCAACACCCCTCTCAACTTGGAGTACCATGGTTATGACACTCGCTCAAAAAGAAGTATCCGACCTATAGAGCACAGGTTGGCAAAATTGTCCAAAAGCTTTGTCTGTCTCAGTGTGCGCCTGTTCAACAAGCTGCCACAAGAAATAAAGTCCGTGAAGGATGAAAAAAAATTTCAAGGAGTAGTGAAGTTGTACCTCGTTGAAAAAGCTTTTTACTGTGTCGACGAAATGCTGAATTGAACCATATACATTCATTTCAGCATGAAAATAATTTCCCGATGTTTTTTGTTATATTTGATCAATGATGATTGATGATGGAATCTGTATTGAATACTGTTTGACGAAATGCTAACAGAGCCCTTTACACTCTGCTTAGCAATGATATTATGTTTTTGATCTATGATTCTGTATTTTTTTTTTGTATAAGTATATATCTAATTTATTGTATGATCCTGTCTTCTGTAAATTGACGAGTCCAAGTACCAAAAATTTTGGTCTAAGGACGATAAACAACAATAAACAAAAAACCTCAGTTGTGCCACTTGTCCGCTGAACGTTTCGTTCAAATTATGATTGAATTTAGTTCTACTCGATTTAAAAAATTATCCACGACTAAGAATAGTTACAACTAATGTATAATTATTTTAAATTTTTACACCACGAATAATGGCCATTCTCTCATTTTTTCAAATGATTTACTGGCTAACTATACCATCACGGCGTATCTCACAAGTGGGGTAGCCAGCAGACTAGCTGCATGAAATAAACATGTAAGCTGTCCTCTCCGTATGCTCTTGGCATGCCAACAAAAAATTAAGACGTTGAGGATCTGGATAAGTAGCAAACCTCATCACTGAATTAAAGATGTAAAATGGCTTTATTTTTTCCAAACCCCTGCCTTTTACAGAACACTCGAAAACTTACGGAAAAGAGTGGAAGATATTTTTTTACCTGGTGCTCGATGGAACAACATATAAGTTATAAATTAACTCATTCGTCGTATCACGATTGGATTACTGCAATGGCATCCTCGCAAATCTTCCACAATATCAACTCCAGAGAATTCAGTCCGTTTTTAATGCGGCTGCACGTTTCATTTATCAACTGAATCGCTCTTCACACATATCCGCCACCCTTCAATCTCTTCACTGGCTCAGATGTCCGGAGAGAGTTGAATTTAAAGTGTGTTTGACAGTATTTAAGGCACTTCATGCTATGGCCCCAGAATATATCATGGAACTCTGTGGTAGACAGGCGTTAAGTCATAGACAGACAACACTTAGGTCTTGTCAAGATATAACAACTAAATTGGAGGTGACCAGTACTGTATCGAAACCAGTGTACGTGGAGCGTGCTTTTACAATATCTGCACCTGTAGTCTGGAACAGGCTTCCACAAACGATCAGAGAAACGCAGGACATATCTCGTTTCAAGAACCAACTGAAAACTTATCTATTCAAGAAATCTCACGGAATAATTCAAGCACAACCTTAGTTAGCAAAGAGCGCCCTTGAGGTGGATTTTTTTCACAAAACGGCGCTTTACAAATCATCCAAATAATAATAATAAGACAATTAAGATGTTTAATTCAGCGTATGGGACCCATCCTGAATGTCGATGACTTCTATTGGCACGGAGAGGACGATTTGCACGTTTTTTACACGCAGTTAGTCCGCTGGCTACCCTACACGCGAGATATGCTGTAACGGTTTGAATGAATCGAATTATTATTTTTTCTATATCGTATGATCAAATTATGTAGTATATTTCGTATTATTAATTAAAAATCTAAATTATTCGATACCTTTTACGATGACCTCATTGTGGGAACGAACGGTGCACAGTTAAAGAGGATCCCTGCGGGATGCCATCAATAAATAATTCTTTTTAAATTAAGTTTGGTTATAGTTATAAATTGTTTAGCTTTTATTTATTTTTTATTATCGCAGGTATATTTTGTTTGTATTTTTTATTTCGTTATACAAACCATAATGACATAATTAAATAATGAACAAAATGTAAAACAATAAAAACCACGCTGTGAATGGTAATATATCATCACCCTGTGTATAAAACTCTCATACAAAGTGAGTATTTTACACTGTCAGGTGGTCAGATACAGCATGATCCAAAAATGTTATTCTTTTATGTTTGAAAATAATTATGTTTATGAACAAATCTGCGTTGCGTCCGAGATTTCTAAGATGATTTTATGTGCAAACTTAAGCATGTAGTAAGAATTAAAAATGATAGAACTGGTTATTTGGAAGATATGGCAATCTAGCGATATTTTTTCCTTTGTGCATTAAATTGTATAACTGATAATTTTGGAGTTGGGTAACTTCTAATTATTCGGTTTTCTAAGCAAAACTTTTGTCCTCACGAGTCACGGTTGGGCCCAGATGGGCAGCCTGAAGGGCTGGTTGGCCAAACCGCCTCGTGGGAATCTTTTATGCAACGTTTATGTCTTTGATGCTCCTCTCATGAGGATAAAATGCGATCACAGACAAACCAAACATAATAAACAATTAATAAGCAGACATACAACAATGACCAACAAAATATACAAACAAAAACAAGCAAGCATTATTATCAATTTATGCAGTAGGTATACTATTTTGGACCAGAGGCCGATGTTAGGTGTCTAGAGACTTGTCATTGGGCTTTCCAGGAGGCTTTTCATTATTATATTTATTTATGAAAAATATTTTTTTTTTTTTAAAATGATATATCTGGGTTTTTGTTATAAACCCAAATACAACCTTATACACCTTTCACAGTAAGCTACTAAAAGCTTGTGTCTTGAAAGGGGAGTTTGCCGGCACCTGGTATCGAACCACGGACCCCATGTTCACGAGGCCGAGACTCTACCTCCAGGCTACCGACGAACTAATATAATGATAGAGATGATAATATACTAACATAAAACAATTTGATAGCAACCTGTAGAAGTCTGTGTGATCTAATATAAAATGGTAAAGAAATAAATTAATACGTGACATAAAAAATTCAGTTATACCTACTCCCTATTAAACTTTTCATAGCTAGTATTTAAACATGGGGGGAACGTCAAAATTTTTGAAATCACTCATCTATACTATCACGGTATCTCCCATAACTGGGGTAACAGCGCTGCACATAATAAACATTCAAGTTGTCCTCTCTCTGCCAATAAGAAATGAATTATTATTCATGATGGTTTGTTACTTCGTTTAGGTACTTCGTTTACTTATACTTCGTTTCAAAGCTTAAGATGTTTATTGTATAAAACAAAAACCATCCTTTTACAAGGAACCCTTAAATTTAGAGTAGAATCTAGGAAGCCTATCTTCGCTGGGACTCAACTGGATATAAATATTAGTATAGGATGTGCACAAAGATCTATGGAAAGGCAAATGCTAGACATAATTCTGAGAGACGAAATATAAAATGTGGAAACTAGACTCCAAACAAAAGTTGTCGATTTAATGGATCACAAAATTAAAATGTCAATGAACAGGTCATGTGGCTAAACAGGGAACCGATAGATGGTCATAAGAATCCTAAAATAGAGACCATGGGATCAAAAAAGAGGAACAGAGGAACAGGTCGACCTCAAGTGAGTCGAGTCGATGAGCGTTTCTCTGTCGCGGTAGGAAGTAGACAACAATAGCCCAAAAAGAAAAAAAATGGAAGAATGTGGAAGAGGCCTATTTCCGGCAGTGGAGAGATTGTAAGAGAAGAAGAAGATACAGAAATAAGAAATTTTCAGAACCAAATTCAATTAAATGATCACTATTTTCTTTCTTGTACCTACCTACTACCTAGCATACAAACTTGAAAACAGAAATTTAAAATGCAAACAATAAAAAATATAATTACAAAACACATGTGGCTGCGCCTTTATATTGTGTTGTGTTGATACAACTAATTTAAAAATGTAATAAAATAAAATAAAAAATTAGTTAATAAATTGACAGTTCTATATAATTGATTGCCATAGAGGGCGCCAGCTTTAAGAACCATAGATGAACTAACAACTCATCTGCATAAACCATAGATACATTCAAAACAATTATACATAAATACATTCCCGCCATTATTAATTTTATATTGTATAAGTAGGTGCTTATTAATTTTATAGCTTATGGTCCCAAAGAATATTATTAACCTTTTAAATTTGAATTTTATTCTTTCATCTATGGAATACAATTATATTATAATAAAACAGACGCCTTTTTATTCGGATTTTCAAAAAGATATTTCTGACTATTTTTCATATCCAGGCAATTTATTCAATATATTCTTTTTAATTTTGAAATAGACACACATCTTCATGCAGCAGAATAATCTGGCCATACCGCCGGCCTATCTCAACATCTTTATTTTGCTGTCGGATTATTGTATTTGACGGCTTCGTGTTGAGCAAGAGAATTCAACGGGCATGTTTGAAAAATGCCGAAAAGGTAGAAACCTCAATAAATTTTATGTGCAAAACAGTTTCTCAATGATTTACATGTCGTCAGATCAAATATCACAGAATTCACTTTAATATCTAACTCGAAATTTAATAAACAAACATAAAAATGAAAAATCAATAATGCCAAGAAATTCGGCGTCTACTGTGTCAGAATGCATTTGAAATATTTCGTTCTAATTTTAAATTTTCCATAAATTTTAATGATTATTATGTTCTTAATAATTTGAATGCCTTTAGACGTTCATTGACCATAGATGAAATTAAAAAAAAATGAGATATTGAACCATAATTTATTTTTAAATGTGAATGAATAGAAATCATTGACATATTTTTTTATTATGAATTCTATAAAAGAATGCAATAAAATTTATCATAGATTGGAATATAACTATTTTGATAGGACAAATAAAAGCGAACAAATATGTAAGTACATAATTATTATATTTATTTATTTATTTATCACTATTACAAAACGTTAGAAAACACACATGGACAGAAATAATACACACAATCACAAATGATAATATATGTTGAGTATCTAAATATAATTGAGTTTGTCGGCAACCTGAAGGTAGAGTTTCGGCTTCATGCACAAGTGAGCGGTTCGATCCAAGGTGACAACAAAACTCTTCCTTCACGACATAGCAGTCCACGGACAAAATTCACCAATTCCACCACTCTCACTGTCACGATATATACATAATAGGCCCACCAATCGAGAAACATTCAATGCAAACCATGAAAGCAACTTTGAGTTTAACATAAGCCAGCCTAGAGCCAATTCGTAAGTGTTGTGACACCTCTACCACTTCTTCCAATAATAAGATTTTGCACAATGTTACATCGTGTAAACATGGTTCTCCAATCGAGATGTATGATTGGTTTTGTCATCCGTGCGTCGTGCCCTAATCCGATTAAACAATAAAAAAAGCCAATTCGTAATCAATGGAAAATATTTTCTTTTTCCTACGAAAAAGAGTTAGCATAATCTATTGGTTGTGCAGATAAAATGTCTGTTGAGAAATATTCTTAATATAAAAAATAGTAAATAATCTAATATATAAAATTCTCGTGTCACGGTGTTTGTTATCATAGGTACTCCTCCGAAACGGCTGGACCGATTTTGATGAAATTTAGTGTACTTATCGGGTAGGTCTGAGAATCGGCTAATGGGGTGTTCACATTTGGCGAATATCGCCAGGCGAATTTTAAAATATACCGCCAGGCGAAAAAACAAAATTCGCTGGACATCCATTGATCTTCTCACCTGTTCACACATTCCACCGATATAGAAACGATCTGTCAGATGCGCTTTGATTTTGACACTGTTTTTAAAATGGCGTCGAGATGGAGATCGCGAAGTGTTTATTTTTAGTCGAAAATGTTATAGTAGAGGTTATAAGGCGCCTTTTAATTAAGAAAACAAACGCCACAAACCAACAACAAACATAACAGCTGTCACGAAGCGGGATACATTATAAAATTTATAGGTTATAAAGTTTTTACCATAGATACGAACGCCGCGCACATCTGCGCATGCGCGAATCGTTCAATCGGCCGAAAATGTTGGAAGGTGGTCAACTCGAGACGATATCGTTTCTACTGGTTTTTATCGTTTCAGACTAGCTGTCATTTTGTTCACACGGTTCAAATGGCTGGCGATATTTTGGTGCCTGGCGATATTCGCCAAAGTTAGAACACCACATAACATCTATTTTCCATACCTCTAAAAGTTAAGGGTCCACCACGAAGTTTTCTTTTTTTTAGTATTTTTTTAATTTTTTTATGGTGAGGCATAAAAAAATACATACAGCCCTAAATTTTCACCCTTCTACCATTAACCCTTATTTTTAATAGCGATATTAGTAATTAAATCATTTTCAACTCCGGTCGATATAAAGTGTATAATATGGCAAATAAATAATGTACCTATTTGGCAAAACAACGCTTGCCGGGTCAGCTAGTAATACCTACTATAAAATTACAAGACTGCCCCATCACCAAACTGGGCAAAGCCCGAACTGAGTTACTAAATTTCACATTGTTTGTTAGGTACTGTAAAAAAAAACATCATTCATTCATTGAGTATTATAATATTTTGAAAGCAAAAAACAAAAATACTCGTAAAATAAAAAAAAACAACATGTTCCCAGAAGGAACATTGAGAGCGAAAGAATAGATATATTCCGGGACCGCACGGTGGTAATATATTATTATAACATATTAAATAGCTAATTAACTAACTAAATATAATATTATGTTCTGATGTATGTATGTATCTGCCTAATATTTTCTATGGTACAGCGATGATACATGTCCCTCATAAATATATCTTTCTGTCAAAGGTTTTGGCCCATTCAATTATGTGTGCGCATTCATAATGAGGCTACGACGCAAAACTGCGAATGTCTGGTATATCATTAAAAAAAACTAAACAAACTTTATCGATAGAAAATAGCAACCTTGAAGAAATCTTCATAGCTAGCTACCTACTCTCCACCAGTGATATGTTACAACTAGATTCGCAATGTCATACAAAATATTCTCTAAAAATGTGTACCCACCCGTCGAGGTACAATACCTGAGTAATATATATTCATCTCTTTTCTTATGTATATATTCATCTCTTTCTACCGGCCTTTGACGTCTGTAGTAATCTCCATTCTCATATTGTCTATCTCTTGTTATCTACAAACAATTTATATGTGTGTCGCTTTTTTTCAAACTAAAAATTGCGGCACCAAGGTCCGCAACGAGATTTTATTGATGGTACATGTTTGAGATTCATATTGCAAATCTAGGTATAACATATCACTGCTCTCCACCAGTAATTTTCCCATTTTTATATTCAGAAATAGGTGTACTAGAATGTACCTAATTATTTTTATCAAAAATTACACCTTCACTGAGATCACAACAGCAGGGCTACTCTTGACAAAACTAAACACTATCTTAATCTAGTCTTGATCTTGATCATACGACGCACGAAGTGACTATTGGCCAAAAATACACGCAAACCGATTGCGCGTTAGTGGTAGCGCGATGTTTTTGACCATAGTCCCTTCGTGCGTCGTATGATCAAGATCAAGACTAGATTAAGATCGTGTTTAGTTTTGTCAAGAGTAACCCTGCTGTATTTGACCAAGGCAATAAAATTACAGTAGAGTAGAACGTACTTGGCGATCGACTACAAACGAAATTTCGACAATAACACATAATTACACGGTACATTGTAGGTAGATTGTCGAAAATTTCGCCAGTAGTCGATCAAATTTAAAGAAAGAACTAAGAAAACAGCAGTTAAAAGTTTAGAGTTTTAAATTTTTTTTTATGGTGAAATTAAAACAAACGTTTCCTTCTACTATGTTGATTTTTATTGAGAAAGAGAGACGTCTTTCGTCTTTCATTGTAATCGAATCAGTTTAAATTAATAAAAACATACATATTAGGTATAAAGGCCGATAGGTATCATTGAGGGTCACTATCTTATTTAATAGTGGTGAAATATTGAAATTTATTGGGCGTAAAAGCAAGTTTAATGAAATAAAAGACTACCTCAGGATCAGGATAACCCTAAGGGTACACTGAAATATTGGACATTAGATCTCTAATTTTTAAATAGTATGAGATAAAGTTTTTTCTACATTGGTATGTTTATCACTAAACTCTTATTTAACACAACAATAATATGTATAATATATTTTGTTTGGAAATAAAATATGTTAAAATAATGCAATTTATTTTAATAGTAAAAACAAACATAATTTAGATCATCTCCCACCTACACGAATATATTTTAAATAAATAAATAAACAAATTAGAACCTTAAATGATTAAATGTAATATTTCAAATGAAAACTATATTGGTTTATTATTATTGGTAAATTTATTTGTATATTTATCTATGGCAAAAGCCTTTTTACATGTTATAATAAAATAATTTTTACATCGATAAAATTGAAAACAAAACATACATATTCAAATGTCAAAGGTATAAAAACTTATGAAAGACAATATAAAAGTTATGTATATAGTAATTGGCACAAATCGTTCCGTTATAAATAATAATAATAAAAGTTATTAAAATTTAAAAATACAACGTATACATTTAGAGAATATAAAAATTTAAAGCACAATACAAATTTATATGAAATTTAAAAATAAAGATATGAAGTTTAAAATACATGTGAACAATCATTAATTATAGTTACCTACTAATAAAATTAAGGATTGGCCACAACATCAGGCACCCAGGACTGCTCATCGCAATCGCAGAGAGTAGGACCGAAGGCACAAATGGCAGACGCCGACCGAGAGACACTTATATGGACCAACTGAAGAGGGACATGGCTGTGGCTTATACGTGGAGTTGAAGCGACTGGCTGAGAACAGGGAGGAATGGAGAAGAAAGTCCAAACTCGTTGCAGACCAATCCAATGGATTGTAATTTGTAACTCATTATATACTAATAAAAATAACAAGACAGACTGGATACAAAAAGATGGATCAACCATAGTCAACAATAAAAAACGACAACACAGAACAATCTATATTTTTATTTATTTATTTATTTATTTCTTCACTATACATTGGTTACAATATTACATAATGAAATAGTGGCATAAAAATAACAATTATAAATTCAATGTATCACTCAACACTACAGCATTCTACATTAGCAAATTCATATCCTCTGGATTCTCAACATGGTTTCTGTTATATGTGACTTATATTGGACTAATTATGATTGAAATATGTCAACCCCTCCAGCAAACTCATTACCCAAACGCTGAATTCTTTTTAGGGATGAATTCTGACCAAATGTAAAGAATAAAATTAAATAAATAAAATGAGTCACCCATCCTGAAAGTCTCATTTTTATTAGCATTGAGAGGATGATCTGTATGCTTGCTATATGCAGTTTGTCCGCTGGTTTCATCACTTGCGGGGTATGCCCTGATGGTATACTATACCTATTGTATAATTGAATAAAATGTAAACAAATTAGTCAAAGAATTATTACATAAGTAGGTACTTTTGTAGGTAGATTATTAAATAGGCTAGTCTGTTTGTATAATTGTGTACCCCGCAAGTGATTATGTAAATAAAACAATAGCTCTGTATGTTAAAATAATTTATTTTATTTATTTTTCCTTGTGCCATAAATTTAATGAAGACTTACCAGGGCCTGAGGTGGTTTGGCATTTTGAAACACAGGACCGATTTGTAATAATCGCGTGCTGCTGCCTGAAAAATAATTTATAGACTTGTTTTTAAAAAATAATAGACTACGTGCAGTTGGACCGCTGGTTTCCCCACTTATGGGAATTGCCGCAATGTATGAATGAATAAATGGTTTAAATAGTTTCGGAATATCCTGTAAAAGGCAGTTAACCATAAAACTAAAATATTATCAATACAACTAAAACACTGTTTTATTCCACTACGAGGATTGTTTATTTGTTATAGACAGTGTAATAAAACACTGTTTTATTCTACTACGAGGATTGTTTATTTGTTATAGACAGTGTAATAAAACACTGTTTTATTCTACTTCGAGGATTGTTTATTTGTTATAGACAGTGTTATTTGTTACAATAAAACACTGTTTTATTCCACTACGAGGATTGTTTATTTGTTATAGACAGTGTAATAAAACACTGTTTTATTCTACTACGAGGATTGTTTATTTGTTATAGACAGTGTTATTTGTTATAATAAAACACTGTTTTATTCCACTACGAGGATTGTTTATTTGTTATAGACAGTGTAATAAAACACTGTTTTATTACACTACTAGGATTGTTTATTTGTTATAGACAGTGTAATAAAACACTGTTTTATTCTACTACGAGGATTGTTTATTTGTTATAGACAGTGTTATTTGTTATAATAAAACACTGTTTTATTCCACTACGAAGATTGTTTATTTGTTAAAGACGGTGTAATAAAACAGTGTTTTGATTGTGTCAATAATCTTTTATAATGAATTTTCACAAAGTTACAATAGAAAACATAGAATATTTTTTTTTGTTTGTTTTTATGAATAAGGATTATGGTCCACGTCTCACTATCATACCTATAGCAGAATGCTCCAGACAAAGATTTTAATCAAATTTTTCCTAACGTATAAATCAATGTTTGGGGATTCCAATATTTAATATTTTTTTTTTGTCAAAAACTTAATAAACTTAAAATGATTCAATTTATGTAGACTAACAAACTGTTTTAAGTTTTACTGTATTTATTAATTAGTAGTAACTCTGAGTTTGACAATGACTTTGAATGTCGAAACCTGGTTACTATTATTATTAATAAATACTGTAAAACTTAGAACAGTTTGTTTACATAAATTAGCATGGAGTTTTACTCAAGAACTCAATCAATTTATTTATTTATTTAATAACATAACATAACACGCATAGACAATTCACACAGATCGAGCTAGTCCCAAACTTAGGTTGAATCTTGTATCCTGGGTACTAATGCGACGATTCACATATATACAATGCACTAAACACATAAACATGCAACACCCAGACCCAGGAAAATTTGGAAAAGGTCATTCTTCATTTTGCCCCGGCCGGGAATCGAACCCGGGAACTCGTGACTCAAAGGCAAGAGCGCTACCTTTGCGCCACACCGGCCGGCCAATGAATTGCTACATAATTTATCAATCTGTGAATAAAATAAGTTGAGATCAACTGCAAAAAAATTCCTAATGCCGACCCTGCATCACACTCATCTCATTAAACAAACACAAGTCCACGACGAAGTGTAGTAAATTAGTGGATAATTTGGTTCAGGCGTATTATATCATATACTGTCTGAATATCAATGTATAATGTATGTACTACTGACATAATATATTTATTTACTTATTTATTTAAGTAACAATATAACACTCAAACATTATTATATATTTACACACCAATGTAAAAACGTAGGCACATCATTTGTGATACACAGATATAAAGAACATTTAAATACTATTTACTTACGTTTTAACTTGTCTTTTCTATATCATTTATTTTAGAAAGATTAACTTTGTAACAGTTTCGAGACATTTAAATATTTTTAGTATTCTACAATGCACTTCCGTTACTTGATTATTTAAACCAAATTGTACTAACGGAAGTCCGTTGTAGAATACTAAAAACAACAAAAATTGTTTTTTTTTTTTTTTTTTTAAAGATATATCTGGGTTTTGTTATAAACCCAAATACAACCTTATACACCTTTTACAGTAAGCTAAAAGCTTGTGTCGTGAAAGGGGAATTTGCCGGCACCTGGGATCGAACCCCGGACCCCTTGTTAACAAGGCCGAGACTCTACCCCCAGGCTACCGACGAACTCTATTCTAACTCTATTATTCTTTACTGTACATTGATTACAAGCAAATTCACACAAAAATACATTTAAAACAAATACAATCGATATACAGAGGGTGAGTTTATCGCAGACGCGCGATTTTTGAGATTCCAAATTGAGATTCACACATCAATTTGACACATAAAGATCATGAGTGGCAACCAAAAACAGGCAGGAGAAATGTTGATAGCCCCAGGCTGGCTAGATGATAGAATGATGTTAATAATATCGCTGGAAGGAAATGGGTGCAGCAAGCCCAAGACATGTAGTAGTGTAAAATCATGAGAGAGACGTACATATGTCAAAAGATGAACCCCAAATGGGCTGAAAATGAAAAGTGAAGACGTCAAAATATTGACCATCAAATAAACGGCCTTCGATGCGTCAATAAAATTGCATTAAATTAGAAAATTAATAATAAAGTATCATCTATTGCTATTCGATAGATCATCCATCTGCCGAAGAATCAGGTTAGTATGCTCAGAATCGTCAAGAAGAAAATCCAGAGAAATTGTGACTATAGATACAGTCTTACCACTATAGCATATTATTAAGATAATCGTCGGTAACACTGTTTATAAAAGATGTCTTCAAGTGTCAACGCAGTCCCCATGTGGTCTCCCAATGGGGAGCCTTTTTCCATCTCCACCTACCTATAATTACTTTGGTGGGTACCTACCTGCATGTCTTACACAATAATTTGAAGTTGTACCTGTTCCGGCTCGGACACAAGTTGCTGTGAGAATGCGGCGATCGTAAAAATGAAAATAATATGTCATCCGAATATTTTTTTTTGGAATGCAGTTGACAAGTGGAATATGTACAAAAAATCAGAAGACTAATGAAACTTTTTGACGTAATTAATATCATTATTATCAAAATGGCAATAGACAAGATATTTTGTTGTTTAACAGAGGTAATAAACAGGCAATAACTTTTCTTCTCCGTGCCAACAATAAATAAGATTTTCTATAAAGAATATTACTCAACAGACACCTCATCCGCACAACCAACAGGCTGTGCAACTCGAAACTGGAAAGCTGTTCAGTTCCATAAATCTACAAGCAGAAATATCTTATATTCGAGAAATCGCAATTTATGTAATTTTGATATATTTATATTTTGCGTTCAAACACAACAGAAAGTGAAATATACTATAATAATCGCAATGTTAAAGACTTACGTTCTCATTATTCCGTTCTCTCTGCCTATCCCACATGGGATATGGGATACGGCGTATGGGCTTTTATTTTATTTTTGTTTTTATTTTTCCTTTATTGGTACCTATTTATACAAAAAAACACCATATTTTGGTCACATAATGAGAGGAGAAAACTATGGAATTCTACAACTGGTCATATAAGAAAAGATTAAGGGCCGTAGGGGGGTTGGAAGAAAGCTGTTTTTTCTGGGTTTAGAACATTCGGGAGTAGACCGGGATGAGAGGTGTGGAGGAGCTGTTTCGTGCTGCTCAGAAGAGACAAGATTTTTTCCAGGTGAATAAAATAGTAGTGTATAGATAGATAGATGAAAAATATAATGGTTTTTTACTCACTAAATTTTACATGTTCCATTTTTAATGCAAGCAGTATTTTCTCGCTTCGGTCATGGCATAAATATCATCAAATAATCGACCACAATCATATTAGTTCACAGTAACAGCCCGCACCAATCATAATGCATACATAATTCTACAATATTTATAATACGATGTTTCAAATAATAATAACTGTGGAATTCTTTTTTTAAAAGGACCAATCAGAAATGCTCACATTTTTATTGAGACGTTGACACATTTCATTTTATTGTCAAATTGTTGTACAACTTTTATTATTATTATTATTAATAACAAATGATTTTTTAATTTGTTTATTTTTTTTCTTTTGTTGAGTTGTCACTAGCCCCCCTGGAGATTAATCAGATTAAGTATCACGGAAGCTAGGATATTCATTATAATTTTTGAAATATCACTATAATTCAACATTTTTTTGTTGATTTAATCATTTGAAAAGATCCATTCTTACAGATGCTTTTAGTATAAATTAATTCAGATAAAAAAAAAATTCCTTTCAATAAAACCGCCTTAAAGGGACATTGAAAAGAGAAGAATAAAAGATTCCCACGACTGCAGTCTTGGCCGACTGGCCCTTCATGCCTCCCCATGATGACAATTTTGGCTTGAATGTGCAGAAGTAGGAGTTAACGACTTCTAAGACAACCGGGTGCTTTTGTATACTTTTGTTTTATTTTGTTTCATATCTGTTGTTTGCTTCTCTCGTATAGAGGTACATCGAAGGAGTTTAGTCAAAAGATTACACACGGAGGTTTTGGCGGTTTGGTGCTTTGGCCGGCCAGCCCTTCAGGCTGCCCACTATGGCGCCTCCGGTGTGGACAAGATTTGTTAAGTGTAGAATTTCGGATAAATGGAAGTCTTCAGACTTCTGCGCTATCCGGAAGGTCGGTGGGTCCTTCGATGTATATCCGGGTGCGAGGTGGATCTCTCTTCAGATTCCGTGATGGTATAGATAGATACCTAAGTAGATTATTATTTTTTATGCATAATCATACCTATATTTATTTATTTTATTACTTTGTATATTCATGTAACCTCCCAATTATTACACATTGATAGTTGATTCAACATTATTATTATTATTTTATTATGTACCTACCTACACTAGCGAAGATGTCAGACGTTACCCGGTATAAATTAAACTATATTGTGTCGAAATTTAATAAACACTTGAGGACTTGAGTCTGTTCGTATGTATGTATGTTTTCCTAAATTTCTCGTCCTTTAAAAAATAAAATAATATGCCGCCCATTCAGAAAGTCTAACATATATTTAAATTGGCACAGAGAGGACAGTATGCATGATTATTTCTTGCAGTTAGTCAGCTGGTTATCCATCTTGTGATGGTGTAGCAAAAAGTAAAAGTCATCATTTTATTTTCTCCATGTTTTGTAAAAGCATTGTAGGTATCTATAGGTTAGTTGGAAGATGTCGTGCTTTGCGATAAACTCGCCCATTACACAAATATAATGTTGTCATATTTTCTTTCTACTGTTCAATTTTATTGTGCAATAAAGAATTGTAATTTTTTTAAAGATATATACATACATACATACATACCATCACGCCGCTTCCCTTGCGGGGTAGGCAGAAAGGATCGAGCGCCACTTCCTTCTATCCTTGCATACATCTTTCGCTTCCGTCACTGTCATACAATTCCTCATGCATGCTCTCCTGTTCAACGTGCTCAACACGTGACCGTCCTGTAGGATTTGATTTAAATGATCTTGCCATTTAATCCTCGGACGTCCACGTCTCCGAGCACCATTCCTCTCAGCCAAATATATCTTCTTAGTCATTCTGTCCTCATTCATTCTTTCCACGTGTCCAAACCATTAAAAGATATATCTGGTTTTTTTTGTTATAAACCCAAATGCAACCTTATACACCTTTCACAGTAAACAACTAAAAGCTTGTGTCGTGAAAGGGGAGTTTGCCGGCACCTGGTATCGAACCACGGATCCCTTGTTCACAAGGCCAAGACTCTACATCCAGACTACCGACGAACTCGACGAACTTCCAGGTTATTATTATATATGTATTTTATTCAATTAAATGATTTAGTATTTCCTGAGCTAGGCCGGGTTAAAAGTTAGTAGGTATATGGCTATAAGGTATATTTTTATGTTAATGTTTGTATGTATAGATATAGCGTTTAACCCATTTAGACCTAGCGTGCATGTTTCTCTATAGAATGATATTAATATTGATTATTCAACGCGTAAATTACAATAAATATTAGTTTTATATCGAATTGTATGTAACTATCTAAAAATAACAATAAAGAGAAATTTATCGGGACCAATATTACTCAATAGGTATTTATTTGATTATTTTGTTTCGATTCAAATGTGTTTTTTCCTATAATTTATGTGTTCTTTACTGTTTAGGTTCTACAGTAGGTATGTGTGCTATAATTATCGTCAAATTGAAGATATCGAATGATTTATTTTTAATGTTTCACCTGTTTTTACAGGATCCTCGATAACTTACATAAAAGGCTGGAAGATCTATTCATTTAAAGGGACATGACAGATATTTTTCACTACAGGAAACACGGAGAAATGTGATATACAAAATTTTACACTTGTACCAAAACATAGTCATTTGGCACATATTTCAAACTACATAGTACAGTAGGTACATCAATATTATTTGACAAATAATGAAGTTTGCGGATGTTACTACTGATGGTGTGTGTCTTCTGACTTCTTTCATGATGTGTGTTTATAAATCTATAAATTCAATCATCAAATTCACTAAACATAACAATTCTATATGAACAATTCATATTTATTTAAAAAAAAAAAATGAACATGCAGTAGGCTATCAGCAAAAACGAAAAAAATATCAGCGCTCCAAAAACGAGGGATAAGGGAAATTTAGGAAATCGCAGTCGCAAACCCAAACAGAAATCACATGGTATAATAATAGCTATTTTACATAATTTTTAACTATTCAATAGTTCATTTTTAAACAAAAATTGCAATATAATGGTAAAAAATTTAAAAATAACTACCTACACTAAAGCCAATTCTATAGTCTGTACGTTCACAAAGTGAAAATTCATGCTGATATTTTTTTTTATTACACAACACAGTTAATCACTTTGTTTTATTTAAAATCTCGAGTAGGTACTTTTGTCAATATAGATAGAGTGACATTTTTTCTTGTTTCTCTTGAAAATGTCAATTTATTTACATTGACGAAAGTACTCGAGATGTTAAATAAATCAAAGTGAAAAATTAACTGCGTTGTGTAATAAAAATAAAATGTCATCTAAAACCAATTTTTTAATTAAATTTATTCATATTGATTACAGATAATATTCCGAATTATAGTGATCTGATTGTATTTTGAAATCACTATACACTAAACGCGCCGATATCTCGTGATAAGAGACCGTTAATACACTTATTTTTTTATACTCTCGGCTTTATTAGCCGAATTATATTTTGTGGTAATTAAATGAAAAGAAAAACAAATTTATAAATCTCTCGTTAGAAAAGTGCCGGCCTGTACACCCCAGGGGGTTAAACGAATACATACCTAATGTTATATTCTTCTATTATTTTATTTTTTTGTTTATTTATTGTAATTAAATTTTTATAATTTCGGTTTCGTATTAATTTTATTATTACAAAGAGTTGAAAAGCAGATGAGAAAATAAAATATATAATCCATCTATTTTTATTTAAATTATTTGATATAATTTTTATTGTCGACTTGTTTGAATAAAATAAAAGTAATATATAGATTTTTAAATTCTTTTTATATAAGATCTAATAAACTCAATTTCACTCTTTCTTATTCGCGCTTATCAAATATATATTATCTAAGAGTGTTAATGTTCACAACGCCTAAATCACTCGCAAACGAGTGGATGGCCTTGAGAAATATAGAATAGAATAGAATGTTCACAACGATGGTTTGGGCTTGTGGAAAGAATGAATGAAGACAGAAATTCCCAAGAAAATATATGAAGACAGAATGACCAAGAAAATAACTGAGAGGAATGGTGCTCGGAGAGTTAGGCGCCCGAGAATCAAATGGCAAGAACATAATATAAACCAGATCCTACAGGACGGTCACGAGTTGAGTAAATTGAACAAAATAGCATGCATGAGGAATTGTCTGACAGTGACGGAAGTAAAATGTGTATGCAAGGATAGAAGGAAGTAGCGCTCGATCCTTTCTACCTACCCCGCGAGAGAAGCGGCGTGATGGTACGAATGTTAATGTTAACTCGTTCATTCATACCATCACGATATTTAATTTTTTCTGACATAACTGAGGGGATGGTAATGTATTTCATATTTCTATATCATTTTTAAAATCTGGCGACGGGGGAGCAGGAATTTTGAAAGAAAGGAAAATTACAAAATTCTGATATTACCTTTAAAAAAGTCTCCACTTTTTTAAAACTCGAATAAATATTCAAAATGTGGGAATTTGAGGCCTAAAAACAGGGTCCTCACAGTTAAAAATCGTGGATTATTTTTTTGTTTTTAGTATCTTAAAAAATATAATTTAACAAATCCATAGAAATCGTGAAAAATTTCGAATACCTAAATCTTTTGGAAAATTCGCCGACGGGAGAGTAGAAATTTTGAGAACAATAGTAATCTTCAAATTTGAGAAGCAGAGACGTAAAAAGAAAAAAGGTCCTTGCTTTTAAAGATTCTGCAAAAGGTTTTACTCTATAGAACTTGCTGATCAGTAAAGGTTAGAAATCTTGAAGACCCTTGGTCTAAAAATTTAACAGAATTTTGACGAACTTACGAAAGTTTTGAATCCTTTGACAAAGTTTTCTATACTGTATGTAAGTTCACCAAAATCTACAGTCGAGTTCCTATATATGTAATTCACATAACTTATATTATATGATTCATAACAATATTACTGTTTTGTTGATAATCTTTCAAAAATGATTAAAATTACCATCCAGGATAATGCTGTAATGATAATCTGTAATGAAATTAAATCTATTATCCCTTATAGTACCTAAAGGATAATAAGGACCCGAATAAAACTGAGCTATTATGGTCCTAACAAAATTATTATCAACGTTTATACATTTGGGGTTGATCAAAATCAAAAATAAAAAACATTAGAAAAATACAAAATTTTCTTGAATTAAAATATTATACAACACTACTACTATACATCATAGCAAGTGGGGTAGCCAGTAATGGGTGGCCAACTATATCGCTAAATTTATGATGTAAAATATCCTTATTTTTTCGAACACCTGCCATTTACAAGGCACTAGAAAACTAACGGAAAAGAGCGGAAGATCAATTCTTTGCCGGGTTCTACACGTATAGAAAAATATTTGAACATTTATTTTACTTACTGCTTTGTAAAATTATGAATGTAACCAAGATATACCATAGGAGCATATTATATGCAATATACGTGTGTTTTAATATGCAGATCAATGGAATTATTCTTCAAAGCACGAGCTCTGCTAAATTTGTGGGAATAAATATTGTAGAAAATGTTGTTGAAAAAAAGACTGTGTAAGTTGTATGAAAAGTGTATATTCCTTTATAATAAATATTTTTGAATTCATAAAAAGTTTCAGGGCGTATATAAAGTTGCGAACAGAGCGTTCACAATCAATTGCCAATGATAAGATCTTGGCTTCTATCTCAGCCAGAAAAGGGAGAATTCAAAATTAAAGCCTATCTTTAAATTTGCCAAATTTGTGGGAGATGCCGTGAATTCGAATATTTATGCAAAAGCACGTAAATAATGTAGATATACTAATTAATACAGATAACAATGAGTTTAACTCCACGACCAAATCCGAGTTTAAAATGGTATAGAAATATACCTATACCTAATGAATTGAATTTTCAATGATATGTGTTAGAATAATGAGGTTTCAAAAACACCTATCTTTTACAGGACACTTAAAACCTAGAACAAATAGTAGGAAGTCTATTCTTTACAGGAAATCCACGTACCTAACAATATATTAATATGAACTACCCTCTAACATGCTCCCCACCCATCAATTGCACAGGATATCATTAGGAGATAAATAAATTATTGTAATTTGATTTGTACCATACTAAAAATAATCATAGTAAAAATAATAAAAATAACGGCTTTAAACTAAGGGTTGTACCTGTAGTGTGTCCTTTATGAATAATCATATAAAAAATGTATAGGTACATGATTATAACAAGACTACAGAGTTGGGTACGATTGATAAAAAATTTAACCAAATTAATCGGTGATCGAAAAATTTTGATGTCGTTAAGTCATTATTTATTTATTTATTTATTTATTCTTTTTACACATCATTATCATACAACATCAATTACAAAATAAAATAGTTTGCAAAATATTGAGATGATAATATGCAGTGGCGAGATTATCACTATGTAATGATTTCTTCCAACTAACCACATAATATTGACACATACGTAACTGAAATAAAAAATGTATAGGTACATGATTATAACAAGACTACAGAGTTGGGTACGATTGATAAAAAATTTAACCAAATTAATCGGTGATCGAAAAATTTTGATGTCGTTAAGTCATTATTTATTTATTTATTTATTTATTCTTTTTACACATCATTATCATACAACATCAATTACAAAATAAAATAGTTTGCAAAATATTGAGATGATAATATGCAGTGGCGAGATTATCACTATGTAATGATTTCTTCCAACTAACCACATAATATTGACACATACGTAACTGAAATAAAAATCTATCGCGAATATCAGTTTATTCTAAAAAATAATAAAAGATCTCCAATGCGAAAAAATCGGAAGTCAAAAGTTGTAAAAAGATCCTTCAGGTATTTTTTAAAACAATAATAAAAAAAACAGTGCCTGTGACAGCTGGTGAAAACAGAAATTAACGTTTCAGTTAAAAAAAAACTAGCTTATCAGTTAAAAGTTAACTATATTTTAACGTAAGTTTATTAATTCGTTAATGCCTAGCTCTGCAAGAGTGTTTATATTTAGGGTTCAGATATGTATCTTCTATAAGTAAATTTAAGGATTCGTAGGTACCTATATCTAAAACTTAGAATCCTGCCACCGTACCCTTTCATTAAAACAATCTTCCTTAAAAGTATAGGATTACTAGAAAATCGTATCTTTGTCATTTATTCTTCACTTTATTTGTTTTCCACTACATATTGTTTCATCTATACCTACCACGGCACATACCAAAAGCGGGGTAGCTAGATGATTAGCTACATATAATTTTGATTATTATTTTATTACTCACTCGATCTATTTAATTTGCTTGCTTCTAAAGTGTTGTTTGTTGGTTAATTGAATTTAAATTTTTTTTATAATATTATTTTATTTGTATATTGTGATTTTTAAATATTTTTCTTATGCATCATTGTACCTATATGTTTTGTATGAGTAGGTTTTATTTACTTACCTATTTACATATTTACTTATTTACATCAACAGACGGCGTGAGCCTTTTAGGTACAAATGTTAATCTAGCAGTACAGTATAACGAACAACAAACAGACCACAGAATTCCATACAAAACCTAGAACCCTGACTCATTTACAAAAGTGAGGGAAAAAATCTATGAATTTTTGACAGAACGGTTGGCGAAAGCGTGTGGTGTTTCCTACATTTTATAAACTATTTCTCGCATTTTTATAAAAACATATCATTTTTACATTTATAAAAACGTATTTGGACATTTTTTGAAGTTATTGTCGATGTTTTAAGCGATTTACCACACTTCTTTTCGCCAACCGATCTGTCAAAAGTGCCGAAAAAAGGTGCCTCACTTTATTACAATGAAAATACATTCGAGTACTCCATCTAGGTATTATATATAAAAATCTATGAAACAGACGCAATAGTCAAAAGTAGGTACATTTTTGTATAAATTTGGAGTAATTAATTAACAAGCAACAGTCAATAAAAAAACAAAGCTAAACAAAAAAAGCCAATAGGTAACAATAGATGTACGATAAATAATTAAATTATACTTTTATTGTGTTTGCTTTTATTTTGCATGTTTGTAAAAACGAAAGCCGTTTATATATTATACTGTCAATAAATAAATAAATAAATATAACAAGTATACGTGTTTTTTTTTGGTGCATTGTAGGTATATGCGTACTTATATGAAATTAATTCTGACAAAAAATATATCACAGCATAATGTACACCCTATATTGAAATAGATTTGTACAGTTTAGTGACAATTATGTCGAGATTTGTTATTATAATATTATTATTATTACGTTTGTTTTGTACCCTTTACTCTCTACCTATCTATTAGGGATGTAATAATAAATAATAATTATAGTTACCAAATCATTTTTAAAGGATACACTACGTAACTCGTAGGCATACGAGTAAAAACCTACACGGGAACATTAGATATAATATTCATTCATCATCCATTCGCCCTTTATGGTTCATTCAGTAACATAAGGATCAGCGAGACATTAAACTGTTGGTAAATTAAAACTTTATGTTATGCATTTTTGGACACAATTGGACGTCGGGAACTGGATTTTTTACTTACTATAGAAGTGTAGATGTCAAACATATTTTAAAACATTGACTATATTGTTGTTTCCATTGAACTACAACAGATGTCTTTCCAGTTTGAAAGCACAGTAATTCTAGGAAAATCGTATAAAGATTGATTTCAAAGCGGAAGTTTAACAAAGTTTAACTATATAAACGACTTCCAAAAATTTCAAGTCATGTGATAAGCATGGCACAGAGGAATTGGGAATGTTACCTAGGTTTAAAGAGTACTCAATCCAAGTCGATTAATAAGCGTCGAAACTCTGTGTTGTGCACTCCTTAAGGAAGTTCACATATGTACCTATGTGTATCATATACCTACAACGTACATACCTAGTTAATACCTATTCAAATAGGTTGACTATGGATGAGTGTGATCAATTGGAATGATTAATCTGGAGGGGTTCAAAATACCTATGTTTAAATAAAAACTAGTACTATTTTGATTTTTTGTCACAACCGGGTGCCGGAGACTGGATTTACTTTCTAAGAAGTGTTAATGTTTCTTTATTTATTTATCACTTATACACGGTGTCAGCCTTTTACATATTATAACTTAGAAGACTGGGAGTAGATGACGGGCTCAAATGTAGCATGCAGAAGGCCGTACTTCTATCATCCACCAAGATGGTAAGAAGATTTTTGTCCCTGTATAGCTCTGGTAGTGATCACCCATTATTGCACTGTTTTCATAGGATATCATGAGAGAATTAACTAGAATAATGTTGAGGTTCTACATTTTATATAAGTATAATATTATTTACTATACTATACCCTCACGCCGTATCCCAAGTGGGGTAGGCAGAGAGAACGGAACGCCAAACAGATCTATCTTTACACACTTCCTTCGCTTCCTCCACATTCATACAGTTTCTCATACACGCACGTCGATTCCTCTTACTCAACACGCGGCCGTCCTTGAGAATTTGATCCACGTGATCAAGCCACGTGGTTCTCGGACGTCCGCGCTTCCTCACACCCTTTCTTTCAGACAAGTACCTATATCCTCTTTGTCATTCTTACTTCGTTCATTCGTTCAACGTGTCCAAACCACCGTAGTTTATTCACGCGCATTCTGTCCACAATACTCTTCTTGCGTCCGCTCATTCTTCTAATATCCTCATTCTTCACTCTATCACGCAGCGTTTTACCAACCATTCTTCTCAACGATCGCATTTCCACTGCATTTATTCCACTTTCGTCCTTCTTCAGCCACGTCCATGTCTCGCTTGCATACGTAAGTGACGGTACCAGAATGGTATTGTGCACCAGCATTTTAGCCATGTTCGACACATTGCCATTGCTGACAATGGGTCGAGGTGCACCGTTCACTCTACCACCGGCCACTTTCCTTCTTTCAATGTCACTATCGCATCTTCCATCCCTCGCAAACATACTTCCCAAATATAAATACTCGCTTACTTGCTCCAAACAGTCGTCGCCAACTTTGATCTCACAAATCGTTTTTTCATTCTCTCTTTCAAACACTAGAACTTCGTCTTTAATAGGTACATTCATTTTCAAACCATTCAAATTGCAACTATTATTTATATATTTTAAAATGTTATAAATATTTGAATGATTATTGTTTCTACTTCTTCTCCTTTGGCATTTATTAGTCCCACATGGTGGTGGGGCCTGGCTTTCTTGTTTTGTTACGGCATTTGGTTCTATCGAGTGCATCCTCATGGGAAACATCACAGCTCCGCATGTCTTGTTCACTACTTCACGCCGTCTGCCTTCCTCTTGGTCTCTTGCTGGTAACCTCGATACATTGAGCTTTATTGCCTACATACTGAATGATTATTGTTTATTTTCTGTTATTTCTCGTTTATATTCAAATATTTTATTTATTTATTTATTTATTTATTATTTATTTATTATTTATTTATTTTTAATTATTTATTTATTTATTTATTTATTTATTTATTTATTTATTTATTTATTTATTTATTTATTTATTTATTTATTTATTTATTTATTTATTTATTTATTTATTTATTTACTTATTTATTTATTTATTTATTTATTTATTTATTTACTTATTTATTATTTATTTATTTATTTATTTATTTATTTATTTATTTATTTATTTATTTATTTATTTATTTATTTATTTATTTATTTATTTATTTATTTATTTATTTATTTATTTATTTATTTATTTATTTATTTATTTACTTAATTATTATTTATTTATTTATTTATTTATTTATTTATTTATTTATTTATTTATTTATTTATATATTTATTTATTTATTTATTTATTTATTTATTTATTTATTTATTTATTAATTAATTTATTTATTTATTTATTTATTTATTTATTTATTTATTTATTTATTTTACATAATAAACGGCTGTAACAGCCTTTACAAATAATACAAAAAAAATTACAAATAATACAAAAAAAAAATAATAATACAAATAAAAATACAAAAAAAAAATATTAATTGTTAATTCCTTGTTATTTATAAAATTTAGAATACTATGTTATTTTGATAAATAAATCTGATATGAAATACTTAATAAAATAATTAGGTATAATAAATTGCTAATCCACTGCCCCCTTCTCTTGAGAAAAAGCTGGGTACACTTATTAATTTATTTTATTCTTCACTGTAGGTACATTGTTTACAATAATACAAATTAAAACATTTATCATAGAAAATATCATTTAGGTATACAATTCAATGTACAGAGGGCGAGTTTATCGCTAAAATGTGATGTCTTCCAACTAACCCAACTACGTGTAAGTAGATAAATAATTAAATATTAAATGTCTATCTATCTCTATCTATACCCTCACGCCCGGTCCAAGGAGGGGTAAGCAGAGAGAACAAAACGCCATATACCTACCTAGATCTATCCTTACAAACTTCTTTTTGTAATAATTTACGTAATTTTAACTGTTTCATAATTCAATCGATTATAGGCACTTTGCCATGAAATTTAACTAGAAAAAGTGTGTACCACGTTTTGTGTCAATTTAGTCGCGTATAATGTATAATTATATTTTGCTAAATTGATACTTTTTGCTACTCAAAGTCACGATTATTTTAATCATCCAACAATATTGCTGTAAGAAGAATCTACCATAACCTTGAGCAATATTCTGTAACCGTGATCCACCGCAAGCACCGTACACTTTATATTAAATGATCACAATAGAATTGTGATGGAAGCGCCTGATGCGTAGTTACTAAACGAATGATAATAATATTATGACGAGTTCAAGATCAGAACAGCTCACAAACCACATTACATAATGTAATTATTAAGATTAATGTGATGAAGCTAATTATTATTAAAAAGGTCACAAGCTATCCAATAATATAAGTACTAGGTATTGTCGGCCGGTGTAGCGCAGAGGTAAAGCTCTTGCCTTTGAGTCTCAAGGTCCCTGGTTCGATTCCCGGTCAGGGCAAAATGAAGAATGACTTTTTTGAAATTATCCTAGGTCTGGGTGTTACATGTATATGTATTAGTGCATTGTATATATGTGAATCGTCGCGTTAGTACCCATAATACAAATTCAATCTTAGTTTGGGACTAGCTCGATCTGTGTGAATTTTTTATGCATGTTATGTTATGTTATTGACATGGAGAAGATAACTTGGGTGTTTATCACACGCAATTATTATACTAGCTACCCCATTTGTGGGATATTATGTATCAGTGTTGCTACATTTTTGGCGTTGTTTTTTTATTTTTCATATTTTTATAACTTTTGACTGACTTCATAGTCTTTTCTTAGAATTGTTGTCGATAAATGCCTATTTTTGTGTAGAACTGCACAAAAACAAATTTGACTTCTTATGTAGGTATATTTGTATCCGGATAATATTAGCATTGCTTTGCTTTTTAAAATATTTTTGTGTTTTCGATTTGTTGTTTGTATTATTTTCTTGGAATGCTTGGGTTTTTCCTGCCTTTTCTCTGATATCTTTTATCTTCCCTCGAAGTGTTTACTGGGACCTATCAACAGTTTGAACCTATGACCATACCTTATATCAACTATCTCCATAAATATTTCGTTGCATATAGCAGCATTAAGTAAAAAAAAAAGAAGTTAATCATCTCAATTTGATAAAGGAGTGAAGCAGGGGTGCGTCATGTCTCCAGATTAAATTGTCATGAATTAGGTAAGTCTGTATAATATGAAATGAATTACGTTGTAACCGAAGGTAGAAGAGATAATTGCTATAATCTTTACCTGAGATGTAATAATAATTGAAGAGATCTAAGGATAGGGGGAATTGTAGCAAACGAAACCGCGATTAATTTTAAAATAATGGTTGTGTTTCCGGTCGGCACGAGTAATAAAACAAAATAAATACATCAGATAATAAATGTGTAAAAATGGTTGGGTTCTTCTTTAACATTCGTTATAAATAAGGATAGAAAAATTATAACTATTAGAAATATTTTCAAAGCAGGGCGGAAGTGGGAGAGGGCAGGTCAGTGGGCCCACCCCGAAGAAGCTGGAAAATCAAGTTGCAAATTTGTGTGTTGAAAGATTTGGATTGAAGTAGTTCTGACCTCTGGGTCCTAGAAGGAGTAGCAATGAACAAGGATCTCTGGGGGAAGTATCTAGGTGAAAGAGACCGCCAATCAAGGAGAAAAAATGTGTGTGTATATTTTGAATATATCCTATTTCTATTTCTGTTTAACAGCCAAAGATCAATGTTCGAATTACCGAGTAGATCTTATCTGGTATTTTATTCTCTCTTGATGAAAATGAAGATCTCCTCCATTTCTTTCACATATTCTTATATTATGCAATCCGCATCTAGTTTGCACCAACATGTTCAATAAGATAGTCATTGGACAGTATTTTTTTCACGAAAATAGTCAAACTACATACAACATGACCATGAGTGTTGACATGACAGTGAAAGCATATGAACAATTATTAATCGTAGTATGAATAGACTTGTTCACTTTTGATGAAAAGGTTTGACTCTGACATTCTGGATGATCTTCCAAAGTAAAGCAATGTGAATGCTACTTTTCTAGGTACAATATATTTAATTTTCCGGATTAAATCTGTAGGTATAGAAAAAAGCTCAACACAAAAAAAAATAATAACAAATAGACAGACAATCCTCCGTAGAAAATTTTATTAAATATTTACATTATATTAAAGCCACCTTTCGTTATTTATTATTGTACCATTGAGGTTCCTTTTGGGAACAAAGGAGGTATTAATAAATACATACATAATATAAACCGATTCTATTGTTGTGTATTTATATTAATTTAATGCACTTCTATACAAAATTGAGTAGCGAAGAACAAATTAATTTTGAGATTAAATTCGGATTATTTTTATTATATTTCAAAGCAGAACAAAATAATATTGTCACAATTTTTTTCTATCCGTGGAGATTCTCTCACTATTAAAAAAAAAACATTAAAATGCAAAAATTTCGTTTGGCGGTACTTGCACTCTGTATAAAAGACAATAGAAAAGTACAGCAAAATCATAGTTTTTTTTTATTTATAATACCTAGATAGAGTACCTACTCGTATGAATTTTATTGCAATAAAGTGAGGCACCATTTTTCGGCACTTTGACAGAACGGTTGGCAAAAAGAAGTGTGGTCAATCGCTAAAAACGTTGACAAGAATGTCCAATTATTACGTTTATATAAATGTAAAAATGATACATTTTTGAGAAAGAGTCCACAAAATGAAGGATACACCACACGCTTTCGTCGACCGTTCTGTCAAAAGTTCATAAATTTTTTGCCTCACTTTTGTAAACGAGTCAGGGTTCTAGGTTTCGTATGGAATTCTGTGAGCAATCTGGATTCCATAGACAATACTATTAAATAATGTCAATATTACATAAATATAACAATTGATAATAATAATAATAATATAAATGACAGGAGAGAATAAGGCAGAGAGACTTATAGAAGCTACAGTAATATTTATTACTGTAAACTTCTGCAGGGCAGCGTATAATGCTCCAAGGATGATATAATTGTGCTAAATGATTTATTGTTAAGTGATGTAAGTAGAACCGGGCGTTAACAATTAACGGGTTAAAAGTTAACTTTATTCTTCCACATAGCACCCGGAAAAAAAAAAATCTCCCACTTTTTTCCGTAAATTTTCGAGTGTACCTACTAGGTACTGTAAAAGGCGGGTGAACGAAAAAATAAAGACATTTTACCGGGTTAGTTGGAAGAAATCACATTCATAAACTCGTCACCTGTACCTACATTAAATTGTATAACTGAAATTCTTATGAAGCATTGTAAACTCGTCACCTGTACCTACATTAAATTGTATAACTGAAATTCTTATGAAGCATTGTATTGAATTGAAATATTGTAACTTATGTACAGTGAAAAATAAAATAATAAATAAAATGTATTTTGAATTCAGCGATGAGTTTTGTCACCTGAGCTGATTATCCATTACAGATACTGCTTTTTTTAAAAAAAAATTGAGTGAGGAATTCGTGGAGCGAACTCATCTGTGGGGGAGCTACAAGAGAGGTCATGGCTTTCTGGGAAGGGAATACAGATTTTAATGTTTTGTTATTTTTGTCCTTTACTGACCGACACGAAAAGAAAAAGTGCTTTTGTATTTAGATTTCAACTTTATCGTTATGAAGTCTTTTTTATTAATTTAACTCGTGAAATGAACTGTTATTAAAAAATAATAACTTAACAAAGTCTACTCCTTATTTAGTTAACTCGACATAATTAAACAATATTTTAAAGAAATAAGGTGGTCCAGGAGGAAGATGTCGATAGAGGACAGATTTAAGTAGCGTTTTCATGAAGAGACCTAAATTCAGCAGTGGATGAAAACGGGCTGAAGAAAAGAAGAAAAAACAGAATTAACTTTTCCGTTAACGGGTTAATGATTAACTATGTTAAATCTTTGATTAACAATGTCGAGCTTCGGAGGTAAGTGATTATTTTCTTGGTACAAGAGCGCACAGACATTGTAAAGCGAATGTTTGTTTAGTGCAATACAGACAACATTAAATTGACAAGAACATACATAGGTACATACTGATGGCCGGTGTGACGCAGAGGTAACGCTCTTGCCTTTGAGTCACGAGGACCCGGGTTCGTTTCCCGGCCTGGGCAAAATGAAGAATGACCTTTTTCAAATTGTCCTGTGTCTGGGTGATACATGTATGTATATGTATGTCTAGTGCATTGTAGGTATATATTGTGTGTCGTCGTGTTATAACCCATATCACAAGATTCATATCTTAGTTTGGGACAAGCTCAATCTGTGTGAATTGTCTATGAATGTTTGTTTTGTTTATATTACATACTTTATACAGATCTATTGACTTTTACCAGCCCTGAAAATATTCAACTTGTCTGAAAACTCAATCCAACTCAACGAACACTTTAAAGTTTCTTTTCTCAGTTTTTTTTCTATTAAGTCCTGCGAAATATAATCGATATCTCATTTTTTTTTAAGTTTTCGACTATCCTATTACAAAAAATACATAGATTTTGAATATAAGACATGTTCAGAAAAATTACTAATTATTTATTGTTAAACAGGACTGTTTAATCATCATTTGTTTAACACAAAGTGCAGATGACAAAATCTTGATTGCAGAATCATGTTTACACGATTTTCTAAACATTTGTTGCAGACCGGTCAAACTTGCAGCCGATAAAGTTATTCCAGCGCCATTTGATGATGAATGTAACTTCTTCCACTACAGACCCGCCACTCTCTTAATGTCATTAGATCACCTTGTCTAGGACCTATCCATGCATCTGCATCCTCTTTTGGGTCTCCAGTCCAGCATCTTCTTCATCCACCTATCATCAGATATAATTATATTCATGCCACGTGATCAGTCTAGTCGCAGTTCCTATAATTTAACAAAACTGCCAATAATTTCTTATATACTATTTATCGTAACGAAGCGTTTCTGATGTCTGCTAGTATTGTTAATTATTTAACAAAATATTTGTGTAGGGAAAATGCCCTTGGCAGCTTGGGCCCACGGCCCACCGACATAACGACATCGTAAATTTCAATCAAGCAACAAAACGAGACATCCAGCGCCATATTGGAACGAGGGTTGCCATATTCATTAGCATATTTTGTAGGTAGGTATTATTATTATTATTATCTACTATTATTATTATTTTAAAACACGCGGGAAAATTTTAATTATAGAACAATCTATTGTTAATTTAATCGTCCTTTTGAACCCGTCTTACACGATCCAGAGTCAAAAATGTAGTATTATTTTATTTTATTTATTGTTAAGTAAGTATCCATTTAGTTTCTCAGCGATGAGACGTACCACACATTCTAAATGTTTTATTTTGTTGTTGGCACGGAGAAGACAGTAAGTATATTGGGATATACCGTGATGGTATAGTAGTAGGTATATTAAAGGTAGTACTTAGTAATTAAGTTTTGTTTCTTTTTTTCTCCGGTGAAGTCCAAAGAATAGAATATCCTGTAAAAGGCAGATAGATATTCATAAAACGAATAAAATATTTGTTTCAGCGATGAAATGTGCCACCAATCCTGAAAGCCTTTTTTTTAGCAACATGGAAACAGTAACTTACATAATATTTTTTACAGGCTGTTAGTTTTATGACGAAGAGCTTTAGGATGGGCTGCATTCGGCAAGCTATCACATGTCCTAAAATCCCGAAATATTCCCATCCACCTTAAGAAAAGAACATTTGATGCGTGTATACTTCCTGTGCTCACCTATGGATTTGAGACATCCGCTTTAACAAAGAGGATAATACACAAACTCCGAGTGACACAGAGAGCAATGGAGAGAAGGATGCTGAACATCTCGCTCAGAGATCGCAATACAAATGTTTGGATACGGGAAAGGACCAAGGTAACAGATGTGGCTCAAAGGATCGCGGAGTTAAAGTGGAACTGGGCAGGTCATGTGGCGCGTATGTCTGATGATAGATGGACGAAGAAAGTGCTGGACTGGAGGCCTAGAACAAGACGCAGAAGCGTGGGTAGGCCCCAAACAAGATGGTCCGACGATATTAAAAGAGTGGCGGGCCTGCACTGGAGGAGAGTTGCGTCCAACAGAAATTTATGGAAGTCCAAGAGGGAGGCCTTTGTTCAATACTGGACACAAGAAGAAGGCTGAGGTAAGGTAAGTAAGTTTTATGACTTTTCCATGTTTGGGAATACCGTAATGGTTTTGATAGGTAGATAAAAAAAAAACAATAGGTATCATTAAAAAAAAACTGAACAAAGGTTGGATCGTGTAAACCGGTCTTAACACAAATTATATTGAGTTATCTGTTATTTATGTAAATGAAGATTGTTTGAACATCACATTCTATTTGTCTAGTTTGAAATTAGAACACTAATCGAATGCACCCTATAATTTAAACATTTTAAAGGCTGTTAACATTTAATGTTTAATGTTAATTATTGCCATTTATCACTAATGTTTGAACTCCATTGTATTTTTAAATATTTATGGAATATTCTGAGATTATTACCTGAGTAAAGGATTTTCATCTGTAATTTTGGACTTTGTACGCCAGGTGGCACTAGTGTAGATACAATAATAATTATTGTTTCAGATATTTATTGTTTTAGGTATATTATTTTTTTGTTTCTTGCTCCGTGCTTTTTCTGGAAAAAAATTTCCAATTAGGTATCTATTATCTGTGAATTTTTGATACCTACATTTTATTCAGCAATAAGGTTTGCCCCCCATTTTGAATGTTTTATTTTCATTGGCACGTAGATGACAGCTTACATGTTTATTAAGTGCGCTTGCACTGTACATTGATCTACATCATCTCTCAAAAGTGAGGATGTAATGTAATAAATATACTGGACGTCCTCTCCATACCAATAAAAAAAATCATGACATTCAGAATGGGTGGCATACCTCATTGCTGCTGAATTGGAGGAGTCTTATTTGAGATATTTTAAGAACATAAGCCTTATAGGTAGGCATGTAAGTATGTCTTAGGTATAAAAGAAACCATTTTTATGTTTGTTCACTAGTGACTTTATGTCCTTTATAGATTTCTTAACAGAATAAGAAGTGCACAAAATAATAACCTCTATAGGTACTATCAACCTTGCGTACCTAATAAATCGCTCACCAAGTCTTTTTTAAAACGAAAAAAGTATTTACATAAAATTAGATGAGTTTACAAATTTATTTTTTCGTTTTCCAAATCAAATTATCTTTTATTTCAATGCGAATTGGATAAACAAAAAAACATGAGCCATTAGAAAAAAATTAATGAACACGAATCTTGTAAATTTTAAAATAATATCACCAATATAATTTCTTTTCATTGAAACAAAATAAAACTTGTTAAATAATTAAATTTGAATTAGGGTGACCACGCGTCAAGCTATTTCACATACCTACTTTTTTAGATCTAGGTACTACCACTATACCATCACGGCATATCTCAGAAATGGGGTAGCCAGCAGACCAACTGCATGTAATAACATGCGACCTGTCCTCTCCATACCAACAAAATATTAAGACATTCAGGATGGGTGGCAAACCTTACCACTGCTGAATTTTATATGTAAAATATTGATACGACTGAATCGCACCTTCATATCTGGGGGTTCTACTGCCTCGAATAGGCTTCCCACCAACATACCTAAGGGAAGCACAGACCTTGGCCCAGTTTGATACCCAATTGAAAACACATATTTTCAAGAAATCTTATGGATTTAGCTCAATATAACATCATTGCTAATATTTTACAAACGTTAGCTAATATTATTAAACATACAATGCGCCCTTGAGGTGGAGCTGTCCACAAAACGGCGCTATAAAAAATCATCCAGATATTATAGTTACAGTAATGTTATAAATGTTTCAGTGCATATTATATCAATGAAGATATTACATTTATTATTATTTTAACAACAATTAAATTTGTTAAAAATAAATAACTTCACAGTCACTAAGGTAGCATTTATTGGAAAGTTCATTTTTAGATGGATACTTAAAATTACGATTGTTCCTATACGCCCCTTCCCAAACCAAAATATCGTAATCCAATACAAACTGAATAAGAGAAAGTCCACGTCTTTCATTTATTAGTCAAGTAGAACAATTTTCATATTTAGAATATTTCATATTTAGAATTATTTAGAATATTTTCAATATGGTCCTTTTTTAATAGAAAAATAATGGTCACCTTATCATACATCTAATTAAAACACATAACCAAAATGTTTAAATGATACTTTATTTAATTTTGTAGATTGGATACATAAGTATTTAATTTAAATTGTTTATTTATACAACCGCCATATTATTTCCCATGAATGGATTCCTTTTTAGCTGTTGGCAACACTATATACCTACACAATTTAAAATTTAAAAATAAAAGAATATACAATAGGTACCTACCTACCTACAACATACATACGTCCAACTCGTTCTCTAATTGGCTGTATTGATTAATCGTTCGATGATTCAAACGAATAAATATTATAAAACAAATATGGCGGCTTCCTTTGTGTATATTCTCACTGTTATTCAATTAATAAAATTTATGCACTAAATTATGGCCGCCAATTTACTCGATTAAGAAATGTAAAATGTTCATTAATAATAAACGGCTTGTTCGTGTTCTGAATGTTCTGATACACATATTATTATTGTAATACTCAATGCACTCAAACCTCTACAATCCTAAATTTTAAACGAAAGTGATCATTTAAACCAGTCTAGAGCCAATTCGTAAGCATTGGGACACCTTTCTCACTTTTTCGATTAGATTTTGCGCTATGTTACACTTGTAAACATGGTTTTTCAATGGGTGCGTCAATATTCAATCATTTGGTGACAATTCGGGGCATTCTCCAAAAAAATATTCGAATGAATGCCTTTGTTTCCCTCCTTGAACGGGTTACGAAGACATTCATTCGAATATTTCTTCGGAGAATGCTCCGAATTCTCACGAATTATTGAAGATTGATGATTGATTGACGTTCGCGTCTGGACTCACCCAATCGAGATGTTTGATTGCTTTTGTCATAAAATAACCGTAGAAAAGAAAAGTCACCTTAATTGAATTTAATGTTTTAGTGTTACCATTGTGAAATAACATTTTAAATAATAGTGAAATAAAAAATTAGGACTGTTTTTTGTTTCACAAAAGTGTCCGCAAATTACACCACAAACACGCCTAGCGCTTTCACCAACGAAATGGCATCATCAGAAACCGTATTCAAAACACATTTGAGTGAGAGAAAGTATCAATTCTCGTAACTAAAATACACAATGACTTGTGTAGGCTGCAGGGCTGAGTATGAAACTAAAACTAAGAGAGAAAAATTCATCTATATGTATCTACCTAAAAAAAATATTAAAAGATGTTAGGTGTGGTGTTCTGATGACGATGACGGTGGGATGATGGGTAGCAAACCTCATTATTGCTGAAGTAAAATGTCTTAATTTTTTCGTACACCTACCCTTAACAGTATACTTACCTACTTACTTACTTCCGATGGCCGAACAGCCCTTGTAGGACCTTTGCCTCCGAAACAATAGATCTCCAAGCCATTCTATCCTGAGCAATGGACTGCCAGTCGTCTTTAGCATTGAGCTCCTCCAGATCTCGGTTGATCTTATCTAACAATCTTTGTCTTGGTCTGCCTAACGGTCTTATGCCCTCGGGTATACCCTGCAGAATACCTTTAGTCGCCCTTTCTTCTCCGGATCTAACGACGTGGCCAATCCATGCCAATCTTCGGGATCTGACACTTAACAGTATGCCACTCGAAGACTTACAGAAAAGAGCGGGAGACCAATTCTTTGCCGGATGATCCACGGATTTTTTTTGGTTTTATTCTTAAATAGAGATTTCACGGTATTAACAATGGTAGGTTCTTTAAGTCTAGGAATTAATTGGGCGAGAGCGAGTTACTAAGATAATTTATATTAGGTATATATGGATGTTTATTGTATAAATATATATATTTGTATTATTAAATATTATAATAGTGAATGCTCCTTTAGCCTCAAAGAAAATATTGTTGACAGGTTGTATCAATAAAAAATCATGAAATGTTTTCATATTATAAGGATATGCCATTATACCAAATCGATCGGTAACTATGTTGAAAAAGTCGATAATTTGTTGAAGAATAGCATAATATTACGCAGAAGATAATATGAGGTGAAAGTTTTACTCCATTTCACTGCGTACAGTTGGGCAAAGATTTAGCTTTATGCCTTTGCGTATGGCACGAGATTCGGCCCGTCGCGTCGCCAGAATATGCAGTTTGGATTCGTCGTAAAGATGTTATGTTTCGACATTGACGCATGTGTCTCGTCAGGAACATCTCATATTATGGTCGACACAACATCAAATCCTGTATGCGAGGAGTATCGCATATTATGAATGACTTATGATCAAATTTACATCCAAAATGCAAGCCGAAAACCAACATGCATTTCATGGACGCAAGGTCATATGATTTTACGCAGTTGATAACATTGAGGTCCAAGTTTTGCTCCATTTCACTGCATACGATCGGACAAAGACTTGACTCATGCCTTTACATTTGGCCCGTCGTTGATGGACGAGTATAGGTATAAGTCATGACATGTTATTCCAGAGTGGTGAATAGAAAAGTGTACGGTTACTAGAACGGGTGTACGAATTTGGAAGTTTCCTAGTATTGTCGGATTACAATTTAATGATACCGTTAAGTAGTTCGCACAAATGTCATAGGTAGACTTGATTTTTTTTTAAAGTGCCCTAGCATCGCTACGCACACAGTCACAGGTAATGTGTATTACAAAACACGTGATTGTATTAGTAACCGAGTAGCATCACTGTGATTGACTGGTACATTGTGTGGGGTGTGTAGCATACTCATTACTGAAGGATGTGTTGGTAATAATTTACTTATGAGCGGGGCACTCTTACATAAATTCTACTCTACATATAAAACATCTGTGCACATGTGATGTCTTGCATACACATAGCATAGATAGCGTTAAGTATTCTCCCTTCGTTACAGAAATAGATTCATGGATGACTATATACGAGTTTGTTAGTTAGCATGAGGAACTATAGGAGCGCCGCGTCTTCGTGACTTTATATGAATTATTAGCTGTATCATAGAACAATGTGTAAATCAAATAAATATTCTTTAATTAATATAATTGAATCTCTTATATGGACTCTCAATAGATAGATACTCGAATATATAATATAAAACAATAATACATATTTAATAATATTCTCTCTAATAATCCATTCCCATTGCTATACAGTTGTACTCAACCTTTTTATTATCATTACCATTATTTTTGCTTTGTCACAAACAGTTGCTCAGGATTTTCTCCTGGAATTCCAGGTCACACGGGTATATGTGCCAAGTGTCACCCATTTCTGTGCCAATTCGTTAATTTTTCTGTATTAGTTCGTTAAGTTTAATTTATTTTAAAAATTAACATATTTAGATCAACCAAGTCGTTTATGTAAACTAAGAAAAACAGAGGCCCAAACACACTGCCCTGTGGTATCCCATAAAGCATCTGTCTTCGGTCCCCCATCGTACTTCTGACTTTTGTCATTTGAGATAATTTGATTGAAATATTGTACAGTGAAGAATAAAATAAATAAATAAATAAATAATCAATGTCGGCATGGAAATCGGTCCGTCACTTTTGGGGCCCTACTGACATTTTACTACAAACGGATTTGTCCAGTTTCGATATCAAACCACACAGGTGATAATTTTTTGCACGTTCATAATTTACGCCATTGGTATTTACTGATTTGAAGTATTCTATAATGTATATTGTGATAGTAAACAGTAAAATCTTAGACTTCCTAGAGGAAGGTCCATGATTCGAATCACCTTTACAACACAAGCTATTGCTTCGTGTAAGGATGGTGTGCCTGCTTGGATTAATCATAAAATTATTCATAATACTAATACTACTATCTCATCACAAAATGTTCCACAAGTAGTGTAGCCAGCATACCGTCAGCATGCAACAAACATCTCTTAAACAACTGTCCTCTCCGTGCTAACAAAAAATTAAGACATTCAGGATGGGTGGCGAACATTATATCGCTGAATTCAAGATGTACAACCTTATATCTTTTTTCGAACCACCTACCATTTACAGGACACTCTAAAACTCACGAAAAAGTGTGGGTGGCCAATTCTTTGCCGGGTGCTCCGCGAATAAGACCAGATTTATGAAAAGTGCTACCTATTTTTAAAAAACAATACCATAAATAAATAAAGTTTTTTTTTATCGTTCATTGCTCCGCCGACCATCGACTAACAACTCCTGCTATATACATAAGATCAAAATAAAAACAACATTAATAACACATTAAAAAGAGTGTAAATATGAACCAATCTATTTATTAAAATGTTTATTATATTTACCGACCTAGATGGAGTAGCGATATCCGCCTTGCGAGCTAGAAAATCTCGGGTTTGATTCCAGATTGGATCATAAAATAATTCAAAATCAGTCGTCGATTTTACAACTCGGGACTAGAAGCCCGTTTTAATAAACAAAAAATATAAAATAATGTTGCCGATAAATATTTTTTTATGTATAGTGAGTTACAATTCATTGTATTGGTCTGCAACGAGTTTAGAATTTCTTCTCCATTCCTCCCTATTTTCTGCTAGTCTCTTTAATTCTACGTGTGTGCCACAATTCATGTCTTTCATCATTTGATCCATGTAGGTGTCTCTTGGTCGACCCCTACAATTTCTGCCTTCGGTCTTGTCCTCCAACAATAAAATTTTAAGACATAGAAAATGGGCGATAAGCCGTATCATTGAATAAAATGCAGACATTCTCAACCATCATGACACAAGCACATCGTGGAGGCGGTTACCGTTTATTTCAAACAGGGTTTATTTCGGATTCATCTTTTGAAAAACAGAAAAAAATATAATCCTTAGGTAAGTACTCAACTAATACAAAGTTTATTTTTACAAGTATTGGTATGCATTTTACTTGATTCTTGAAAACTGTTGTATCAAAAAGTGGGAGTTGCTTACAAAATAAACGAAATAAAAATAGGAACCTTTCCGTAAATTTAAAAACAATGATCTAAGCTAGATTTATAGCAAAAAAACTATAGGCAGTCAAAATTTTCTAGAGTCATTGCTGCACCATTAATCTGTCAGCAACAGTGTTAATTGTATTTCTTTGGCTTCCACCGATGACAGTCTTGTTTCAAAGCGGGAGTCCTAGAATCAGAAATAGTAAAACACTCCGACAGACGCCAATCTAATTATTTTTACGATAATGTTCATTGTCTCGAACGCCATTTTTCTAGAATATCTACCGCCCATTTTGGAAAACAACCATCAATAATTTGAAATAATATTATACCTATCCATTTACCTATTTTGAGTTTCTGACTTTCGTTTTATTAATCCCGCAGGTTCGAATCCTCTGCGATACCGAAAAAGTGCGTTTGGGGGTGTATATTTGGGTAGATATATAATATGTCTTGTTCCATAATTCAACAAGTAGAAATGTCTCATATTCGAGAAATCGCCATTTTTGATAATTTAGTATATTATTTATATTATACTTTAAAAACAACAGTAAGTTAAATATACTATAGATAATAAACGTACCATTAAGGGCCGAAATTATAAACGAGGAACCCAATATTCGTAAGTATGTCGACACTTTACGAAAGGATGGCGATCTGTTCGTACATTCTACTAGATACTGCATTATAAAACTATTTTGACAATTCGTTAAAAAGAAATACTTTTGCCTACTGTACCCATTGTTTTCAACCGGTGGTCACATAAGATCTTGCCTGTCCCTTTTATCTACCTGCTCCCCATTCATAAAATCTCATAATTTACACAAAACAAATGAGTAAATGACAGCGATGCTATGAGAATATATCCTAACAAAACACGTGCGTAGATTCATCTATTGTTATTTCTTTCTCTCTTCAGGCAAATAGTGAGACAGCAATGTTAATCGTCAAAACTAATCCCTGGTCGGTCGGCCAGTTAAAGCCGATGGTAACATTTTACTGAAATAATATCAACGGATGTTTATAATGCTGAAAAACGAGTAGTTATATCAAATTTTGGACCATATTAAAATAACTTGAGCTAACGGACTTTTATAATATTGGCCCTAAGACATACGTTGTCTTGTCTTTGTTCCATTCAATAGTTAAACAATTCGAAATATTTATTTATAGAACTGAAATATTATATGAAACCTTAAATGACCTTTATATTATATGAAATATGTAAAAAAATATTATTGATGTTGGTATATCCTCCTTGTCAGGGGGAGGGTTGAGAACTCCCAAAACCCTCCCCCTCCCCGTGATCCTGGATATACTCATGGTTTCCCGACAGGAGTATTGAAGAGTGTTTTGTAATAGGTGCCTACCAACTCGTGAAATCTGTACAAAGAAAATTATTTAACATAATATATATTTCACAAGAGACAATTGCATAAATTTTTAATATAACTTATTACAGAAATCTGAAATATTTTTTTGTTCGAGTGAGACCTATAAATTATAACAAGATTAATAATTGGGGTAACCAGCGAATGGTGGCGATATTCCCGAATCAATTATTCAAAATCATCGATTACGATAATGTAATAATATATTATTATTCTTTTGTATTGGATAACATAATATTGTAACATTATTTTCATTCAATCTTTTATTATTATTATTATTATATTATTATTTTTTATATCATCCAGGTATTTTATTATATATAAAAAATAATACAATGTTTTGCAAGTCATCTATACCCAATCACTCGCCTTCCTTTGGACTTATTTATATAGTAGCCTATGGCGCTAAAACAGAGTCACGTGACGTGGTGAATTATTTCTTTCGCAGGCAAGACAACTTTTCGAAAAATATAAATGTAAAATCAACATTCATTTTCACTACAATCATTTTCTGTGGAGTTCTGGCGAAGAATATTGGTCTCTCACTTTTTCTGTATCTAAATTTTCCAATGTCCAATATTTTTTTTAAATATTATTGTTTATTAATATATAACAGTAGAGTTTAAAATGCACTACATGGCATGGCCCCGGTGTACATCTCGGAGTTCTGCATTTCTGAGGAGACGACAGAAAGGCAAAAATCACTAAGGTCTGCTAACACAGACTCTGTCAATAGACTTATGGTGCCGCGTAGAGGAGGTCTAGCCAACTATGTTCACTGTGCCTTCTGTGTGGCTGGTCATCCAAAATCTCTTATTTTTTGTTAACACAAAGAGGACAGCTTGCATGTTTATTATATGCAGCTAATCTGCTGGCTACCTCACTTGTGGGATATCCCGTGATGGTACTGTAGTAGTAGTAATAGATAAAAACGATCTAACATGATTTTTTAGAAAAGGATTTGCAGTGGTGTGGTGAATCTGAAATTTATTGATATTATTTTATAGCGCCCCGTGTTTTTAAAATTTAGACAACGTGTTGTAATAATTATTATAGTTACCCGAACCTAATATTCATTATTTTCATTATTGTTATTTAAAAATAATAAAACGGGAAATAGATAATATTGATAGGCATCTACAGGGGTGTATCAATCCAAGATTTGCTCAAAGGGAAGAACAGAAGCTTAGAAATATGTAGAAAAACATGTAGGAATAGAAATTTATGGAAAAAAATGTCTTATTATTACAACGCGAGTCAGTTGCGTGGACTTCTTTTGCTTCGATTTTCAATCGCAAATCTCAATTTGATATTATGTGAATTCAGGATATTAGAAGAATGAGGGGATGCAAGATAAGTGTTGTGGATAGAATGAGTGTAAATAGGTTACGATGTTTTAGACATGTGAAAAGAATAAATGATGTAGGGAGTACAAATAGGATGTACCTATCTACCCTCCTTTATACGAGACTTGTCTCTATAAGGAGGATGCTTAGATTTAAGTTTTTATAAAATAATATGTATTGTTATATCTGTATTGTTTGTTGTGTTCAAAAAAATTATCAAACTTATCAAATCTACTTATCTGAAAGAGGGGGTCTGAGAAAGTGCGGGGGTCTGAGAACCCCATCACTTGATCATGTGAGTCAAATCGTCAAGGAAAACCGTGTGTTGATTAAGACAAATTTAATCAACGTGCATAAAATAATAATTGTACGAATGCAGAAAAAGCTAAAGAAGTTTGTAAAGATAGATTTGTATCGCGTTCCGTTATCTCTGCTTCACCACTTGGGACACGGCGTGAGTAGTGTTGTGGAATTCTCAAGAAATAATTATTCGAGAAAATTTCTCGAAGTAGAGAATATTCGGAGATTTTTTTTTATTTTTTATTTAACAGTATAATAATAATAAATACTTTATTCAATCAATCAATAACAATGTACAAATGTTGAGACAATTTATCACCAATATGGCTACAATTAATTATGGAAACAATAAAATGTTAGGTATTTACATAAAAAAAGTGCTAATAACTGATGAAAAATCTTGATGTTTGACACCCCACATTCCCATATTTAAGTTTAAAAAAAATTGCAGGTACGTACATGGAAAAAAGTGTTAATAACATCTGATTTAGGCCTTAATCAGCCTCACAAATTTTCAGGTCAATCAGGTTGGCTGCGAAGTGTACTGGGCGAAAGGTCATAATACCACTAAGAAAAATTATGGAGAGAAATTTCTCTTCCATCAGAGGAGAAATTCTCGGAGAAATTTCTCATTCTCGAGAAATTGCTTTGAAGAATTTTCTCTTCTCAAATCACTAGGCGTGAGGGTATAGTACAGTGTATGTAATTAAAAATGTTCCATTATTTTGTTGTTTTTGTATCGCAGTTTCACACCCAACTTTACAAATTTCTACTTCCACTTTTCCAAATTTTTGTTTTCATTTCAATGCTTATTTTTCATACTTTAATTGTGTCTATTTTCATGCTACTTTCGAGACCTAGATGCGCCCATGACCACCTCCACAATATAATATTATAATGAATAGGTAATGCCGCTTCTAAGGAAACTCGATTATTAGCAAAATCCCGCCCACCATTCATTTAACAGAGACTGAATAAAAATAACGCCACTTTTCAAAATCAGAATATTATTACATTATTCTGACTCTTCGTATTTTCCTATTGTTTATTATTTTTTAGTAAGTACCTATCTACGTGCTGTTGATGCCTACTTAATTATTCTCGTCTATGGAACGATATTATTAATTATTGTCTATAGTGTTTCCCGCCCATTTTTAACTGTCAGCAGCTGTCATATTTAAAATAGAAAAGCGGATGGGGCTGTCAATACATTTGAAAATTTGGCATTTTTTTTTAATAAATATGTTTTTATTAATGTGTTTTAATATTTTAAAGATATTTCGAAACAATATATATAATTTTTATACTTAATATTTACCTATTCATAGTAGAACTTTGTTAAACGAGTGATCGCTAAGAAAATGTTTTACTTATAAAGATACATGTTGTCCTCAATCTAAATGTCTTAAAATTTTATTTGTATAGAGATGACGACCTGTATGTCTATTACATAATGCAGTAGTCCACTGGTTACTCCATTTGCGGCAGGTGCTGTGTTGGTAGGAATTAATAGATAATTTTATTAATTTAGCAGAACTGTCATTCTGACGATTATTTTTTGGATAAAGTAACTAAGTACCTATATAGGTAATGCAAATAAAAATAAATCAATAAATATTTATTATTTTATTTCATCACATAAGAATGGTTAAATTATATTTGTTTTTTTTCACTATGCGATATTTTTGCGGTCGGTCATGTAACAGTGAATAAAAAAATCAAAATGCAAACTCACTTTACTAACAAAAGCAAACCTGGGGTAATGGGAGAAATCCCGCCTATACAATAAACTCGCTCTTCAACTAAATCAAACAATTATAATTATTGTAGGAGTGTTCCTATTTAAGTCTGATGAAATTCATAACATAACATGTATAGACAACTCACATTGATCGAGCTAGTCCCAAACTAAGACATGAATCTTATATAATGGGTACTACTAACACGACGATATACATATGTACAATGCACTAAACACATATACATACATGTAACACCCAGACCCAGGACATTTTGAGTTGTGTTATGTCTGTTTCTTAAGAAAAACACTATCGTGTACATTAAATATTATACAATGTAATTTTGCAAGGTGTAAAAAAACTAGCATTGTAGGTATGTATAAAGAATGTACAAGATATATAGTTAGTCCACTGTTGACTTTATTAATTTGAGAGCCGGCTTTCGAGAGCATCCACTCTCATCGTCAGGCAAAAGTAAAGTCAAGAGTGAAATAACTACTTATAAGTATAATATCTTCTTTTATTAATCAATTTTTAAAATGGACTTCCACCAAGAACCGTCGGTCGATAAATTAAATACTTTTTGAGTTGAGAAATAAGCTTTTTTGACAATTTAATTTTTTTTTGTGTGATATCCATTTTGAATTTTTCTTCACTTTTACATTGATGACGTTTACGCACAGTGAAATACATATTTGTATAAATATGTAGGTAATTAATTGATATCATATAACATCAGATATTATTTGATTGGGAAGGGCAGGGGGGAGGGGCTATAGACTAGTACAATGTCTATATAATACGTCTTATTTTAACAATAATATATTTTAACCTAAGAAATAAAATAATATATACAAAAACAAATAAAGGTATGACAAAATATGAGATAAAAATTCACAGGATAGTCAAATAAAGTTCATTTTTTGTCGATGTCTTTATACCATAGACAAAATTTTTTTTTTTGTCTATGCTGTCACTATTTATGGTACAATTAAATGATTCACATTCATTGCACAAGCATATTATTGAAAATCGTGAGAGTGTATTTGAGTTTATTATTAGTTTAAGTATCAAACATTTTTTTTGATTCATAATGGGATTTTAAAAAAAATCGGAGGGAGAAAAATAGTATAAAGTATTAAATACAAAAATATTTTATATATTGACTAGAACAAAAAAGTTAAATAAATAAAAAAGCACAGAAAATATAAACTAAGAAATAAAAATTAAATAGAAAAAAATACATGGTATGGTGGTATTTTCAATATACAATTTTATAACTAATTATTTTATAATATTTTACATATATTATGTATGTATATCTAAAAATATTATGGTTTTCATAAATAATCCTATAGCTAATTGTATTTTTTTTTAATATTTTAGATTTCAATATTTGGCTATGTAATGAATAGGCGTTATAATTTTAAAAATCAAATTTACACGCTCCATTGCTTCCACAGTACATTTTGCTTCCAACTGCCGCCATATTTCAATTTACAAAATACATTACGCTTCCAACTGCCGCCATATTTTTTTACCTTGCAGTGTAAAAATTACTCACAACTGTCTCCATATTTTAGCTTCCATACTACATTTTAATTTAAACCACTGCCATATTTCTACATACAAAGTACAAACTGCTTCCAACTGTTACAATATTTCATTTTACAAAGTAAATTTTGCTTCCAACTGCCGCCACAGTTGAGCTTCCAAATAACACTTGGAAAATAACACAAAAAAACTTACTTTTGAAACAGTGAATAGAAGAGAAATTTTAATATTTATCAACATGATAGCCACAACTAATCTCATTTAATAATGCAAATTGAACAAGACAACATTTGGAATGCAATGTAGAAAAAATAGAGCATTTTAACTTATTACAAAAAATATATATTTTAATCAAATAAATTTGGTACCTTTTTACTTGTAATGTTAAATAATTTTAGATCCATCGAAATGAGACAACGAGAATAGATCAAATAAAATAAATAATCAAAATAGCCAATTGCTGATCGATCCGTACTAAAGCTGTGAAGAAACAAATGATCTGTCTTTCTTTTCCTCTCATTGCAAACAGAGACAAATAAATAAAGAGATAAAACATCTTCTTTTCTCTTTTTTTTTTAATATTACAAAGGACAGAAAAACAATTGAAAAAACTTGTTTATTGGTTCACAGCGATGGTTGGACACAGATATCGAGAGAATTAAAAATAATTCTAACTTCCACTCCAAATAAATTTCTAAAGCCTCCTATGTCAGCCGATTCATCTCAAACACAACATTAGACGCAATACTCATCTTTTCTTCTAAACAATCACATTATACATCAATTAAAATTGAGCAACATACAAATACTGTGCATCAATCCCTACGTTCCCAAACGGGACATAAACTAAATTCCGACATTTACAATTTCCTTACATTTTCTCAATACACCAATAGACGTAAAAAAATAAATAGAAATTTGCACTCAAAATTATGACAATTCTTATAACACAACTTAGAAAAAACATTTGAAAGTGACAAATAAAAGCTTACTGCATACCTTTCAATTATCTCTTTTTCACCATTTTAACAAGAAAAGTGTTGTAAATATTAAACGCATGTTTATTGCAAGCAGTTGATTAAATAAATGGCTAGCTTGCAGATTTGTTAATTGCAGTAAATCTACCGCTACCGCACCAATGAAAGATGCCGTGATGGTATAGATAGATTTAGTTAATCCTTTGTTGTGAGCCTTAAAATAGAATGATTATTTTTTTTACAACTCTGAGGTACTTTTTTTACAATAATAAAAACATAATCTTAAAGATTTACACATTTCAAAAAAATCAAAAAAATACGAAGAAATAATATTTACAAATTAAATATAATATAGAATCACATCTTCTTTTGTCACCATCACTACCTTACGACCAATCACAGAGCATTTAAGTAACATGTCAATCACCTGATTGGTTATTAGAATTCAAATAAAAAAAACTTCTTATTCTTTTGTTCAAATATTTGATCATAGATATATAATTATAAAGTTTTAAATATACAATAATACACAAGATATTTGTATCAAAAATTACAATGAAAATCTAAAAATTGTGTATATAATTTCATATTGTACCTTACAGTACATACCGCGGAGCCATCTTTGTAGAATTGTGAAAAGCTATTTCTGTTTTCTACGTTAGAAGTGTCCAATAATGGAATTCATTGAGAATTATTGGAAGATAAAATTGTAACAAATATATTTTGCCTCTCTAACATTTTTTTTAATACTATTTGGCAAATTTTAGGAGTAATTGAAATAAACATAGGAGTTTGTTCTTCAAACATGGAATACAAATGACAATTAATATTATTTCTCCTGAACCAGCCTAATCCCTTTTGTATAAAAAAGGACACCGATTTATTTCTATGGGAAAAATTTGACAGCAAAGTCTAAAAATTATAAAGACATTCAAAACCTGTCTGTTGAAAAAACGGCAACCCAGTTGATATTTAATATTTTTTTCAAGTTATCAACACATTGTAATAACGGTAGCTTGTCCTAATTTTATTGATCAATGTAACATATTTGTGGAAGAAATAATTAACACTACTTTATGAACATTAATTACTTGTGATTCATAAATGTAAATACTTTTCTTATTCCTAATATGGCACAATGAATTTTGTATAAAAACTAAATTGAAATTTTTTTTCTCTTCAAACTGTCACGTTACAATTTCTATTTTGAGTTTTAAATTCAACATATCGCAAAGTAATTTTTGTCCCGTGTCACTTCTTAATCTGGAGATCTTGATCCATTCGAAAAGAAGAAAGAAGGAGATCCAATTAAAATGGTTTCTTCTTGATTGGTGAACTTTATTTTGTGACTGTGAGAATGGTGGAATTGGTGAAAATTGTCCATGGATATTGAAAGCGATCACTTAACCCAGCCTAGAGCTAATTCGGACACCTTTCTCACTTCTTCCGATTGGATTTTGCACAATGTTACATTGCCTACATATTGTTCTCCAACTGAGATGTCTTATTTGTTTTGAAATCTATTATTAAGTTTTTTTATTTATATAGGAATACAGCGATGGAACAAGATATAATGTTCTTTATAAAAAGATTTATAAATTAATGTCGATAGAAATTCTAACGCAATGCAGACGAGAAGAAAAATTTACGATACATCTTAGAAATAAGTTAGTAAGTGTCATTTTACATTTATTTTACCAACACAATTACAAATAGTCCGAACAATAAGGAAACAAAATGTCTTTAGGATGAGAGAAAAAATACTTAGCAAATAATTTATTATTAATAAGTAAATAATCGAAAAGCGTTATTCCAAATTCAAATTCCATAAAACAAGTTTCGGTCCCAGAAAAAAAATTATAAACAAAAAAATATCCTACCTTCGTTCCCAGTCAACGATCAATTTTGTTCGCAATTAGAACCACATGTAAGAAAAATTACATTTATACAATGAAAATTAAATAATCTAAAATACAATCTTTGACATGTCATGGACTATTTTTTAATCTTCGTGTTTTTTTTTTAATTATACCCTGTAATAGAGCGTTACAGAAATTTTACAAAATTTTAAACAATAGACTGGTGCATTTTGAAAATATCTATATCTTAATTTAGTTTTGTTTTCTTGGCTAATATTTTCTTTTTTCTACAAATTCAATTCTAATACTGCATTTATTTTATTTTTCTAATTCAGTTTGCATTATAAAATTACAAAAAAATCTATCACAATACATTTGTGCATATTATCAATTATTATTACCGATTATTTATTTGAATATCGATTACAAATTTAACTTTTTACAATTTTCGTATTACAACGGTCTACAGAAAAAATGTGTTTTTTTTTATTGTAATATTATTTTGTTGTATTAACTCAAACTTGATATTCGAAATCCTGTTCGATTTATGTTGTTTTGTTAATACAAATCAAACATCAATTTTTCTAGACCAGTCAATAAACAATTACAAAATTGGTACATATAAGCAATTGTTCTATTGCAATTACCAATTACATATTTGGTATTACACATTATACTATTTCAATTACCAACAACATATTTGGTGTAACATAACCGATTATACCAATTGAATTGCCAATTAAAAATTTGGTATAACTGAATGAAAATTACAAATTTGGTATAATCAATTATACTATTTCAATTACTGATTACACATTGAGTATTGCATATTATACAATTGCAATTACGAATTACAAATTTGATATTACTGATTAACATATATTTATTACCTAATCATTTATAGGTAAACTTTGCCACTAAAATTTATGACTGATTGTAATAATGAATATTTAGTTTTAGTAATATTAAATTTATTCCTACGTATAATTTATTAACAGTGGTATAAATTACCAATAATAATTATAGGTAAAATAATTACCATATGGATCTGGCCACACAATTAATTTCACATTTATATTTACAATTTTTCACTTTTTAGATATTTACACATTGTGATTTGAAACAAATTTCACAATATCATGTGTAAGAGTTAACAAGCCGACACATTTCAAGACCTGGCTAAAATTCCACATTTATAACATTCTTGAAATGGCCAAATTAGTGCTAAATGACTTGTAAAACATCTGCCAAATAAAATATATTAATCAAAAAATCTTTGTTTAATTGTACAGAATGGGAGGCATTAATCAAAAATTCATCAAAAGAACTGATTGTTCTAATACGGAAATATATAAGAATCAAAATTAAGCACTACAATGGAAGTATTTCATTTTAAATTGGAGCGAATATAATAAATAATTTGTATTGCTCGAATACATAAATATTTACACGAGAAACAAAAGTTCCCATATTAGCGTTTTACTAAATTCGTGTAATATAAACATACGTCATAATATGATATGTATTAATATTTTTTTATGAACGCAGCCACACATGAATTGACACATCTACACTTCTCAGCGTTAACAGCAAGAAAAGTCTATGTATTTTAATAATTGTTCATATTTATACGGCCCAAACTTTAACATCTTAAAGTAATTTTTTTGCGTTTGTAAAAAATATCTTCAGTTCTTTAAACCATTTCTAACTTATGTTTAGAATATTTACTAATTTTTTTATTGTTTAACCGGATTTGGGTGCAGATGACAAACTATATCCGGTTAAACAATAAAAAATTAGTAAATATTCTAAACATTTGTTGCTGACTGGTCGAACTAGCAGCCGATAAAGTATTGAACTTAATTGTTCCGGCGCCATTTAGACGGGAGATCGCGATCTATTTGAGATCTGAAAAATGAGATCCCAAAAAGATGGTTGCTTCTAAGGTTTGCATAAAGCATCTCTCGATTGGTGGACCTTAAATCGTGACAGTGAGAATGGTGGAATTGGTGAACGTTGTCCATGGACACCGAAAGTGATCACTTAAGCCAGCCTAGAGCCAATTTGTAAGCGTTGGGACACCTTTCTCACTTCTTCCGATTAGATTTTACACAATGTTGAATTGTGTAGACATGGTTCTCCAATCGAGGTTTCTGATTGGTTTTGTCATTTCTAACTTGTTTTATTTATTTATTCAAGTCTGTCTTTTTTTCATCGGTCGGCATTACAGTACGCATCTATGCACCAAATCATGTGGTGATTTTGCCACTTCCATAATGTAACCCAGTTCAATTTTTTAACACCAGATGTCATCAATGTATCACCTCTGCAATATTGACAAAATCTTCAAACCAGGCACGTAATTAAATTTTCATGGAAAACCTTCGGCTAGTAGACACCATAACATTAACAATTTACACTTTAATTTTGACATTACGGACTTTTTTTATGAAACGCATGGAAATAAAGGAGCTTTATAATTTAAAGAGCCCCAAATCAATGTTTTTTTATCGTTGTTATTATGTAACTGGATGTGAAACATAAATCATTATGCTTGTAATATTTGTAAGTAAAAAATTTCTAACTTAACATCTACAAGTACCTACAAATTTAAAAGGATTGTGTATATTATTATATCCAACAATTATTATGAAGTTTATAAAAAGGTCATGTTACACAACTGAATAGATTTTTGGTTTTTAAATAATTCTTATACCCTTTTGATGCGAGCCAAAGTTTTAAGACCACGAAAAAATTAAACTTTCGGTACATCTTATATTGCTTCTATTGAGAATATCACGCACTTTGTAAACATCAAAAAATTCCTACGTGTATAGTATTTTAGGCACTAAATAGGAATATATATAATAATTAATACAGAGCAGTCATTATTCGGATTGATATTGAACCAAAAAGTTCCGGAATAAAGTCCTGAACAAGTCAAGGAAGGAAATTGTTTAATAATAGTACGTAAAATTGAAATAATAAAAACAATATTGCAATCTAAATAGCGTCTATTGAGTATCAATGTTCACGTGACGTAAAGTATGCCACAATTATGTAATGTAAAATACGCCACAATAACGTAACATAATATTATGCCATATTTATGTAACACAATATAACATGAACTATTATGCTATATTTATTATGTATTAAAATAATGTGAACCATTGTTCTAAACTTTGTGTAATTTCAATTATTTTAAATCAGTAAACTATAATAATCAATAAAAAAAAATAAACCTAACAGTTTTTTTAATTGTACTGCTATCTAAATAGCGTCTATTGAGTATCAATGTTCACGTAACGTAAAGTATGCCACAATTGTGTAATGTAAAATACCCTACAATAATGTAACATAATATTATGCCATATTTATGTAACACAATAACATGAACTATTATGCCACATTTATTATGTATTAAAATAATGTGAACCGTTGTTCTAAACTTTGTGTAATGTCAATTATTTTAAATCAGTAAATAATAATAATCAGAAAAAAATAATAATCTAACAGTTTTTTAATCGTACTGCAATCTAAATAGCGTCTATTGAGTATCAATGTTCATGTGACGTAAAGTATGCCACAATTGTGTAATGTAAAATACGCCACAATAACGTAACATAACATTATGCCATATTGATGTAACACAATAATATAAACTTTTAACCCACATTTATTATGTATTATAATAATGTGAACCGTCATTTTAAACTTTATATAATGTCAATTATTTTAAATCAGTAAAAATAAAAAAAATATTAATTACCAACTTTCACTTCACTTTTTATTATGTTAAAAGCTTTTCACTCACGTTATGTTAAATTAAAAAGTGAAACGAACGTTAACAGTTCCTTGTTATTACATTAATTGAAAGTAATTTGATTTACAATCAACTCTCACAGTGTTTGCTAATCAAAAATATAAAATTTATTTGTGTTACATAATTGTATGAACTATTTATGCCATATTTACATAACATAATATTATGAACCATTACGCCACATTTACGTAACACAATATTACGAACCATTACGCAACAATATTTGTTAAATTACATATTCAGTCTGATTGGTTAAAAAAACGTGAAACCAAAAACAATATTACACTTTGGCATAAGACACGTGTCTAGATAGACACACGAAAGATAATAATATTTTTATAAACACATTAAAATAAAGATATTCCGTAGATTTATATAACAAATCTATCTAACTATTGTGAAATCAAATGAAGCATTGCAACAGAAAGGAAAGCCTAATGCCATTGTTTGTTTGGGGAATAATAATATATGCACCGCGATCTATAAGATCTATTGTACTCTATGGGTTAGTTGGAAGATATCGCGCTTGTGCGATAAACTCGCCCATTGCACAGATTTATATGTCTGGTTTTACAATGTTTATATTTTAATAATGTTTGTTTTTTTTTGTGTGTGGTATTTTTGTATGTTGGTAACACCACATGTTAGATAGATAGGTGGGTTATATTAGTGAGTGTAAGCCGGTAGCCGGCCTCTTTGATTATCTGAATCTCGCACAGTACACCCACGCGCGCACTCTCTCTCTGTGTAGTTGTAATACCTTGTACTTATTAATATATTGTATATACTTAGTATTACGTGTATTATTATATACCTGCCCAGAAACCCACCAGAGTACCTACAAAACAATCTGGCGCAGCCGTAGGATAGCCGTTAATTTTTTTTTTAAATAATAGATTCAAGAATCCCAAAAGATTTTTATTATTATTATTATTTCTCCCCCTACTCAGCTTTCCTGGTGTTGTCAGTCAAAGCAACCCTCAAGTACCTGCGCTCTTCGAAACTGGCCGTGAATGGACTTACTGAGCCCAATAGAACCGGTAAGTCTCACTTCTATGAGAGGGCCTTTGGTGTTATTGGACCGGTTATGTGGAATCGCCTACCGGTGCCATTGAGAGATAGTCAGACTGTCACCAGCTTCAGAAGCAAATTAAAAACTGAACTCTTCACTGGCGCCATTGAGACGGTCTAGGGACTGTTAAACGGCGTTAAAAATAAAATCATCATCATCATCCCAGACATATTATGAAGTCATGAAAAAAGGAAAGCATACAATATCAGCACCATGTGGTTTCATAGTATGGATTAGATCCATAGATCCCAACACGGCATCTCCCACAAGGGGTAGTGCATGCAATTGCTTGTAATACATGCAAATCGTTAACTCCTTACTAATAAAAGTTAAGACATAGATCATCCCTGAACCGAAGATGCTAAATGTCGTAAGATTCAAAAAGATGAAATCAAATTAAAGAGAACAAATTCATTTATATTTTAAATATTACATCCATCAAACTCTGTGGACTTCCCAACAAAGAAGAGCTCTCACAGTTTTCGAGTGTCGTCCTGCAATAGACAGGTATTCGTAAAACATTACAAATATAACATGTGATATCTTCGATTCATCAATGAGGTATATGCCACCAATCTGGAATACTTTACTGGCACGGAGAAAATGACTTACATACATGTCTTACAACTATCACATAGGTACAGATTGTCTGCTGACTACCCCATTAGCGGCAGATGCCGTAACGGTATAGAAAGATAAATCTTACACGTATTTGACATTCGGAACGTCCTTTTTGTGGTAAAAAAGGATATTCTTAATTTATGGCAAACCTAACAGCAGAATTATTTAAAATATTATTAAATCTGTTTCAATTAATATTCCTTTTCGTTGCAATCTTTCATTTGTTCAACACTAGTGACGTGAAAAAAAAAACACATACAGATAAATAGAATCACTTTGTAAGAAAGTTACGCATAATAGACAAATCATATGTTAAAATTACTGTTAGTTTTTAAAACTAATGAGTTGTGATGCTATATGCCGATGGGCGCTTTCCTCGCTCCCGGCAAAACTCCGACAAGTCCTTCTGTCTGTCGCCGATGAAGCTCCGATACTGTGATGGCTACCTGTACCAAACCCTTGCCTTCTAAAACATCCGCGGCGCAGCAAATCAGTTTCTGAAATTAATAAAAAAGAAAAATAAGAGAAAAATGTATTAGAAATTTCTAATGCTAATAATATGAAGGCGATAAATGACAGTTCTAGATATTGAGATAACCAAAATCTAATGCCAAGGGTGTATCCAAGATTTTTTTATAAAGAAAACTTTAACCCACAAACTCTTGCTCTGTGGATCCTCGGTAAAGAAAAGGTCTTCCTCTCTTTTCTGTAAGTTTTCGAGTGAGCTATAAAAAGCAGGTGTGTAAGACATTAACATCAACAATTCAGCAACAAGGCACACCATCCATCCTGAATGTAATTTTTTTTGATGGAAGGTAGAGGGCAATCTGCAGATAATCCGCCAAACTTTTTGAACTGACAAACTTCAATTAAATTATCTGCAACCGCTTCCCTGGAATTCCCCAACCCTGCTAAAAAACAATGATTTTATTGTATTTATTCATTATTTACAAACAATTTTAACATTTTTTTACAAGCTATTTACTTATTTATTATAGTTTCAATAAAAAAAATAAAAGGGGAGAAAAGATGAACACACATTTTTATAAAGATATCTTTATTTAAAATATATAATATATGTATATATAAATACATCATACTGTATACATATAAAAGTAGTTTAATAGATTATACTGTATGCAATGCAGATTCCTAACACCTCCGTCCACACAAAAACTGAAAACGAACAAACACACAAACAATCTTTCTCTCCTTTCCTTTCATTGCAAATATAGACAAAAACAGAGATAGACATCTTTTATCTTTCTACGCTTACAAAAGGAGGAAAAGACGTTTAAAAAATATGTTTAAATGTTTGTTCGTAACCACTGTTATCTAATAACTAGCGCACAGATTTTTATTACCTACAACATAATCAAATGTATTCTAAACTAAAAATTACTAACGGTCGGTTTCATAAAATAAAATTCACCGAAAAAAACTTCCAGTAGTGACCATAGTAACTAACTGAATTTTGACCTCTCAGAATTTATTTTTAAATTGGTAAGATATTGTTCCCATGACAATGACATAGGAGTGCTAGGAATGCCGTAGCTCAATTGGCTCAGAAATGTTCTAAATGGAGAAGGCCGATTTCTGCCCTTTGCTCCTGGGAGCAGCATTGTAGGGCGAAGTGAATCATTTCGATTCTACTTATAAAATAGATAATTCAAAATTCTGTACGCTATTTATTAAAAAAAAAAACAGTCCTAGATAGCCGCGAATCACGTACAATAAATATAACACAGCAAGTAGTTAATAGTATAGGCGATATTGATTATATAATAAACATCGGGACGATGCTATAAAAGCCGTCATCACAAGCATAAAATAAATATTCAAGCAAACAAACGATAAACTCTAGTATACACGTACAATAATAAATATAATTAACGCTTAAGTGTTAACAATGAAAATAGCAGGATTGATAATACTAATATGACACTCTTATCCAGCTGTCAAGCTATCTGTCATCGCCATCTTGTTTATCAAGCCGCCATTTGAGGTTATGTCATACAAGATGTCTAGTTCATATAGTGTTCAATCTAGTTTATTTTAGTGTAGCTCTTTAACTTTTTTTTTAAATAAAGATGGTATTTTTCAGTTTCTTTTTTAAAATACGGTTAAAAAAATGTGGGGCTGCACATTCTGTTAGTTTTGGTTCTAAACTATAAACTAAACGATAAGAGTAAAATAATTTTTATTTTTGCCTATCACACACAAATAATACGTAAACTTATGATACCAAGCTTTGAATGCATATTTATTTCATAATAATTGTTACTTTCAAAATAAGCAAGACAAAATGGCGGAAAAAACAAGATGGCGACATCTCTCCAAACAGCATACTATACAATTTAGTATTATATATCACTATTAATTCATATTTAATTAAGAACCAATATTACAATATTTTTTGATAAAATAGCATGTTTAAATTCATAGTGCGTATAATAAATATTGTTATCATAAATAGGATATTCTTTTATATATTTATGTGCGCAAAAACTGGAAAACAAAAGCAAAAATTCTCTTTGGTTTTCAAGATAAAATAAAATTTCTAAAAACAGGAAAGTCAGTCATTCTTTGTTTTCCGTTTTATTAGTTTATACAAATTTGCGAGAAGCCGAAAACGGAAGCACCTATTGAATAATATGTAAAATAATTTATATAATATTTTGTACGATAAAATGTTGAGTAAAGAAAAAAATACTTGCAGTATGTCTATAACACATTTGTAATAGACTGCTAAAATAAAAGAAAAATGCAAATAATGAGATTATAATATGTATCACATACCTACAATGTCAATAAGTACTGCATGATAAGTAAATAAAATGAAAAGCAGTATGTTTGTAATAGACTGCATTTAACTGTTCAAGTATATGCACAACACTGAAAATAATGAAAATTATATTATTCACTGTGTCGGTGTTTAGGTAGTAGAATTCCATATTGAAATAAATAAAACGCTTGTTTTATTTATTTCGAAAATTATATTGTTTAGTGATACTGCTCAACTGAAGAAAATGAGAATCAGTATGCTTATAATATACTGTTTTTAATAACAAAACTATAAATAATGAGACTATCTAAGAGCTAATGTGATACTGCTCATGTAAATAAAATGAAAAACATTATGTTTATAACAGACTGTTTAATAATAAGTAGCTGATATAATACTACGTATAAATAATGAGATTACAATATTTTCAATGATACTACTCAAACAAATAAACAGAAAAGCAGTATGTTATATCAAGACTGCATTTTAGTCTAACTGTAAAATGGTTCTTAAATATTATATTATACTTAATTTATACAGTATGAAATGTTTCAGAAATTGTATAATGGTTTTTTAAGTACATTATCGAATTATAAAAGCACCCAAATGCAAGGCATTATAACAATCGCTCGTCAATTTAAAAAAGCAGTCCTTTATTGCAAATTATCATTTTTAGACACAGAAAGACTGATTTGCAAGTTTCATACAAATATTATGAAAAGTACTGCTTGAAAATTTACCAGCGACGTTCTTTAAAATATTTTTACAATATATTGTCATTGAAATACATATTTTACATCCAATCTAAATATAAACAGCCGTACTCACAAAGTGTATATTTATTTAGACTCAAATAATTTGACATATCTAATGTTAGCCCAGAATAAATTTAAAAACCTTACAAAACACAATTTTATCACTATACAATAATATACCCTCACGCCGTGTCCCAGGTGGGGGTAGGCAGAGAAAATGGGATGCCATATTAATCTATCTTTACATAGTTTTTTCGCTTGATACACATTCTCATATATGCACGCCGATTTCTCCTACTCAAGATGCATGTACCCTTGAGAATTTGATGTATGTGGTCAAGCCCCATATTTCTCAGACATCCGCACTTTTTCACGCTCCCTCTTTCAGATAAATTGTTATCTTTCCAGGTTAAATCATAAATTCATTTACAAATCATTTTTTTCCATGAATACTCAGTATTCCAACTAAAATAGATTTTTGACATTTCAAAGACATGTAAATTGACATTTGTAATGAATAATTTTAGTCTGGCTTAAAGTTGAAACAATGCTAACTTCTATTTGTGAGAAAGGTGTCACGTAATCAGGGTTAACAATTGGAATAACAGTTATACCTCATTTGTGAGTACAGTTGAATATGATAATTATACATAATTGGCAAAAGAATAATTCTTGAAAAACAAAAAAAAATACATTTTAAATTTATAATACCCATTGGTTCTTTTTTTAAATATTTAATGTTTTTTTAGACAAAATGTTGTTAGTTATAAAATATGCATACGATTATAAAAATAGGAATGCCAATATGTGAGTTATTCTTTAGTACAAAAGTCTTTTAAAATATGTTTATATTCTAGGAATACTAACTTCGAGATCTTTTTATTGAGAGATGAAATAGAAATTATTAATTTAAATAAAGATACACAATTCGAGAGGTAGATGACAAAGACTTTAAACACTTAAGAAATTATTAACATTTTGACAATCGGCTCCTAGCACATTCAATCTCTTGACAATCTATTTGTTGGAGATTGTCAATCTTTCGATAATAATCACTAATTTAAAGTTATTGTGAACTTCATGAATATCAATTCTCAAAAAATTATTCAATCTTGACAATCGGTTCTAAGAACTATCAAATTGTTGACAATCGGTTCTTAGAACTATCAAACTATTGACAATCGATTTTTAAAGCTATCAAGCTGTTGACAATCGATTTTTAAAGCTATCAAGCTGTTGACAATCAAGTCTTTAGAACTATCAAGTTGTTGACAATCGATTCTTAGAATATAATCTATCAAAATCAATTTCTTAAAAGGAAATTATTTTATCAAGAATAAAATCAGTTTGTAAATGAAACATAACTCATTATTAATTTAATTCATCTTATATTGAAAAATCAGTTAATTCAAATTTGTAAAGTTAATGTCTATAGTTCAAAATTGTTCCACCAGGGGGCATGTCATGTGTAAAATCACAAAAGTAAGTTTATTTTATATCAAAATTCATTGAAAATAGTACAATGTTAATACTCTTGAAAATATTAAATACATATTACATATTAAACTGTCGTAAATTACAGTCTTACAGAATTTTAAGGCCAATTTTGAAAGCAGTTTTTTTTTATATCTTTAAACCCTGAGTATTTTATAGCCAGTTTCAATAATCTACCTATAATAACTGATTGTAATGGATAGATAGATTATTAGAACCAACCGATATTTGTCTTCAGTTGTAAAATCTGTTTTGAAAATTATTTATTATGAATATTTGACTTGTAGATCCGGACTCTTTACATCCGTGACTACAAAAATGTTATAAAATGTATGTATGACGAGTCCAAGTGCCTGCATAATAGGGGCCTAGGGACAATTAGAAAAAATATCAAAGTTATTGGGTAAATAATTACAACTTAGAAATGTAATAAAAGAGATTTTAAATATAAAACTATCTAATCTTAATGTTGATATTATACTTTATATAACACACAGTTTACTTTTCACTAAGATTTATTCAAATCTCAAGCGCTTTCGTCAATGTTAATGAATTGACATTTTCGAGAGAACTGATTACTGAACTGTGAACTAATCTTAATGCATCTATCTACTCACAGAATGTGAACCAATAATGCAAACAAGAGCCAAAACAATTGGCTCACACTTTCCTGATCAAGAACAGATCAAAGGAACTAACTCACACAAAATTTTGAATTTCTTTCAGGTTTTAGGTTTGAGGGAAGACATCTGACTAAACCCCACAATGGATTACATCTAGAAGTCGAGGTGGGCAAGGTCTTTGGATGGAAGAAAAAAAATCTAATCTGATCTAACTGCCCTTCAGGACTCCAGGGGCTCGTGGGAGAAACCAGCCTGCTTCCTCCCATGAAATTCTTATAATTAATATCGTTGTCATAGACATGTTATGAAAGAGAAACACCCAGGTCGTTGAAAATCTTATGGGAAAAAGGATAGTGCTATTTTCGGAAAAACTTCCATTGAAATTCTCTACATACCATTACCCAGCCATACAATTAAATCAAGACTCTCAAAAATAAGAAAACAGATATTGCAACTAAACGACAAATTAAATAGTAATACTGGAAATGTTTTAAAAAAACAAATAAAAAATTTATACACCAATGTTGAATAATTATAGATATTTTAGTTTGAAATGTTAATTTTATAGCTATCTATTAATTGTGTCGGTGCACACATAGTAGAATTCCATAATTATGTAATTTGAAACAAGTGTTTCTTTCTTAATCGATCAATTGATAATGACCTTATAAGTCGAAAGACGTCTCTCTGGGAATTAATAATCAATAGTAGAAAGAAACACTTGTTTCAAACTACATAATTTATAGCCATCAATACTTATATTTTTTTAATATTGTTTCCCAGTGTTAAATAACTTAATAGTAAAAAAAATTACGAAGTGTAAAATTTAATAAATGATACATCTTATTGGGTTAGTATTAAAAGATCACAATATCGCGATAAAACCGCCCAATGCGCATTGTATTGCGGTCATACAGTTATAGCATATTTATATTTTGTAACAAGAATAAACAGAAAATAAAATAAAATAAATCTTATACCTACAAATGAAACTAAATATTTCTTAATCAAGAATAAGTACGCTATCGCAAACAAACGAAAAATAAACATTTATTCCGCCAAAGTAAGAGAAAAAACAAATAAAATGAAGTACTTAGGTGACTAGAGACAAGTGTAATATTTTTTACGATAAACTATAAATAAAAAACTTATCAGTAAACAAAAAATAACCTTACTCCAAAGTCAGAGTTAACTAATTTAAAATCTTTTATATTAAAGTGTTAACATAAGTAAGACAACTGTACGTCTAAAGGAAAACAACACAATGTTAATTTTTGACCAAATTGACATGTGAACACAATAGTGTTGTATGTCTCGTTTTGCCCTTTCAATTAGCATATTGATCTATGTTAACAATGCATTATGTTTTGTGACATGCCATTCATTCATTCATACTGTCACACACACTTTTATTCACATTTTCCACAAGTGGGGTAGACAACAAAATGAACATACAAGCCCTCTCATCCATGCCAGTTAAAGGCATTCAGGATGGGAAGCATACCTCATCACAGCTAAATTGAAGATGTAATACATCTCATAACGTGACGTTTTTCGAATACCTGTCTTTTGCAAGATACTCGATGCGATATCTGCAGGTAAAAAACGATGCCAAATTTCTGTCAAAGCGAAGCAACGAAACTTGGTATCATTTTGTATTTATAAAAACTACACTCTCACACCGCATCCCTAGTGGGGTAGGCAGAGAAAACGGAACGCCATATAGATCTGTCCTTACACACTTCTTTCGCTTCTTCTACATTCATATAATTTCTCATACACACACATCGATTTCTCTTACCCAACATACGGGCGTCCTTGAGAATTTGTTTCACGTGGTCAAGCCATGCAATTCTCGGACGCCCGCGCTTCCTCACACCCCTTCTTTCAGTCAAATATTAATATCCGGGTTAGTTGGAAGACATCGCATTTTAGCGATAAACTCGCCCTCTGTACATTGAATTGTATAACTGACATTTTCTCTGATATTGTTTTAATTTGTATTATTGTTAACAATGTACAGTGAAGAATAAAATAAATAAATAAATATAGCCTCTTTGTCATTCTTTCCCCTTCCATTTGTCCCACAAGAACAAAACAATCTCAATTTAAAAAAAGGTTATGGGTATATATCTATTTATATATATTTATTTTTTAGGGCAATTTCATGTTAACAAACAACATAAAGGAAGTAAATATTTTCGGGTTGAATAAACTTTGATCGGCCGTGCTGAAAAATGACACTTTTGGACATTTTGAAATGTGGTTTCCTTCAGACATACAGAAAAAAAGAATATTAAATATAAATTCAAGTTTTATAATATATAGTAGGGGAACAATAAACAATAGAAAAAATAATATAATTTTACTCAAACCATACCTTTTTATTTGACTAGGAATCATATGTACTAAGTTTTTACAAAAACTAAATCTATCTTTTAACTTATCATTATAGTACGATAAACAGTAAGGAATTAAATGAAAATTTGAGAACGCAAAAAATACCCTAAAATATAACAAATCAAAAACGAAAAATTCGGGTCAACCGTAAAACTAATCAAGTTTTGTGAGTCAAACTTGAAATTAATAATAATAAAAATTAATTAGCACAATTCCATTTGTGTTAAATAAAAAATATATATATATTAGACATTTTTGTTGTTACATTGTTATTGTTACTTATTTCACAAAAGAAAAAATTCTTTGAACTCAGTAATAAAAATAAAGTTTTTTCAACCTTAAAAACATATATCCTAAATTATTTGGTGCGATATAATACAAAATTAATAATTAAAATAAAAAAAAAAGATGCATCTTATTGGATACATCTAAACTGCTCTGTCACAAATGAAAAACTTTTTTTTATAAAAGATGAATCTGGATTAAAAATAAATCCAAATTAAGCCTGAAATAACCTAAAATCCTTGTCAAACAGCTGTCAAAACAAATACACGACCATTCTTTACACACGTCATTCAATTGTTCAACAATTTTTCAAAAACACACTACAATCTAAAAAATACTGCGAAAGGGGAATAATACTTCAAACGTCCTCAATCAGTCATCATCGTAGAAAGGAATGCCTTATCATTCAGTCCCAATTTTCATAGTATACATTAAATAAAAACAATTTTGATAATAAACACAATTTTTACAAGACAATTTGCACAAAACGTCTAATATTATATTTCAACAAACAGGTGAATATTTTGTATGATATGAATCCGAGTTCGTATCGAACCCAAATAAACTGTATCATGGAGGTGGAATAGAACTCGAACCGCAGACTCTTGAATTGAAAGTCCGTGACTTTGCCACCAGATTAGTGACCACCTCAATTTCAAATAAAAACACATCACATCATTAATTATTTCATCAGCACAATAAAATCCATCACACGAATTCATTACATTTTTTATTCCTACAAATTACACCAGCACCTTCGTTATCCACCTATATTTCTCATAAAAAAATTCCTTCTAAAAAATCACTTTCACCTCCCAAATTCCCAAATATATCACTTTTCGACATCACTTAATAAAGGTGATCAAATTTCTCTGGTCGTAAACTACACAAAGAATTTGTTTATCACTACATACACACACATACCAATTTAAAAAATTGACAAAAAAAAATAATCTTACGCCCTGGCTAGTCTGAGAATAGTTATTCCTAATCAAACCGCAACCGTGCTTACAAGATAATTTATTTGTTCCACAGTGTACCTACTTATTATACCAATAATTCATATTTTTCATTGCAATAAATTTTGTTCTGTAATTTCATTATATTGATTTTTTTCAAAAATAGCAATTGTTGCTCTATGGTCAGAATGCATTGAAAACAAAAGACAGCCTGTAATAACTTAACCCTTTTAGTGCCATTGTTTTTTTCTCACGTATACTTAAAAATGCCAAAAAAAACCGTAGTTTTTGATGTCATTTACCCTTATCTCGAAAAAGAAATGTATCTTTTCCGAAAATTACCCGATTTTCAAAATTCTTTCAGTGTTTCCTTCAAGAAACCTCAAAGATGGATATTCAAAGTAAAAAAAATGATGGAAAAAAATAATGTGGAAGAAAATTATTACAAAAATAGAAATCCAAAAAAAATAAAAGCGCATATGTGCTTTTCCGCACAGACCCCATGGGGCCCTTTTTGCAGAGGGCACAAATTAAGTCACTCTCACTCAAAAGTAGCATCATGCGATTTGACAGGACCACAATGTCGCTTCTACCATCAATTTCTTCACAACTTGAACTATGAGCAGTCTTATTTGAACTATTTTCAAATTCTGACATTTTGGGTTAAATTTTATTTTTTTACCCGGGATCTTTTTTAAACTTTATTTAGCTTTTACCCATGTTGAACTTTATATATACAATATGAATTAAGTGAAAAAAATATTTTTGCGTGCATGTGACCTTCCCCGCTGCACGCCTATCACATATTGATATCGGGAGCGCCATCGCGCTCCTGGCACTTTTGGCATGTATACACGGGAGCGCGATGGCGCTCCTTGGCACTAAAAGGGTTAAACCAGACATTAAGTAGGAATAAAGCTAATCTAATTACAAATAAAATGTCACTTAGTAAGACATATTATTTGAAAATGTGTCTGAATTGACGTGATTATTAATTTTGTCAGGAATTAAAGAAAAAAAGTATTAAATTTAATCTGACATCTCCAATTAGACATCTTGATGGCGCCCTTGAGATGGTCACGGATCATTAAACGGCGCCAAATATAAATTGTCTTTATTATTATTATTGATTGTAGAACCATGTTTACACAATGTAACATTGCGCAAAAACTAATCGGAAGAAGTGAAAAAGGCGTCTCAACGCTTACAAATTGGCTCCAGGCTGACTCGAGTGATCACTTTCGGTGTTCATAGAGAACATTCACCAATTCTGCCATTCTCACTGGGTCCAACAATGAGAAACATGCAAATCATAAAAGTAACCATTTTTTGGGATCTCCTATCTCAGATCTCGAATGGATCAAGATCTCCAATCTAAATGGCGCTGAAACAATTATTATATTCAACGCTCATTCGGATGATATTTACTAAATCTATCGTTCCTTCAATTGTAATATCAATTGCAATGTTAAAGTTGTATAAAAATTGATTTACATTCTAAATTTACTACGAATGGTTAATAAAATCCGTTCGTTCATACAATTCCATCTCTTAAGTCTTCTTATTCACCTATTCAACAGATAAAAATAAATAAATAAATACACAATACTGATAGGTTGTAAAATATTTGGAAAGAGGTACGAATAAAACTTTGTACTATTCAAAATAATTAAACGTAAGTAATTAAAACAAATAAATAAAAAAAAACATAGTATAAATTTGAAGTTAATAATTTTTAAAAAGTAAAACTAGCTTATCTTTATACGCTAACGGCCGGTTTCATAAAAAAAAAACCTTTTAACTGTTAGGTCTTGGCGTTTCATAAAAATATACACCGGCCTTTTTGAAGTACCAATGAAATTTCAGACATAAACTAAAGTTTTGTCCTTTTTGTTTTTTTTTTTATGAAACGTTTGGAAAATAAAGGAACCTTTAACTGAAGGTTTTTTATAGTTATTTTTATGCAACCGGGTGTTAGACTTGAATAGCATGAATTTATATTGTATAAAAATATGGATTAAATACATTTTTAAATTGGTACATATTATAATTTGTAATTTCCCATATGTAAGAAGTTGGTTAATTTTAATTAATATATTACAAAAACACTAACAACTATGATATGGTTTTAATGTATTTTAAGCAAGTTTTTAAAGTCAAAACGAAATTAATCAGCTGATAAAAAAAACTAAAACGCTATTCAAATATTAAAATGTGATTTTTTATCTTCGCAATATCGCTGTTTCAAATGCATTAGACAAAACTTAATTTTGTCATTATTTTCTTTAAAAATAAAAATAGAATAATTTTTTTTTCTCGTAAATACAGCTCGATCTAAGCAAACGATCAATCACCAATTAGATAAAAAAATTATGAAATTTTTACTCTGACGGCTGATTGACTGATTGCCTAATCTGATGCAAACGGTTAATTTAAGCCATCAAAAATCTCATATATATGGAAAAATATTTAAAAAAATGACAGTATGCCTAAAATTAAATAAATAAATAGCACTTAATTTGGTAGTGGAAAAATGTAAAGCAAAATAAGTGTTGCGATGAAAATGACAATACAACAGTTTGATATGAATTTGTCTTGATCGCTGATGACAATTTTCGTTCCTTCTTCCTTGGATGACGCGACGACTGACTCTAAACTCTCGTTTTGCATGGTGTTGAGATTGTTCTTGATATCCAAATTGAGACTGGATCTCTTCTCGTTGAAGAATCTTACACGTTTCGTGATAATAGAATCCCCATTATCTAAAGCTACCTCCGAACCAGCGGAATGGTTAACTTTCTTCAATGCTGACTGTATCGGCTTCTCGCTGACCAATGGCACGACGTAATTTATTTTATTTTTTTCTACATTGTACGGGTAAACGTTTGATACAATCGGCTTCTTTGCGATAACATTATCTTCTACAATATTATATCTATTCCCGCTGTCAACTTCATTTATTTCTTCACCATTATTGTTTTCGTATGATGAATAATATCTTGTTGTAGTAGTAGTAGTAGAAATTTCGTAACCGTTTTTCGCTTCATCCGTTTCGATAATCTCCGTCGACGAGACATTAAAATTGCTGATACATCTATCTTCAGCGTAACGGTTTCTGTATGCAGGTTTACTTTGGAAGAAATTCAGATTGTTACGAAATTTTTCAGCAGAGATGTCGTTCTTCATATTATTATGCACGGTCGTATTATTTTCATAAATGTTTCTATTTTCCTCTTCGTCTTGAGCGGGAGATGTAAAATTTGCATTATCGACATTATGACTATCCTTTTGTTCTTGATATTCTTGTGTATAACACTGATTGACTGTGTGATTTTGCGGTACCTCGGTTAAATGACGCTGACTACAATGGTTTTGATTTTCAGTGGCGTGTTGTTGTGGCAGGTCGGATTGAGAGTGCCGCCCCTTGGAAGCGATGTCCAGGAGTCTGTTGATGGTGACAAAGACGGCTTCCAAGCAGCGCTCTTCGTCCTCCGGTTGCAAGATATCTTGTGGACGACACAGCTCTTCCTGCAACCACAACACACACGCCACTGTCAATCACTTCCCCTCACAAAAAACAAAGAAAAAATCAAAAACAAACAAAACTAAAAAAAAATATAAATATACAAGTGAAAGCCACAACCAGCATCCTGTCGTTTTTTTTTCCGCTAGAACGAGAATAACACCGACATAATATATGTACCTAATAATAACACAAGATACGAGATTGATTATCGATAAAAAAAAGTTAATTCAACAATCATAGATATAAGAATTATATTCGTCAAGATTTGCAGAGAACAACGGAACATAGACAATTTTATGTCAAAAAAAAGATCCTTTTTTCTAATTTAGTTATCACTATGCAAACTTTTTTTTAAATACAAAATAATGAAACGATATGCAATGATGAGATTAACGCTAGTTGATTTCCTACATCTAACCATTTCTTTAAAATTAAAATTTTCAAAACTCAAATTAGATCTTAAATTGAAAACAGCGGCAAGATTTGAATCTCGATAATAATTCTCAGAAGTCCAAGATATTATCAATCACAAAGCAGATGACTACCTCGCCAATTCATTCAAGCAAGGTGAAATAAATTTGTTTCCGTTATTTTCTGCAAATCTAAACAAACTTGTACATTTTCAAATTGATTGAAAATTATGTACAATAATAATATAAGCAGGCACGACAAATTAACATAGCTAAGATGTTATAATAAAAAAGCATGCAAAGAGAAAGAGGAAAGTAAAATTGATATGTGAAATATTCTATACTAAGCAACATAAATAGATATAATGATTCTTGATCAAACAAAATGGTCAAAATTGAACTCTCTGGCTGGAAATCAAATGGTAGAACACAGAAAATATTCTTTTTTACACAACAATCGAGAAAAATCTAATTAATTAATTAGATATTTGAGGATTGATAAAATTATGCATCTGCAGCTGACAATAAAATAGTAACAATCTACAAGATATTAGTTCCTTCCAATTTTACATTTAAACTATTCAGCAGATTACCGAATCATAAGACTAAATATTCGGTATTCAGGCGAATAGGCAGAATACCGAATAGTTGCTTAATATTCGTTGTATCTCTAATTACAACGCTTACAAATATGTATACTTAAATACGAAAACATGTATTGAAACATGGAATCTCAAAGTATCCTCAATGAACTGAACCGTTCTGAAGCTTTTTAAATTTGGCTAGGTACATTGTAGGATGTTGCGCATACCAAGAACTGATTCAGTTGCAAACTTAAAAATTCTACAAGAGTGAGAATTGTTGTCTGTGGCCAAACAAATAAAGTTAGCTGGTTTATTTGGGGCACACTCTGCATAATGATAATTATAATCTACTGAATCTGATTACAAAAAGACAGATGAAAGACAGGTGTGGTGTGGGAGAAAGGCGAATGTCCTGGTTGGTAAATATAAGAGAATGAACAGGAATACAGAGAGTGAAGGAGCTGTAACAACCAGTACAGGACAGAGAGGCCTGCATCTTAACGAAAGCCGACATTGGGAAGAATTTACACAGCAATATATGAAAGAATTTTCATGATTTGGAACACAAACGTAACGTAAAAATGTAATACAAAAAACAATACTTAACGAAAAACAATATATATTTCGTAAAATCAATGGAATAATAACAAAAAAGGATTCAAAACTACTGACATCTATATTAATACATATATACATATAGTTTGTACGCACCTCTTCTACACCAATCTTTCTGCAGGCTTCCAGAAAGTTATCCACGTTTCTTCGGCAACGCGCCATCGTCAATTTGGGCTGAAAAAGACATAGAAAACACAATGAATTGAAATGGCAGATAGAACAAGGACGCATGGGCCTTTTTTCGGAGAAAACAGAAATGAAATCTTCGCTATGCCTATGCAAATTTTCATTGAGATCTTGATTTGTTGTGCTTATATCCGGTTTGATTTTTGAAGGGTCATTATTGTAAACTACATATTGGTTTATTTTTTATAAGTAAGTATATGAATATATTTATATTTTTAAATCAGATTGACAATGCCCTAACAAGACGAAAGACGTCTCTCTCGTAGATAAATCAAATAGTAGGATAAAACATTTGTTTTATTTATTTCACTATGGAATTCTACGAACTTAAACATCGACACAGTGAATAACAAGGTTATACACTTCCTAGAAAAAATTTACCACATGTGAGAGGGAAAAAGTAAGGATGGCATTCCTTTCCAACACATAGTAAGTACATATGTAATAAGTAGTGTTAAAAAGAGACACTGCTCCAACACCTTTCCCTACACCTGGTATGCTTAATTTTTTCACAGGAACATAGATCTTATAACCTTTGACAAAAAGCATACATTGGTCTACGGCCGATTGAGTAACATATTATGGTCAACATGGTAAAGTTTTTATTTTTCTCGGTTATGTTTATATAATTTTGTGTGACGTCATTCTTTAATGATCTATAAATAATTTTTCTTAAAACTACTGATCCCTGTCTACGGTTGGGTTTTCCGTGTACCCTTCAAATATAATTCAGTCACTCACTTGAGCCGGAGACGGAACGTGTACTGACGCCACAGCCCTCGGTCTGACGTTGTTAGCGAGATGGCACAGCACTACTCCGTCCGAGAGAACAGGAGGCAAATCTCGGGGTAGGGTCATCTTCAGACGGTTCTCGATAATCTGCAAAAAAAATTACACATCATAAAATGTGAAACATAAGATTGCGCTTTTAAACTTCCCTTCTATCATATGAGAATATTTCAAGAACACAAACAATACTTGCACTTCGTAACTGTTGAATAAGTTCCGATTCTTCTTTGGCTCTATCAAATTCTCTCTTCATTGTGAAACTCAGTTTATCTGGTGGCAGATCTTTATTCCAATTTATCCTTGGCTGCGTTCCCGTTGGACTAGCACCACCTACATAACTCACAGAAGTCGTCAAGAGCTTCGTGGGATCGGCTCCATTGACGTAGCTCGAAGACGAAGAATCCATAGCTGTTGTTCTGCCTAATGAGTTTGACCTGTTCATCGGTACGTTATTGTGCGTCATATAGCTACTTGATCCTTTGATAGGCGATACTGGTTTAATGTAACTGCTATCTGATGTCGGAGACTTGTCAGGATTCAAACGCATTGTCGCGTAATCCCCGCCGCCATTGCCGTTCAAAATGGAATTATTACTATTTGATACAGGAATCGTACCACTTGTGGGAGAATATGATTTAGAAGTAGCAGTCATGCTATTGCTTCTAGAAGGCACGACTTTTTGTACGGGTCTTTTGTTGATTTCTTCGTTATTAACAGAACTTTGTAGTATTCGTTGATTATTGTAACTATTGTTTGTGGCTGCGTTGTTGTATTGATCGTTGTTCACGTAACTCGTGGGAAGACCATTGGTTTGCGTCAGTAGGCTCATAGGTGTCGTACTTTGATATCGTCTTGGCGTCGAATGTGCCGGCGACGATTGATTATTATTTGATTGTATAGGAGATGTGAGAGAGGGACTAGAGGAGCCGATATTTCTATGATTGTAGCCGTTGGCGATGGGTGAATGTTGAGATGAATGCGTGAGTGTGTTTGGAGTGGAATGAGATTGAGTTCCTGGTGTGCTCGGAGAAGGTGTGGAGGTCGCTGGTGACGTTTCGCCGCGAGGACGATACACGTCCTGTTGACGCTGCTGTCTTTGCGCCTCTTTGTATTGTCTGCAAGAAAAGAAAAAAATCATTACTACAACGCATTTAAAAATAATGTAAATAAAATTCTTAATCAATTTGATTTCATGTCCGCTCAATTTTAGAGAATTATATTGTATATTAAGTTGTTGAAAAAAAACTGCATATTGTATATTAACTACCTACATGCAGTTCGCTGGTTATCTTAATTCTGGGACAAGTCATGATTGTAAGAATGACTGAAATCTATAAAATGAGTTAGCAAACATGAGTTTTCATAGAAAAAGTAATTCGATGGAGTCCCCAGAAAAGAAAATATCTTCTACTTTTTTCTGTATATTCATATACAAAACTTTCTACTGCAAAAACCAATTATTCGTAAAATAATTTCACCAGGTTGTCACGGTCCTTTATCATGTATGTTATCTGGTTATCGGGATCCCCAACTCGTGGTTGATTTTGACTCTAGCTTTCAGCGGACTTGTTCTCGTCGTCTTCAGAAATTTAAAGAAAATTCAAAAAAGCCGAAATTTAAATCAAAATCAACTATGACATCGGGATCTCCGATAAACCAGACAAGTATTTGTGAAACTTGAAAAATTATAAAGACGACATCTTCAATTCTGTGTTTTATCAAGATTGCAACGTACCTATAAGTCTGCTGATGATTGACGAGCCTAGATTTGTCATCTCCGTTGGTGATATTTGAACCATCAGGTGATATACGAGATCTGGAAATAAAAAGAAAAGATATTTTTGTAAAAAAAACTATTGACACATAAGATTTTATTTTAACTAAGCTACCAGTTTTTAAATAATATTTCTGTTTTTACTGCATTTCTCAAGGAATATTATTACTAAAGCACATAAGTCGAAAATTCCATATTTTTTTTTGTTTCAACTTGCTGTTTTTAATCAACACACAACTGTACTCTTAAAGAACACAAGTCAATTATGTCTACAAATTTACATTTTTAATAAACTTTTGTGAATAAATAATACTCTTTTTTTATTTATGCAAGTGAAACTTGGACGTGGTTGAAGAAGGATGAGAGTGGAATAAATGCCGTGGAGATGTGTTCACTGAGAAAAATGGTTGGCAAAACGTTGCAAGATAGAGTGAAGAAAGAGGATATCAGGAGAGTGAGCGGATGCGAGAAGAGTGTTGTGGATAGAATGCGTGTAAATAAGTTATGATGGTTTGGACATGTGGAGCGAATGCAAGATGAAAGAATGACGAAAAGGATGTATTTATCTGAAAGAGGGGGTGTGAGGAAGCGCGGACGCCCAAGAACCATGTGGCTTGAACACGTGGATCAAATCCTCAAGGTCGGTCGCATGTTGAGTAAAAGAAATCGGCGTGCGCGTATGAGAAACTGGATGAATGTGGATGAAGCGAAAGAAGTTTGTAAGGATATATCTATATGGAGTTCCGTTCTCTCTGCCTACCCCTCCTGGGACATGGCGTGATGGTATAGATAGAGATAAACAGATAGATTTTTTTTATTTAACATAACATAACACGCATAGACAATTCACACAGATTGAGATAGTCCCAAACTAGGATTGCATCTTGTATTATGGGTACAAAAGTGACGATTTGTTGTTGCCATTTCTATAAAAGGCATTAGCCGTATATTAGATAAATAAATAAATAAATAAATTTCTGACAGTGAGATTAGCAGATTTGGTGAATGCTGTCCATGGACACCGAAAGTGATCACTTAAGCCAACCTAGTGAATTATTTCCTAAGCCAAGACGATTAAAACAATATGTAAATAACTAATTAATTATCTTTACCCTAGCAAAGGGGTAGATGGTGGAGTTTCCGCAACGCTTCTGATTGTAGTGACATGAGAAGAATTGTTGTTATGGTGTTGTGACGCTGGAGATGGTGAAAGTGTTGACGGAGTAGAAGGAGTGGAACGACCGCTCACACCACCTCCGCCGCCCTCATCTACACCTGTAAATATCACAACAACAATTAATTGCATACAAATAATTAAAACTTGAATTATTCCAATTAATAATTAATTTATACATAAAAATACAAAAATCTATTATAATAAACACTTGTAATATTGTTAGAAAGTTTCTGAACACAGATATTTCAGGCACAATGCTGGTATTTTGAATCCGCATTTTGAGCCTAATCCTTTGATATCCCGCATATCTTGATAGGTGAATTTTTCCTTAGGTGAATTTGTTGACATTTGTAGTGATAGGTGAATTTTTTAGACTGTCAAGTTTTTGTGTGTCCATGACTTATCATTATGAAGACTTATCTAGTTGTATAATGCTGAGAAGTGTTGATGGTAATTCTGCTGCCGCGTGAAAAAATAATTCCACTACATTAACTAACTTAATCAATTCAACAAAGTTACAATTGAAAACTTATCACAATGTCACAAAATAAGATTGACAGGAATATATCCATCAGAAAAAATACAACTGCCAACTATCAGAGAGATATTGTGTCAGATAAGCCACCTTATACATAAAGAATTATGCATCACTTACCAATGCCATCAGATGACCACCTCTTTTCACCTCCATCGCTGGTACTATAACCGCTATCCACATTGTACCTTGCTTTGTGTCTGAGACCCTCCACAGCTGGCGGACAGAGGGGTGTCTGATTGGCTGACATGAACATGCTGCCGTTGGCTGCTGCTGCCGCCGCGCTTGAAGCCGTAGATCTCAATTGCTGATGTCTTCGTTGATGTTCGTCTGACGTGGCGCTCCCTCCTCGTCTATGCATTGTATCTTTGGTAGCTTGGTTGTCCAAGTATTTGAATATGTGAATGCGGCCTCTTACACAAACCTGAAAGTATTTTCATATTAATTTATACTCATATAAACTGAAAAGATTCATATAATAAAACACCTCACAGATGGAAAATGTAGTGATAGTATAAATGAAATGAAAATAGATAAGTTAAAAACTTAATTTTCAACTATGTTAATGAACAATTAAAAGATTATCGAGTTAAAACCCAGCTCTGTATGTGAAGATTTGAAGAATATCAGTGATACTAACCGTTGCGGGCGGAGACACAAGTGGGTTGTGGTCCAGATTGAATACCACCAGACTAGTCATGTTTCTTAGCTCCAGGGGTAGAGAAGATATGCAGTTACAGCTCACATCCAGAATCTCCAAGTGGAGGAATGTTATTTCTAGAAAATAAAAACAATCACGTTATATTTATAAACAATCATAATATACATATAAACAATTCACACAGAATGAGTGAATCTCAAAAATATGAATCCTGTTAGTTGGGAGAAATCGTGACGCTTCTGTGATAAACTCATTGATTGTACTTAATATGAATTCTGAATGGAGAATTGATACTGGGGTCTTATAACTCACAGGTAAGATCATTAGTTCTGTGCTGAGCCACACCTGCTGTCGACATATTAAGTACAGTGGAACCCTGACATACAAGTGTCCCAACCAGGGATGTTGTGTATGTCGATTTTTACACATCCGCGGATGTGTAAAAATCGACATCCGCAACATCCCTGGTCCAAATACATGCGGAAGCTCCGCATTTGCGGATGCGGATGCGAATATTCGCAACATCCCTGGTCCCAACATACAAGTTTTTTGAGATACAAACCGTCGGGGGCGAGTGATTTTATGCTTTGAAATAAGAGCAAAATTCGAGATACGAGCTATTTAATAACACTCGCCTAATACTCATATCCAGAACATTCTGAAAGGGAGGAAGAAACAAACCTTCTTGGACATGTTTTTTCTAAACAGCCTACAGCTGAAAGTGAGAAAAAATGAAATTGAAAAAAATATGGCGGAAAATGCAAAGACCAGTGAAGAGAAAAGCCGTAACGAAAATTAAGCGAAACTAACACTTTATTAATCTAGTTTATTTCTTTACATTCTCTTTTATGTTTTTGTACAATATTTGTCATTTATAAATACATTTTTCTTATTCAAAAACACATAACAAAAATGACTGGGGTGACATTTTGGGGGCTGGAAGAGATTAATGGCAGTTCAATTAATTTCAATGGGGAAATTTGCTTTGAGATACAATTAATTTGAAATATGAGCAAGGTCGCCCAATGAATTAAACTCGTATGTCAGATTTGTATTTATCACATTTGCTTTGAGATACGAGTAATTTGAAATAGGAGCAAGGTTGCCCAATGAATTAAACTCGTATGTCAGATTTGTATTTATCACATTTGCTTTGAGATACGAGTAATTTGAAATAGGAGCAAGGTTGCCCAATGAATTAAACTCGTATGTCAGATTTGTATTTATCACATTTGCTTTGAGATACGAGTAATTTGAAATAGGAGCAAGGTTGCCCAATGAATTAAACTCGTATGTCAGATTTGTATTTATCACATTTGCTTTGAGATACGAGTAATTTGAAATAGGAGCAAGGTTGCCCAATGAATTAAACTCGTATGTCAGATTTGTATTTATCACGTTTACTTACGTAATGGTAACAATCCCAACTGATTAGACCTAAGGTTGAGAGCTCTGAGACTGCGGAGGTCCCCGATGCTCATCGGCAGTTGATTGATTAGGTTGCCAGCCGCGTCCAGTTCGGCCAGCACCTGCATCCGTCCTATCTCTTTGGGCAGACTGGTCAGACGGTTGTGGGAGACTAGGAGCACTTGCAGTGGGAGTGAGCACAGCTCACGCGGCACCTCCGTCAGCTGATTACGGCTGAAGCAAGAGAAAAACATTAAATCACAATGAATATTTCACTGACTGGATTTGAATTGGTGCGTTCATCTAAATCTATTTATCTATACCATCACACCATTCTCCGCAAGAGGAATAGTCAGTAAACTGAATGCATGTAATAAACATACAAGTCATCCACTAATTCATCCTAGAATTGTCTACTTCTAACCGCATCACAGTTTATTATTGCTGTCCTGTGTGCCTGCACTGATATTTAAAAGGTGTAAACACCTGCATTATTTATATTATTTTGTCTATGTGGTATTATTCAAAGTCATCTTTACTAAATATTGTTTGTGGTCTTCATCTGTGAATTTTGCTAATGTCAAAATTTGCCGTGACTTGTATTGTATTTTTATTTACTTATTTATTTATTCTTCTTGCACATCATCATTACATAACAGTGTTAAGAAAATAATACAAAATTTTAAAAACTAGGGCGATGTGCAGTGGCGAGATTATCACTATAAAGTGATTTCTTCCATCTAACCACGACACATTGACATAAACCTAGTAAAAACAAATTTACTTACAAAAAAAAATATATAAAACATTAATACATTTTCGTAAATTCCTTTTTTAAATTTGTATTTAAGTTTGTTCTTTTATATTACTTTTGTTTTTATGATAGACAGAGTTTTATGTGTTTTATGTATTTCTGTAAAACATCTATATTTTTTATCGCAATAATTTTGTATAATGCCTTTAAGCCTATGAAGTTAAATAAATAATTGACAATTATAAACAAGACATTCAAAATGGGTGACACAAGTCATCACTGCTGAATTGAAGATGTTAAATATTTTGTGATATTTTACAAATATCTGCTTTTTACAGTAGGACAGTTGAAATCTTACAGAAAAGAGTGGGAGCCTATTATTTGCAGGGAATTCCAAGAAGTATTATTCACCGTGAGGGCAGTGGCGTGCCTCTCGTACATGCAAAAAAAGCACCGCATGCCTACAGTAGCGTCTTTTTCATGTATGCAAAATTCCAACGTATGCTTTAACAATAAATTGCATTCATGTATGCAAAATTCCAACGTATGCCTTAACAATTGCATTCATGTATGCAAAATTCCAACGTATGCCTTAACAATTGCATTCATGTATGCAAAATTCCAACGTATGCTGTAACAATTGCATTCGTGTATGCAAAATTCCAACGTATGCTTTAACAATTGCATTCATGTATGCAAAATTCCAACGTATGCTTTAACAATTGCATTCATGACTGCATAATTTTAAAAAGTCGGGTATTTTCTTAAAATCGTATTTTATAAAGCTATAATGTTTTTTTTATTACGAAAGCATTACCAACATAATAAGTCTAGTCCCGCCACGGCATGAGGGTATATTGTAGTATAATACAGTGAGAACAGAGGAGGATTTTCCAGGGCTGTCCATGAGGAGCTATCCGGAGACCACGACCCCCAAAATTGGGGAAACGAGAGATCGAGAGAGAGAGAATTCACTCTGGGAAAAAAATATTATGGTAATTTTGGTAGGTAGGTATCTACTTGAAAACCTAAAAAAAACGAGCTTCATTTTTGTCCAGGCAAATCGTAACCTTGATGCAGAACTATCCTAAGTTCAAATTTTGGTCAAACTGAGTTAATAAGTATTAAGAAATAAAAAATAATAATAACAGATACGAGATAATTTAATGAATGAGAGTAATTAGATTCATATATAATTATGCATGTCAAAATTTGATATAGATATTTTTATTTTCATTACAAAAATGGCAGACCCCACCGCCATGTGGGACTAATAACTCCCTAAGGAGAGGAGAAGAAGATTTTTATTACAAAAATAAAACTTTAAACTGCTCCTTTGAAAAATCGCCCAAAAAACGAAGAAAACGGACGTCTACAAGCGCTCTAAGAGACTCTGCATTAAAGTAGCGATATATATCGACATTTCGGCATGAGACCGACGGTCCTTATCGTAAAGACGGCATTGAATATTTTTATGCTTATAAATAATTGAATTTACATGTATTATTCCACCGGATACGGTTTCCTATTGACGACGGTCACGTTTGGCGTCTTAACAATGCGTACATACATACATAGATACAATAAAATAATTTATTCAAATAATACTACAACAGCAGTGTGATGGGACGTCAATGATTGAATCCAATATCATGTATTATTGTTGCTAATAAATACATTTATTAATAGCATGGCCGTAGACAGAACACTTACAACTTGCAATTTGATTTAGCTACGTTTTATCATCTTCCGCCAATGTCTACCCCATGATCCATGATTCTAAAGAGTGGGAGACCAATTCTCTATCGGGAACCCCGCGGGATTTCACTATGCAACAACAATATAACGAGGAATCGAGCGCGCAGGAAATGTTTTGTTTATGTAAAAATTAGATTAAAGACCGACCATCATTACATAGTTGATTTGAGATCGTTGTAATACATCGTATATATATGTATATACCTACTATAAAACTAAATACACAACAGCTGGTATGTATGTATGTATATCTACAAAATAAATTACGAAATTGTTCAATGAGTCATGATTTGCGATACATAAAAGTAGGTACATACGAACTGTACTCTATCATATAATATCGTCCCTCTTCTGACTAACAGCCGTATCTGCCTAAATGTAAATTGTTCAGAGCGTTTTTTGTGTTTTGCCGTGCATATTTTCGTCTCTCCTAGTTATATGATACAGTGTAAATATATTACATTATTTTGTTTGTACCTATTCTTATATATCTCAGAATCATTTTTGTGATGAAACTTTGAGGAATTAGTAGACATAACACATTTTATTTAGCGTAATTCATAAATACGACAAAAAATCAGAAAGCTATACCAGGATAACGGTAACAATTACAGGTGTGATGTTCAGTGAGAACATGCAGGGCACATATAAGTACACATTGGTGATCATAACTCGATTTCGCCAAAAATTTCAGATATGACAGTCAGAAGAGGGACGATATATCATACAAGACTAGCGATATGTACGAAAGTGTGTATACAAAACATAATAATACATACAATAAATAAATACACAAAAATAATTTACATCGTTCGTGAAATGATATGTCTATATGTAGGTAAATTATATTTGACAGATCCATTATTTCAAAAAATCATCAAGCCGTTTATAGATGATAATAATATAAAGAACTAGCAGGAGAAATAAAAAATATTTGACATTCTAGGTCCGTTTACGTATAAATATAATGCCTTTAGTCATGATCTTGTCAGAAAGGCGTGCAAGGTGGATCGGCCATGTAATACGACAAGAAGGCCTCTTGCATGCCGTAATGGAGGGTATGACCGAGGGGACAAACTCTAGGGGACGCCCACGCCGAGAGTACCTGGAGGACCTGTTGGTGGACATGCGCTGCTCATCATATGCAGAATTTAAAAGAACCGCACAAGACAGGGAGGAGTGGAGGAGAAAAATTAAAGAGATATTTGCTGCAAACCAATCCCAGGATTGAAACCAGAGAGAGTCATGTCAGCTACAGGGGTAACTACGAAATCTTCAATAAATAATTTACAAAAATTAGATATACCGGTTAATTTATACATAAAAATTCAAAAATCTATTATAATAAACACTTGTAGTATTGTTATAAAATTTCTGAACACAGATATTTCAGGCACAATGCTGGTATTTTGAATCCGCGTTTTGAGCCTAATCCCTTGATATCCTGTATATCTATCTGGATAGGTAAAGTATGTGTGCTTTGTTCTATTAATCTACCGGGTCCAAGACTGGTATTAAATTATTTTAGTCGCACTATTTGATTGGTATTTTTCAATTTGATCTTTACTTAGCGGCGTCGGGTATAACTTACCTAGTACGTTATATATACGGTACACATAATATATTACAATGTTTGAACGATAATACCTATCTTTAGTGCCCGTGTATTTAATGTAAACACCGACATGAGTGTGATAATATGTATTGCTGGGCGTCGTTAATCAAAAAAATAATTACTTCATCTATGTTAACACTGTTAACTCCATTCTTAACTGCAAAATGAACTTCGTCTACGTTACCTAACTGCAAAATTAACTTCACTTAAGTTGATTAACTGCAAAAGTCACTTGATTTATCAACGATGCATAATATTCAAAATGGGGTATGTAAATTTATAAATGTTTTGACATTTCTAGAATAAAACCGCTTATAATGACATTATAACCATTTTATAAAGTGATTCCTAGTATCAAATATTAGAATTAAATATTTTATGAATAATATCCCATGCCAACAAAAAGTCCAAACAACAATTTTAATGCCCTAATGAACAGTTTTCAAAGAGTATGCCTAAATAAAAATTACCCCGGTTCCCCGACCACTGGTATAGAGAGGACGGACTGCTATTTTAACAGGATTCTTGCTTTTTTTTTACCCATTTTATACCCTTATTCTGTTACATGCTACATGGTAATATGACCGTTGCCCAGTGTTGTAGGGAGTTAAAACGTGAACCCTCAAAGAGAGAAGCATATAGGGACTGGAGACATTCAAGATGTGAATAAAACGATGGATGCTTCGGACACCCTGGACAGATATTGTCAGCAATGCAAAAGTTCTTCAAAGAACTAGAACAAATAGAGAACTATTTGGTCGCATGATCAGAAGCTAAAAGTATAAATATATAAATCATCCTGATCATTAGGGACAAAATAGAGGGTCCAAGAATAATTTTTGGAAGAAGTTCTCCTAGATCCATAACAATCACAAGTGGACACGTGTAAGGAGCGCCGAGACGCTATTTCAAACTGCCCAGAACAGGGAAACTCTCTTTCAAGTGGGACTCTAGTCAACGTTGGGGGAACATGATACGATCCAAAAGAATAAAACAAGCTTATCGAGTAACGGTTCTTGATGGAAGTTCATTATTAAGATAGTTAATTAAGACCTACATAATCATAGACATACTAGACTTGCAGCGCGGTGCATTATTTCGTAATTTTTGTGTTCCAACATCGATGACCTTCAAGCATTAGCAATGTATTGTCTGACAACCAACGTCAGTTTAAAACTGGATGTAAAATTTGATTGGCTGCATGACTGATTTTTTTCTTTGGATTACCGATCTACTAGTACATCTTTGTACATAACACATCGACATTAAGTGCATATTCCTACAAAGAACAAACGTGCATAATTATATTATGCACGTTATATAAACAAAACTTATGGTAAACCGCTTCCTTCGACACGAGATAAAGTTTCATTGCGTATTCCATCTACCACCACTCGTGATATGTATGTATATGTAACACTATCAACATATTTATATATTTTATTATTAACTAAAATATACCTTTCCCTGGATGTCAAAATACTTACTGTGCGTAGTTGCGTGTTTCTAGTGTATAAAGTATCTGGAAGCCTGGACACTGGCTGATGCGACAGAAAACAGGTTACAAACATTCGAACTCTGAATGTATAGAAAAAATATTCAAAATAACATGTAGAGACAGAATTTGCAAATGAGATTGCTCTCAAACGGATGAATAGCCGTCTGGAATTGCTCGACAGTTTAAAAAAACAAGGAAACTGCAATACTTTTGTCACGTAACGAGAGGAGTAAAATGCCAACTTCTACAGCAATAATATTGATAATACAGGGGAAAATAGCAGAGAGAAGAGGACCAGGACGAAGAAGAATCATTTGGCTGCACAATTTAAGACAGTGGCTCAGAAGAAGCACCACATCGCTGTTCAGGGCAGCAGTCAACTAAGTGGAAATAGCCACGATGATAGCCAACTTTCGCAGAGCAAAGGGCATTTACAGAAAAAAAATATTATTCACAGATTAGACTGTGACTACCACTTTAACCAACAAATATTTTCGGAAGTCATGCAAAAGGTAGTTATTTACATATTTAATGACTACTCTCAGAATAGGTGTGCCATCCAATCATAATAAATAATAACTAACCTCCTTCATTCAGAGCAACTCTACATAAACTTACCAATTATGTGTGTATTCTGTAATTCTGTGTGTATCCTTCACTATAATTTTTTTTTCTTTTATTTCTTTACACATACACATGGATATATTTGTTTTATGAAATTGATTTTTGCTAAATCATTGTCTTTTAATGCAGAATACTTCATAATAATAATGCGTATTGATTGGTAATAACTAGCATTACACTGTGCCAAATTTTGCATAATTGTTTCATTTGTATTTTGTTTGTGGGTTTCCTTATTTTATTAATATGTATTTTATTTAAATTTAATGTCAAAGTGGATTTTTTTAACACATACATGCTTGACTTATTATTAGTATATGATAGATTTTAAATTTTACGTCTAGATTATAGAGTATTTGTACTGCATACCTGTATTATTATATAATAATTATTTTGAATGTTGTTCCTCGCTAATGCTAAGCGCACTAGTGCCTAATGAATACAAGTTCAGCATGTATCGATTGTAGTATATATTTTGATGTTTTTTTATAATATTATTGTCACAAGTTGGGTAGAAATTGTTTTTTTTTTCTTTTTTCGATTTCGGTGAATTTGCTATAGTAGCAATGATACCTATAGATGCATAATGTTGTTGTATGTATACCTGTATGTATGATGCACTTGATTATGTTATACAGTTGAATGTAAGATGTATATCTTTTTATAATTTGAAATTTTTATAACAGATGTGAAATGTGATATTTTATTTTGTTTTGTAATATAATTTTTTGTAAAAGGCAATTGCCGTATATTGAATGAATGAATAAATAAATAAATTAATTAATCACCTCTCCTAAAGACTGTACTAAAGTAGCATTCACATTGCTTCACTTTGGATGATCATCCAGAGTGTCAGGGTCAAACCTGTTCATCGAAAGTGAACACGTCCGTTCGAATTTGTTCATCCTATGCTTTCACTGCCATGTCAACACTCTCACTCATGTTGTATCTAGTTTGACGTATTTTCGTACAAAAATAATTAAACAAATTCAAAAATGAAAAATAACACTTAAAATAAATTAATATAGCTCTCGACTGCATACTAATTTTGTTCATGATTCTGACATTCAATACAAATTCATAGAGAACTATATACTATACCATCACGGCATATCCCACAAGTGGGGTAGCCAGCAGATCAGCTGCATGTAAGAAACATGCAAACTGTCCTCTTCATAGAGAATTAAACAGATAATAAGATAAAACTTGTTTATGGTCGTTTCAGTGAAAGGACCTTTCATCAAAATTATGAAGAGTGGTAATCTCTTTCCTCCGTCATCGCTAGTGATCACTAGCGATGAAACGCCTGTTCACACCTGTTCATCTTGGAGGATCATCCGGAGTGATCACTGAAAGTGAACAAATGTGAACGTCCCTTAACACTCGACTATCGAATTTTTTGAAACATTATTATTATTATTAATATCCCAAAAGTGTCACCCTGCACTGAGACCATAACAGCTTTTGGCCAAGGCGATCTCAGCAGAAAAATGAAAAATAAAAGCTAATTAAAAAAAATACAGCGAGACAGAAAAAAAACACAAAAGAGACATCATTAAAAAGAAAAAACGGAATCATAGGAGAATCTCTATCCTGGATATCAAGTAATTATAAGTTATGTTGAAAATATCGATATGAACATTCAAATCATTAAATAATTTTATAGTCTTGACGACAGGAGAGTTTGGTATAACATATCACAATACATCAATAAAATCAACCTCTATGTATTTATGCGACATATCCGATATAAAAATGCAGTACATATGGCATAGGAATATAAAAAAAGTTCTAGTGTCGGATATAATATAACCAATATATTATTACCTTCATATTATGTGATCGATATTCATAGACAAAGCGTAACAGATACGACGGCATGGGCGTAACTAAGTATAGGCAAAAGGGGCAACGTCCCAGGGCCCCCGATCTTTGGGAATCGCCCCAATGGCAGACCAAACTATAATATTTTTTTGGTAGCTTAATATCCCCTTCAAGTAACTAAGGATACTGCGTAGAGAGAGGAAATCATATTCCCATTTCTTCCCATCCCTTTTTGCACCATAATTTTTGGCGTGCGGCCGCTAAATCTAGAGTCCTCCCTCGGGGCAGCATTTCTCGCTTTAATGCGACATTAAATCCTGTATGTGCATGTGTGTATCGTTATGGAGATACATACATCCAGGTACGGTACGAGGTATGTGGCGGGCGCTGCCCTTTAAAAAATCTTCTACGGTGTAATTTTACTCGATCCTAGGGGTGGGTAACCTGTTAGCCTTTTTACTTCCACTATACAATCGTTCTACAGTGGATCATAGTTCTACAGTCCTCTCGAGAAGCCGCAATTCTCATTGCTTCCGTCACTGTTGAGCCAGGAGCAGACCCAACTAATGACTATATAAAATGGGATCTCAAATTTCTATTAAACTTTTTAAAAATATTTGGAGCAAAGTTGCACTGAATAAAATTACTACCTAAATCAAACTCTTTTTTTTCTGCACTTACACAGTATAATAACATAATCAATAGGTATAGAGAGGATATGTTTATCGTTAAAACGCGATTTTCACCAACTAACCGAATGTCTACTGCTTCAGGGCCCTCAAAAGGCGTAGTTGCCCCACTGCACAAAGGTAGCATTTTGCCGCAATGGTTAACCATGATGTATTCCATGCCGAGTTTATTATGCAATAGAGCCGCCAGCCGACATTGATAGTAGGTATATATTTAATTTACCGTAAGTATATACTATATATTATAGATATTTAATATTGTCACATAAGACAAAACATATGGTCGATAGATATATATACCTACACATAATACTTATTACGTCCTCAAATTTAATAAATACAAGTGTCCGTTCGTTTGTTTATAAATGTCCTCAATAAACGCCGTAATGAGAGGAGGCAGAGGTAAAAAAAATACCCTCTATACAAAGTATAGTCCTTTGAACAGGTTTAAGGCTAAAAATATTTATAATACCTATATCGTCTGATTATATATTTAATTTTAATATTTCAAGTGGAACACTCGGCAAGGATCACCCACTCTTTACCGTAAGTTTTCGAGTGTCCTGTAAAAAGCGGGTGTACGAACTAATAAAGACATTTTACATCTCAAATTCGGCAGTGATGAGATTTGTCACCCCTCCTGAATGTATTAATTTTGTGTTGGCACGGAGAGGGCAGATTGCATGTTTATTACATGCAGCTGATCTACTAGCTACCCAACTTGTGGAATATATCGTGATATAATAGTATAGATGTCTAATGAAATATTTTTTTTATATTTCTACGTAGATATTTATTTCTTTTATAATATTTTGATGTACGTATGTATATGTATATTCAGTGGAAAAATAAATTCATTCACATTGACAGAGATATAAGTGTTATCGGATTAGTATCTAGTGTTATCAGTACTATATTTATTTACCTACATCCAATGATAATAATCATCGAGAAATCGCCATTTTTGTAATTTTAGTGAATTTATATTATATTATTAAAAACACAACAGAAAGTGAAATATACTACAGTAAAAGTCCATTAGTCCGGCATCCAACAGTCCGGAATGCCCGATAGTCCGGCATCGCTCCGGAAAATTGTAAAAAAATTGTTTTTTTCCAAAAGTTTATCTTTAAAGCAAATAAAAACGCTCGAGAGGCGAAAACAGCTTCTAATCGACGAGAATATTGAACAAGAACTAACCGATAAGGACATTATCAACATTGTAGTAAACCCTCAGTCTACTCAAAATCTTGAAGAAAGTGACTCAGATGCCGAAACGAAAGAAAAGGAAAAATCAGCCGGGCAGAAGCTGCAGAATCACTAAATAAGTTTATCTCTTTTTCTGAGGCTAGTACTAGCTACAGTGCTTCAGAAATTATTGATTTCCATATCATTAGAAATAAATTTTATACTAAACGCCAAAAGTCAAGAAAACAAAAACCCATTCGTGACTTTTTTAAATCTAAGTGAAATATGTTTTACAGTACGTGTACATACATTATATGAAATGTAAAATAAACTTTGTTGTATGTACCTATTTGAACATATTATCGTTCTTATAATTATCGCCCGATAGACCGGAATTTTCGATAATCCGGCACCGAGCCGGTCCCGAACGTGCCGGATTATCGGACTTCTACTGTATTTAATAATCGCACTGTTAAAAACATACGTTGTCTTTGTTCCGTTCAAAAGTATAACAATTTATTTGTGAAATTTAAAAATATGTACATTATTTTCTTTAAATACAAGAGCGTTACATCAGCGCCACATCGGTCATCATGGTCTGCAAGTGTTTATCTTGTCAACTTGTTTATTTCGCGAACGAAGCCGGATAAACTGCACTAGTCGTCAATATAGAGAACATTGCACGTAAAAGGTCATCTATCGAACGGAGGTTGACATGACTAGACCAAATTGTAGTCGTGTAATGAAAGCGAAAGAGGCATGCGAGGGTGAAGTTGTTTAGAACTTTTAACTTCACAATTTTTTGCCAATCCCGCAAGTTGTGCGAAGCACCTATTATTAAAGTTTACACTAGATAAACCATCGATTTTTGTCCGATTTTTCAATGTTTGACCATTATCCTGAAGGTTACCTTGACTCCGCTAATTTTGTCTTTTATTATATCCAGTAAACTTTCAATTATCGTAAATCATTGTACACCAAAACGGAGAAGACTACCTGAATGCTTATCACATGCGGTTAGTCTGCTGGAAACCCAGGTGGAAGAAGAAAAGTGGGAAGACCCAGACTGAGATGGGAGGATGAAATCAAAAAGGATGCGGCGCAGCTTCTCCAGGTGGCAAATTGGAAGTCGGCCGCTGAGGACAGGGGGGACTGCAGGTGTATATTGTGGGAGGCCAAGGCTCGATATGGGCTGTATTGCCATCGGTGAGAGAAAGAGTCTGCTGGCCACCCCACTAGAGGGTTGTGGGAAATGCCATAATTATAGGTGTATGATTTTTATAACGTATTTGGCATTTTGACTATAAAGATACAATGGTAAATTTCAATGTGTCGAGGTTACCGGCAAGAGGCCAAGAGGAAGGCCAAAGCGCAGATGGCGTGAAGTAGTGAGACAAGACATGCGGAGCTGTGATGTTTCCCATGATGATGCGTTCGACAGAACCAAGTGGCGTAACCAAACAAGAAAGGCAGGCCCCACCACCATGTGGGACTAATAATTGCCCTAGGAGAAGAAGAGATACAATGGTAAATTTCTCAGAGAGTTGACTGCGTCGGTGGTCACCTCATGTATGTAGGTATAATGTAAAGAATATAAAGAACAGATGTTATTTTTCTACTATATTGATTTTATACCGAAAGATGTCTATCGTCTTTCAAGGACATTGTAAATCAATTACACGTGTTGAGCGCATTGAACAATGCTCTTGAATAACGAAAGACGTCTCTCTCAGTAAAAAATCAATATAATAGAAAAAATCATACATTAAAGGCCGCGATATCCAAATAGAAGTTAACCTGTGGTTACGTAATCCACTGCTATGATTTAACTTGTTCATGTTTGGTTATTTCATAAAAACATAATACAATGGTTACTTAACCAGAGGTTTACTTTCTATAGTGATGTACACAGTATTCACAATTCACATATTATGGCGATACCTTAGTAGAAATCGGTCGAAATCCATATAAATCCCTAAACGTGTACACTGGATTCTATGTACCTACATAGGAACTAGGTATGTACATAAAAAACGACCTTCGATAAGTCCCCCTACGAAATAAAAACTCTGCTTTGGCTAGTAAACAACATACACATGTACTTATTAAGTTATAAATATATAATATATAGGTAGGTACATAGACGCAATGTAAAAATATATTCGTGAGAGTAAATTACAACATTTAACTATGCTACATACAATCCGGAATCCATCACAGAACCTCTGACATATGGGGTAACCAGCGGAATAATTGCGCGTAATAAACACGCAAGTCATCCTCTTTGAAAAATAAGACATTCAGGATGGGTGGCAAACCTCATGTTAATAATTTACTTTATTCAGATGAAAACATTTTACAATTTATATATTTTTTTTTTTATGGCGGCTCATCCCGTTGGATGTTATGGCCATATTTTCATCTTTCATATAAAACATCATATATATATATTTTAGGCGAAGAAAAAAAAGGGAAAACAAGAAAAAACCAAAAACATTCATATCAGAATCATATTCTTTTGGACGGATTCAAATATAAGATCATTAACTTGTTGAGAGTTCAGTCCAAGAAGGTAAACAATATTAACAGGGTACTCAACGTTTATGAATTTAAAATATAATATGTCCATAGCGTCCCTAATTGGACTACAATTTATATTACTTATAATTTTTTTTATAGATCCTGCAAACAGTATTGGCTGGAAAGTAGATAGTTAATTGTCTGTAAATGTGAAGTTTTACGAACACTCGCCTTCTACAGGACACTAAAAAACTTACAGAATAGGTGGGATACATACTCATTACCAAGGACTTCACGGGATAAAATAACGCTTCAATGACAAAACATTTGTCTTTTATACTATATGAAGTTTCAAGAACAACTGCCTCTCACAGAATATTCGAAAACTTGCGAAAAAAAGTGGGACACCTACTTATATATTCTTGAGCCAGTCTCAATTTGAGATACGAATCCTGTATTATGGGTAAAGTCACGATACACTTATTATACAACGCACCACACAAATGACATATTATACAATATACATGTAACACCCTGATCCAGGACAATATGGAAAAGGACATTCTTCATTTTGCCATAGGCGGGAAACGAACCAGGGATCTAGTGACTGTGGCAGGAACAGGAGCATTACCTCTGCCCCACACCGACGGTCTATGATAGTATATAGGTATCATAATACTGTAGGTAACTTATTCGCATACACACAGCAATTTATAAATAAATACACACACACGCATATGATACCTAGTGTTACCATAGTAGGCCGTTAAAAGCCGGGTATGTTCACATAATAATTACTATGTACAATTTATTAATATCCTAACTGTTATATTAATAGACTGCTAGGTATATTCGTGCATATAAATATATCTCACTATTATACTAAAGAGAAACTCCCATTATATAATATGATCGTATGGGATGTTTTGTGAAAAAGGATTTCTCTTATGACATCGAATTTTCCCATTATTATTATAACAATAATACCTAATTATAAACTTTATTGTAAAAAAATATTAAAGCAAAAATAATAAGCAGCAACAGGATTACAACATGGATTATGTTTTTCGTGCAAGCGAAATGGTCCAGCCTTTAGCTCGTTTCGTGTGAACGCCACATAAATGACAGGAAATCTCTGTACTAGTAACCAAATAACCCATATTTTATTTCCAAAATTATAAAATAAAACGATATTAGTCATATTATTTATTGTAATTTAATAAAAGATAAGTCAGTTCATAAATGTGTATGTTTAGATATCCTCTAAGATCGTTGGAGGCTGTGAGCCGATGGGCTACCCCAGAAAAACTGGAAAGTAAGGGGCAAAAATGTTTGTTAAAAGATTCGGTTTGAAACAGTCAAAGGTCCAAGACAGGGATCTCTGAAGAAAACACGTAGGCGCAATAGGCTCCCGATCCAACTAGGACAAGGGAAAGAAAACTTATGTATGAATATGAACACGTTTATAAGACAAAACAGAAGAAAAATACATTATACCCTCTATGCAACAGCTCATCTTTTGGGGAAATAAAATCATACACATCTTTTAATTTTTTGTTTTTGATAAAAACACAGTTTCCAATACATGATTATTGGTTTGTTGGTTTAATTTTTCAATGTAATGACTGCAAATGATAGGGTCTTGTGACAAGCTTAATACCATATTACGTTAATGTGTTATACCGCATACTGTGAAATCTTTCATCCAAAAATTCACATGAGGCGGGTGCTTATCTATTTATTTTATAGTGAATAACAAAAAACATCACTCACCATGACAGTGTTCACCTTTGCGATGAGTGAACAGTACAATTTTGGTACAGCACAAAACACACTATCCATGTAATGTACGCTGATTACAATAAAAAAAAATGCTTATTTCCTCGGCAAAGCTGGGTTTACAGCTAGTTGAGCTAGTTCATTTTTATTATGCTAGCTAAAGAGGCGTTCACATTTGTTAACTTTCAGTAATCACTCTGGATGATCTTCCAAAATGAAAAAATGTGAACAGGGTGGCTAAAAAGGCCACTTTATATGAATCATAATAGGAATTGTAAAGCGATTTAACGAAATACGAATTGTGGATGAATTGCTCAATGTGCCCATTTTACAACGTGAGAGTTGACATGGCAGTGAAAGCATAGGATGAACTAGTGATGTGAGAAGAGAAAATTCTCCAGAGAAATTTCCCGTTCTCGAGAAATTTCTCCGAGAATTTCTCCTCTGATGGAAGAGAAATTTCTCTTCATAATTTTTCTTAGTGGTATTATGACCTTCGCGCAGTACTTTTCGCAGCCAACCTGATTGATCCAAAATTTCTGGGGCTGAGTAAGGCCCAAATCAGAGGTTATTAACACTTTTTTCCATGTATGTACGTATCTGCAATTTTTTTTAACATAAATATGGGCATGTGGGGTGTCAAACATCAAGATTTTACATCAGTTTTTAGCACTTTTTTCTATGAAGTATCATAATTAATTGGTGATAAATTGTCTCAACATTTGTACATTGTTATTGATTAATTGAATTAAGTATATATTATAATTATACTGTTAAATAAAAAATAAAAAAAAATCTCGGAAAATTCTCTACTCTAAAATCTGAGAAATTTACCGAGAAATTTCTCGGTAAATTTCTCCAAAAAATATTTCTTGAGAATTCCACAACACTAGGATGAACAAGTGTGAACAGACGTGTTCACTTTCGATGAACAGCTTTGGCCCTGACACTCTGGATGATCATCCAAAGTGAAGCAATGTGAATGCCAGCTAAGTGAGTAAGTACTATAATAATATGAATAATGTACATATGTATGAAATAATTGATATTTCGGCCACGCTTCCCTGCCTCCGTTACGCCGAGGGGACCAGAGTCAGTCAGTGTTACTTAGAAAACGTCAGACATCAACTGTAAGAATGCGTCAGGTTTATTTTTTATTTAGATCACGGATTCCCCCGGAACAGTACAAGTCTCCCACTCTTCAACGCAAGTTTTCCTGTACTTATTATAAAAAAAAAGATATTATTTGAAAAACATAAAATTTATAGAAAAGACTGGGTGACCTACATTTATGTATTAGAATAGGCACTGCAGACTCCAGAGATATTTTGATAATATTATTATATTACTGACAATTATTACTAGCAGCAACAGGAAACAGTCTCCTGTTTGAAGGCCGTTTAATGAAATTCCTGGCCGAATCAAGGGGGCTGGAAACGTTTCATCTTTTAGGAGACTGTGTGTGCGGTATGTTAAAGAGAAATTCTCATGATATAATATTGTAATGTTGATGTGTTTATGACTGGAGTCATGATGAGTGCTACTCAAACTTCTTCTGACAACTAGTCTCCTCTCATTGCAGCCAGGCTCCTCCAAAACATGAAATCCGTGTGACAGCTGGCAAATGGAGACTACACTGCACTGTAGAGCAGAACACTACTGGCTACACCACATACTCATGTAAACACTTGTGTGGTGTTAATTTTACATTAGTTTTATTAGTATATATATTACATTGTGTTGATTACTTGCAGTTAATCTGCTCATCACCCCCCTTATGGGATACGCTGTGATGGTATAGACAAATGTAGATTGAAATTGCTTTATTCATGTTAATGTTTATTATATTGTTGTAAATAAATTTTTAATCCCCTCTGCTCATTATTTAGACACCATAGATATATTACTGGCTGAATACATGTTAGCGCCAATAAATTTTTAATCCCCTCTGCTCATTATTTAGACACCATAGATATATTACTGGCTGAATACATGTTAGCGCCAATGTAAAGTCATATAAAATATGTGTAAGGATAGGAGTACGTGATACTCAAACACTTTATATTAATGAATTAATTACTCTTTACATAACTTAATTATTTTATATTTGACTTGTGATTTCTGATTATCGTGTATGATTATATTTGTTGTCTATTATACTGTTGTTTGACATGTAAAAGGCTCACGCCGTATATTGATGTAAAAAAAAAAAAGTTATTACCGTAGTATGTACCTATATTTAGTATAATGTGAGTATGTTTAGTTTAATTTGTAAATGATTAGTGGATGTATCACTTAAACCTAGTTTTTAAGTTATAAAAATATGTGTTATTTTTATGACTTCATTAAACAAAAAAAAATAATAAAAAAAAAATAAGACTATTTTTACAATGATCATTACAGCTGAAGGCCAAATTCGATCCCAGAAGATAGCTTTAAACGACATCCAACAAAACTACACAATATACCTACTTTCAATAACATAACATAACATAACACGTGTAGACAATTCACACAGACATCCAACAAAACTACACAATATACCTACTTTCAATAACATAACATAACATAACACGTGTAGACAATTCACACAGACATCCAACAAAACTACACAATATACCTACTTTCAATAACATAACATAACATAACACGTGTAGACAATTCACACAGACATCCAACAAAACTACACAATATACCTACTTTCAATAATCCCTATAAATTCTGCATAATATTGTCACGTTAAAAATATCAGCATCTCTAGCCAGATCATGAAACATTTGATAAACTCTTCCTACTTGGGACTTAATTTTTCTCATTAATTTTTTTTTGTATTTTAATTTACTTATTTACAACAAGTATTTTGCAATGAATGCAGTAGTTGTTAGTATCTCACTTAAATGCAATTATTGCAACTCAGCGATGAGGCATGTCACCCTTCCTGAATGTATCGTGTGTGTTGGCACATAGAGGCCAAAATGTATTATTATTATTATTAAAACAACACCATAATCTACTGGGATCATTACAGCCTTCGGCCAATGCGATCCCAGAGAAAACAAATATTTACAAAAGTGTTTCCACTTTCCCTACAAATTCTCCGTATGTTATGTGAAATATGTCCACATTCTGGGAAATACTATTGAACAATCCAATTGCCTTAGCTATTGGTGATTCTGCGAGAATATTTGTCCGGCTTGTAGGTGGATAGAACAGCATATATGCTGACGTGAGCGACCATACGATGCTGGTATATAAAAATTAAACTCCCCCAGTACCTTCGGATTACTAATTATACCATTCAGCAACTTGAAAAAATGTCTCGCGTAAAAGACGCTCCTACGATGCTCAAGGGTGTTATATCCAAGACTGCCCATTACAAATGCAGATGGAAAGAGATATGGGTAGTAACCATTATGTAAAGTGATATAACCACCTCAAAAACCGCTTTTGCATTCTTTCCAACATCAAAATGTACGAGTTTTCATGAGGATTCCAAATTATTGCTAATTATATGCTAATTACATACATTCTGACCCTTGGTTACCACAAAAGTGGCATTACATGACAACCTTATGGGCTAATGAAATATATCAAATAGTTAATTTGTATACACTTTTAAATTGGGCAATGCATGGTCTCTTGTAATATCATTATAATTGTTTGTATTTATTTGTATGTGTTGTCTGAAGTGTGTAACTGGTTTTGAATAAATAAATAAAAAAATGTCGTGATCATTACAAAATATCATAAAATTGTCAGTTCAATACAATCCAATGCATAGAGGGCGAGTTTATCGCTAGATCGCGATATCTTCCAACTAACCCGGTTACTTTAGCGTTTCATTTCGCGATAATACCGCCTCGCGAGTTCAACAAACGCTAAACAACCTATTGATAAACAACTGTACGAAATTTCTAGTGAAAACATTATTGTTTTATCTATTATTTATTTATTTATTCGATTAGATACAGCAAACAATAATATTATTTAGAACACGTACATCCGGTTGTTTAATGATTTGATAACGTTTCCGACAAAGAATTGTAGACAGCCCCACTCATTTCTGTAAGTTTTCGAATGACCAGTAAAAGACAGGTAGGTATTTGTAAAATGGCACCCAGCCCGAATGTCTCCCACATTTTTTATTGGTTAACAACTACCATAATAAAATTTATTACATGTACCGGTTACCAAATTTGATTGAAACCGGTTCATCGCAAGAACTTTCTCTTGCAAGTAGCCAGAAGATTTAATAGATGAAATGAGTATACAGATCGTTCTCTCCGCGCCATAAAAAATAAGACATTCAGAATGGTTGGTACAAATCGTTGCTGCATTGAAAATAGTTAAAAATCTTGTATAGATTAACGAATATTTTCTGGAAGTTAACGTGACAATCAAAAAATTTTCAAAAAAAAAATGCTAAAACTACTCAATTTTTGAGACTCCATGGACAACATGTATATTAGGTATTTATTCAGTCTAGAATAGCAGCGTCCACACAGCTGGATGAAAACGTCAATCATCAACCTTCAATAGTTCGGTGCAGGTCGGTCGGTGGATGGCGCTGGTAGTAGCTGCCTGAAACCTCTGCCGTCTCATTTTGAAAATTAAATATTATAATTGTTCAAATTCACAAAATTTTAATACATTTTTTTAGTTTCAATAGTTTTATAAAGTTAAATTTTTGGGTGTTATTATTTTTACACAAGTTAAAAATTTCAAATTTAAAAATGTGAATTAGTGAATAATATTTGTGACAATTAATAATACCTTCAATTGGAACTCACATAAAATTCTCGCATTTTAGTCAAATTTGTGACATCACAAGTGTTTTCAAAATTTTATAATAGTTAAATAAAAATAATAGGCGCCCTTGAGACGGTCTAGGGACTGTTTAACGGCGTCAAAACAAAATCATCCATAATCATCATCAATTTGAATAAATATTCGGTCTAGGTACTGTTTAACGGCGTCAAAACAAAATCATCCATAAACATCATCATCATCAATTTGAATAAATATTCGAATGAATGCCTTCGTTATCCGTCCCACGGAAGGTCGATGATAGACGTTTTCATCCAGCTGCGTGGACGCTGCTAATGACGCACAATGGTCACGACTCTCAGAACTGAGTGCCTGACGGCAAAGAAGACGAAGAAGTTAGATATGTCCGTGACGAAAAATCAATACATAATAGAATATTTGGCCGCTTGATAACATTTACTATTTAGGCCAATCACATCCGTTGACATTTGAATAACGAATATTATTATTAACTATGATTATTAACAAATGATTATAACTAGAGATGCAACGAACATTCGGCAACTATTCGGTATTCTACCTACTCGGCAACATTTTTACTATTCGGCCGAATACCAAATATTTAGTGTATTATTCGGTGTTCTGCCGAATAGTTTAAATGTAAAACTGGAAGGAACTAATAGCTTGTAGATTGTTGCTATTTCGTTGTAAGCTTGAGATGCATAATAATTATTAGTTCTCAAATGTGAATTATATAAATGTGAAGTAAATATTTTATGAATAAAGAAATTATGAATTAAAAAAAAAAAAAAACTAACTAATTAATTTAATTAGATATGGAGTGAAACCGCATAATATTATTGTTATTATCAATGTTGGAACACAAAAATTTCGAAAAACTGTACAGCGCTGCATGTCTAGTATTACGGTGACCAATTATTTTTTGTTCAAAAAGAGTACACTTTGCAAGTATTTCATAGGTGAAAAAAAAGAAGAAAAAACGATAAAAACTTTCTTTTCTTTTAAAAACATATTTTTCTTCGGAGTGGTTTTTTTTGCTAAATGGGGATGTTCGTCTAATAATGTAGCCACATCCGAACAACTATCATTTTGCATATTAAATTTGACTGTTAAGACGGCAGATAATGTTTTTACAGAAAGTTGCGACTTCTCACTGCTCCAATAATCATTGCCTAGTGAAAATACCCTTTCAACAGCAGCATTAGTGCCTGGACAACATAAGGAAATTTCTATTAAAACTTTTAAATTTTCATAAAATAAAATAATCTAAAGAAATGTTTTAGGAATACGAATGAGTATAAAATTATACAAATGAGTAAGTACTTTCAGAGTACAGAATTTGAAAAGAGTACGGTTTGCGAAAAAAGAGTACAAAACTCAGTAAATGAGTACAGTTGGTCACCTTACTAATATGTCTATGTAATAGAGTAATAATAGTGATAAAGAAACCAAAATATCGGTTGACAAGTTGCGTAGTTATACTAGTTATCAACCAAAATTTGCAAAGGGGGCGACACGACCACAGAAATGACCCATTACAATATTGCTGTTATGTTATTCAACAATACATAATTAATATTATCATGGACGGGGCAACAGTCAAAACAGTAACGCCATATGTGCAGCAGTAATTGAAAAAAAGTTCGTTACGGTTACTTATATAATATTATTATTATTCGCAACATGTATATAATTTTTTGATTACACTTTCGATATGATAATAACTATGAGTCATACACCCCTCCCGCGTAGCTTATAAATAGAATATAATTACTCACTTTATAATTAAGGCCTCCCTATAGCAAAAACGGTAAACTATTCAATTTTCAACATATTTGGTAGAAAAACTCACAAAACTTGTTGACCCTTGCAAACATTTTGATTTGATAAGATAAAAAAAAAAAATTATTACCAATACTAGTTTTTTACTTAAAAAAATAAATAAATAGCCGACCGACGAGATTTATTTAGGTACCCTTTGTTGTATCTAAATACAAATTATTTGTAAAATATATAATTTTTTTACTCATCCTATCAACCATACAAATACTATGGATTTTACAAAACTTTTTTTAATAAACAAAAAATAGAGTTCATGCGGTGATTTTGGTTTCAAAATATGATTTTTTTTTTCTTCTACTTTATTGAAATTTTAAAGTCAACTAGCGGTCCGCCCCGGCTTCGTACGGGTAGATAGGTTTTAAAGAAATAATTTAGTTTTAATAAGGATCCCTATTTTTTTGAAAATATGTATAATATAGCCTATGTCACCCGAGGATAGTGTAGCTTCCCAACAGTGAAAGAATATTTCAAATCGATTTAGTAGTTTCGGAGCCTATTCAATGCAAACAATCAAATATTTCCTCTTTATAATATTATAGTATAGACAAAATAATTAGAAGAAAACATTTGTTTTTTATTTCACTACATGTACCTATTGTTCACTGTAATCTGATTTTGTAATCCGAGTCATCCACATTTACTACTATACCACCACAGGATATCCCACAAGTGGGGTAGCCAGCGTACTAACTTCACGTAATAAGCATGCAGATTGTCATCTTCGTGCCAATAATAAAAGATAAACACATTCAGAATGTGTGGCATGTCTCATGGCTAAATTTAAGATTTTAATTTTCTTATAAATTAGGTTTTACGAATTCCCCTATCTTTTACAAAACCCTCAAAATCTTACATAAAAAAAAGTGGAAGACCAGTCCTTTACTGACTGGAGACTCCATGGTTAGTATTGGAATGCTAGATGTAATGTAAACTCCCGTTTATTTAAATCTGAAATTCGGCACATCGATCGTCTTCGTCGGGTAGGTATAGTCGAATACCATAATCGAAAATTAATAATTCGTAACTACAGGTCTTTTGGGACGCAGTCTGGTGACAAAACGGTGACTTGTCTGGTAGCAGAATCTTACGCCCGATATTTCAATGCGCCCGTAAGTCCGCCTTAATTATTCTTATTCAAACAAAATTAAAATATTACGTAATAACAAAAAAAAATCCTTGCGCACGGGCTAATCTTCTCTGTATCGTTCCAATTTTAACATAACTATGTACCGCCGAAGCGAGTATAAATTCCCCCCAAATATTGAATCATTACTGAGTACGACATCCGATACAATCCATTTGTCTCTTCTCAAATCGATAAAAACAAACTTTATTATTATCCAATAACTATCTTCTCCCTGACGACTTTTTATAACTTTTAATATTTTTTTTGAACAAATCATCCTTAAAGTGTGCTACGCCATAATAGAAAAAAAATTGTCGCGCCAAGTCACACCAGAAGACTTATTGGCGTGTTCACATACGTAAATACTTAGTTTTGGCTTTTTTATCCTGTGTTCTGCAATCTATCACAATCATTTGACGCCAAAATATAAGGGTACGAAAAAAATTACCCTCTTATTAGTAGGTACCGATCGATAATATTATCATAATTTGTTAATCTTAATAATTTGATTGACCAATCAGATTTTGTTATTAGTAATAATAACGAGATTTAAGGGCTGGTATAGGCGTATCTGTGGGTCACTCTATCTCTCCCTTAAATTTTGGTGTAAAATACTCGAGATTAAAATGAAGTTTGCTAGGTAGGAAAGAAAAAATAACAGTGTTCAATGGATATCACAGTAAGAGTTACCCTAAGCACTCATTGAAACATCGGGCCTTGAGTCATCTACGCAAACAATATTGCTTTGTGAATAATTAAGAGATTGTGAACGAAACAACAATAATTATAATGTCGGATATTATAAAAATGTTTGCTCTTCAACCTTTAATGTTCCTCTCGGGAACAAAATGAGGAAACAAACTTAGTCGACTCAAATCAATGTTGTACCACTTTCCATACATTTATCAGCGACACCAGTGGGGTAGCCAGTTGACAAACTGAATGTAGTAAAATACAGGGCGTCCTCTCCGTACCAATACAAATAAGAGATTTGAAAATGATCGTAAAAAATCAACGTTGGGTCATTTTCCATACATTTATTCGCGATACAAATAGGGTAGACAAACTAAATGTAATAAAATATATAGGTCATCCTCACCATACCAATAAGACATTCGGAAATGGTCGAATACCTCATCGCTGAAAGAATAATGCACTAAACGCGACTAAAAACATGTAATAATATAGGTCCATGAAACACCTATTGAACGAACCTTTCAAAACAGTGAGATAATAGAAAAAAAAGTCAGAAATACTGCAGTGTGTAAAGGTCGATAAAACAAATGCAGCATCGCCAAGAAACACACCCGCAGCCAGAAATAATAATAGCACACGGACATTGGGTGTTGTGGTGGATGCAAGAGGGGTGAGTTTCCTTTATTATGTATTTTATTCTATGTATTTCACCATCTCTAGACGGACACCGCCGTCGTTCACCCGCCGTCTTGTATGCGAACACCACCAAAACTAGACACTAAATGTGCCGTTTACATTACATAGCTTTGGATGACGAATACTTATATTTGGATGATATTATAATGATATCAGATTGGCATGACAAAGCTGATCATTGAAAGTGAACTTTTTTTTTAACAATCTCATCCTGTGCACTCACTTAAACAAGCTTATTGTCATTGTTTTTAGATGAAACAAATATTGGGATTGTGTGATTAAATAACATTATTTATTAATTTATTTCAGACCGTACATTGATAACAATTGTATATTATAAAATATTATATTGTAAAACATTATACAAAAGGCGAGATTTTTAATTATCACAATTAGTTTTTTGACTATCATTAATTTCACAATAATATTATTTTTTAGAGAGGACATCTTGTACCCCACTTATGGGCATCGTGATGGTATTATTTATTTTTATTTATTTTATTTCATCATAATATAAATACATTAATTTTTTACACAATATAGTGGATTACACAACTAGGTGAGACCTGTTCTAGGGCAATCCAATAAAAGAGAAATAGAATATTATATTAGTTTTCAATTGATAACTATTTGGTTGTTTCAACGAAAAAAGATTTCATCAAAAGTTAGTACGTTGCTGCGGAACAAAATTCCCTATGATTTGCGAATTTTGGAGATAGTGGAAGTGTTCTAGGCAATTGTTCAGGAGGTGATTCTTGAATGGGCCCTTGCAGTGATATTTCCACAAAACGACGCATCTTAAAAGAATCATCTGGTTATTATTATTATTACTCGTCATTATACACTGTTTTATTTTTCATCATACACTGTTATGTAATTTCATACATATATAAATACAGATTGAAAACTCCAAAATCAGCTATCATCAAACACCAGAATTGATAACAATTCGGTCACATGGCGATTTTGATGATACATCGCGGATGAACGCAAAAGTGACAAATGTAAACGACGCTGTTCAAATCTATTATGTAACACTGTATATTATCGACAAACTTAAATGCCAAAAGTGGCGCAATACGACAGAAAAAATGTATTTTCTAGGTACGAAATACATAATGGCTTGTATAGAAGAATATTATCCTCCCCTCCTTCCCATCGGGTTAAGTTAAGGAACACAAAAATACTAGCAAAAGCACGCGCAAGTTTTTGACTAATTTTGTATTTCTATACTATACTTACTATACTATAACCTCACGCCGTGTCCCAGGTGGGGTAGGCAGAGAAAACAGAACGAAGATCTATCCTTACATACTTCTTTTGCTTCCTCTAGATTCATCCAGTTTCTCATACATGCACGCCGATTCCTCTTACTCAACACGCGGCCGTCCTTAAGAATTTGATCCACGTGATCAAGCCACGTGGTTCTTGGACGTCCGCGCTTCCTCAAACCTCCTCATTCAGATAAATACGTCCTCTTCGTCATCCTTTCATCGGGCATTCGCTCAACATGTCCAAACCATCGAAACTTGACGACAAATGGCTAAAGTCTCTTATATGTTAAAGACCAGGAACATAAAAAAACCCCAATGAGGTGGAAGAATGATATCACTCGACATGATGGGGTCAACTGGATGCAGACGGCGCAGAATCTAATGACGTGGAAGGAAATGGAGAAGGCCTTCGTTCAGGAGTGGACGGGAATGGGCTGAGAAGAAGAGGAAGAAAATTATATTGTTTATTTTGTCACTCAAGCCATTGCCTAGTATTTGTCTCTCCGTGTCTACCAGGGAGAGACGTAATTAATACCTATTATATTAGTTCGTTCGTTTTGCTAACTATTCCAGACAAGCATGGTAACATCAAACAAATAGAAAACCAGCCGTCTAGTCGAAGTAATATCCTTTCCCGAGAGCACTGCCCTCTGGGGTGGGGTGTGTGAACGTCTGCAATGATATTCATATCAACCTATTGTAGGTATTGTTAAAAGTTAAAATAAAATATTTCTAGACAGCAAATAATATGACAGAAACAAAACCGATTCCTTACTGTGGAGCCTCCCACTCTTTTTCGCGAGTTTTCAAGACGTTTAACGTTTTCAATTCTGCGATGAGGTATGCCACCCATATTGAAAGTATTTTATTTTAGTTTTTTTGCACGGAGAAGACAATTTCCATGTTTATTACATGCGGTTAATCTAACAAAAATTGGCTGGAAAATATATTAATAAAACTCTTGCGATACGCCAGCCTTTTGGCACATTTATTTTTACATAATTTACATATTTTTCCAATAAAGTTAAGCTGACAAGATCAGATACTACACTTTGATCTTAGCCAACAGGCCGAAAAGCGCAGCCCACTATGGTGCCTCTGCTGTAGACAAGTTTTGTTTAGAGTAGAATTCGGATAAATGGAAATCCCCGCAGACTACTTTTGCAGAGTGATCGGTGGGTCTCCTACAACGTAATGTCAATAAAGTTTTATTTATTGATTTATTCGTCTACTGGCTACCCCGCTCGTGGGATCTTCCGTGGTGAAATAGATAAACATCTTCTTCAATAACTTAATCTTATCTAAGAATGCCATCCTTTTGGTTACGTTTGGTTGCATTTCTTTGACTCACCATTCCCACGATGTGCTATAAACAGTGTATAAAGATAGGTATTAATGATTAATTCAAATTGATACAGTGAAATTCCGATCACCGTTTCTCCGTTTAACACGCCTTATTTAAATTGAAAATAAAGTCAATCCTTAGATGTATACTTATTGTTGTTTCCCTTTTAACGATCAGTGAGGTGGAAACGCTTGGAAAAGCCAACTCCGTTCAGACTGACTCTGCGTTGATAAAATTACCTCTGGAAACTCTCCTCTAGTAGGATACTATGGAAAGTTTGGTGATGCCTACGAATCGGCTTAGGCTGGCTTAAGTGCACTTAATCCATAGTATGTACGTTCATATTATGGTAGAGGTTGTTGACAATCATAAAGATGGTCCCTGCTACTTGATTTACTTTACACACATCAAGCTAGACCCAAACTAAGATATGAATCTTGTATTATGGGTACTAACGCGACGAAACACATACATTGTACTAATCACATATACACATGTAACACCCAGAACCAGGACAATTTGAAAAAGGACATTTTTCATTTTGTCCTGGCTTAGGTTCGAAAACGGGACCTCGTGACTCAAAGGCAAGAGTGTTAGCTCTGCGTCACATCATCAGCCACTCAGCAGAATTGATGAGATTGTTGAACGCACTCTGAGTAAAGTGCACTTAAACTAGCCTAGGTCGATTCGTAAGCATCCAGAAACTTTTCTGTTTCTTCTCAAGTGAGTTTGCACGATCCACCGGTTGTACAGACGACATAATTATGCCAGTTGAGTGATATTCCTAAAACCTATTGTGTTGTGGCTGATGAGTTATAAACAAGTATTTTATACCTACATACACAATTAACGCACATAATTAAACTCGCATACCTACTCCATCAAATTAAACGAATCAAAAGGCGATGATAATATTGTATCATCAGCATTTATTATAAAAGTCGGCATTGACTCGAGCGACAAGGCTCGTCGTTGTATCGTATTCGAGCCATGATTATAATCATCAACACATCAAACAGATGGCGGACACATTGAGCCACACTCGCAAACGAGGAATAACTATTGTTCCGACTATTAGCCCTGAATAAGCGACACCTTACTTATAAACCGAGATAAGCATTGTTCCAAATATCATTGCCTGACTACAATTATTCATTACAAATGTCAATTCATATTTTTTATAAAAAAAGATATATCTGGGTTTTGTTATAAACCCAAATACAACCTTATACACCTTTCACAGTAAACTAAAAGCTTGTGTCGTGAAAGGGGAGTCTGCCGGCACCTGGGATCGAACCACGGAAACTCTAAGGAACGACAGAAAAGAAGAAAGAAAAAATACTGAGTAGGAGTATCATAGTAAACTTGGGTTAATTGAAACGAATCGCGCCTTTGCGATAAACTCGTCCTCTGTGTTTTATTATATTTATTGTATTTCATACGAATGTATTTTTACATGGCACAGAGAAGACGGCCTGCATGTTAATTGCATGTAGCTGTTCTGCTGGCTACCCCACTTGTGGGATATGCCCTGATGGTGAAGTAGTATTTTAACGTAAATGTAAATCAATGTACAGTTCTTAGAATAAATTCATTCACACATACAAACTATCACGAAATTACACGCAAGCGGGGTAGCCAGCGGACCAACGACATGTTATAAGCATGCAAGTTAGTCTCGGTGCCAAATAAAAGTAAAAAAAATAATAATAAAATAATGAAGGTTTTGATTTTACAAGGGATTAATTCTAATTGTTTTGCGAGAAAGAATTTTAAATTTAGTTAAAAAAAATCCTTACCACATACCACGTACCGTACCTGGAGATATGTATATCCTTAACGACACACACATGCACAAACAGGATTTGACGTCACATTGAAGCGAAAAACGCTGCTCCGAGGACACTCTAGGGCAGTGTTTTCCAAGGTGGGGCGCATGCCCCATCGGTGGAGCATCACACCTCAGAGGTGGGGCACCACGTTTCAACATATTATTGAAAATTTATTAACTGTTTAATTAAAAAAGAATACAGTGGGGCACCTGAATTTTGGACTATGGTGGGGCATGGCAAGATGAAGGTTGGGAAACACTGCTCTAGAGTCTGGATCTAGCGGCCACACAACAAAAAATATGTCGCAAAAAGGGAGGGGGAGATATGGGAATATTCCTTCCTCTCTATGCAGGGAACTTAGAGGGTATTATGGGCTACCTAAGAAAGACCAGAAGTTCTTTAAGGAGAAAGAGTTAAAAACATTAGACACCAGTGGCGGGACTAGGCTTTTCACATCGGGCATGCTTTGTACAAATATACTATTTTACTCGCAAACGAGTGGACGTCCTTGAGAATAATATAATATAGGTATATATATCGGAGACGGGACTAGGCTTTTCATGTTGGTCTTACATTCGTTATAATAATAAAAAAAAAAAGATATCCAGAATGGTTGACATACCCCTTTGCTGAATTTAAGATATTAAATGGTTTATATTCGATGTCTATTAAAAGACACTTAAAAACTTTAGTGGGAGATCTATTGTTTGCCAAAGACTTCATGGGTCCTTAATATAAATAAATAAAATACAAGAAGTCTGCGATACAAATAAATACTATTTTTTAGTATGTAAGTAACTTTAAAGTTAAATGTCGTAATTTCTATACAATTTATTTTGTCTCGCGCATCCATCATAATATTAATCAATCCTTTATGAAGAACGTTTCAAATCTAAAAACTATTAGCGGTTGCACATAGTATCTACCTTCAAATTATTTTTAACTGCCTAGTACGTTACGCACGACTCACACAATCATCACACAACCAATACAAATAAAAACATACTCATATAGGTACATTATGCACCCAAACGTTCTTCGTGCAAGCTTGCTTATTTTGTCCTTAAGATTGCACACATACAACCAAACATACCCAATAATACACATGTATGGCGCGTCATTGCCTACTACGTATTCACACTAAAATTTAAGTGTGTGTTAGTGAGACAGAGGCTACGTATAAAGCAATAACTTACTATTCCATTAATTTAGCTATCACGGTAAATTATTGGATTTTATTAAAAAAAGTCAATATAACGTATCGATTTTACACGCACTTCAATACAAATAGTACGCGCTTTTGATAAAAACTCTAAAACTTACAAAAATTGTATATTTGCTGCGTATATTTTTGTAAATCGTTCTCTTTGCAACGAAATGTTTGGCGGCAAATTCAAACTAGTTTTTGATGATTTCAATATTTTCTTCATAGATCTATGGGCATGCTGTGCTTTTTTGCATGTATGGCAGGCACGCGACTGTTAGACACGTCTAGTTAGTCGAGACTAAATATTTTGAATTTTATTTGTGAATACGAGCGATTTTGTAGTTATGTTGTTCGTTTCGCCACCGTTTTGATTGATTGACGGTGTGAATGAAAGATTGGATTGAATTGTACAACAATGTTTAAAATCCCATCATCATCGTCAGTCGTCTGTTTTCATTCTGCCCGCTTGTCTTATTTTCTTCTTTACGTATCTTGTCGCCCTCACCCCCGACGTGGACCTGGGAGAAATCTTATCCATCCTGGGCCCGAAGTCAAAACACATTTTAGCGTTACGTTTTCGTGTCGTGTCCGTTCGAATATAGACGACGTTGCGAGACGTATCAATTTCGTAGCTAAAATACACAACAGTTACGAAAAAAGACACTTCGGCGCAACGTCGTCTATGTTCGAACGATTGTGACACGAAAACGTAACGCTAGAATGTGTTTTGTCTCAGGCCTAAGGGCAGCACGAAACAGCTCCTGTACACCTCTCATCCCGGTCCACTTTCGGATGTTCTGAAGCCAGGAAAGCCAATTTCTACTTTCTTCCAACCCCAGTACGGCCCTCAATCTTTCCTTCTATGACCAGTTATAGGATACAGATATAATATCTTATTTTAAGCATTTCAATTGAATTTTTTATCCATTTTATTTGAAAGCCTGATTTGATAGCTTGTTGCTAAATTGTAAATTTTTGTTTTTGATGTATTTGAGTATCTTATTGCTTTGGAAAGTTGTGAATATTCAGTACTTAATTTTATGTTGCTTTGATAATAACTCATTTAACTTTGATGTTTTTTTTTAAGACTCAAACATCTCTAGTAAATTTAGGAACTTTGCTGGCATACATATATTGAATGTACCTATATTTTGCAAATATATTCTGTAATTGACTGTTTGACTCTGTAAATATTGTGAAAATAAAATAAATTCTCCCTTCAAGACGGGGGAGAAACCAGCTTCGTCCATTCAGAGCGTCTTTGTATATCGTTGTCTAGGGACGGTTGCCCGGGCCGTCGAACCCTTGTGGACAAAAGAACAAGAGTTTTTTTTTGGCAAAGAGAGATTGGCGATATTATGTTGGATATCACGACACATACCTACTACAACCTGATGGTAAAGTTAGATATTTTATTATTTTAGTTTGTGACTTGACACATTGTTTCAAAACACCGTCCAATCAATGTTGCAATTTATTAATACTTCAACAAAGACGTCATTGTTGTCACTCGATATTATTATTCATCTACGGTGGTCGGTGGACCAAGAGAAGCGTTTCAGACTATCAGTGGGAAAATCTGAAGTTTAATACCTACTGACAACAAACTCCACTTTTAGTACCTACATAAAAATCAATCATTAGTTCTAAGTAAGAGAAATCAATATGCATGTACGAATGCAGAGGAAGCGAAAGAAGTGTTACGATAGACTTCCTACTCTCTGCCTATCCCACTTGAAATACGGTGTGAAGGTATGGATAGACAGGTTCGACTTGTTATCCCACTTGCGGGACATGCCGTGATGGTATAGATAGATAGATATCAAACTTTACTGCTGACTATTTCAAAAGAGATAAACTTACTTAACTCCAAGATGAATGATTGCTAACGAATATAATAAACATTTAAAGGCATTGCTGTCAGCCGCCACCCACAAACATGTACCACGATAAGAATGTAAATGTTTACATTGGAAATAGAGAATTACCATTGAGTAATATATTTACGCGTCACTGGCATAAAGTTGAATTGGACAGTTATTTGAATGACTAGGCGGTTATTTAACCCTTTACAAGTCTCAGGGAAGCATACTTTCCAAAGATAAAATCTACAATTTCGAGGATTTCAATTATAAATATTAGTTATTTTTTGACATAATATGACAATTTAAAGTTCATTCAATTCATCAGACAGAACGTTGAAAATTTGGCACGACATTGTGATTCGACTATGGGCGTTTAACTGAATGCCGGCATTAAAAAAAAGGCGTTTAATTGAATGCCGGCATTAAATAAATTCTTGGGCGTTTAGTTAACCGGCTAATTTAACCATCAAACGAGGTCTCCAAACACAAGTTTAGTCTGGTGAAATGATTAGGTGGGCGAGCCAGTTAGGACTTAGAACGAAACGAGATAATATGAAGACTGGACGGAAGAAACATGCATAGTCAATAATTTATGATTTTGAGAAAATCGATTTTTTCTATTCAAAACTAATTTAAACTTATTTAATATGTAAAAATGTTCGATATTGTGCATTTCCTTCGAGTTTATTTATTTTTTTATCATTATGGAATACATTTTTTAAATAATATTTATAAAGTGCGTCGTAATATATATTTCATTAACATCAAACCCCATTATGGACGGAACTAATAATACAAGTCTATCTAGTAACGGAAAGAACATGCTAAGTCGTTTCACTTTTCGAATGATACAAATTAATAATTTATTTATTATATTTCATACTAGTAAAATTTTCTGATGTAGAAATAATTAATTAATTGAAAATTTATTAAATGCATATATTTATTAGGTAAAGAATACAAAACAAAGAATTAAATAACGTATAAAAAGAATAAAAATAGACACTTTGTTGACAAAATAATTTCAATTAAAGTTGCGGTAGTCTTAAAAAATATTTTCTGACGTACAAATAATTAATTTCTTGATAACGAATTAAATGCACATATTTATTAGTTATAGAATATAAAACATAATAAATACAAAAAAAGTAAAAATAGACACATTGTTGACATGTTTCAATTAAAGGTTTTAAAGGGTAAATTTTATCCTTCGGGGCATATCCTGTCTCTTTGAGAGATTTTTTTATGAAATCAAGCTTCCCTTTTCCGATTCCATGAATGGAGGCAAATGCTTTGGAACATACAGTTACGTATTTATATTTGTTGTTGTATACTCCACAATCATAATCGGTCACTTTTACTTTATATGAGTAGGAGGCGTCATTTCTTCTTAGCGAATCTAAAATACGAGGTCGTCGTTGTTTTACACACATCGCAGTTATCAAATTTGCCAAATACTCATTTTGAGCATTGTGTGATCCCAAATCATTGAAACGTTTTAAAATCTCGTTTCTTTGATACTCGCTGACATTTTTAAAACATTGCAATCGTTTGTAATTGCAATCTTCTCCCGTTTCGTGACTTTGTATATTTAATCGCCTGTTAGCATCACTTAACCTCCCATACACGATTTTCTTTTTAGCTCCTTGCTTAATATTAGCAACATTTTCAAATTCTCGATCACTATTACTAATTTTAATTAAAAATAGTTTGAAAGACGTCTTTACTCAACTAACAAAACACTAAACTGCAGTACTGCACACACCATGCAATGTACATGCATGCGCTTTGCATAGTTTAGTTGACTTAGCATGTTTCTTCCGATAACGCACGAACACACAACATTTCTTTCGTAAATCTTAATGACAAAACACATTTTTTCCGCTTTGTCCAAATCTTTGAGTACGATTTACCACTGACTGATAATTTTTATTGAGTTATTTTAATGACATATCATTTTATACGATCAAAACCGACAAAATGGTGTACTTAACTCAATTTTGTAAAAAAACTGACTACGCATGTTTTTTCCGTCTAGTCTTCATAATATGAAGACTAGACGGAAACATATTATGTTAATATGGACTATAACAACTAAAGGGGCATTCACATTTGTTCACTTTCAGTGATCACTCTGGATGATCCTCCAAAATGAAAAGGTGTCAACAGGCGTTTCATCAATAGTGATCACTAGCGATGACGGAAGAAAGCGATTACTACCCGACATAATTTTGATGAAAGGTTCTTTCACTGAAACGATCAACAAGTTTTATCCTATTATTTGTCTTATTCTCTATGAATTTATATTGAAAGTCAGAATCATGTACATGTTAATTATCATACTGTCGTGTTATTTTTCATTTTTTTTACGAAAATAGTCAAATTACATACAACATGACCGTGAGTGTTGACATGACAGTGAAAGCATAGGATGAACAAGTGTGAATAGACGTGTTCACTTTCGATGAACAGGTTTAACCCTGACGAGTGAAGCATTGTGAAAGCTACTTAACGGAACTGTCTATTCCAAAAATTTAACCATTTACCACATTACCATACATAATCACGCACATTCACAATCACGGAAGAACCGCGATTTCGACTGTAAGCGCCATCCCTCACCGAGACGCCATGGCGACGACGCCGGCCACGTAGCCGACACAGTGAAAACCCACTTTTATTCTCGAATGAATCTGTTCTAAAAAAAAAATGTACAAAAAAACGCTACAAGTTTACAGTTTCAATGTTTTAGGATCGATATGTCTACGAATGTGAACATCTCCATAGTATGTATTATTATATTGAAATTCATATTGGTTTCTCGATATTCTCGTTTTCTCTGATCTCAAATGTAAATAAAACAAACGCACAACAACACGCTGGAACGTACTGTCAAAAATCTAAAAATATACCCAACACATTACATACACACATAATCCCTGCACATTTTATAACACCGAAGCACGTGGCTATAGACGAAATCTAGACGCGCCCATATCACAGAGAAATCATCTATCTATCTATCTGTACCCTCACGCCGTGTCCCAGGTGGGGTAGGCAGAGAGAATGGAACGCCATATAGATCAATCCTTACATACTTCTTTCGCTTCCTCTACATTCATCCAGTTTCTCATACATGCACGCCTATTTATCTAATGGAGTGTTCACATTTGACGAATATCGCTAGGCGAATTTCAAAATATATCGCCAGGCGAAAAAACAAAATTCGCCGTACGCCCATTGATCGTCACACCTGTTCACAAAGTCCACCGATTTAGAAACGATCTGTCAGATGCGCTTTGATTTTGACACTGTTTTCAAAATGGCGGACGTCGAGTTGGAAATCTCGAAGTGTTTATTTTTAGTCGAAAATGTTATAGTAGAGGTTATAAGGCGCCTTTTAATTAAGGATACAAACGCCGCAAACCAAGAACAAAAGATAACAGCTGTCACGAAGCGGAAAACATTAAAAAAAATTATAGGTTATAAAGTTTTTACCATAGATATGAACGCCGCGCACATCTGCGCATGCGCGAATCGTTCAGTTGGCCGAAAAACTTGGAAGGTGGTCAACTAGAGACGATATCGTTTCTGCTGATTTTTATCGTTTCAGACTAGCTGTCATTTTGTTCACAAGGCTCAAATGGCTGGCGATATTTTGGTGCCTGGCGATATTCGCCGAAGTGAGAACACCACATTAATCACTACGCGGCCGACATTTAGGATTTGATCCGCGTAATCAAGCCGCGTGATTCTTTTGGCTGTCCGTGCTTCCTCACACCCCCTCTTTCAGATAAATACATCCTCTTCGTCATTCTTTCATCGTGCATTCGCTCAACATGTCCAAACTAGTTCTAAATATGAGGGTTTTATTTTAATAATACAACATTAACTTCCACTAAGTAGTTGGTTGACGATGATATTGGGTATGTTTCTTCTCTTACCTGAGGTCCAAATACGTGAGACTCTGCAACATGCCGATGGTGTCCGGTATACTCCTGATGGCATTGTGGAACAGCTGGAGCCTCTCCAAGAAATAGAAGGCGGTCACTTCGTCAGGTACTTCGCCAAAGCGATTCTTTGATAAATCTGCGAACATAAGAATAAACTTTTTTTAATTAAAGCGCAACTGAGAATAGTTTATCAAAAATTCATCCGCGTAATTCGTTTATACTCCGCGGAAAACCCAACAATAAGTGTCCCACTACTTTCCGTAAGTTTTCGAGTGCCGTGTAAAAAGAAGATGTTCGAAAAAATAAGATCTTCGAAAAAATAAGATCAGTTTACAAACTTAAATTCAGCGATGAGGTACACAACACACCACTCCTGAATGTCTTATTTTTTGTTGGCACGGAGAAGACGGCTTATACATGTTCATTACATGCAGCTGGTCTGCTGGCTACCCCACTTGCCATGATAGTATAGTATGTATGCCACCCTATATTTGCGTATACCATCGAGTCAAATCCCTCAAGCGGGGTAGTCAACGGAAAAACGTAATAATTAACACTCAGGTCGTCCTCTCCGTGCCAACAAAAGTGGGACATTCAGAATTGGTGACAGAATACCTCATCACTGCTGAATTGAAGATGTTAAACGTCTTATATGAGATGTTTAAAAGGATGGGGGGGGTCTATTATTTCCCGAGGACTCGATTAACAATTAAACAGCTTACTACTTCAGTTTACCTAAACACGGCTTTCGACCATAGACAAATAACAACGCTATACAAGAGGAATGTGGAATGGTAGTTGGTGTAATAACAAGGATGAATGTAAATAAGTTACGATGGTTTGAGCATGTGGAAAGGATGAACGAGGACAGTAAGACCAAAAATATATATTTGGCTGAGAGGAATGGTGCTCGGAGACGTGGACGTCCGAGGATCAAATGGCAAGATGACTTAAATCAAACCCTACAGGACGGTCACGTGTTGAGCACATTGAACAGGACAACGTGCATGAGGAATCGAATGACAGTGACGAAAGCGAAAGATGTATGCAAGGATAGAAGGAAGTGGCGCTCGATCCTTTCTGCCTAAAAATATGTATCTGGGTTTTGTTATAAATTCCAAATACAACCTTATACACCTTTCACAGTAAGCTAAAAGCTTGTGTCGTGAAAGGGGAGTTCGCCGGCACCAGAGGCTTGAGTCAATAACACACTTTCGCGTCACGTTCCCGCTCCGTTAGCGTTCGGGTGCAGACGATGTTGCGCCAAAGTGTTAATTTTCGGAACTATTGTGTATCTTAGCAACGAAATTGACAACTTGCTTGCAACTTCGTCTATACTCGAACATTAACGGAGCGGGAACGTGACGTGAAAGTGTGTTATTGACTCAGGGGACTCAGGCCTCTGGAATCGAACCACGGACCCTCTGTTCACGAGGCCGAGACTCTACCTCCAGGCTACCGACGAACACGTATGATTTAAGTATGATTGCGCTTACATAAATACATACAATATGAAGTATTATAGCCAGATATTATGTGAAGTGGCCCCATACGCATTATTATTTTATTCAACGGTGTGTTGATAGAAGCACTTGAAGCGATAAAATACACATATTTATATAATTATATACCAATAAGTAAAGAGCTGTAATTAAATATAAGATAAGCTACGATGGTGAGAAAGAGGACCATCGACTTGAATCTACGATCCAAATGAACTGTCGACTCCAATAATAATCTTTCTTTCTTTATTGAAATAATACGATTGCTTGGACGTGTTGAGCGAATGCAAGATGAAAGAATGACGAAGAGGATGTATTTGTCTGAAAGAGGAGGTGTGAGGAAGCGCGAACGGCCAAGAACCACGCGGCTTGATCACGTGGATCAAATCCCAAAGGACGGCCGCGTGTTGAGTAAGAGAAAGCGACGGGCGTGTATGAGAAACTGTTCTCTCGGCCCACCCCTCCTGAGACACGGCGTGAAGCTATAGATAGACTATACATATATCTAAATCGTTAAAAGACCAGGAAGTCATGAGGTCGTTGAGAAGGATGTGTGGAAGTGTGTGAAGAAAGTATAAAAGACAGACTGTGTAATAGTGTAATTGGGTAATTCCGTGTCAAATCAACACACTGATTCAGACTTGATGTCTCAGATTTTTTTATTATTATTATACAACACCATAATCTACTGGGACCATTACAGCCTTCGGCCAATGCAATCCCAGAGAAAACAAATATTTACAAAAGTGTTTCCACTTTCCTTAAAAATTCTCCGTATGTTATGTGAAATATGTCCACATTCTGGGAAATACTATTGAATAATCCAATTGCCTTAGCTATTGGTGATTCCGCGAGAATATTTGTCCGGCTTGTAGGTGGATAGAACAGCATAATATGCTGACGAGCGACTATACGATGCTGGTATATAAAAATTAAACTCCCTCAGTACTTTCGGATTACTAATTATACCATTCAGCAACTTGAAAAAATGTCTCGCGTAAAAGACGCTCCTAGCTCCTACGATGCTCAAGGGTATTATGCAGCAATACATCGTAGACTAATGAAAAAATACAAATTTTCAGTTATGTAGCGCGATTACTTTTGAAGCTATTAATTTGAAGTTGAAGTTGCCATGCGGAGCAAAAAATAAATCTACATAATGACAACAATTTCCTCAAGTTTCGTAAATATTACTTTTTCTATGGAAAAAAGTACTCGACAACGGGTGGGGCCGCTAAACTGCGAAAGTTCCGGCTTGTTGGTGGATGTCTTAGCTGAACGTAGAGGTCTACTTGCAAGTGTTTTGAGAACACAGAACTCTGAAAGTGATACAAAGTAGACGACCTGTACGTTTGTTGCATACTTACAGTTAGTCCACTGGCTACCCCACTTGTGGGAGACGCCATAAATAACAACATGTATAGACTATTCACACAAACCGAGCTAGTCCCAAACTAAGATTTAAATCTTGTATTATGAGTACTAACACGACTATTATACACATTATATACAATGCACTGAACACATATACCTAGGTACATGTAACACCCAGACCCAGGATATTGAAGCATGATCCACCACACACCCGGATATTTCAGGAGTCGTTAACTCCTACTTATCCGCACATTCAAACCAAAATTGTCCTCACGGACGGGCCATTGGGGAGGCCTGAACGGCCGGCCGGCCAAACCCGCCGTCATGGGAATCTTTTTTTACCAGACCCAGGACAATTTGAAAAGGGTCATTCTTCATTATGCCATGGCCGGGAATCGAACCCGGGACCTCGTGACTCGAAGGCAAGTGCGTTAGCCTCCGCGCCACACCGGTCGAATAGTAGGTACTACATATTCTCTTCTAACAATTTTTAAAAATGAAACACGATATATAGTTGTTCCACTATTGACTTTGTATATTTTTGCGAGCCGGCTTTCAAGAGCTTCCGCTCTTATCTTCAGGCAAAAGTAAAAGTGAGTAAAGTAGAGCGGAAACTCTTGAAAGCCGGCTCGCAAAAATAAAGCCAATAGTGGAATTACTATATTATTATATCGTTTTCATTTTCCACGTGCCCAAACCATCGTAACTTATTTACATTCTTCATACGGTTTGAGCACGTGGAAAGAATGAATGAGGACTGAATGACCAAGAAGATATATTTGGCTGAGAGGAATGGTGCTCGGAGACGTGGAAGTCCGAGAATCAAATGGCAAGATCATTTAAATCAAATCCTACAGGACGGTCACGTGTTGAGCACATTGAACAGAAGAGCATGCATGAGGAATTGTATGGCAGTGACGGAAGCGAAAGATGTATGCAAGGATAGAAGGAAGTGGCGTTCGATCCTTTCTGCCTACCCCGCGAGGGAAGCGGCGTGATGGTATTATGTATGTATGTATGTTTCATTTTTAAAAATTATTAATATGAACTTCCACCAAGAACCGTCTGTCGATAAATTAAACATTAACATGTCTACTTAATCGTTTTCTGGGATTCACGCGGAAAAATCGTTCACTCATTGTTATCGTTACATTTCCCACAAGTAAACAGTGTACTAACAGCATGTAATAAAAATCCTATTAGTCCTCTCCGTAGCAACAAGAGTGACATTCACACCTTATTTATTCGAACACCTGCGTTTACGAATACTTACAGATAAGTTTGACACATTTGTAATATTCTTTGGGGATAATTTTTTGGTATAAATATTTTTCCTATACATCAGAATGATGTACCTATAGGCAAGTCTGTCTAATATATTCAATATTATTATGTACTTAATTCGTCACTTTCAAACTCAAAACATTTCCCAAAATAATCTAGGCGTAGTGCTTAAGAATGCAACACAACACAAAATGTCACATCTGCTGAATCGCTTTTTTTTTTTAACTAATACGAGAAGTTTATTTCGTAGAATAAAACATGAATCATAACAATAATATTATTATTATACAAGTACAAAATATTATGTACTACAATATTATTCTAATAGAAGCATAATATTATATATTATAAAACTCATTCACACATTCTTTAGTGCTTAGTATTATCATCATATCCAATAATAAATACAACAAGAGTGCAATATTATGTCAACAAGATACTAGAAACTCGTATTAATCATCATTTAAATCATATTCGGACATGTAGAAGTGAAATAATACAATATATTTACGCATATTAATCGCTAAAACCGGTAAAATGAGATCGTTAACCAAATTGTTTATTGAGGAGAACGCAAAATATCGATACGACAATATTTTGTATTATGATGTTGAACAACTCACCAGCTATAACTGTATCACTCAGATCGTATTTTCCAGTTTTAGGGAAATCCTTTAACTTTCTACCACTTAATTTTAATTCACCACTAAGATTAGCATCTTCTAAAATTCTTTCTAAAGATCTTGTTAACTGATTTTGTATATGTCCACTCATATTAACGCTGACACCAGCGCACGGAACCACCGCGGCCATCTTTTATTACATACTGAATAAACTGAATGACTGCGAAGGTGCGAAGTTAGCTACAAACTTCATATCAATTTGTTTGTATTTGCACACCATCAGTAGGACCAACAAAATGTTTTATTTAAAACATGCTTACCAATTCATAGACTCGAATCCTTAAGAACTGTGTACATTCTGGTTCTTTAAATCTTTATTTATGATGTATGAAATAAAACAAAGCGTTATTTCATAGTTACACGTTTAAAATATTCTATTCATTTTCTTGTGTTTTAATGCACTTGCTTACAATGCAAATTACTACAAAGCATAAAAAATGAAATAATATCGTAAATCACGCTTAAACAAAATATGCCAAGCTTACACGTTTTTTATTACAACAATGAAGAGTTAAAGAGAGTCATTTACAAGTTATTTAGTTCTATGCACAGAAGAAAAATGTAATATTTCTGTTAGCCATGGTCGTGACTCGTGATTAGTCCACAAAATATTTACCATGTTAGGTACTTGGAATTAGTTGTCCAAAATGTTTTCTTGTATACAAGTATTGCCAAATTCTTAAGGACGGACGCGTGTTGAGTAAGAGAAATTGGCGTGCATGTATGAGAAACTGGATGAATGTAGAGGAAGCGAAAGAAGTACCTATGTAAGCATAGATCTATATGGCGTTCCGTTCTCTCTGCCTACCCCTCCTGGGACATGGCGTGAGGCTATAGTATAGTATTTTACAAAAATTTTATAATTTTGCGTATAAAGCTGTGATAATTATCTTTGAAATAGGAATGTTGTATTGTATGTAGGCCCTAAAAGAAAAACGTTCATACCGTCGAGACCTATGCGGACAGAAGACATTTTTTTTGTTAACACTGTCATTGGATATTCTCAAAACGTGACCAAACCAGGATCAATGTCTCTCCTGTAGGTATAATGGAGACTACAGCCAGCAGCCACCCTATCTATATTATATTCTCAAATATTGTTGACGTATAATAAAGCCGGGTTTACACTACTATCAAAGTATACTTGAACCAAGTGTGTTTGTACGAGTAGATCATATCGTAGTCCACTTGGATGCCGGTTTACACTTCAAGTTTAAATCCTCATCCAAGTAGCATTTGTGTTTTGCGCAATCAAGATGACGACTGCTGTTGTTGCGAGACATGGATATTGTAGCGGAACAAAACCGAACCATGAGAAATAATTTGAGTTGTTTGGATGTGAATTTTAAGACGTGAATAACTGATTACTTCAAACACTTTGATTTGAGAAGTAGAAAAGAAAAATTAAAATACTTTTAAAAATAATTTGGGATTAAGCAGCCTTTAATTTGAATATCTGCTTCATATTATCATTATTTAAATTGTAACACTATAATATATATTAAAAAGGGCTAGTTATTGCCACATATTATTTTTTATCGATAAATTTTCTTTTTTTTTGCAATTGAAGACTGTACAATTTTCTTGTTCATGTTGATTGTAAAAAGACGCAGATGGGATGGTAGAATCAAAAACATCTTTGTTAAATTTGATGTGGAAATAAACAGTGTCAATTTAAAATATATATATATATATATATATATATATCTTTCAGTATAGATGGAGGTCCACGGTGTACACAAAACTTTTGAAAAGATTAATTATTTTTATTCTTATTATTTTATTTATCAATCTAGCAAAACAAACAAGTCATTTGACACAATTATACTACAAAACAGTACATTACATCAATGTTTATTCAATGAAGTTTGCGGATATTACAAGTATATCGGTGCGTTTACAAATTTATAAAAAAAAACGTGAAATGAGTTCATCAAATGTATTCAACAAAACATTAATCGTTCAATTTAATACTTTACAGCACGTCCTCGACTTACTACTATACCATCACGGCATATCCCACAAGTGGGGTAGCCAGCAGATCAGCTGCACGTAATAAACATGCAAACTGTCCTCTTCGTGCCAATATAAAATCAAGACATTCAGGATGGGTGGCAAGCCTCATCGCTGAATTTAAGATGTAAAATTTCTTCGACTTCGTCAACGAATTTAATAGTTTCGCGCTCGTTTCACTATCTTAGTTAGCGCCATTTTGTTTTTATAAAACGGTCCTAGGTCCTAGTGCACTTGGATGACTTGGATGACAGCTACTTGTACAAATATTTTTGGATCACCTTTTTACACTACCAAGTAAGCATCCAAGTATACTTGTACAAGTATATACTTTGATAGTGTAAACCCGGTCTAAGTAGAAATATTAGTAGATATTTCAAGCTATAATATTATGCACTATGGTTGTATTTGACTAGAAACGTCATACATAAATTGCATATATTTCACATTGTAAACCAAACTAAATTTCCCCTAGTTTTCAAAAATTTTAGAAAAATTATATTTTTTTGATCTGTTCCTATTTTCGTCGCCCGCCGAAAACTTTTTTGAACCCAGTATACTGGGAATCCCAGCAAGAAAATTATCTTTTCACAGTGAACCAATCAGCGAACAGAATGAAGTTACAGAGAAATGGAATCAAACTCTTATAGGTCCACGATGATGTTATATTGCTCGCTCTATGTACTAGTGTTCTAAAAATAACTAAAGTGCAATGCGAAATGACCGTCCTCTTCGCATTTGCACGTATTGTATTAAAAATGTTACAGTAATCTGTCTGCCGCCGATAAGTGACTACGTACGCGTTTTCTAACCGAATGGATGCTAGACAGCTCCCAGAGGAGTTTTGAACTTTAATTTCGTGATTAAATATTATCAACAATTATTGTTTTTGTCACAACACTAACAATTATTGCGGTGAGTGTTTATAAGCTTATTTAATGTTATGTTTACATAATATAATATCCTTGTTTAATGTGAGTTTAACAAGTCATTCTTAGTCTCTGTGGAGTGCCTTTGCCGGATAATAATGTGACTTATTATTTATTGAGTATTCGCTTTGCACTATTGAAATTCTGTGAAACTTGTGTATTTTTATTAAGTAGAAAGTTATCGGTTTTATTGAATTAGTTGTCGCTTATAGATAACTACGTTTGCCAGAAAACTTAAGTATGTTTTACGCTAGTTATATTTCAGTTGAATTGCATCATGTTCACAATTTTAAGATGTTTTTAGTTTTCAATATAAACGATGTCCATTTTAGGAAACGGTGAGCGTTTTCAGAAATTCGTGTCCTTTGTGTTTTCGCGAAGATGTAATAGATATTTGAATAAATTACATAAAATAATGTATTTTTTGTTGTATTTTGGTTATGGAGTTAACCAGAAAAGTCAATTAGTTATGTGCCATGTATTTCGATGTATCGAGATTATTTCATTGTGTGTCTTCAGTTCAACGGGCGCGTCTGACATCTATAATCATATAATATAACCGCACTATTGTCTTCCTGCGGATTGTTAAACTTATTGTCTCTTCGTTATATATTATTATTATTAATACTTTACCTTCTGATCCCAAGTTCGGGATGGCCTTTCCTTGAAAATGTGAACTGGGGATCCCTCTGGCCGCCCGTGAAAGCAACTGGGTGTGTCACATAAAATGCAAGACAAAAAACGTTGTGTGCCTTCAGATAATAAAAGGTGTGAAAGGTCTAAAATTTCTATGTACTTTATCCTAATAATATTGTGCATATCTGAAATTTGTAGGAATTCCAATGCATAATGCAATGTATTAAGTTTTTTTTGGACTAATGCCGATTGGTATTTCTTTAAATCACACGTAAATGAGTGGATGAGCTTGAGAATTATAATGTAAAACAATTACTTTATCTATCTCTCTCTGGTTTCAATCCTGGGATTGGTTTGCAGCAATTATCTCTTTAATTCTTCTCCTCCACTCCTCCCTGTCTTGTGCGGTTCTTTTGAAATCTGCATATGATGAGCAGCGCATGTCCACCAACAGGTCCTCCAGGTACTCTCGGCGTGGGCGTCCCCTAGAGTTTGTCCCCTCGGTCATACCCTCCATTACGGCATGCAAGAGGCCTTCTTGTCGTATTACATGGCCGATCCACCTTAACTTTATCTATAGTCCTTCGAAATTTGGTTTCGTCTTGTATTGTTTTTGCAGAAAATTTACCAATATTTTGAGGTTATGTATATAATATTAATTACACCATAAATTCTTTTACACTTTTATAACACTACCCAAAACTACAACTGAAACAGAACCATTGGCTAAATAATATGATGGAAAGTAGCTACCAAAATTTACAGACAGATTAGCATTTCCATTAGTGATTTATTAAAAAAAAACTCTTTCTGAGCATTTTGCGAAGACTTTTGCTCTACTCTAGATTCTATGCTACCAGTAAAGTATGGCAAAATATCAAATCAATTATTATTTGATGTGTAGCCATAGATATTCATTGTTATTAATAGCATGTATCGTTGTGTAGCATTTGATAATGTGAACAGGATTTCGAGGGTGTCTGGACGCAGTATCAGGACGCCTTGCAGTTTTTTTAATGTCTGTATTGTCCTAATTCTCCTATCTGGCTATGAGTCTTGGCATCTAACCAAGGCTCAAGAGCAGAATATACTTAATTCAAAAGATAAGTGTCTTAGAAGGATTTTGGATGTTAAGTGGTATGAACATGTAACAAATGATACTGTAAGCCAAAACATTGAGCAAAGATCTGTAGTATAGTTGGTCAAAAAGAGCTCAATACTTTCATCCACAAGGGTTTCGACTGCCCCTACAGCCCTCGTTCACAGGCACAAAGATGCTCAAAATATTATTGTGTGTGCATTAATTATTGGGTTTTAATTAAGAAATTTTAAGATGGTCAATAGTCTGACGGCAAAGTTATGGACTTGCAAACAATAGTTCCCAGAAACATTGTCAATAGTGATAATGTTAAATGAAATAAATAAAACAAGCGTTTTATTCTACTAATGATTTAATCGGTGAGAGAGACGTCTTTCGTCTTATGAGGACATAATCAATAAGACGAAAGACGTCTCTCTCACCGATTTAATCATTAGTAGAGTAAAACGCTTGTTTTATTTATTTCGAAATGGAATTCTACTACTTAAACACCGACACAGTGATAATGTTTAAATTATAAATACATTTTATCTGCACGCACGAGCAAAAAACCTTGTTCGACAAAAGCCAAATTTACATCACATAATGAGATTTATTTTTTTATTGACAATTTGTTTATGGTTTGTTGAAATTTACAAAGTTTTTAGGCTCCCACGTACAGTGTTTGTCAAGTTTTCTTAAAAAAAATATCTTTTCCTTAATTTTTTGTCTGTGTTGCAAAAGTTGTTTTTCATCGAATATTTCTTTTCGTTGCACGTATAGAAATATTAATAATTATAATTGTAGAAACAGGTAGGTACTGCATGAAAATATTCTTTAAGAAAACCGAGGAGTTTTAAATATTTTGAATTCGTATACCATTTTGAAAATTCGGCGACGGGGGGTAGAAATTTTTAAGATTGAGTAATATTGTAAAAATTTACGCAAGTAAATATTCGCTATTCGCATTCTCATTCGCGAATATCGGCAACAAATATTCGCATTCGCGAATGTCCAAAATCACACATTCGTTACACATCACTAATGGAAATATTTAAATCAACCTTGTTAAAAGCTTGAAGTTTTACCATCAAGAAATAAGCAGAAAATATTTGTAATATACCAATTACTACTGTCTATAATTCAAACCTAATTTATTTCTGATCAAATGTTATCTTTCATTGGAGTTGTTTTGTCATTGTGAACTATTTTTTTTTTCAGGTTTTTTGGAACAGCACCATAAATCTAAAGACATTTAAATATAAAATTGTAAGAATCGTGTGAAAAGTTTTGAGTTATGAAGTTTCAAAGTGAGAATAAGAAGCCAGTGAATTGACAATGGGAAACAATCAGGCTGTACCTAAGCCCAACTCGACTCCATCGAACACTGGTTTTGGGGGATATCAAGGAACCTCTACAACATCTAATACTGTGGTAACTCAGTCCAAGTCAACTGCACCGTACATTAGTTCTGTGCAATATCAACGAACCTCAGCAACACCTAATACAGTGGTAACCCAGTCCAAGTCAACTCTAGCCACCACTAGTTCTGGGGGATATCAGCGAACCTCAACAACGCCTTCACTGGCAACTCAGTCTAAGTCAACTGTATCAAACATAAGTTCTGGGGGATATCGGGGAACCTCAACAACACCTTCACTGGCAACTCAGTCGAAGTCAACTGCACCGTACATTAGTTCTGTGCAATATCAACGAACCTCAGCAACACCTAATACAATGGTAACCCAGTCCAAGCCAACTCTAGCCACCACTAGTTCTGGGGGATATCAGCAAACCTCAACGCTTTCACTAGCAACTCAGTCGAAGTCAACTGTACCGTACATTAGTTCTGTGGAATATCAACGAACCTCAGCAATACCTAATACAGTGGTTACCCAATCCAAGTCAACTCTAGCCACCACTAGTTCTGGGGGATATCAGCGAACCTCAACAACGCCTTCACTGGCAACTCAGTCTAAGTCAACTGCTCCGTACATTAGTTCTGTGCAATATCAACGAACCTCAGCAACACCTAATACAGTGCTAATTCAGCCCAAGTCAGCTGTACCAAACATAGGTTTTGAGGGATATCAACAAACAACTATAATGTCTAATACATCGGGAACCCAGCCTACGTCATCTGCATCAACTAGTTTTGGTAGAAATAATAACAACGAAAGAGGAAGAAACAATTATGGTCCCGGAAACAATGAAGGAAGAAACAATAATGGTCCCAGAAACAGTAACAACGAAGGAAGAAACAATAAAGGTGGCAGATATAATAACCACCGAGGAAGGAATAATAATGATGGTAGAAGCAATAATAACAGAAGCAATATCAATGATCAGCGAAATAATCCATGGCAAGACCAGTGGTATGAACAATCAAAAATGGACAGCAACATAAGGAACCAATTACAGACAAATCAAAGAAATTTACCAAATAGACAAGGAGACCAAAGAAATAGGTTCCCCCCTTATCACCTTCCGGATACAGAGAGAAGAAACAACAGAAGTAGACCACTAGGATTCAAAAAGTTGGAGGAAATATCTGGTAGTGAACCCATCCAAATATTACAATTCTTTAGTGATTCAAATAATTTTGAGGTTTTCACAAAAAATGATCTCAAACCCGATTTCATTGTATTGCTTTTAAAGTGCCTATGTGAGATGTGTCGTGCTGAATTTGATGTCTTGAAATCACAAACCCTGGTGAGAATATGCAAGTCTCCGTATCTTCAGGTGTTGAAGAATTATATCATGAGCTTGCATCACACAAAAATTGTTGAGAAAAAAAATAATATGTATTTCTGGAATGATATTGATGGATTTTTTGAAAAATTGCTTGTATTTTGCTCAACAATAATTGAACTCTCCCCGGGCACTGCTGTGGATGAATTTAAAACTTTGTTTGACATCCTGAGATTGTCTATTGGAGGGTTGCAAACAAATCAGAAAGAGACATTAGATGATAATGTGTTGGAGGCATTTGAAGAGTTGCAATTAAAGTTTACAATTACTCTAGAAGAAGAAGAGAAAAGGGCTGTAAGTATGAGTATTTATTCTGTAATTGTGCATAAAAACATATTTATATAGGTCAATATAGTTCAACCTTTATGTATAAACTAGAAGTGTAAAGAATATATTAGTTATGGGGCCAATCAAATTGTAGGTAAATAATTTCATATTGCAATCAGTCTTAAAACAAACATTGATTCAAAAGGTACACATTCATAATATCTCTTGAGATACATTCAATAAAAGTATGTCGCTGTTGATGCAAAATATATTGATGGTCCATATATTAGAAGTGCAACTTTTTACAACAACGCCACAATTTGTTTATATTATTATATTCAAATAGGCACAACATAACTTTTGTGTTGCAGATTAGGATAGCATTGATTGTTTTTTTTTATTGTAGGTATATGTCCTTTTATGACTCATAAGACTATACATAAGTGTCGGTACCAGGATGGTATTGTGCACTAGCAATTTTGCCATGTTCGACACATTGTCATTGCTGACAATGGGTCGAAGTGCACCGTTAATCCTAGCACCGGCTACTTTTCTTCTTTCGATATCCTTGTCACATCTTCCATCCCTCGCAAACAAACTTCCTAAATATACATACTCGTCCACTTGCTCCAAACATTAATTTTCAACCTTTATTTCGCACATTGTTCTATCAATCTCTCTTTCAAAAACCAGCACTTTCGTCTTTGTCACATTCATGTTCATCCCATTCATACTACAACTATCATATACAACTGACACAATCTTTTGTAAATCACATTCACTCTCAGCCATTAAAACCAAATCATCAGCATACATCAACGCATTCACACGGTTTCCATTCAGTTCAACGCCAACATCCATCTCTTTCAAAGGACGCATACAGTAGTCGAAGAATTAAATATTATTATCTTATAATTGTTCAAATTAACAAAATTTGAATACATTTTTTTTAGTTTCAATAGTTTTATAAAGTTAAATTTTTGAGTGTTATTATTTTTAATCTAGTTAAAAAAAAAAAAAAATTGGAAAATGTGAATCAGTGAATAATATTTGTGACAATTAATAATACCTTCCATTGGAACTCACATAAAATTCTAGCATTTTAATCAAATTTGTGACAATCACAAGTGCTTTCAAAATTTTACAATGGTTAAATAAAAATAATAGGCGCCCTCGAGACGGTCTAGGGATTGTTAAACGGCGTTGAAACAAAACCATTCATAATCATCATCATTAGATCAAATTTTGTCCACTTTTCGAATGAAAAAATTTTTTTTTTTTTAAATTTCATTTACATGAATTTTCACAGTTGATTCATGTGACTTAGTCCATTTTTGCTTGAATGCCTCATTTTAGGTATTATACGCAGTCACATAAAACATATTTAGTCCTGACTAGTTATGTGTCTAGTCTGAGACTAGGGTTATCCTTGAATAAACTAAAATCTTACATAAAAAAATCTTTAATGCTCAAGACATTTTGTTCTATGGTAAATCTGCTCTATATTGTTGTACTGAAAATTCATATTTCTTATGTTAATAAACACACTGGTCTTTTTCTGTGCATTCGAGACAATCTCAAGCTGGGGGAATAATTTAGGATAACTAATTTAAAGTCTGAGCAATGCTAAACTCTGTTTGTGATTGACGTGCCACTTAGACAGGAATAACAGTTATTCTGTGCTTTCTATTACCATAAAATACAAATATGAAATGGCAACATCATGGCATCAAATCAATATATTCTAACTAAGCTGATGTTAAGATTTAATTTACTATTTTTACAATTTTCAGGAACTTCCAATTTCTAAAACTGTTGATAATTCATCTGAAGTGAAGCGTAATCGGCACCTGGAAACTCCTCCTGATGACTTTCGTGAGATCCCCTTATTACCTACAAAGAGGGATTTGTTTAATAAACCACATTTTCTTCGTCCAAACATGATTGAAGGAGCCTATCAAAGTGTTGAGGACTACCTGGATGTACAGTTCCGACTCATGAGAGAAGACTATATTGGTCCATTACGTGATGCCATTACAGAATATACAAAAGACGACAGAAAAGGGAGGAGGAGATACGGCAGTGCTAAGTAAGTATCATTACAGAATGCTATGGAATCTTCACAAAAATTAATAAACCCATATCTATATATTGCAGTAAAACTACACTTTTTCTAGAAACGTCACTTTTTGGTATGGATGTTCAAAATTTTTCTATATCATCTAATAAAAAAAATATCCACGGGTTCTTCCTCAATTCCGAGGGCTACGTCCATCATGTCCCATTCTATAGACCATGTGTCTCCACCTTGAGCAATCATAATGAAAAGTGATAATAAAAAGTCAGTAAACTCAAAATCAGTAATTTTATTTATCTGGCAATGAATTTAAGTTTTGAATCTGCAAAAAGTCTGTTAAACAAAATTATACTTCAAACTTCTAGAACAAACAAACAAGGCACTTCTGTTTGTGATTTACAAAACTAAATGCTTTACTTTCTTTATATTTTTAAATTGTATTTTTGTATTTTTTTCTTAACTTTCAATATGCGGGAACTGACTATAGTCACACAGTATGTGAATGACAAATCTGCGGTAGCTGAGTATAGTCATTTTCAACATTTACATGAGTATTATGGTTGTATTATGTAACAAAACTCCTAGAATGTACCAGACATTGGCGTATAAAATATTATTGCACAAGTATATGTAATTTATTTTGAGTTGTATTTAGCAGTTTTATTAAAAAGCCCTTTTTATTGAGATGACACCTCAGTAAACGAATTTGTCAATTTAAATTTCCCTCTTTGCGACGGTAGCGCCACCGTTATTAGTTCATGAATCATGCGTCGACACTGCCGCTATGGCATATCTCCAAACAGTTCGTACTGTAACTTGATGTCAATTTCATTATCTGCTATCGTGATATCATTTTAAAATTATGATATGATTTTTTTAATTTTTACAATGGTCCACAAGTTAATATACGCCTATGGAAAAAAATAAGCAATATTAATGAAATCAAAGGAATAATGTTCACAATAATAATACCTTCCTCACATTTAAACCGTAATAATTATATAAAAATTACACTACTCAATTAATATGAATATAATTATATTTTTTATTGTTTCATGGATCATATTTAGATGCCTTACTGTAATTTGTTTGTGTAATTATTAATTTCAAAGTATATCTATCTATATACAAATAGGTATTGTTTCAATGCAGTGTTCCAATGTATTGGATATTCTTACTACCACATATGTTGTAGAGACAATACACCAGTCACTACTACATGTAAGTATATTGTACACCAGTTATCAATTATCAAACTGCTGTTTTGTTCATTTTTTTAGGAATCATAGAATGCGAGATATGACATAATACTTACATCAGTATGTAGATTATTGATTTTTCTTTGTAAAAATTTGATTATTAATTTTTAAAACTATTATTTTGTTGGTAAATAATGACGACAAAAGAGAGGCTATCCATTATTTGAGTGTGGAATTCAAGAGCGTCGCCCGCGAATGTTTGCAGGTGTCATATTACAAAGCATATTACGGGTTAATATTGCCCAAGAACAGATTTTAGTCTTGTGGGGCAATATATTCCATTATGCTTGTTTTTAGGTACTATTTTGGAATACATAAATAAAAAAAACTTTAAAAAATTAACTTAGTTAGACTTATTTAGCTTAAACCATAACAAAAGCTACATACTTACTACAGAGATCAATGTTAAATAACGCATGCAAAACAAACTTGGTGCTTTGCATTAACAAGTTTTCCAACCTTGGACCATCAGTCACTATTGCCACAATATTAGTATCTAGTGAGATATCAATATTGTGGCAATAGTAGTACTAGGGAACCCTTGATGCCATTATTTCTTAGGTGTGACATATCGTCGTTGCATATTCAAAAGGAGACATGTGCGCACATTTTTATTTGGGCATACTCTTAAAACTGTTCAATAAGGCATTAAAATTGTAGTTTGGACTTTTTATTGGCATATGATATTATTCTTTAAGTATTGAATTTTAATATTTGACACTAAGAATCACTTTATAAAATGGTTATGATGTCATTATGACCAGTTTCTTCTGGAAATGTCAAAACTTTCATGAATTCACATGTCCCTTTTTGAATATGCAACGACGATATTACATTAGTGTGATGGGAATAACTCAATACAGCAAAACTGACTCATGCCCCTTTACCTTGTTACCACAGCTATATGGAAAGAATTAATATGTAAAAACCACACTGTTTATCATATTTTGAACCACTCCGGATTATTCATTCCAACTGATCACACTCACCGATAGTCAACCTATTTGAATAGGTATTAACTAGGTAGGTATGTTGTATATGATACACATATTTTTTTTTTTTTTATTTATTATTCCAATAGAGCATACAAAATTAACATGAAAAACAATATAATGGAATATATTGCCCCACTAGATTAAAATCTGTTCTGGGGCTGTGGATATATATGTGAACTTCCTTAAGGAGTACACAACACAAGAGTCTCGATGCTTATGAATCGACTCAAGGCTTGGTTAAGAGCACTCTTTAAACCTAGGTAACATTCCCAATTCCTCTGTGTCATGCTTATCACATGACTTGAAATTTTTGGAAGTTGTATTTATCACAAAAACTTTATAAAAGCTCGGGTATTTTTCACAAAAACTTTTTATATGCTCGGGTACATCAAGACTGCTTAACATAATTATTATTCATGGGTTTTAGAAATGGGGATGGAGTAGGTATCTGGATATTCAATAATAATTTTTTGGTTATGTAACATTGCAAAACAAAGTTTTTATTTCTCTTTCATAGGAATTTCTAACAATTATGGTGATAAACTCGCTACTAACAGCTTTTATTTTCAGATTTTATCGCAATGTCAAAATTTTGAATTTCTGTGATCCAAAGAATGGGTCTGGGATAGAAATATGTTACGATGAGAAACTGTATTTTAAAATGCAAAGAAAGAAAGGTAATGAAAAAGTAAGGAGGGAGAAATCATCTAAAAGATTCCTGTACGGATCTTTGTTGCTACTTACGAAGGGAAGTTTTGATGATGTTCTGTTTTGTACTATTGTGGATAGTGATGGTGCGTCATGTGGAGTGGTAAGTCGGAATCATTTTCTATAAAACAATTGTAGTGCACATTACCTTTCTGCATAAGTTATAAATTTGTATCTAATTTGTTTTCATCACAGATAACAGCATCTTTGGATATTGAACATTTCTCTGAAGAATTATTTAAACATAATTACCTGATGATAGAGAGTGACGTGTATTTCCCACCTTACATGCACATTATGGAGATGCTGAAGCGACCAGCATTGGCTCAATCATTTCCCTTTGAGGAGTACATCATTCACGCAAAGGTGGGAAGCCCATTTTATTCATTTCATAAATACTCGATTGTCTTCAACTAATGAATAAAATAAATTTGTTATCTTCATTACATTTCAGGCCATGCAAAAGCCTCCTAAATATTTAACGGAACAGGCAATCAGCATGACGTTGTTTAATAATCGTCAAGTTAGAAATGGAGTTTGGCCGAGTGCTGATAATCTGGGCTTAGACGAGTCACAATACAATGCTTATAAAATGGCCCTGACAAAAGAATTTGTGATTATACAAGGACCTCCAGGGACAGGGAAGACATTCATTGGACTTAAAGTGGCGCAGACATTACTAAAGAATTTATACAAGGTAGAAGAATATGATTTAATGGATGATGAGTTTATTAAAAAAGAAAATCTGCCTCCAATTCTTGTTGTATGTTACACAAATCATGCTTTGGATCAGTTTCTTGAAGGTCTTCTGCCTTTTACTGAGCGACTTGTTCGTGTTGGCGGACAATCGAAGAATGAAACTCTTAAACAATTCAACTTAAATAGCAAAAGATCATTTTTAAATAAGGCATTCTATGAACATAGAGATAAGGTCCAGGAAACTTCTTCAAAGATAGGACTCTGCAGACAAAAACTGGATGCAATGAATAATCCAATGGAGATTTATGATGTAACACAAGAATATCCAACTTTAATCTCCAATAAGTTTTTTGCCAAGTTCGGTATGCCAGATATGACAGTTCCTCCCTTGATAAATTGGCTGACTATGATGGACAGAATGTCGATGGTGCCTATTCACCAGAACTTTCAGTCTCTTCACTTAAACCCTGAGGAGGATATGTCTGATGAAGATGTGGATGAAGAAGATTCTGATGAGGATGAGTTCATAGATGATGTTCATAGACAGAGAATAGATTTTGATGATGATCTTGGTATAGAGACGAGTGTTCCATGTAATGTGAGATCTTTTAACATCCGAGAATTTAGAAAGAATGCTTTTGAAAAAGAAAAGATAATAACTGAAAGTCTGAAACAAGGGCAAGACTTGAGGATTATTCAATCTGAACGCCGTGGGAATGCACAACGTTTTAATATGGCAAATATACTAGAGGTAGATTATTTGTGTATTTATGTTATGGTTGATGAACATACTGTTAGTTTATTGTTTGAATTCTGCAAGTTTTTAATTTTGAATTCACGTTAGTTTTTTATTTATTGAAGTTAAAGCGATATGTTTATTTCTTTAGGCTAGATTAAAACGTGGTAATGTTGGCTACACTGCAGCTGTACCTGTGTTGCCAGGTGATGTGGGAGAGAATTATAATGAGGAACAACGCTGGGCACTTTATTGGATGTGGTATAATGAGGTCAAAGAAAAATACACAAAATCTTTAAATCATTCAATGGTAAGTAAATCAGACCATAACCGTCGACACAACAAATTACAATCTTGTACATTTTAGGGACAAGTGTTGGGTTACCTGAGGTTGAATTTTCTGCTCATTCTTAAAAATTCAATCATACCTAAGGTTGAATTTTTAAGAATGAGCGGATGCAAGAGTGTTGTGGACCGGACTCCCCCCTATAGTTCTTATAGTTCCCGATCCCTCTGGAGTGTTTAGGTGTGTGGATTCTAGTTTTTTTTCTCATTTTGATTTATGTAGAGATTTTTCTTATTGTTTGAAACATTATTGTTTACGTCATTTGGGAAGCTTAATTTTTTCCTGCTCTTGAGCCTAAGCTTGGCTCCAAGACTCACGACCATATAGGAGGATCGGAATAATACAGGAATTGAACAGGCTGAACTTGTCCGGACGCCATCCAAAAATATTAATTAAAATAAAACACTTATTTGTAGTATATCCACGGTGACTTTTTATTGAACGCGAGCCGGCTTTCAAGAGCTTCCGCTCTCATCATCAGGCTTTTCGCCAGCCTGATGATGAGAGCGGAAGCTCTTGAAAGCCGGCTCGCGTTCAATAAAAAGTCACCGTGGATATACTACAAATAAGTGTTTTATTTTAATTAATTCAACATGAATTTCCACCAAGTACCGTCGGTTGAAAATATCAACTTTATCCAAAAATATGTTCATGTGAATTGGTAAATTGATGAAGTTATGTAATTGCTTCACACTTTGAAATTGTGAAATTGGAAAAATTGAACACTTATTTGTTGATTTTACTGTTACAGAAAAATGGTATAGTTGTAAGTAATAGTTTTAGCAAAATAAACAAAAGTATTTTGTATCATGTTGAACTCATAAAGTGTTATTGTTAAACAGAAAATTATGAATAGAGAAAAAAACATTTGTGATGAATTGAAGCAAGTGGGACAGTTAAAGAGTTTGAAAGTAGCTGATGTTGTAGGAGTGACTACCTCGGGGGCAGCAAGGTTACAGTCTCTCTTACGATCTCTCAAGTCTCCTATTGGTGAGTGTGATGTGTCCTATCCTATGTCTACAACAATAAAGATTTAATATTATTTTATCTCTAAAGATTTCTTTTCATTTGTAGTTATTGTTGAAGAAGCCGCGGAAGTTATGGAAACTCACGTAATTGTATCACTGACCGACAGTTGTCAGCATCTAATTATGATTGGTAAATAAACACCCACTACTTACAATATGTGTGTATGTTCTTATATGTGACAGTGATTATATATGTATGTGTACACTTCTAGGTGATCATCAGCAACTGAGGCCTATTACAGCATCTTATACACTGGCCAAGCATTACAACTTGGACATATCATTGTTTGAGCGAATGGTTAAGAATGGCAATCACTGTCTACAGCTGACAGTGCAACATCGCATGAGACCTGAGATATCCAAGTTAATTACTCCTGCCATATACCCCGAGTTGCGGGATCATCCATGTGTGCAGAACTATCCTCATGTACTGGGGGTCAGGAAGGATTTGTTCTTCATCCACCACACTGTTCATGAGAAGAAGGTTAGTTCCGTAATATATTATATGTATCTACATGTAGTTCATGTGATGTAGTTAAATATTTTCACTGAATCTTTCATTAATTATTACTTTGTAGGAAGAAGATTCCGTGAGTAGATCCAACATCCACGAGGCACAGTTCTGTTTGAGCCTCGCCAAATACCTGGTGCAGCAGGGGTACGAACCATCAGAGATCACAATCCTGGCCACATACTCAGGCCAAATGTTTTTGATGAGAGAGGTACCTAGCTATTAACCACAATTTAGTATATTAATAATTTACTGGGTACCTGTACTACATTGTACTTTCATTGCTTTATTTTTTTTATATTAGGAACGAAGGAACACATCTCTACTTAAGAATGTTCATATAATGGTGTTGGACAACTATCAAGGAGAGGAGAATGAGATTATTATTCTGTCACTAGTGAGGAGTAATGAGGAGGGAAACATTGGATTCCTGTCAGCTGTCAACCGTGTGTGTGTCGCACTGTCTCGAGCTAAACGAGGTACACACTCAATATCTTTACATACTAGATATATGTCTCTCTACATGGAATAAATATATGGCTTGCAATGGTAATATCTTTATATATTGCAGGGTTCTACATAATAGGTAACATGAGTATTTTGAGAAAGAGAAGCCCCCTTTGGGACGAAGTGTATAATGTTCTGGACTCTCAGCAATCCTTCGGAGAAAACTTAGAGTTGCAGTGCCAGATACACAGAGATGTCATTACTCCAGTTAGTATACTTCCAACTTGTGGTGGATTACTTCTATGAAGATAATATAAAACTACATAAGAAATTGCTAAAACATTAATGATTACTTCTCACGGTATTGGTGCTATCTTTTCAGGTTAAATGTGCTGAAGACTTTATTAAAGTAGCTGAAGGTGGATGTCAATCTAACTGTAATCGGCTGATGAAATGTGGTCATTATTGTAAGAAATTGTGTCACGTGTACGACAGGGAACACGAGCGATATACCTGTATGGAGAAATGTGAGAAGTGAGTACCTGGATAGTTTTTATAGAGAGGAGAGTTCGTCGGTAGCCTGGAGGTAGAGTCTCGGCCTCTTGAACAAGGGGTCCGCGGTTCGATCCCAGGTGCCGGCAAACTCCCCTTTCACGACACAAGCTTTTAGCTTACTGTAAAAGGTGTATAAGGTTGTATTTGGGTAAACCCAGATATATCTTTTTAAAAAAATATATAATAGTTGTCTTTATTACATTAAATATATAGGTATGTTCTTAATCATGGACAGTCACTGGCACATCTCACTGGGCTTTCGCCTGTGTTGAGATATGAAGTGGAGAACTTCTGTAGTGTCAGAGTTTTGCTAAGTGGTATGTCATATCTTTCCAGAATCATCTGTGATTTGGACCATAAATGTCAAGACCTTTGCTTCAAGGAATGCAGGTGCATGATTATTGTAGAGAGGACCTTGTCCTGTGGCCATGTGCACAAACTCTCCTGTTCTACAGATTACTTAAAAGTAAAATGTGATATTCTCGTAGATGATGTGCTGCCCATTTGTGATCATAAGGTGGAGTAACTATCTGCATAATTCAATCACACCCTTCATTGTGTAAACTGTATTGAATAAATTAGAACTATCTTTTTAGGTGAAACGACCCTGCTACATGAAAGTGGATGAAGTAGTGTGTCCAGAACCATGTGAAGATCGTCTCCCCTGTGGACACGCATGCAGAAAGAGATGTCATAAGAAACCTCACATGGATCCCGAACATTTGAAGGTAATGAAAGCTTGTTTTTCATTTAACAATAAATTAACGTAGTGAGTCAGTGAATAAAGGTGTACTAAATTAACATGTTGATTGTATTTGCAGTATGTTTGTATGATGGACTGTGCCAACTTGAATAAAGGTTGCACCCTCAACCACACCTGTCTGAAGAGATGCCATGAGGAATGTTCAGCGTGTACAGTAAAGGTAAGTTCATTATTCAATAAGCCACTTTTCAGATTGAGTCACTTTGCTGATATGTGTAAGGATGTTTTGCAATGTTAACACAATAATACCTGCATACCTAATGTGTGAGATGAGTTAGCTTTGAATATGTTACATTTTTAAGTGTTGACTTTGTGTTGGACAAACTAATAATTTTGAGAGTTGGGGACTTACAAATAAGTCCATTAACTAAACAACACAAAGATAACTACTAAAAATCTCACATGCAGAACTCGCACACCTGACAACAGATCCACACATAAATTATAACTGCTTTGCAGAATTCCTTATGCATACACCTCCACAGATATCTTGTTACATTTTTGGTTTTATAATGTCACATTCCTTATCTCTGATTATTATAACCTTTGTCATATGAGACTGTCTCTGCTTCTAATGTGCACAGTAGAGGTGAAAGAACTCCCCCTGTGGACATCCTTTGACAGTTTTAGCCTTTATTATTATTTCATTTTGTTGGCTTGTTTTATTGTATCTATTTGACAGCATGTCATTGATCCATTTTATTATGGTGAGCTCTATTTCTTTTTGCTTTAGTCCATTTTATAACATTTTTGTTGGAGCTCCGTCACAGACCCCTTCTATATCTAAAAAAGCACAAAAACCAGCATTTGCTTTCTTGGTATGCATGTTGGTTTATGTATTCTGGGTATTTTTGAAGGGTAGGGTCTACAAGATATCAGTGGATAACTTTTCCATAGTTAGTACTACATACATAAACTTACTGTGATTGTTATTGGTTTTATGTATAAGCAGTATATTAGAAAGGGACATCACCTGGATTGTGTGTGCTTTAATATTATGCCTATGTGATTAGTGTTGTGGAATTCTCAAGAAATATTTTTTGGTGAAATTTACCGAGAAATTACTCGGTAAATTTCTCGAAGTAAAGAATTTACGGAGGATTTTTTTTAATTTTTTATTTAACAGTATAATAATAATAAATAGGTTCTTTATTCAATCAATCAGTCAATAACAATTCACCAATGTTGAGACAATTTATCACCAATATGGCTACAATTAATTATGGGTACAAAAAAATGTTAGGTGCCTACCAAAAAGTGTTAATAACTGATGAAAAATCTTGATGTTTGACACCCCACATGCCCATATTTAAGTTAAAAAAAAATTGCAGGTACGTACATGGAAAAAAGTTTTAATAACCTCTGATTTGGGCCTTAATCAGCCCCACAAATTTTTGGATCAATCAGGTTGGCTGCGAAGTGTACTGGGCGAAAAGTCATAATACCACTAAGAAAAATTGTCGAGAGAAATTTCTCTTCCATCAGAGGAGAAATTCTCAGAGAAATTTCTCATTCTGGAGAAATTTCTTTGGAGAATTTTCTCTTCTCACATCACTATATGTGAATTGCCTAACAGAATAAAGAGGTAGTTAATAAGATTTGTATCTTATAGGTGGACAAAAAGAAAAATTGTGGGCATACCCTCAAGATAGACTGCCATGTAAATGTGGAAGAGGTGGTCTGTCCTGGTAAATGTAAAAGATCTCTGCCTTGTGGACACCATTGTAAGATGATGTGCAAGGACACATGTGATCCCTTCAAGTGTTTGGTTCAGGTTAGTAGTGCAACTCTTCACTGTCATGTACTATTATAGAAATTTAAACATAAATAGTCATTATTGAGACAAACTATTATGCAACAGGTGAAGAAGTTACGTCAATCATGTGGACATGAAGTGGACACGACATGTGGAAAAGATCCTGAGACAGTAGTATGTCGCCATCCATGTAACAAGACCATGAGTTGTGGACATAAATGCAAAGATCTTTGCTACATGAAATGTAACACAGATAAATGTAATGAAATGCTGACAAACACCTACCAGAGCATGTGTGGACACACATACAAGATTCCGTGTAAAGACTCTAGGATGGGTAAGTATTTCCCATTGTGTAGAATCCAGATGTCAGACACAAGGAATTGACATCTAATGTGCATATTGTGAATGTTCACAGATCCTAGTGTCGGGAGAGTATTGACCATGAAATACTGCAATGAGCCTTGTCATGCGGTGCTGAAAGGATGTGAACACAACTGTAAGGGCACATGTGGTAAATGTTGGGCAGGCACTTTACACGTGCCTTGTGCTGAGCCATGTGGTAACATTCTTGTGTGTGGACACATGTAAGTAACCAACCTTTTTGTACTGCGTAATAATGATTGTATTGTTTATTATTTTACTGTAGCACTACCACAATTAGGTACATATATAAACATTTTCAGATGCAAGGATCCATGTCGCCTGGCATGCCCTCCATGCAAGGTAAAATGTGAAGTGAAATGTAAACACAGCAAGTGTCCAAAGACTTGTGGAATACCGTGTCCTACATGTAAGGTACGTATCTCATTAAATAAATAATATTGTTATATGAGCATCTGTGAACCTTAGTAAGACAATATAATTTCCTCTGATTTAGGAACCTTGTCAGAGATCCTGCCCACATGGAAGATGTAACAAGAAGTGTGGGGAGGAGTGCAGTATCCCTCCTTGCTCAGAAGCATGTCACAAGACTCTTAGGTGTGGTCATCCCTGCAGGGGGCTGTGTGGAGAACAGTGTCCTGATGTCTGCAAAGTTTGTAAACCAGATGATTATCCGGAGATATTCTTTGGAGAGGAAGATGAAGAGGATGCCAGGTGTGTGATACATAATCCATATCAGCATATGGGATTATGGGTGAGGATTGGAAGTGTCTAATAAACATTATATATTTTGGTTACAGATTCATTAAGTTAGTTGACTGCCCTCATGTAGTTGAGGTAGGAGGCATGGACACATGGATACAGGGAGATACAGAAGGAATGATCCGTGTGGGTGAGTGTCCTCACTGCAAGTCAAGAGTTATCAACACACCACGTTATGCAGACAGAATGAAGAAAGTGCAGCGAGATATACAGGCGGCCAAACGTCAAGTGTTTGGAGAACCTAAAGGAATAGTGACCAGAATGTTGAATATACAGGAACAACTCAATTCTCTAAAGCAGGAATCTAAACTGCACACTTTTCTAGGTAATTTTATAACATATCATTACTTCTCTGTCCCAATTTTTCTGATCACATGCTATGATAACTTTTTCCTGTTATAGGTTGGCAGAAACACACTGCATGGCTTGAAACAAATATTAAGAGGAACCTTGCACCAGTGAATAACAAACAGAACAGACACAATGCTGTAACTGTGTGCTTGACTGATGTCAATACTTTTCAGACTCAGTTAGATGTGCTGCAGCAAATATCAGATATTATCAAGGAGCCTAAAACACTCTCCTGTTCATACGTACAATACTTCTTGGAGAGATTGTTGGACAGTCTCAAGCTGTGCACTAACAAGGTATCCGACCAGCAGTCCAATGACTTCAACCAACAACTAAACAAGTTAAATATGTTGACATTGGTTTGCGAAATAGAGTTTCGCCCCGATTTTGAATATTCCTCTAAAGAGTCAAAACAAAAATTAAATCAAATCAAGGATGAGATATTTTACTCTGTGGAACCTTTTGGCGAGGATGTTGCAAGAAAATATAAAGAGAAATTGAACATAATAAGGAAATCGGTTGGAATGTCTCCAGTTACGGATCAAGAACGTAAAATGATTGTGGCTGCTATGGGTTTTAAGCAGGGACATTGGTATACATGTCCTAATGGTCATCCTTATTGCATCGCTGACTGTGGTGGTGCTATGGTGGTCAGCAAGTGCCCTCAGTGTGGTCAGGCAATCGGTGGTACTTCACATCGATTGTTGGGCACAAATAGAGTTGCCACCTTTATGGATGGAGCTAGGCACAGTGCCTGGCCTGGGAATTACAATATTCAAGACTATGCATTATAATGTGGAACAGTCAATGAGTGTTAGAGACGGAAATAATGTCTTTTTGACAAAAAAACACATTTTACAGCATGGACATACAACTAATGAGAAATGATGTCTTTAAAAAATACAAAACAAAAATATTATTTGAGTGTGATAGGTCTCTTTATCTCGCAAATTCAGGAATATTGTCTTATTTTTGTCCATTCTGTAAAATTAGGTTTTTGTTGAATATATATATATAAACGTTTTTCTTCTACCCTTCAATGTCTTCTGATAGTTTTTTAAATTCTATGTGTGTGCTACAGCTCGTGTCCTTCATCACTCCATTAATTTAGATCCGAGGTTCCCAAACTTTTTTTTTCTCATAGACCACTTTCGAAAATTTGCTGGTTCCGGTGGACCTCCTCTATTTCTACCCCCCCCCCCCCCTTGTTGCTAAATTTTCAAAATGGTGTAGGAATTTGAAATATTTCAAAAGCTCCACCATTTTCTTACAGAGTATTCTCTCACAGTACCTTTTTCTACAATGTAACAGGTATTTGTACTGACTATTGTTTACTTTAAAAATATTACACGTTCAAATATCTACTCCCCCCCCGTTTACCACGTATGGTACTGGGAGAAAATATTCTTCAAGAAAACCGAGGAGTTTTGGAAATATTTCAAATTCCTATACCATTTTAAATAGTAGTCGGTATTTGTACCCACTATTGTTTGGTGCTTTTACCGAATATCCGATACTTTTATTATGGATAATTCCTACATACCTTCAGTCATGCCCTCGGCGATGTTATGGACAAGCCTGGATGTTTTCTGATGCAGTGCCAATCTAATTTGGTCATTGTATATAAGGATTTTCCTTTCTTTACACCAACCCTGCTTAAAATTTCACCTTTTTAACATGTTCTTAAACATGGCTAATGGCTTTTCATCATATTTTAGATATCTAGGATGTAAGTAAGTTGTTTGATATTATTGGCACTTACAATGTGGTTATTACGAAACATTTTTTTTAATATTAGGTAGTATGTAGTTGGAAGTATGTATTTGGGTTAGTTGGAAGATATCGCATCCCTGCGATAAACTCGCCCATTGTACAAATTTTTCGTTTATACCTTATTGTAATCCTATAATTTTTATACAAATATTTTGTGCAATAAAGTTTATTATTATTATTATGTACTACACCACTTAAACTTGTAAAACACTACCAGTTTCAACGCTAATATTATATCTTGTCAATCTAAAACTGAATAAGCAGTTGAACTGTTTATAATCAAATGGCTAATTAGTTAGGGAAGTGTGGGGGGGGGGGTTAGAGTGGGAAAGAGGTAAAGAATTTGGAACTATATGAGATGGTAGGCCCCACTGTTGTCAAATGTGAGATTTCATAGAAGAAGTAATATTCACGAAATTAAGTTTATAATTGAATTAGATTTTATTTTTGCCAGTTTTTTTTTGTATTTTTGCAAATAAAAATAGAAAAAAAATATTTCGCCAAAAGATCCAAATAATATTGTAGCAACAATTTTCCTCCATAGAAAACTATATTTGACAGATATCTGACATTGGGGCCTACCATCTCAATGAGTTCCAAGAATTTTTATTGATTGGAAAATAGTCACCATTCATCACCATTATTTGAATATAATGAAAACAATATTGTTTTTGGTTTTACTATGATTTATTTGTTAAATAAGTTACCTGGTTTCGACCTATGAGGTCATTGTCAAACTAAATTTACTATAGGCCGTGTTGTTACTTAAATACTATGCTTAATGGTAGGTATAACAATATATTCTTACAGCTAAGGTTTTATACAATGCAAATTTTATGGAGGGAAATTCAGAAAGAACAGTTGGTTGTGTTGTATATGATTTAAATTATATTGATACTATATAATGTGACATTTTATTGGTACAGATTAAGGAAGACAGTTGGTTGTATTTTATAAATAAATGAAATAGTATTGGGTATTTTGACTTCAACTAATGGGTGTAACAGATGTACCTAATATTATTATCAATAGAGGAATATTGACAAAAAGCATCCATTTAGGAATAATAACATGTATAACATCTAGATTTACAACTAGTCAATAAAGGTTTGTATTATCTATTGAATAATACCAGAACAAAACTATACTATGTTATCCTGGACCAGGTAATAGTATATTAATTACATGTTGTCATACCCCAGATAATGGTGTAATAATGTAAAGTATAACATAATACAATATTTATTAAGGTATGATTTTTGGTTTATAAAGAACTTTATGTGGTATTGGTAGATGTTTTAATGTATTCTAGTTTATGGAGTTGATCTTTTACACTGTGTTCTTAATGGGTATATTATTTATTTATTTATTTTATTCTTCACTGTACATTGTTTACAATAATACAAATTAACATAGAAAATATCATTTATACAATTCAATGCACAGAGGGCGAGTTTATCGCTGAAATGCGATGTCTTCCAACTAACCCGGGTATATCTATAGGTTTTGTAATTATAGATTCCATACAATGCAATATCTGTCTTGGGATAATGTGAGATAAAACAAAATTGACAAAGGATAATTTTACATTAGGAAATAATATATAATTATAATGAGGTGTTGATTTGAATAAATTGTTTGTTTGTAAATGATATATAGCCTACTGAACAAATATATCTATAAAATTATTATAAAAATTAGTTTATTATAATATTGTATGTAGAAGACGTACAGTTACATGGTTGTAAGGATATCTAAAGAAGTATTACATATCTACAGGACGCATAGGTACATATCTATAATATTATATGTGAAAATATATCTTTAAAAGTATTACATGTTAGTTTATTGTAAAGTTGCATATAGATGACGTATGATTATATATGTAAGTAGTGTGTTCATTAGTTGTTTTATAACGATTGTCTTTTTCAAGTAATATGATTTAATTTAGTCTAATTGTGAACTTGGGTATCAAGATTATAAGGTTAGTTTATTTTATTAAATGTCCAACGTTTTATGTTACTTATTAAATGGTTTGAAAATGTCTAGTATGGGTGAATTAATTATATTTGTTTGTTCATTTATTAGTGTGCCATCTAAATTGTTGGCTTTTGTGATTTCAAGTTGTTCTAATACGTTAAGACGTATACCTTTCTTCTCGGAGTGTAATTTTTTGGAAGGGTGGTATCTTGGATTGAGTGGTTATTACGTCTGTACGTCTTCTACATACAATATTATAATAAACTAATTTTTATAATAATTTTATAGATATATTTGTTCAGTAGGCTATATATCATTTACAAACAAACAATTTATTCAAATCAACACCTCATTATAATTATATATTATTTCCTAATGTAAAATTATCCTTTGTCAATTTTGTTTTATCTCACATTATCCCAAGACGGATATTGCATTGTATGGAATCTATAATTACAAAACCTATAGATATACCCATTAAGAACACAGTGTAAAAGATCAACTCCATAAACTAGAATACATTAAAACATCTACCAATACCACATAAAGTTCTTTATAAACCAAAAATCATACCTTAATAAATATTGTATTATGTTATACTTTACATTATTACACCATTATCTGGGGTATGACAACATGTAATTAATATACTATTACCTGGCCCAGGATAACATACTCCCTCCTTTACACGAGATTTGTCTCTATAAGGAGGATGTTTAGATTTAAGTTTTATCAAATAGTCTATGTATTGTAATGTCTGTATAATTATTGTTAAATAAAATAAATAAAAAAAAATAAAAAAATAGTTTTGTTCTGGTATTATTCAATAGATAATATAAACCTTTATTGACTAGTTGTAAATCTAGATGTTATACATGTTATTATTCCTAAATGGATGCTTTTTGTCAATATTCCGCTATTGATTAGGTACATCTGTTACACCCATTAGTTGAAGTCAAAATACCCAATACTATTTCATTTATTTATAAAATACAACCAACTGTCTTCCTTAATCTGTACCAATAAAATGTCACATTATATAGTTTATCAATATAATTTAAATCATATACAACACAACCAACTGTTCTTTCTGAATTTCCCTCCATAAAATTTGCATTATATAAAACCTTAGCTGTAAGAATATATTGTTATACCTACCATTAAGACATAGTATTTAAGTAACAACACGGCCTATAGTAAATTTAGTTTGACAATGACCTCATAGGTCGAAACCAGGTAACTTATTTAACAAATAAATCATAGTAAAACCAAAAACAATATTGTTTTCATTATATTCATATAATGGAGTTTTACAAAATCAACGTCGACTCAATCAATCACCATTATTGACTATTTTTCCAGCCAATAAAAATCTTATCCCTCCCACTAACGCCCCCACCCTTCCCTAACAGCTAATTAGTCATTTAATTATAAATGGTTTGTTGGTTATGGTTTTAGACTGACACTCGTTAAGCGGTGCGTCCAGATAGTAGGATGCGAAACGAGCAATGTGAAGTCGAATCAATCTTCAATAATTTGGTGACGATCCGGAGCATTTTCCGGAGAAATATTCTAATGAATGCCTTGGTTTCCCGTCCTTATACGGGTTATGAAGGCATTCATTCGAATATTTCTTCCGAGAATTCTCCGAATCGTCACCAAATGATTGATGATTGATTGACGCTCGCATCCTTATATCTGGACACAGCCAATGACAAATATTAGCGTTGAAACCGGTATTGTTTTATAAATTTAAGTGGTGCAGTACGTAGTAACTAATATTTAATATTTTAAAATATCTTGGATATAGTTTTACGTAAACAGATAGCCTTATTATAATATTATAATAGAGATTGAAAGTGTGAACTTTGCATTGAAAGGATAAAAGGAAATGTATGGTAAAAGTCTGAGAGAGAATAGTTATAATTATGTAGTGTGTGAGTCTGTGTAATGTGATTGTGAAGATTATGTAAGCTTTAATATAAATAAATATTGTATACTTTTTTATATAATGGCTAAATATTAATAAATATATTGTTTTATATATCTAAATTGTTGTTTTATTGGCAACTTCTGTTGGTGCGAAGAGGACAATTATTTTCATGTTGCAGTTGGCTCTGCTGATTGCTGTGATGATTTTCCATACTGAGTAGCGAAAGATTATCCAAGGGAAATACGCATTATTGAATAAGGGATATATTACCACATACCAGTACTGAATAATGTGAATCTTTCCTTTTTTAGGTCTTAGTTTTCAAAACTTTTGAAAATTATTGAGATATTTGTGAGGACTGGTATGTTTGTTTTTTTTTAATACTTTAATAATACACACAAAAGGAAGTTTTAAACTAAGATATGATTATGACTGATTTGTGTTTTGGTAATTACCTAATGTCTTTTTACTTGGCAAGGCAGTATAGAAGGCACAAGGCTGGTACCTGCTCACGTAGATTCTGCATGAAATTCCCATTGCAACTACTCAAAATGTGAGGCAATAATATAAAGGAGAGCTAAAATAATTGTCTCACATTTCATCAGAGATGTACAAAATACTTTCAAAAAAGTACCTATTTAAATACAAATACTTTTGAATTTTTGTATTTCAAATACAAAATACGTATTTTCAAAATCCTTTTTTAAAATACTTTTTACAAATAGTCGAACAAGGTGCAAGACAGGGGTATTCAATATTTCCAGCACTCTTTAACTGTTATATACAGCGAGCCATTGATGAATTGGCAGAAGAAATGAAGAACTGGACAAGAGTATAGATAAATGGAGAAGGATTGACATGATTCGATATAGCATTGCTTGCAGATAATGAAGATGAGTTGAAGTTGAAGCAAAGACTGTGCTCAGCTTCTAGTGCCGTGAACAAACTCGTAGAATTCAATATTGCAAATACCTCTAAATTTGCAGAAAGGAAAACCAGAGTCGCAGCGCCAACTGCCTGGAACAGATTGCCTGCAGACAAAGTTGAAAACGCTACAGTTCAGAAGAAATCACAGCGCCCTTGGAATGGTCATGGATCATTAAACGGCGACATGTATAATTAGTTCAATCATTATTATGTGTGCATATCTCAAATAAGGAGTAGCATGGAAACGTTGTATTCGTAATTCAACAAATTGACAAAAAAAAAGCTTGCGTACGCGCGTATCAACAGAATTTTCTTTCAAACAAATAAAAAGGTATTTTGTAAAAGTATTTTGTGTAAAATACAAAATACTCAAAAAAAGTATTTCAAATAAAATACAAAACACTTTTTACGAAAAGGTATTTGAAATACAAAATGAAAATACGTATTTTGTACTTGTATTTTAAGTACTTTTATTTCAAATACGTCACATCTCCTAAGAAAATGGATCCTAAGAAAATTCTGAATTTCTTTCAGATAAGGACAAACTAAATCTACACTACATGCTTAATACAATCCAAATCCTTGCTATGTCAGATCAGGCATACATGGACTGTTGAAGATAATAATATGACCAACCTTCCTCCTTTTGTGGGTTCTGTCCTTCCTTGGAAAGCGTCTTTTTATTCGATTGTAATAAATTTCTATGAAGCATGACAGTTTGGCTATGATGTTTGGGAGTCATCCTCATGGCTTTAAAATGTCTATTTTACAGATTTCAAATGCTGTTACGGTTGCCACCCCATACTTTATAGATACATAATAAAGATTGTATGTTATTTCAGGTAATTGTACTCTATAGGTACTTTATGCGAACAATAAAGTAGGGGCACGGTGGAACGCGGGGCAGTGTGAAACACCTGCGATAACTCTGTTATTTTCTAAAGTTACAAAAATTTTAATTTACAGCATAATCAAGCGCATATGTAAGCGGCCATATTAATTCAGTTTTCAAAGTAAAGTTGCATGGGTAGTGAATAAAATATTTTGAAAAAACGCTTTTTCGGCATTCATTTCTTATAAATTTTCGTTTTATGTTTTGCGATTTGTTCAAAATACTGTAGCTACTGGTAAGTGACATTTTAACTGTATATTAGGCATGTTATTAGTGATATATTGTACAACCAAATGTAACCTAAAACACCTAAAAATTGTGATCATTTTTAGTTGCGTGAAATCGGGTATGGGGCACAGTGGAACGGGGTACAGTGGTACATGAACATACTGAACATCCACAACACGCAACAAATCGAAGACGGAAGTCTCACAAGTCCCATAGCACGTAGAGGATAACCAAAGGGTAAAGAAAGAAAGAACACGAGGAAAGGTAGAAAATGAGGAAAAGCTTGCATCGCCACTGACACACCTGTTAAAGAAGAATTTTAAAGAAGATTTACTTTGTACGTTCCACTGTGCCCCTAGGCGTGTTCCACTCTACCCCAGACCTGGGGCACAGTGGAACAAAATTCTGATCTCGGAAAAGTGGCAATAATTATTAAACTATGAAGATTTTTTGATACTTTTTGTTGTAAAATGATAAAGCAAAGACTGCTTAAGGTTTTAGTTCTCACCCCATGATGATTTGATAAAAATTAAATTTTCTAAAAATCAAAATGCGTTTTTCGTTTCACTGTGCCCCCCGTGACCCTACACGAAAACACTTTATTTCGCATGATTTGATTTTTTTTGGGATTTTGAAAAGTTTAGTCGACAGTATTTTTTATTTAACGAAATTGATTGAAATCAATAAAACTGAGAATGATTGATTGAATTTTTTTGCATTTTTGCAGTCTGCTAAATGTCTAGAAGGCAATAGCATAACAATTTTAGAAATTTATGGGATTTTGGTTAGTCCTAGAGATGGATTAACTAACACAGAGAAAATAAGACCTCTTTGTTGGCTATGAAACAGGCAAAAAAAATAAACTGTTATCTTCACCGGAACTGAGAAGGAAAAATCACAGGAATTTTTCATTATTTATTGACGAAGCCCTAGAGTACCTCAATAAATAGTTTTATTTTAATAGTTTCGCGCTCGTTCCACTGTCTTAGTTAGCGCCATTTTGTTTTTATAAAACGGTCCTAGTACACTTGGATGACAGCTACTTATACAAGTATTTTTGGATCACCTGTTTACACTACCAAGTAGCCATCCCAGTATACTTGTACAAGTACATAATATATACTTTGATAGTGTAAACCCGGTCTAAGTAGAAAATATTAGTAGATATTTCAAGCTATAATATTATGCACTATGGTTGTATTTGACTAGAAACGTCATACATAAATGGCATATATTTCACATTGTAAACCAAACTAAGTTTCCCCTATTTTTCAAAATTTTTAGAAAAATTATATTTTTTTGATCTGTTCCTATTTTCATCGCCCGCCGATAACTTTTTTGAGCCCAGTATACTGGGAATCCCAGCAAGAAAATTATCTTTTCACAGTGAACCAATCAGTGAACAGAATGAAGTTAGAGAGAAATTGTATCAAATTCTTATTGGTCCACGATGATGTTATATTGCTCGCTCTATCTATGTACTAGTGTTCTAAAAATAACTAAAGTGCAATGCGAAATGACCATCCTCTTCGCATTTGCACCGTGCACGTATTGTATTAAAAATGTTAGTATTGGTAAATCCAGTTCTTTTTCAGTAATCGGTACTTGAGACATCGTTCTTCAAAACAATTCGTTCTTAGTATTCGTTCTCGTTCGTGGAATTTGTCACGCGATTTTCACCTTAGTCTCTTTGAAAATAAAGTATTTTAAAGGCCTTTTTCCCAAAAGACGACACGAAGATTTAAATCCTTAAATCTCGTTTGTGATATATGTCACGCGATTTTAAACCTTAGTCTCTTTGTAAATAGAGTATTTTTTTTTTTTTTTTTTTTTTTTTTAAAAAGATATATCTGGGTTTTGTTATAAACCCAAATACAACCTTATACACCTTTCACAGTAAGCTAAAAGCTTGTGTCGTGAAAGGGGAATTTGCCGGCACCTGGGATCGAACCCCGGACCCCTTGTTCACAAGGCCGAGACTCTACCTCCAGGCTACCGACGAACTCAGTATTCTAATGGTATTTTTACCAAAACAACTTCACAAAGATTTAAATCTTTGAATCATGTTTGTTACATTTGACACGCGATATAAAACCTTAATTCCTTTGAAAATAGAATACTCCAATGGCGTTTTTTCCAAAATAATAACACGTAGATTTAAATCCAAGAATCTCGTTCTCAACGTTTGACACGCAATATGAAACCTTAGTATCTTTGAAAATAGAGTATCTTAAGGTTTTTTTTCCAAAAAAAAAACACACACGAAGATTTAAATCTCGTTCGTGACTTTATTTGCCACGCGATGTTAAACCTTAGTTTCTTTGAAAATATAGTACTTTAATGTAATTTTTCCCAAAAGAACGAAAAAGACCGAACAGATTTGGCATTGTAGTTCTTCGAGTTAAGTTGAAGAACGAATACATAAAAACGAATACTCAGATTCTGAACAATACTAAAAAATGTTACAGTCTGTCTGCTCAAGTCTGCTGCCGATAAAGCGGCTACGTACGTGTTTTACAACCGGACGGATGCTAGACAGCTCCCAAAGGAGTTTTGAACTTTAATTTCGTGATTAAAATATTATCAACAATTATTGTTTTTGTTACAACACTAACAATTATTGCGGTGAGTATTTATAAGCTTATTTAATGTTATGTTTACATAATATAATATCCTTGTTTAATGTGACTTTAACAAGTCATTCTTAGTTAATAATGCATCTAATATCTTGAATCCCGTAAAGTCCAGTGGAAAACAAGATGTTTATTGGAATGTTTTACTAAAATAATATTATTGTCACCATTTAACACCTATATATATAATAATAACGCATTTGGAACACGCGAAGCACTATTGGCTATCAATGTATTGTTACAAAAGTGCCGGGACCAAAGAAAATAGGTAGTCTCTGTGAAGTGCCTTTGCCGGATAATAATGTGACTTATTATTTATTGAGTATTCGCTTTGCACTGTTGAAATTCTGTGAAACTTGTGTATTTTTATTAAGTAGAAAGTTATCGGTTTTATTGAATTAGTTGTCGCTTTATAGATAAGTACGTTTGCCAGAAAACTTAAGTATGTTTAACGCTAGTTGAATTGCATCATGTTCTCGATTTTAAGATGTTTTTAGTTTTCAATATAAACGATGTCTATTTTAGGAAACGGTGAGCGTTTTCAGAAATTCGTGTCCTTTGTGTTTTCGCGAAGATGTAATAGATATTTGAATAAATTACATAAAATAAAGTATTTTTTGGGTAAATATCAAGGATAGGTGAACTATTCAAAAAACTAATTATGAATTTTCAAGTTATAATCATGTGAGTATGTAGTTTTCTACCAGAGAAATGATAATCCATCCAAAATAAGTTGATTTAATGCACACAAAATTAATTATTTGCATATTTTGTCCACGATTTACACATCACAATCAAAACAAGTATCGGACGCCATGTTGACACTAAAATAGAGGAAATGAATTGCATGCAGGTTTACCAATATGACAAAAACAATGCATATCATAGAGAAAAATGATAAATTTTCAATAAAAAAATTAATTAAATCCATAAATACCATATATATCACTAATTTTATAAAATTAAAGTAATAAATGTGTTTTTGCATATATTAGCACCGTACTACCTAACAAACCTAACCCGCAATCATTCAACGTAATAAATGTGTTTTTACATATATTAGCACCATACTACCTAACAAACCTAACCCGCAATCAGTCAACGTAATAAATGTGTTTTTGCATATATTAGCACCGTACTACCTAACAAACCTAACCCGCAATCAGTCAACGTAATAAATGTGTTTTTGCATATATTAGCACCGTACTACCTAAAAAACCTAACCCGCAATCAGTCAACGTAATAAATGTGTTTTTGCATATATTAGCACCGTACTACCTAACAAACCTAACCCGCAATCAGTCAACGTAATAAATGTGTTTTTGCATATATTAGCACCGTACTACCTAACAAACCTAACCCGCAATCAGTCAACGTAATAAATGTGTTTTTGCATATATTAGCACCGTACTACCTAACAAACCTAACCCGCAATCAGTCAACGTAATAAATGTGTTTTTGCATATATTAGCACCGTACTACCTAACAAACCTAACCCGCAATCAGTCAACGTAATAAATGTGTTTTTGCATATATTAGCACCGTACTACCTAAAAAACCTAACCCGCAATCAGTCAACGTAATAAATGTGTTTTTGCATATATTAGCACCGTACTACCTAACAAACCTAACCCGCAATCAGTCAACGTAATAAATGTGTTTTTGCATATATTAGCACCGTACTACCTAACAAACCTAACCCGCAATCAGTCAACGTAATAAATGTGTTTTTGCATATATTAGCACCGTACTACCTAACAAACCTAACCCGCAATCAGTCAACGTAATAAATGTGTTTTTGCATATATTAGCACCAGACTACCTAACAATACAAATACAGTATATACGAAAAAGGATTTATAATAATAATATGAGGTATGTCTATTTTCGATTTAATAAATTGTAATAATTTTCCCATTTCATTATTTTGACTTTTTACCCCGTTTAATTTTGACTTCCATTGTATTTTGTCCAGTAAACATTGTTTTTGTTATGTTGGTAATTATGATAACCATACAAATTTCAATATGGCCTCCGATATTTATAGGATACTTGTGATACATCAAGGGCATACGAAAAATGCAAATATTTATTGTTGTGCTTAAAAAATCCACAATTATGCGCCGGATTCTTGTTCTCCAGGTTGAATACTATACATCTACATAAAAATAATTCAATATTATCAAGTATTTATGCGTTCATGCCAGCTTGATATTTTCCGAGCTCTTTTTGACCAACTAGACTACAGATCTTTGCTGAACGTTTTGGCTTACAGTATCATTTGTGACATGTTCATACTTAACATCCAAAATCCTTCTAAGACACTTATCTTCTGAATTAAGTATATTCTGCTCTTGAGCCTTGGTTAGATGCCAAGACTCATAGCCAGATAGGAGAATTAGGACAATACAGACATTAAAAAAACTGCAAGGCGTCCTGATACTGCGTCCAGACACCCTCGAAATCCTGTTCACATTATCAAATGCTACACAACGATACATGCTATTAATAACAATGAATATCTATGGCTACACATCAAATAATAATTGATTTGATATTTTGCCATACTTTACTGGTAGCATAAAATCTAGAGTAGAGCAAGAGTCTTCGCAAAATGCAGAGTTTTTTTTTTTAATAAATCACTGATGGAAAAGTTAATCTGTCTGTAAATTTTGGTAGCTACTTTCCATCATATTATTTAGCCAATGGTTCTGTTTCAGTTGTAGTTTTGGGTACATAGTGTTATAAAAGTGTAAAAGAATTTATTGATGGTGTAGTTAATATTATATATATAACCTCAAAATATTGGTAAATTTTCTGCAAAAACAATACAAGACGAAACCAAATTTCGAAGGACTATAGATAAAGTAATTGTTTTACATACTAATTCTTAAGCTCATCCGATTTAGAGAAATACCAATGGGCATTAGTCCAAGACTTAATATTTTGCATTATGCGTTGGAATTCCTACAAATTTCTGATATGCACAATATTATTAGGATAAAGTACATAGAAATTTTAGACCTTTCACACCTTTTATTATCTGAAGGCACACGTTTTTTGTCTTGCATTTTATGTGACACACCCAGTTGCTTTCACGGGCGGCCAGAGGGATCCCCAGATCACATTTTCAAGAAAAGGCCACCCCGAACTTGGGATCAGAATATTAAACGACTAATGATTACGTCTCTTTGCACATCGCATTGGCCGATAGCTATAATGATGTGCAAGGGAAGTTTAAAGGAGTAATAATAATATATAACGAAGAGACAATAAGTTTAACAATCCGCAGGAAGACAATAGACCATTAAAGGATGACGTCATAGAAAAATCATTGAGGGGCATCAGGCATCCCAACACAACAGAGGAAATACAACACATTCACAGTGTTTACGGTGTAATATTAGGTGGAACGCCTAAAGAATACCTAATAATCAAAAAAACTGCCAGTGTCGATTTTGTTATTATTTTGTCCTCTGACTTTCTTTTTTTTCTCTTATAGCATAACATCCTACAAGGATGATTTGTGCAACTGACTGTTTGCCCCTCAAGCAAAAGCAAATCCATAGTCAAGACCACGTGACCTTTAATGGTCTATAGTGCGGTTATATTATATGATTATATAGATGTCAGACGCGCCCGTTGAACTGAAGACACACCATGAAATAATCTCGATACATCGAAATACATGGCACATAACTACTTAATTGACTTTTCTGGTTAACTCCATAACCAAAATACTACAAAAAATGGACATAATCAATAAGACGAAAGACGTCTCTCTCACTGATTTAATCATTAGTAGAATAAAACGCTTGTTTTATTTATTTCGATATGGAATTCTACTACCTTAACACCGACACAGTGATAATGTTTAAATTATAAATACATTTTATCTGCACGCACGAGCAAAAAACCTTGTTCGACAAAAGCCAAATTTACATCACATAATGAGATATATTTTTTTATTGACAATTTGTTTATAGTTTGTTGAAATTTACAAAGTTTTTAGGCTCGCACGCACAGTGTTTGTCAAGTTTTCTTAAAGAAAATATCTTTTCCTTAATTTTTTGTCTGTGTTGCAAAAGTTGTTTTTCATCGAATATTTCTTTTCGCTTGCACATTATAAATATTAATAATTATAATTGTAGAAACAGGTACTGCAAGAAAATATTCTTTAAGAAAACCGAGGAGTTTTGAAATATTTTAAATTCCTATACCATTTTGAAAATTCGGCGACGGGGGGTAGAAATTTTTAAGATTGAGTAATATTGTAAAAATTTAAGCAAGTCAATATTCGCTATTTGCATTCTCATTCGCGAATATCGGCAACAAATACTCGCATTCGCGAATGTCCAAAATCACACATTCGTTACATTACTAATGGAAATATTTAAATCAACCTTGTTAAAAGCTTTAAGTTTTACCATCAAGAAATCAGCAGAAAATATTTGTCATATCATCGCCGCATGCATAATTTGACTTATGTAAGCACGCGATGCAAAACTACAACGCTGCAAATGCCGCACGAGTAAGAACGCATTTTATTACTTAATTATAATATCCACAAGTGATAAAATGGCAAGTGCGGCATTTGCAGCGTTGTAGTTTTGCATCGCGCGCTCACATAAGTCAAATTATGCATGCGGCGACGATATACCAATTACTACTGTCTATAATTCAAACCTAATTTTTTTCTGATCAAATGTTATCTTTCACTGGAGTTGTTTTGTCATTGTGAACTATTTTTTTTTCAGGTTTTTTGGAACAGCACCATAAATCTAAAGACATTTAAATATAAAATTGTAAGAATCGTGTTAAAAGTTTTGAGTTATGAAGATTCAAAGTGAGAATAAGAAGCCAGTGAATTGACAATGGGAAACAATCAGGCTGTACCTAAGCCCAACTCGACTCCATCGAACACTGGTTTTGGGGGATATCAACGAACCTCTACAACATCTAATACCGTGGTAACTCAATCCAAGTCAACTGCACCGTACATTAGTTCTGTGCAATATCAACGAACCTCAGCAATACCTAATACAGTGGTAACCCAGTCCAAGTCAACTCTAGCCACCACTAGTTCTGGGGGATATCAGCGAATCTCAACAACGCCTTCACTGGCAACTCAGTCTAAGTCAACTGTATCAAACATAAGTTCTGGGGGATATCAGCGAACCTCAACAACACCTTCACTGGCAACTCAGTCGAAGTCAACTGCTCCGTACATTAGTTCTGTGCAATGTCAACGAACCTCAGCAACACCTAATACAGTGGTAACCCAGTCCAAGTCAACTCTAGCCACCACTAGTTCTGGGGGATATCAGTTAACCTCAACGACACCTTCAATGGCAACTCAGTCTAAGTCAACTGCTCCGTACATTAGTTCTGTGCAATATCAACGAACCTCAGCAACACCTAATACAGTGCTAATTCAGCCCAAGTCAGCTGTACCAAACATAGGTTTTGAGGAATATCAACAAACAACTATAATGTCTAATACATCGGGAACCCAGCCCACGTCATCTGTATCAACTAGTTTTGGTAGAAATAATAACAATGAAACAGGAAGAAACAATTATGGTCCCGGAAACAATGAAGGAAGAAACAATAATGGTCCCAGAAACAGTAACAACGAAGGAAGAAACAATAAAGGTGGCAGATATAATAACCACCGAGGAAGGAATAATAATGATGGTAGAAGCAATAATAACAGAAGCAATATCAATGATCAGCGAAATAATCCATGGCAAGACCAGTGGTATGAGCAATCAAAAATGGACAGCAACATAAGGAACCAATTACAGACAAATCAAAGAAATTTACAAATTAGACAAGGAGACCAAAGAAATAGGTTCCGTCCTTATCACCTTCCGGATACAGAGAGAAGAAACAACAGAAGTAGACCACTAGGATTCAAAAAGTTGGAGGAAATATCTGGTAGTGATCCCATCCAAATATTACAATTCTTTAGTGATTCAAATAATTTTGAGGTTTTCACAAAAAATGATCTCAAACCCGATTTCATTGTATTGCTTTTAAAGTGCCTATGTGAGATGTGTCGTGCTGAATTTGATGTCTTGAAGTCACAAACCCTGGTGAGAATATGCAAGTCTCCGTATCTTCAGGTGTTGAAGAATTATATCATGAGCTTGCATCACACAAAAATTGTTGAGAAAAAAAATAATATGCTTTTCTGGAATGATGTTGATGGATTTTTTGAAAAATTGCTTGTGTTTTGCTCAACAATAATTGAACTCTCCCCGGGCACTGCTGTGGATGAATTTAAAACTTTGTTTGACATCCTGAGATTGTCTATTGGAGGGTTGCAAACAAATCACAGAGAGACATTAGATGATAATGTGTTGGAGGCATTTGAAGAGTTACAATTAAAGTTTACAATTACTCTAGAAGAAGAAGAGAAACGGGCTGTAAGTATGAGTATTTATTCTGTAATTGTGCATAAAAACATATTTATATAGGTCAATATAGTTCAACCTATATGTATAAACTAGAAGTGTAAAGAAAAGATTAGTTATGGGGCCAATCAAATCGTAGGTAAATAATTTCGTATCGCAATCAGTCTTAAAACAAACATTGGTTCAAAAGGTACACATTCATGAGTCCCTCATATAGATACATTCAATAAAAGTATGTTATTCATGAGTCCCTCATTATAGATACATTCAATTAAAGTATGTTATTCATGAGTCCCTCATTATAGATACATTCAATAAAAGTATGTTATTCATGAGTCCCTCATTATAGATACATTCAATAAAAGTATGTTACTGTTGATGCAAAATATATTGATGGTCCATATATTAGAAGTGCAACTTTTTACAACGATGATTGCCTTACGCCACAATTTGTTTATATTATTATATTCATATAGGTACAAAATAACTTTTGTGTTGCAGATTAGGAGGGCATTGATTGTTTTTTTAATTGTAGATATCCTTTTATGACTCTGTCAGTTACATAGGATGTGCAATACTTAAGTGTAAGTAGGAAGGAGACCATGGTCATTTTAATGTTATGGAGTGAAGCAGCATTGTATTAATATTTTTGGAGCATTATTTCTGAGAAAATTAGTAGTACCGTGTTGCTAGTCTATACATATAGGATGATGGTTATTATCATTATTAGAAAACATCACCCTGCACTGAGACCATAATAGCTTTTGGCCAAGGCAGTCTCAGCAGGAAAAATATAATATGATGCATAACCAATATTGAGTTAACTATGGGAATTTATGTAAAACTTGTGATTCTTTGATTCAGAAGTAAACTTAATTTCAAATAACAATGTTAGATCAAATTTCATCCACTTTTGGATTGGATTTTTTTTTTTTTTTAAATTTGATTTACATGAGTTTTCACAGTTAGTTCATTATTGGTCATCATGTGGCTCAGTCCATTTTGCTTCGAATGCCTCATTTTAGGTATTGTACGCAGTTATATTTCTTCTGGAATCGCATTGGCCTTCAGCTGTAATGATGCTTGTAAGAATCGTCTTATTATCAGTAATAATATTCACATAAAACATATTTAGGGCCGAAATTATAAACGAGGAACCCAATATTCATAAGTATGTCGACACTTTACGAACGGATGGCGATCTGTTTACATTTTACTAGACACTGCATTATAAAACTATTTTGACAGTTATTAAAAATAAATATTTTTGCCTACTGTACCCATTGTTTTCAACCGGTGGTCACATAAGATCTTGCCTGTCCATTTTATCTACCTGCTCCCCATTCATAAAAACTTCACCCAAAAATCTCATAAATTACACAAAACAAATGAGTAAATGACAGCGATGCTATGAGAATATATCCTAACAAAACACGTGCGTAGATTCATCTATTGTTATTTCTTTCTCTCTTCAGGCAAATAGTGAGGCAGCAATGCTAGTCGTCAAAACTAATCCCTGGTCCTTTGGCCAGTTAAAGCCGATGGTAACATTTTACTGAAATAATATCAACGGATGTCTATAATGCTGGAAAAGGAGTAGTTATATCAAATTTTGGACCATATAAAAATAATTTGAGCTAACGGACTTTTATAATATTAGCCCTTAGTCCTGATTAGTTATGTGTCAAGTCTGAGACTAGGGTTATCCTCGAATAAACTAAAATCTTACATACAAAAATCTTTAATGCTCAAGACATTTTGTTCTATGGTACATCTGCTCTATATTATTGGACTGAAAATTCATATTTCTCATGTTAATAAACACACTGGTCTTTTTCTGTGCATTCGAGACAATCTCCAGCTGGGGGAATAATTTAGGATAACTAATTTAAAGTCTGAGCAATGCTAAACTCTGTTTGTGATTGACGTACCACTTAGACAGGAATAACAAGTATTCTGTGCTTTCTATTACCATAAAATACAAATATAAAATGGCAACATCATGACATCAAACCAATATCTTTGACTAACCGGAGGTTAAGATTTAATTTACTATTATTAATAAGCTATTTTTACAATTTTCAGGAACTTCCAAATACTAAAACTGTTGATAATTCATCTGAAGTGAAGCGTAATCGGCACCTGGAAACTCCTCCTGATGACTTTCGTGAGATCCCCTTATTACCTACAAAGAGGGATTTGTTAAATAAACCACATTTTCTTCGTCCAAATATTATTGAAGGAGCCTATCAAAGTGTTGAGCACTACCTGGATGTACAGTTCCGACTCATGAGAGAAGACTATATTGGTCCATTACGTGATGCCATTACAGAATATACAAAAGACGACAGAAAAGGGAGGAGGAGATACGGCAGTGCTAAGTAAGTATCATTGGAATCTTCACAAAAAGTAATAAACTCACATCTGTATATTGCAGTAAAACTACACTTTTTCTCAAAACTTCACTTTTTGGTATGGATGTTCAAATTTTTTATAAATCATCTAATAAAAAAATATCTACTGGTTCTTCCTCAATTCCGAGGGTTAAGTCCATCGTGTCCCATTCTATAGACCATGTGTTTCCACCTTGAACAATCCTAATGAAAAGTGGATAAAAAGTCAGTAAACTATGTCAAAATCAGTAATTTTATTTATCTGGCAATGAATTTAAGTTTTGAATCTGCAAAAAGTCTGTTAAACAAAATTATACTTCAAACTTCTAGAACAAACAAACAAGGCACTTCTGTTTGTGATTTACAAAACTAAATGCTTAACTTTCTTTATATTTTTAAATTGTTTTTTTGTATTTTTTTCTTAATATTGCCCCAGAACAGATTTTAGTCTAGTGGAGAAATATATTCCATTATGCTTGTTTTTAGGTACTATTTTGGAATATATAAATAAAAAAAACTTTAAAAAATTAACTTAAGTAGCATTCACATTGCTTCACTTTGGATGATCATCCAGAGTGTCAGGGTCAAACCTGTTCACCGAAAGTGAACACGTCTGTTCACATTTGTTCATCCTATGCTTTCACTGCCATGTCAACACTCTCACTCACATTGTATGTATTTTGTTGTATTTTCATATAAAAATAATTAAACGAATTCAAAAATGAAAAATAACACTTAAAAAAAGTTAATATAGATCTCGACTGCAAAACAATTCTGTACATGATTCTGACATTCAATACAAATTCATAGAGAATTAAACAAATAATAAGATAAAACTTGTTTATGGTCGTTTCAGTGAAAGGACCTTTCATCAAAATTATGACGAGTGGTAATCGCTTTCCTCCGTCATCGCTAGTGATCACTAGCGATGAAACGCCTGTTCATCTTGGAGGATAATAATAATAAACTTTATTGCACAAAATCAATATATAAAGAAGAACAAAAAACATGGTATCACAACAATAAAATTAATAGTTTTGTACAATGGACGAGTTTATTGCTGAAGCGCAATATCTTCCAACTAACCCATGGATCATCTGGAGTGATCACTGAAAGTGAACAAATGTGAACACCCCTTTAGATAGACTTATTTAACTTAAACCATTACAAAAACTACATACTTACTGCAGAGATCAATGTTAAATAACGCATGCAAAACAAACTTGGTGCTTCGCATTAACAAGTTTTCCAACCTTGGACCATCAGTCACTATTGCCATAATATCGGTATCTAGTGAGATATCGAACTCAGAATGGCGCTCTTTTAGGATACAATCTCAATCATTAAAATTTCTACCCCCCCCTCCCCATCGCCGAATTTTCAAAATGGTATAGGAATTTTTCAAAACTCTTCCATTTTCTTAAAGAATATTTTCTTGTGGTACTTTTACCGAATATCCTATACTTAACCGCCCTACCTACATGAACGAGCGTGTCTCGGGCCTACAAGACGCGCCGTATTGCGACTGAACGAGACACGCTCGTCCATGCAAAAAAATAATTCGTTTACAAAACTACAACCCGAGCTCCACTCGCGCAGTATCTTGTATCTACCTGTTACGTACCTAATCCTTTGTTATGTCTGTTTGCCCTTGACAACACATGTTTGGTCTTGTTAACGACTTATAGGTACTTAACTACTTACTTTATAGGACGTAGTACCGGATTGACGAAAAAAATGTGATTATTTTTAGGCCACTTCTTGGAAATTTAACTGGAGGTAGGGCGGTTAATTACCAAAATAATATTTGCAAAACATTCGCATATTTTTTTGGGAATACGAATGCGAATATTTTGAAATATGTGAATATTCGTTACATCACTAGTGTCCTTTAAAAGACAGGTGTTTGTAAAAACCTTAATTATCATCTCAAAAATACACGACAATCAACATTTGCCATTCAGCGACGGGACTTGAACCTGCAACCCATCCTTTTTGCGAGGTGTGTTTTGTCCAATTAAGTTACCGGGCGACTTGCAAAAGGCTCCGATATTCTCTCTTATAAACCCCAATGACGGCTTTATGTGTAGGTATTGTTTTGAGATACTTAGTATGGGTACTGTATGCTGGATACTTCTATGTTTAGGTAAATAGAATTGTACGTATCGAGACCTACCGGTAGCCTGAAGGCCTCGTGAACATGGGGTCTGTGGTTCGATACCAGGTTCAGGCAAACTCCCCTTTCACGACACAAGCTTTTAGTAGCTTACTGTGAAAGGTGTATAAGGTTGTATTTGGGTTTATAACAAAAACCCAGATACCTATATCTTTTTTAAAAAAAAAAATCTCTAAGTATTTTTTATTATCTACATCTATCTAATTCTGTGGTAACAAGGTAAAGGGGTGTGATCCAGTTACGCGGTATTGAGTGATTCCCATCACAAAAATGTAGGTATATGTCATACCTCACAAAGTAATGGCATCAAGGGTACTAGGCAACCCTTGATGCCATTATTTCTTAGGTATGACATATTACATTTGTGTGATGGGAATAACTCAATACAGCAAAACTGACTCATGCCCCTTTACCTTGTTACCACAGCTATATGGAATGAATTAATATGTAAAAACCACACTGTTTATCATATTTTGAACCACTCCAGATTAATCATTCCAACTGATCACACTCACCGATAGTCAACCTATTTGAATAGGTATTAACTAGGTAGGTATGTTGTACATGATACATATGTGAACGTCCTTAAAGAGTACACAACACAGAGTCTCGACGCTTATGAATCGACTCAAGGCTTGGTTAAGAGCACTCTTTAAACCTAGGTAAGATTCCCAATTCCTCTGTGTCACGCTTATCACATGACTTGAAATTTTTGGAAGTTGTACTTTTCACAAAAACTTTATATAAGCTCGGCTACTTTCGTCAAGACTGCTTGACATAATTATGATTCGTGGGTTTTAGTAATGGGGATTTAGTAGGTATCTGGATATTAAATAATAATTTTTAGGTTATGTATCACTGCAAAACAAGTTTTTATTTCTCTTTCATAGGAATTTCTAACAATTATGGTGATAAACTCGCTACTAACAGCTTTTATTTTCAGATTTTATCGCAATGTCAAAATTTTGAATTTCTGTGATCCAAAGAATGGGTCTGGGATAGAAATATGTTACGATGAGAAACTGTATTTTAAAATGCAAAGAAAGAAAGGTAATGAAAAAGTAAGGAGGGAGAAATCATCTAAAAGATTCCTGTACGGATCTTTGTTGCTACTTACAAAGGGAAGTTTTGATGATGTTCTGTTTTGTACTATTGTGGATAGTGATGATGCCTCATGTGGAGTGGTAAGTCAGAATCATTTTCTATAAAACAATTGTAGTGCACATTACCTTTCTACAGAAGTTATAAATTTGTATCTAATTTGTTTTCATCACAGATAACAGCATCATTGGATGTTGAACATTTCTCTGAAGAATTATTTAACCATAATTACCTGATGATAGAGAGTGACGTGTATTTCCCACCTTACATGCACATTATGGAGATGCTGAAGCGACCAGCATTGGCTCAATCATTTCCCTTTGAGGAGTACATCATTCACGCAAAGGTGGGAAGACCATTTTATTCATTTCATAAATACTCGATAGTCTTCAACTAATGAATGAAATAAATTTGTTATCTTCATTACATTTCAGGCCATGCAAAAGCCTCCTAAATATTTAACGGATCAGGCAATCAGCATGACGTTGTTTAATAATTGTCAAGTTAGAAATGGAGTTTGGCCGAGTGCTGATAATCTGGGCTTAGACGAGTCACAATACAATGCTTATAAAATGGCACTGACAAAAGAATTTGTGATTATACAAGGACCTCCTGGGACAGGGAAAACATTCATTGGGCTTAAAGTGGCGCAGACATTACTAAAGAATTTATACGAAGTAGAAGAATATGATTCAATGGATGATGAGTTTATTGAAAAAGAAAATCTTCCTCCAATTCTTGTTGTGTGTTACACAAATCATGCTTTGGATCAGTTTCTTGAAGGTCTCCTGCCTTTTACTAAGCGACTTGTTCGTGTTGGCGGACAATCGAAGAATGAAACTCTTAAACGATTCAACTTAAATAGCCAAAGAACGTATTTAAATAAGGGATTCTTCCAACATAGGGATAAGGTCCAGGAAACTTCTTCAAAGATAGGATTCTGCAGACAAATACTGGATGCAATGAATAATCCAATGGAGATTTATGATATAACACAAGAATATCCAACTTTAATCTCCAATAAGTTTTTTGCCAAGTTCGGTATGCCAGATATGACAGTTCCTCCCTTGATAAATTGGCTGACTATGATGGACAGAATGTCGATGGTGCCTATTCATCAGAACTTTCAGTCTCTTCACTTAAACCCGGAGGAGGATATGTCTGATGAAGATGTGGATGAAGAAGATTCTGATGAGGATGAGTTCATAGATGATGTTCATAGACAGAGAATAGATTTTGATGATGATCTTGGTATAGAGACGAGTGTTCCATGTAATGTGAGATCTTTTAACATCCGAGAATTTAGAAAGAATGCTTTTGAAAAAGAAAAGATAATAGCTGAAAGTCTGAACCAAGGGCAAGACTTGATGATTATTCAATCTGAACGCCGTGGGAATGCACAACGTTTTAATATGGCAAATATTCTAGAGGTAGATTATTTGTGTATTTATGTTATGGTTGATGAACATACAGTTAGTTTATTGTTTGAATTCTGTAAATTTTTTATTTATTGAAGTTAAAGCGATATGTTTATTTCTTTAGGCTAGATTAAAACGTGGAAATGTTGGCTACACTGCAGCTGTACCTGTGTTGCCAGGTGATGTGGGAGAGAATTATAATGAGGAACAACGCTGGGCACTTTATTGGATGTGGTATAATGAGGTCAAAGAAAAATACACAAAATCTTTAAATCATTCAATGGTAAGTAAATCAGACCACAACCGTCGACACAACAAATTTCTGTATCTTGTACATTTTAGGAACAAGTGTTGGGCTACCTGAGGTTGAATTTTCTGCTCATTCTTAAAAATTCAACCATACTTAAGGTTGAATTTTTAAGAATGAGCGGATGCAAGAGTGTTGTGGACCGGACTCCCCCCTATAGTTCTTATAGTTCCCAGTCCCTCTGGAGTGTTTAGGTGTGTGGATTCTATTTTTTTTTTCTCATTTTGATTTGTGTAGAGATTTTTCATATTGTTTGAAACATTATTGTTTACGTCATTTGGGAAGCTTAGTTTTTTCCTGCTCTTGAGCCTAAGCTTGGCTCCAAGACTCAGCGCCATTTAGAAGGATCGGAATAATACAGGAATTGAACAGGCTGAACTTGTCCGCATGCCATCCAAAAATATGTTCATGTGAATTGGTAAATTGATGAAGTTTTGTAAATGTTTCACACTTTGAAATTGTGAAATAGGAAAAATTTAACACTTACTTGTTGGTTTTACTATTACAGAAACATGGTATAGTTGTAAGTAATAGTTTTAGCAAAATAAACAAAAGTATTTTGTATCATGTTGAACTCATAAAGTGTTATTGTTAAACAGAAAATTATGAATAGAGAAAAAAACATTTGTGATGAATTGAAGCAAGTGGGACAGTTAGCAAGTTTGAAAGTAGCTGATGTTGTAGGAGTGACTACCTCGGGGGCAGCAAGGTTACAGTCTCTCTTACGATCTCTCAGGTCTCCTATTGGTGAGTGTGATGTGTCCTATCCTATGTCTACAACAATAAAGATTTAATATTATTTTATCTATAAAGATTTCTTTTCATTTGTAGTTATCGTTGAAGAAGCCGCGGAAGTGATGGAAACTCACGTAATTGTATCACTGACCGACAGTTGTCAGCATCTAATTATGATTGGTAAATAAACACCCACTACTTACAATATGTGTAATGTTCTTCTATGTGACAGTGATTACATATGTATGTGTACACTTCTAGGTGATCATCAGCAACTGAGGCCTATTACAGCATCTTATACACTGGCCAAGCATTACAACTTGGACATATCATTGTTTGAACGAATGGTTAAGAATGGCAATCACTGTCTACAGCTGACAGTGCAACATCGCATGAGACCTGAGATATCCAAGTTAATTACTCCTGCCATATATCCGGAGTTGCGGGATCATCCATGTGTGCAGAACTATCCTCATGTACTGGGGGTCAGGAAAGATTTGTTCTTCATCCACCACACTGTTCATGAGAAGAAGGTTAGTTCTGTAATATATTATGTATCCACATGTAGTTCATGTGATGTTGTTAAATATTTTCATTGAATCTTTCATTAATTATTACTTTGTAGGAAGAAGATTCCGTGAGTAGATCCAACATCCACGAAGCACAGTTCTGTTTGAGCCTCGCCAAATACTTGGTGCAGCAGGGGTACGAACCATCAGAGATCACAATCCTGGCCACATACTCAGGCCAAATGTTTTTGATGAGAGAGGTACCTACCTATTAACCACAATTTAGTATATTAATAATTTACTGGGTACCTGTAGTACATTGTACTTTCATTGCTTTATTTATTTTATATTAGGAACGAAGGAACACATCTCTACTTAAGAATGTTCATATAATGGTGTTGGACAACTATCAAGGAGAGGAGAATGAGATTATTATTCTGTCACTAGTGAGGAGTAATGAGGAGGGAAACATTGGATTCCTGTCAGCTGTCAACCGTGTGTGTGTCGCACTATCTCGAGCTAAACGAGGTACACACTCAATATGTTTACATACTAGATATGCCTCTCTACATGGAATAAATATATAGCTTGCAGTGGTAATATCTTTATATATTGCAGGGTTCTACATAATAGGTAACATGAGTATTTTGAGAAAGAGAAGCTCCCTTTGGGACAAAGTGTATAATGTTCTGGACTCTCAGCAATCCTTCGGAGAAAACTTAGAGTTGCAGTGCCAGATACACAGAGATGTCATTACTCCAGTTAGTATACTTCCAACTTGTGGAGGATTACTTCTATAAAGATAATATAAAACTACATAACAAATTGCTAAAACATTAATGATTACTTCTCACGGTATTGGTGCTATCTTTTCAGGTTAAATGTGCTGAAGACTTTATTAAAGTAGCTGAAGGTGGATGTCAATCCAACTGTAATCGACTGATGAAATGTGGTCATTATTGTAAGAAATTGTGTCACGTGTACGACAGGGAACACGAGCGATATACCTGTATGGAGAAATGTGAGAAGTGAGTACCTGGATAGTTTTTATAGAGAGGAGAGTTCGTCGGTAGCCTGGAGGTAGAGTCTCGGCCTCTTGAACAAGGGGTCCGGGGTTCGATCCCAGGTGCCGGCGAACTCCCCTTTCACGACACAAGCTTTTAGCTTACTGTAAAAGGTGTATAAGGTTGTATTTGGGTAAACCCAGATATATCTTTTTTTAAAAAAGTTATATAATAGTTGTCTTTATTACATTAATTATATAGGTATGTTCTTAATCATGGACAGTCACTGGTATATCTCACTGGGCTTTCGCCTGTGTTGAGATATGTAGTGGTGAACTTCTGTAGTGTCAGAGTTTTGCTAAGTGGTATGTCATATCTTTCCAGAATCATTTGTGATTTGGACCATAAATGTCAAGATCTTTGCTTCAAGGAATGCAGGTGCATGATTATTGTAGAGAGGACTTTGTCCTGCGGCCATGTGTGCAATCTACCCTGTTCTACAGATTACTTAAAAGTTAAATGTGATATTCTCGTAGATGATGTGCTGCCCATTTGTGATCATAAGGTGGAGTAACTATCTGCATAATTCAATCACACCCTTCATTGTGTAGACTGTATTGAATACATTAGAACTATCTTTTTAGGTGAAACGACCCTGCTACATGAAAGTGGGTGAAGTAGTGTGTCCAGAACCATGTGAAGATCGTCTCCCCTGTGGACACGCATGCAGAATGAGATGTCATAAGAAACCTCACATGGATCCCGAACATTTGAAGGTAATGAAAGCTTGTTTTTCATTTAACAATAAATTAACGTGAGTCAGTGAATAAAGGTGTACTAAATTGACATGTTAATTGTATTTGCAGTATGTTTGTATGATGGACTGTGCCAACTTGAATAAGGGTTGCACCCTCAACCACACCTGTCTGAAGAGATGCCATGAGGAATGTTCAGCGTGTACAGTAAAGGTAAGTTCATTATTCAATAAGCCACTTTTCAGATTGAGTCACTTTGCTGATATGTGTAAGGATGTCTTGCAATGTTAACACAATAATACCTGCATACCTAATGTGTGAGATGAGTTAGCTTTGAATGTGTTACATTTTTAAGTGTTGACTTTGTGTTTTACAAACTAATAATTTTGAGAGTTGGGGACTTTCAAATAAGTCCATTAACTAAACAACACAAAGATAACTACTAAATATCATACTTGCAGAACTCATACACCTGACAACAGATCCACACAGATTATAAATGCTTTACAGAATTCCTTATGCATACACCTCCACAGATATCTTGTTACATTTTTGGTTTTAGGTATAATGTCACATTCCTTATGTCTGATTATTATAACCTTTGTCATATGAGACTGTCTCTGCTTCTAATGTGCACAGTAGAGGTGAAAGAACTCTCCCTGTGGTCATCCTTTGACAGTTTTAGCCTTTATTATTATTTCATTTTGTTGGCTTGTTTTATTGTATCTATTTGACAGCATGTCATTGATCCATTTTATTATGGTGGACTCTACTTCTTTTTGCTTTAGTCCATTTTATAAGATTTTTGTTGGAGCTCCGTCAAAGACCCCTTCTATATCTAAAAAAGCAACTAAACCAGCATTTGCTTTCTTGGTATGAATGTTGGTTTATGTATTCTGGGTATTTTTGAAGGGTAGGTTCTACAAGATATCTGTGGATAACTTTTCCATAGTTAGTACTACATACATTGTTATTGGTTTTATGTATAAGCAGTATATTAGAAAGGGACACCACCTGGATTGTGTGTGCTTTAATATTATGCCTATGTTAGTTGCCTAACAGAATAAAGAGGTAGTTAATGAGATTTGTATCTTATAGGTGGACAAAAAGAAAAATTGTGGGCATACCCTAAAGGTAGACTGCCATGTAAATGTGGAAGATGAGGTTTGTCCTGGTAAATGTAAAAGATCTCTGCCTTGTGGACACCATTGTAAGATGATGTGCAAGGACACATGTGATCCCTTCAAGTGTTTGGTTCAGGTTAGTAGCACTTCTCTTCATTGTCATGTACTATTATAGAAATTTAAACATAAATAGTCATTATTGAGACAAACTATTATGCAACAGGTGAAGAAGTTACGTCAATCATGTGGACATGAAGTGGACACGACATGTGGAAAAGATCCTGAGACAGTAGTATGTCGCCATCTATGTAACAAGACCATGAGTTGTGGACATAAATGCAAAGATCTTTGCTACATGAAATGTAACACAGATAAATGTAATGAAATGTTGACAAACACCTACCAGAGCATGTGTGGACACACATACAAGATTCCGTGTAAAGACTCTAGGATGGGTAAGTATTTCCCATTGTATAGAATCCAGATGTCAGACACAAGGAATTGACATCTAATGTGCATATTGTGAATGTTCACAGATCCTAGTGTCGGGAGAGTATTGACCATGAAATACTGCAATGAGCCTTGTCATGCGGTGCTGAAAGGATGTGAACACAACTGTAAGGGCACATGTGGTAAATGTTGGGCAGGCACTTTGCACGTGCCTTGTGCTGAGCCATGTGGTAACATTCTTGTGTGTGGACACATGTAAGTAACCAACCTTTTTGTACTGCGTAATAATGATTGTATTGTTTATTATTTTACTGTAGCACTACCACAATTTAGGTACATATATAAACATTTTCAGATGCAAGGATCCATGTCGCCTGGCATGCCCTCCATGCAAGGTGAAATGTGAAGTGAAATGTAAACACAGCAAGTGTCCAAAGACTTGTGGAATACCGTGTCCTACGTGTAAGGTACGTATCTCATTAAATAAATAATATTGTTATTTGAGCGTCTGTGAACTTGAGTAAGACAATTTGAATTCCTCTTGATTTAGGAACCTTGTCAGAGATCCTGTCCACATGGAAGATGTAACAAGAAGTGTGGGGAGGAGTGCAGTATCCCTCCTTGCTCAGAACCATGTCAAAAGACTCTGAAGTGTCGTCATCCCTGCAGGGGGCTGTGTGGAGAACAGTGTCCTGATGTCTGCAAAGTTTGTAAACCAGATGATTATCCGGAGATATTCTTTGGAGAGGAAGATGAAGAGGATGCCAGGTTGGTGATACATAATCCGTATCAGTATTATGGGATTATGGGTGAGGATTGGAAGTGTCTAATAAACATTATCTTGTTTGATTACAGATTCATTAAGTTAGTTGACTGCCCTCATGTAGTTGAGGTAGGAGGCATGGACACATGGATACAGGGAGATACAGAAGGAATGATCCGTGTGGGTGAGTGTCCTCACTGCAAGTCAAGAGTTATCAACACACCACGTTATGCAGACAGAATGAAGAAAGTGCAGCGAGATATACAGGCGGCCAAACGTCAAGTGTTTGGAGAACCTAAAGGAATAGTGGCCAGAATGTTGAATATACAGGAACAACTCAATTCTCTTAATCAGGAATCTAAGCTGCACACTTTTCTAGGTAATTTAATAACATAGCATTACTTCTCTGTTCCAATTTTTCTGATCATATGCTATGATAACTTTTTCCTGTTATAGGTTGGCATAAACACACTGCATGGCTTGAAACAAATATTAAGAGGAACCTTGCACCTGTGAACAACAAACAGAACAGACACAATGCTGTAACTGTGTGCTTGACTGATGTCAATACTTTTCAGACTCAGTTAGATGTGCTGCAGCAAATATCAGATATTATCAAAGAGCCTAAAACACTCTCCTGTTCATATACACAATACTTCTTGGAGAGATTGTTGGAAAGTCTCAAGCTGTGCACTAACAAGGTATCCGATCAGCAGTCCAATGACTTCAACCAACAACTAAACAAGTTAAATATGTTGACTTTGGTCTGCGAAATAGAGTTTCGCCCCGATTTTGAATATTCCTCTAAAGAGTCAAAACAAAAATTATATCAAATCAAGGATGAGATATTTTACTCTGTGGAACCTTTTGGCGAGGATGTTACAAGAAAATATAAAGAGAAATTAAACATATTAAGGAAATCAGTTGGAATGTCTCCAGTTACGGATCAAGAACGTAAAATGATTGTGGCTGCTATGGGCTTTAAGCAGGGACATTGGTATACATGTCCTAATGGTCATCCTTATTGCATCGCCGACTGTGGTGGTGCTATGGAGGTCAGCAAGTGCCCTCAGTGTGGTCAGGCAATCGGTGGTACTTCACATCGATTGTTGGGCACAAATAGAGTTGCCACCTTTATGGATGGAGCTAGGCACAGTGCGTGGCCTGGGAATTACAATATTCAAGACTATGCATTATAATGTGGAACAGTCAATGAGTGTTAGAGACGGATATAATGTCTTTTTGACAAAAAAACACATTTTACAGCATGGACATACAACTAATGAGAAATGATGTCTTTAAATAATATAAAACAATAAAATATATAAGTATTATTTGAGTGTGATAAGGTCTTGTTATTTCGCAAATTAAGGAATATTGTCTTATTTTTGTCCATTCTGTAAAATAAGGTTTTTGTTGAATATATATATAACCTTTTCTTTTCTACCCTTCAATGTCTTCTGTTAGTTTTTTAAATTCTATGTGAGTGCTACAGCTCGTGTCCTTCGTCACTCCATTAATTTAGATCGGAGGTTCCCAAACTTTTTTTTTCTCATAGACCACTTTCGAAAATTTGCTGGTTCCGGTGGACCTCCTCTATTTCTACCCCCCCCCCTTGTCGCTAAATTTTCAAAATGGTGTAGGAATTTGAAATATTTCAAAAACTCCACCGTTCTCTTACAGAATATTCTCTCACAGTATCTTTTTCTACAATGTAACAGGTATTTGTACTGACTATTGTTTCTTCAAAAATATTACGCATTCAAATTTCTACCCCCCCTCCCCCCCGTCTACCACGTAAGGTACTGGGAGAAAATATTCTTCAAGAAAACCGAGGAGTTTTGGAAATATTTCAAATTCCTATACCATTTTAAATAGTAGTCGGTATTTGTACCCACTATAGTTTGGTGCTTTTACCGAATATCCGATACTTTTATTATGGATAATTCCTACATACCTTCAGTCATGCCCTCGGCGATGTTATGGACAAGCCTGGATGTTTTCTGATGCAGTGCCAATCTAATTTGGTCATTGTATATAAGGATTTTCTTCTTTACACCAACCCTGCTTAATATTTCTTTTTTTTTGACATGTCCTTAAACATGGCTAATGGCTTTTCATCATATTTTAGATATCTAGGAGGTAAGTAAGTTGTTTGATATTATTGGCACTTACAATGTGGTTATTACGAAACATTTTTTTTTAATATAAGGTACTATGTAGTTGGAAGTATGTATTTGGGTTAGTTGGAAGATATCGCATCCCCGCGATAAACTCACCCATTGTACAAAATTTTTCCTTTATACCTTATTGTAATCCTATAATTTTTATACAAATATTTTGTACAATAAAGTTTATTATTATTATTATGTACACCACTTAAATTTGTAAAACACTACCAGTTTCAAGAAGGAAAAAAGGAATATAAAATCCTGAGAAACAAAATCAACAGGGAGTCCAAATTGAGAAAGGAATGCTATTTGCAAGAAAAATGCAGGAATATTAACAGAAATATAAAACAAAGGAAATTTGAAACCGCATATTCTGAAGTCAAGAACTTTTTCAATGATAAGACACAGCCACGATGTGCTATTCAAGATCAAAACGGCAAACTACTGTTTGAGGATGAGTTGATCGTAAAAAGGTGGAAAGAATACCTAGAACAACTTTACAAAGGAAAGAACATACTTGAGGAAAGTAAAGCACTGGTAACAGAATATGACGAAGAAAATAATGGAGATGATATCTTAAGAAGTGAATTTGATATTGCCTTATCAAAATTGAGAGACGGCAAAGCACCAGGTATTGACCTAATCCCATCAGAGCTGCTTAAATGCGCAGGAAGCGGCATGCTTAACACACTGTATAAGCTTGTCTGCAAAATATATGACACAGGAGAAATACCAGAGGACTTCGCCAAATGTCTGATACGAGCACTACCTAAGAAAACAGGTACGACAAAGTGCGAACAACACAGAACATTAAGCATGATATCACACGCTTCTAAGATACTCACCAACATTATAATGAAAAGGGCGGAAAGCAAAATCAACGAAACACTTTCAGAAGATCAATTTGGATTCCGCAAAGAGACAGGTACAAGAGATGCAATTCTCAGTCTAAGACTTGTTCTTGAAAAGAGAATAACAGTAAATAGAAACACATATATAGCATTCATCGACCTAGAAAAGGCATTCGATAAAGTAGAATGGGAACAACTTTTTAACATCCTAAACGAAATAGGAATGAGTTACAAAGACAGAAGAGCAATCTGGAGCCTATATAAGAACGAAATGGCCGTAATTAAAAACGGAGAGAGCTGCGCAGAAGCGAGGGTAGAACAAGGTGTAAGACAGGGATGCTCAATGTCGCCAGCACTCATTAACTGCTATATACAGCGAGCTATTGATGAATCGAGAGAAGAAATGAAGAACTGGACAGTAGTAAAAATAAATGGGAAAAAGGTCGACATGATTCGATATGCTGACGATATAGCCCTGCTCGCAGACTCCGAGATGGAACTGAACGAAGCCTTACAAAAAAATGGAAAGTACACTGTTGTCAAAGTACAACATAAAAAATTAATAAAGACAAAACAAAATGTTTGGTCGTTGGAAGGGAGGAAACGACTGCGATTGTGAAACATTGCCATAAACGGAGTGAGCATCAAACAAGTAAAAGAGTTTGTGTACTTGGGCAGCAGAATAAACCAGGATGGACGCTCCAAATCAGAAATTGTGAGCAGAATAAACCAGGCAAGGATTGGCATTAACAAAAAGTCTAAAATATTGGAATCCCCAAATATTGATTTAAGCGTAAGGAAGAACCTTACTAAAGCCTTTGTATGGAGCATTTTGCTTTATGGTTGTGAGACATGGACCATCAGCAAGATTGAAAGCGGACGGTTGGCGGCCTTTGAGATGTGGTGCTACAGACGCATGTTGAAGATCCATTGGTCGGAACACGTCGAAAACGAAGAAGTATTAAACAGGGTAGGCGAAAAAAGGCAACTCCTTAAGAGAATCAGCCAACAACGAGCTAACTGGATTGGCCACAACATCAGGCACCCAGGACTCCTCATCGTAGGACCGAGGGCACGAACGGCAGAGGCTGGCCCAGAGATGCGTATATGGACCAACTGAAGAGGGAAATGAATTGTGGCTCATACGTAGAGCTGAAAAGACTGGCTGAGAATAGGGAGGAATGGAGAAGAAAGACAAAACTCATTGCAGACCAATCCAATGGATTGTAACTCATTATATATACCAGTTTCAACGCTAATATTATATCGTGTCATTGACAAGTGTCAATCTAAAACTGAATAAGCAGTTGAACTGTTTATAATCAAATGACTAATTAGTTAGGGAAGTGTGGGGGGGGGTTAGAGTGGGAAAGAGGTAAAGAATTTGGAACTATATGGGATGGTTGTTGTCTTATTTTTGTCCATACTGTTGTCTGTTGTTGTTGTCTGTTGTCAAATGTGAGATTTCATAGAAAAAGTAATATTCACGAAATTAAGTTAATATTTGAATTTGATTTTATTTTTGCCGTTTTTTTTTATTTTTGCAAATAAAAAAGAAATAAAAATATTTTGCCAAAGAATCCAAATAAAAGTAGCAACAATTTTCCTCCATAGAAAACTATACTTGACAGATATCTGACATTGGGGCCTACCATCTCAATGAGTTCCAAGAATTTTTATTGATTGGAAAATAGTCACCATTCATCACCATTATTGACTATTTTTCCAGCCAATAAAAATCTTATCTCTCCCACTAACGCCCCCACCCTTCCCAAACAGCTAATTAGTCATTTAATTATAAATAGTTCTAGTGCTTATTTAGTTTTAGATTGGCACTCGTCAATGGGTGCTTCCAGATAGTAGGATGTGAAGTCGAATCAATCTTCAATAATTTGGTGACGATCCGGAGCATTTTCCGGAGAAATATTCTAATGAATGCCTTGGTTTCCCGTCCTTATACGGGTTATGAAGGCATTCATTCGAATATTTCTTCCGAGAATTCTCCGAATCGTCACCAAATGATTGATGATTGATGATTGATTGACGCTCGCATCCTTATATCTGGACACAGCCAATGACAAATATTAGCGTTGAAACCGGTATTGTCTTATAAACTTAAGTGGTGTTGTACGTAGTAACTAATATTTAATATTTTAAAATATCTTGGATATAGTTTTATGTAAACAGATAGCCTTATTATATTATAATAGAGATTGAAAGTGTGAACTTTGCATTGAAAGGATAAAAGGAAATGTATGGTAAAAGTCTGAGAGAGAATAGGTGTAAGTATGTAGTGTGTGAATCTGTGTAATGTGATTGTGAAGATTGTGTAAGCTCTAATATAAATAAATATTGTATACTTTTTTATATAATGGCTAAATATTAATAAATATATTGTTTTATATATATCTAAATTGTTGTTTTATTGGCAACTTCTGTTGGCGCGAAGAGGACAATTGTGTCCCTGAGTTTCGAAATCCGCTATAACACATACATTTAATGTGTTATAGCGGATTTCGAAACTCAGCGACACAATTATTTTCATGTTGCAGTTGGCTGTTGATGGCTCAACGTGTTGGAAATGCCGTGATGATTTTCCCTTATGAGTACTGAAAGATTATCCAAGCAAAATAAGCATTATTGAATAAGGGATATATTACCACATACCAGTACTGAATAATGTGAATCTTTTCTTTTTAAGGTCTTAGTTTTCAAAATTATTGAATTGAGATATTTGTGAATACTGGTATGTTTGTTTTTTTTTATACTTGAATAATACACACAAAAGGAAGTTTTAAACTAAGATATGATTATGACTGATTTGTGTTTTGGTAATTACCTAATGTCTTTTTACTTGGCAAGGCAGTATAGAAGGCACGAGGCTGGTACCTACTCATGTAGATTCTGCATGAAATTCCCGTTGCAACTACTCAAAATGTGAGGCAATAATATAAAGGAGAGCTAAAATAATTGTCTCACATTTCATCAGAGATGTACAAAATACTTTCAAAAAAGTACCTATTTAAATACAAATACTTTTGAATTTTTGTATTTCAAATACAAAATACGTATTTTCAAAATCCTTTTTTAAAATACTTTTTACAAAAGTCGAACAAGGTGCAAGACAGGGGTATTCAATATTTCCAGCACTCTTTAACTGTTATATACAGCGAGCCATTGATGAATTGGCAGAAGAAATGAAGAACTGGACAAGAGTATAGATAAATGGAGAAGGGTTGACATGATTCGATATAGCATTGCTTGCAGATAATGAAGATGAGTTGAAGTTGAAGCAAAGACTGTGCTCAGCTTCTAGTGCCGTGAACAAACTCGTAGAATTCAATATTGCAAATACCTCTAAATTTGCAGAAAGGAAAACCAGAGTCGCAGCGCCAACTGCCTGGAACAGATTGCCTGCAGACAAAGTTGAAAACGCTACAGTTCAGAAGAAATCACAGCGCCCTTGGAATGGTCATGGATCATTAAACGGCGACATGTATAATTAGTTCAATCATTATTATGTGTGCATATCTCAAATAAGGAGTACCTAGCAGGGAAACGTTGTATTCGTAATTCAACAAATTGACAAAAAAAGCTTGCGTACGCGCGTATCAATTATTCAGTATTTTCTTTCAAACAAATAAAAAGGTATTTTGTAAAAGTATTTTGTGTAAAATACAAAATACTCAAAAAAAATATTTCAAATAAAATACAAAACACTTTTTACGAAAAGGTATTTGAAATACAAAATGAAAATACGTATTTTGTACTTGTATTTTAAGTACTTTTATTTCAAATAAGTCACATCTCTGATTTCACTAACCAATAATGGATCCTAAGAAAATTCTGAATTTCTTTCAGATAAGGACAAACTAAATCTACACTACATGCTTAATACAATCCAAATCCTTCCTATGTCAGATCAGACATACATGGACTGTTGAAGATAATAATATAACCAACCTTCCTCCTTTTGTGGGTTCTGTCCTTCCTTGGAAAGCGTCTTTTTATTCGATTGTAATAAATTTCTATGAAGCATGACAGTTTTGGGAGTCATCCTCATGGCTTTAAAATGTCTATTTTACAGATTTCAAATGCTGTTACGGTTGCCACCCCATACTTTATAGATACATAATAAAGATTGTATGTTATTTCAGGTAATGGGGGAGTTGCGGATTTTTTTTTTATTGATTAAAAATGTTAAACAGCACGTAAGAATCACGAATATATGCATAATTTTATTATATTTAGCCTAGTTTTGGAGAAATCAGCATTTGAAATTTGAAAAATAATATTCCCGCAAAAACGCCATCCATTACCCTCCATCTTGTGATGACGTCACTTCATCCGAGTGTGTCTGTGGTTTTCTTTCTAGTACGGCGTTTATGTAGTTTGTTTACGTTTTTTCCGTGTTATTTTTAAATACTTTGACTCTTTTGTTTATTTATTTATTATAAGCACAAAACAGATAATACCTACTGCATATATAAAGTATAGAAAAAATGTGAATCTTTCAGAGATCAAATCTATCATCCAACACAATGCGCCACAATTAGTTTAAACAGAACAGAAATCGTCAGCTCATTATTTAAAAGAACTATTTATTATAAATTATATTATTATCTACTATTATCGTCATAACATTTTCCGGCATAGTGTTGGAACTGTCAATTCTCCATTCAGAGTTTTGTTTCGTGTTTTCCTCACATAAATTTTGGAGACCTAAGGCAGTGTTTTATTATTTAAAAATGAATATTGGCTCATAGTATATTATATAAGTTAGTGTTACACATTCGCCATATAGTGGTTTGTAAGTGTTGTATAGACTTGAGATAAAAAATTGAAAACAATAGTTAAAAACTGGTATTACACATCTTTAACTGGAACAATAAAAATTTGGTTTTGTAAAGGTCAATCTGACAATTTATCAAAAGTATCTACATTAATGATGTGCGATTTTTTGTCACAAATAGAGATTTTATAGAGAATAATTTTCCATCGCATATAATAGTTTTCAAGATCTTCTTCTAACTGAAATCAAAACAGGGAAAAAAAAACATTGATTCAATATGTCGTTCGTAATAAAACTAGAAACAAAAAATAGATGTCACAATAATAACAGACATTACAGCATGGTCGAAACATATCTCGAAATTCAATATAATCTCAAATACATTATCATGTCTCCCTTCGTGTTTTCCCTATCTTTTATATGATTTGACTCTTATTCTGATCAAATAATTATTTTGTCAGCGTAGCATGCTACGGTGCATTGTTTTTGTGTGAACTAAATTTAATAGAAATCCAGATGCAAAAGGCAAACTTATAAAACAATCCCTTATTATTACAGTAACAAGGATTGAAGAAAATACAATACGGCGTTAGAAGAATAAAAGCTCATATGTGTTGTTAAATACAAAATACAAATACTTTTGAATATTGGTGTTTCAAATATAGACTATTAAATACTTTTTCAAAACAATATTAAAATACAAAATATGTACGTATTTTTCAAATAGTTTTATTAAAATTCTTTTTACAAATATATACTGAAATTATCCTCGCAAACATAGCGACTAACATTGGATAAAACTTTATTTTTCTTATCGTCTCTTTTGATCACCATACACCACTTTTTCCTTTTTACCAGATCTGTAGGCACGCAAATAAATGCTTTATTTGGAGCTGTAACCGTGGTGTCTGAGCATAGTGGCTCTATGCAATATTTATAAAATTTATTTGTAGACATTTTTAAACATAAAAATAATAATTTTGTCTGTAAAGACCGAGAAAATGCAACGAACAGCGAACATTCACTTCTCAAACAAACTGGATAAACATGTGACCTCGAGAAATTCGAATAAAATGACGTCACATCCGCCATTGACCATCTACGTCGCGTTTTGATAACTGTCAAATTTTAATGATTTTATATTCTATTTTTACGTATGAAAAAGTGTTTTTTATACATTTTAAACCTCAAATTATTAATATGTGACCTTCAATTTACGTACTTCAAGCATTTTCAGCAAAATCCCTCACTACCGCAACTCCCCCATTGTACTCTATAGGTACTTTATGCGAACAATAAAGTAGGGGCACGGTGGAACGCGGGGCAGTGTGAAACACCTGCGATAACTCTGTTATTTTCTAAAGTTACAAAAATTTTAATTTACCGCATAATCAAGCGCATATGTAAGCGGCCATATTAATTCAGTTTTCAAAGTAAGTTGCATGGGTAGTGAGTAAAATATTTTCAAAAAACGGTTTTTCGGCATTCATTTCTTATAAATTTTCGTTTTATGTTTTGCGATTTGTTCAAAATACTGTAGCTACTAGTAAGTGACATTTTAACTGTATATTAGGCATGTTATTAGTGATATATTGTACAACCAAATGTAACCTAAAAATTGTGATCATTTTTAGTTGCGTGAAATCGGGTATGGGGCACAGTGGAACGGGGTACAGTGGTACATGAACATACTGAACATCCATAACACGCAACAAATCGAAGACGGAAGTCTCACAAGTCCCATAGCACGTAGAGGATAACCAAAGGCTAAAGAAAGAAAGAACACGAGGAAAGGTAGAAAATGAGGAAAATCTTGCATCGCCACTGACACACCTGTTAAAGAAGAATTTTAAAGAAGATTTACTTTGTACGTTCCACTGTGCCCCTAGGCGTGTTCCACTCTACCCCAGACCTGGGGCACAGTGGAACAAAATTCTGATCTCGTAAAAGTGGCAATAATTATTAAACTATGAAGATTTTTTGATACTTTTTGTTGTAAAATGATAAAGCAAAGACTGCTTAAGGTTTTAGTTCTCACCCCATGATGATTTGATAAAAATTAAATTTTCTAAAAATCAAAATGCGTTTTTCGTTTCACTGTGCCCCCCGTGACCCTACACGAAAATACTTTATTTCGCATGATTTGATTTCTTTGGGATTTTGAAAAGTTTAGTCGTCAGTATTTTTTATTTAACGAAATTGATTGAAATCAATAAAACTGAGAATGATTGATTGATTATTTTTGCATTTTTGTAGTCTGCTAAATGTCTAGAAGGCAATAGCATAACAATTTTAGAAATTTATGGGATTTTGGTTAGTCTTAGAGATGGATTAACTAACACAGAGAAAATAAGATCTCTTTGTTGGCTATGAAACAGGCAAAAAAATAAACTGTTATCTTCACCGGAACTGACAAGGAAAAATCACAGGAATTTTTCATTATTTATTGACGAAGCCCTAGAGAATACCTCAATAAATAGTTTAATTTTTATAGTTTCGCGCTCGTTCCACTGTCTTAGTTAGCGCATAGAATTATATTACTTCGTACATATAAATCTATGAGTTGGCGCCATTTTGTTTTTATAAAACGGTCCTAGTGGCGAGATTTTAAAATGTAAAAAAATGGATTGTACTCCAAGTTCAAAAATTGGACACTCGTAGCGTTAGTAGTTCTCTCACATATATGACCAAATACGCCACAATCTCCTTAGCTTGGAGACTAATAGTAATGATACCTATGTGAAAGTAAACATCACATCAAATTTTTATGTATTATAATATTTTGTGTGGAAAAAAAGAAAGGGTTAGTTAAATGAGTTAATTTTCATCACGTGGAGCACCCAGTAAAGAATTCGTCTCCCACTCTTCTCCGTAAGTTTTCGAGTGTCCTGTAAAGGTGTTCGAAAAAATAAAGACATTAAATGTAAATTTTTTATATCTTAAATTCAACGATAAGGTTTGCCACCCATCCTGAATGTTTTGATTTTATATTGGTACGAAGAGGACAGCTTGCGTGTTTATTATATGGGGATTTTTAAGTTCAGGTGAATGCAACAAAACTTATTTTTATGATGATAATGTATAGTATTTTATCTGGAGGATAACAGATCTACACGTTCACGTCGTATACCACAAGTGGGGAAGCCAATAGACTAACCGCATGTAATAAACATATAAATTGTCCTCTCCGTGTCAATAAAAGTATAAGACATTCAGAATGGGTGGCAAACCTCATCGCTGAATTAAAGATGTAAAAGTCTTTATTTTTTCGAACATCCGCCTTTTACAAGACATTTATTTATGAAAAATTAAATAAATAATAACTAAATATACTAGTACTACTACACATGCACGTCGTGGGGTAGCCAGCAGACTAAGCCCATGTAATAAACATATAGATTGTCCTCTCCGTGCCATTACAAGTTTAAGACATTCAGAATTTGAAATGTAAAATACCTGCTTTTTACAGAACACTCGAAAATTTACGAAAACGATAGGGAAACCAATTCTTTGCTAGGCGCTACACAGAAAATTATTACTAAGGTTAAATGGAAGTCCCAGACTTCTGCGGTATCCGGAATTGATGATGAATCTCTTTCAATAAAGGTGTAACGAAAATTTTGAATATTCGTTATAACTAATAGTGGAAAGGTGCACCATGTACATTTTGTACAACTATTTATTGTACATTTTGTAGTTCAATACATTGTATCTTATTAAATATGTGTAATGTAAGATGTATAAAATAAATATTAAAATATACAAAATGTACTAGGTATGTTGCAAATATTTGTTTTATTATCTTCAAATTGTTTTGTGGGTTGGCTGTCGACAAAGGAACGGACTACTAACGCCGTGAGCGTCCAATTTTTGAACCAAGAGTACAATCCATTTTTTTACATTTTAAAATCTCGCGTCCTAGTGCACTTGGATGACAACTACTTATACAAGTATTTTTGGATCACCTGTTTACACTACCAAGTAGCCATCCCAGTATACTTGTACAAGTATAATATACTTTGATAGTGTAAACCCGGTCTAAGTAGAAAATATTAGTAGATATTTCAAGCTATAATATTATGCACTATGGTTGTATTTGACTAGAAACGTCATACATAAATGGCATATATTTCACATTGTAAACCAAACTAAGTTTCCCCTATTTTTCAAAATTTTTAGAAAAATTATATTTTTTTGATCTGTTCCTATTTTCATCGCCCGCCGATAACTTTTTTGAGCCCAGTATACTGGGAATCCCAGCAAGAAAATTATCTTTTCACAGTGAACCAATCAGCGAACAGAATGAAGTTAGAGAGAAATTGTATCAAATTCTTATTGGTCCACGATGATGTTATATTGCTCTATCTATCTAGTGCAATGCGAAATGACCATCCTCTTCGCATTTGCACCGTGCACGTATTGTATTAAAAATGTTACAGTTTGTCTGCTGCCGGTAAAGCGATAACGTACCTACGTGTTTTACGACCGGATAGATGCTAGCCAGCTCCCAAAGGAGTTTTGAACTTTAATTTCGTGATTAAATATTATCAACAATTATTGTTTATTGTGGAAACTAACAATTATTGCGGTGAGTGTTTACAAGCTTATTTAATGTTTTGTTTACATATTATAATATCCTTGTTTAATGTGACTTTAACAAGTCATTCTTAGTCTCTGTGGAGTGCCTTTGCCGGATAATAATGTGACTTATTATTTATTGTGTATTCGCTTTGCACTATTGAAATTCTGTGAAACTTGTGCATTATTATTAAGTAGAAAGTTATCGGTTTTATTGAATTAGTTGTCGCTTATAGATAAGTACGTTTGCCAGGAAACTTAAGTATATGTTAAACGTTAGCTATATTTCAGTTGAATTGCATCATGTTCTCGATTTTAAGATGTTTTTAGTTTTCAATATAAACGATGCCCATTTTAGGAAACGGTGAGCGTTTTCAGAAATTCGTGTCCTTTGTGTTTTCGCGAAGATGTAATAGATATTTGAATAAATTACATAAAATAATGTATTTTTTGTTGTATTTTGGTTATGGAGTAAACCAGAAAAGTCAATTAAGTAGTTATGTGCCATGTATTTCGATGTATCGAGATTATTTCATGGTGTCGGGCGTGTCTGACATCTACGTATATAATCATATAATATAACCGCACTATTGTCTTCCTGCTGATTATTAAACTCATTGTCTCTTCCTTTATATATTATTATTATTAATACTTTAAACTTCCCTTGCACATCATTATAGCTATCGGCCAATGCGATGTGCAAAGAGACGTAATCGTTAGTCGTTTAATATTCTGATCCCAAGTTCGGGATGGCCTTTTCTTGAAAATGTGATCTGGGGATCCCTTTGGCCGCCCGTGAAAGCAACTGGGTGCAGGGTTGCCAGATTGTGAATCCAAAATTACCGTACTTCTAGGGAAAAATTATCGTACAATTACCGTACATCACTAAAATGCGCCGTTATAGCCACTATCTTCTCGTGTTAAGAAGGCTTTTTCCCGAGTACAGTCGTTTTCGTCCCCCCGTGCTCTCATGCTATGTACACGTGATAAACGTCCTTGACCTTGATGGATACAAAATAGGTCATCATTTTATCTCCAAACCTTCCGCAGTAAATGGTTTGTGTGCCAAATTACCGTAAATTTTCCGTACATTAGTTTTGATATGAAATTACCGTACTTTTGTCGTACGGTAATTTACTACCGTACGGGGAATGAAATTACCGTATAAGTACGGTAATTACCGTACGTCTGGCAACCCTGACTGGGTGTGTCACATACATTCTCGAACCTACCGATTTTTCGGTATTTATACCGAAATGGGCCGTGTCCTACCGATATACCGAAATAGTCTAGTAATCTACCAATTTTTACCATTTGTCGAGAATCAAGACAATCGGTAGATAAGTATCGGGTATTCGGTAAAAGTACCGGATACTTATGGATTCGAGCAAATATTCTTGAAAACCGAGGAGTTTTTGAAATATTCCAAATTCCTATACCATTTTGGAAATTCGGCGACGGGGGGGGGTAGAAATTTTTGTGAAAAGGAAAAGTACCCGATATTGACATCGTCGGGACAAATACCTGGTACATCGTAGAAAAAGGTAGTTTTGTTGACGTACACCAAATTTGGATACAAATATACCGATTTTTGTGGGGAGTTCTACCGATTTTGCACAATGACGTTCGAGACCAGTGTTCTCGAACCTACCGATTTTTCGGTATTTATACCGAAATGCCCTAGAAATCTACCGATTTTTACCATTTGTCGGCTGGTAAGTATAATCGGTAGATAAGTACCGGGTATTCATTAAAAGTACCGGATACTTATGGATTCGAGCAAATATTCTTTAAGAAAACCGAGGAGTTTTTGGAATACTTATTCCAAATTCCTATACCATTTTGAAAATTCGGCGACGGGGGGTGTAGAAATTTTCGTGAAAAGAAAAGTATCTGATATTGACCATCGTCGGTACAAATACCCCATATACCGATTTTGGGTACAAAGTATACCATTTATACCGATTTTAGTGGATAGTTCTACCGATATTGGACAATGTCCTTCGAGAAAACTGTTCGAGACCACTGGTCACATAAAATGCAAGACAAAAAACGTTGTGTGCCTTCAGATAATAAAAGGTGTGAAAGGTTTAAAATTTCTATGTAGGTACCTACTTTATCCTAATAATATTGTGCATATCCGAAATTTGTAGGAATTCCAACGCATAATGCAATGTATTAAGTTTGATTGGACTAATGCCGATTGATATTTCTCTAAATCACTATATAGTGATAATCTCGCCACTGCACATCATCACATTTTTTCTTGTGTATATTGCTTTATTTTAATTGTTATATGAATGATGATGTGCAAAAAGAATAAAATAAAAATAATAAATAAGAAATAAACGAGTGGATGAACTTAAGAATTAGTATGTAAAACAATTACTTTATCTATAGTCCTTCGAAATTTGGTTTTGTCTTGTATTGTTTTTGCAGAAAATTTACCAATATTTTGAGGTTATGTATATAATATTAACGGTATTATATAAATGATTATCAAATAATATTTTTGATCCTAGTCACCGACCATCAGAAAAATAAAACGATAATCAAAAAAGTAAAATTAACACCAAAACAATACCACCAAATATTTCATATTCCGATCATCAAAATATAAAATAAATATCATCAAATAAATGAAACTAACATCAAAATTATTACCTACAAATATTAAATTCCGATCGTCAAAATATTTCGGTATGACCACCAAAAAATACATTTGACCATAAAATAAATAGATTGATTGCCAAAATAGTAGATTGATCGCCAAATTTGTTATTATAATAACAAAAATCGTTCATAATATTTAAGTAAATTCATTAGAAAATCTCTTCACTATCGTGATTTTTTTAAGAATGCTTAAAATGACATGACCCTTTTTATTATTTCACTATTCACGACTACAATAATAATATTTGAATACTCAAACCCGTTGCAGATGCACTATTATCGGAACTATGATACTTGAGCGGCCCCACCCGTATTCGAGTATACTATACTATGCCCTCACGTCGTGTCTCAGGTGGGGTAGGCAGAGAGAACGGAACGCCATGTGGCTCTATCCTTACATACTTCTTTCGCTTCCTCTACATTCATTCAGTTTCTCATACATGCACGCCGATTCCTCTTACTTAACACGCGACCGTCCTTGAGAATTTGATCCACGTGGTTCTCGGACGCCCGCGCTTCCTCACACCCTCTTTCAGATAAATACACCCTCTTCGTCAATCTTCACCATCCATTCGCTCCACATGACCAAACCATCTCAATTTATTTACAGTCCATAGAAAAAGTAATATTTACGAAACTTACGGAAATTTATATTCGAACTAGATTTTATTTTTGCCGGTTTTATTTCGAATATAAATTGGCTCCACCCGTTGTCGAGTATTTTTTCCATAAAAAAAGTAATGTAACTGTAGGAAATTTATATTGGTACTAGATTTTATTTTTGCCGGTTTTATTTCGAATATAAATTGTCTCCACCCTTTGTCGAGTATTTTTTTCTATAGAAAAGTAATATGTACAAAACTGGAAGAAATTTATATTGGAATCAGATTTTATTTTTGCCGGCAAATTTTTTATTGTTTTGGATTCAATTTAGAAATATTTGAGGATCACGATTTGATGATCAATCTACTATTTTGGCGATCATATTGAATTATTTGGTGACAATATTTTATTTTTTAGGGTTCAATTTAGAATTATTTGAGGATCACGATTTGATGATCAATCTACTATTTTGGCAATCAAATTGAATTATTTGGTGACGATTTTGGTATATTTTTGATGATCACTTAAATACAAGCCTAATATACACCATCAATTCTTTTACACTTTTATAACTCTACCCAAAACTACAACTGAAACAGATCTATTGGCTAAATAATATGATGGAAAGTAGCTACCAAAATTTACAGACAGATTAACATTTCCATTATTGATTTATTAAAAAAAAACTATGCATTTTGGGAAGACTCTTGCTCTACTCTAGATTCTATGCTACCAGTAAAGTATGGCAAAATATCAAATCAATTATTATTTGATGTGTAGCCATAGATATTCATTGTTATTAATAGCATGTATCGTTGTGTAGCATTTAATAACGTGAACAGGATTTGGAGGGTGTCTGGCCGCAGTATCAGGACGCCTTGCAGTCTCTTCAATGTCTGTATTGTCCTAATTCTCCTATCTGGCTATGAGTCTTGGCATCTAACCAAGGCTCAAGAGCAGAATATACTTAATTCAGAAGATAAGTGTCTTAGAAGGATTTTAGATGTTAAGTGGTATGAACATGCCACAAATGATACTGTAAGCCAAAACATTGAGCAAAGATCTGTAGTCTAGTTGGTCAAAAAGAGCTCTATACTTTCATCCACAAGGGTTTCGACGGCCCCTACAGCCCTCGTTCACAGGCACAAAGATGCTCAAAATATTATTGTGTACATTAATTATTGGGTTTTAATTAAGAAATTTTAAGATGGTCAATAGTCTGACGACAAAGTTATGGACTTGCAAACAATAGATCCCAGGAACATTGTCAATAGTGATAATGTTAAATGAAATAAATAAAACAAGCGTTTTATTCTACTAATGATTTAATCGGTGAGAGAGACGTCTTTCGTCTTATGAGGACATAATCAATAAGACGAAAGACGTGTCTCTCACCGATTTAATCATTAGTAGAGTAAAACGCTTGTTTTATTTATTTCGAAATGGAATTCTACTACCTAAACACCGACACAGTGATAATGTTTAAATTATAAATACATTTTATCTGCACCCTCGTTCGACAAAAACCAAATTTACATCACATAATGAGATATATTTTTTTATTGACAATTTGTTTATAGTTTGTTGAAATTTACAAAGTTTTTAGGCTCGCACATACAGTGTTTGTCAAGTTTTCTCAAAAAATGTCTTTTCCTTAATTTTTTGCCTGTGCTGCAAAAGTTGTTTTTCGTCTAATATTTCTTTTCGCTCGCACGTATAGAAATACATTTTGTATGGAAATATTTAAATCAACCTTGCTAAAAGCTTTAAGTTTTACTATCGAGAAAACCAGCACAAAATATTTGTAATATATCAACTACTTACTATCTATAATTCAAACCTTATTTATTTCTGATTAAATGTTATCTTTCATTCAAGTTGTTTTGTCATTGTTAACTTTTTTTTTTTTCAGGTTTATGAAACAGCACCATAAATCTAAAGACATTTAAATATAAAATTGTAAGAATCGTGTTAAAAGTTTTGAATCATGAAGTTTCAAAGTGAGAATAAGATGCCAGTGAATTGACAATGGAAAACAATCAGGCTGTACCTAAGCCCAAATCGACTCCATCGAACACTGGTTTTGGGGGATAACAACGAACCTCTACAACATCTAATACCGTGGTAACTCAGTCCAAGTCAACTGCACCGTACATTAGTTCTGTGCAATATCAACGAACCTCAGCAACACCTAATACAGTGGTAACCCAGTCCAAGTTAACTCTAGCCACCACTAGTTCTGGGGGATATCAACGAATCTCAACACCTTTGCAACTTAGTCTAAGTCAACTGTATCAAACATAAGTTCTGGGGGGTATCAGCGAACCTCAACAACACCTTCACTAGCAACTCAGTCCATCTCAGCTTTTCCAAACATTAGTTTAGGGGGATATCAACCAACCTCAGCAACACCTAATACGGTGCTAATTCAGCCCAAGTCAGCTGTACCAAACATAGATTTTGAGGGATATGAACAAACAACTATAATGTCTAATACATCGGGAACCCAGCCTACGTCATCTGCATCGACTAGTTTTGGTAGAAATAATAACAACGAAAGAGGAAGAAACAATAATGGTCCCAGAAACAGTTACAATGAAGGAAGAAACAATAATGGTCCCAGAAACAGTAACAATGAAGGAAGAAACAATAATGGTCCCAGAAACAATAATGGCCCCAGAAACAGTAACAATGAAGGAAGAAACAATAATGGCCCCAGAAACAATGAAGGAAGAAACAATAATGGTCCCAGAAACAGTAACAACGAAGGAAGAAACAATAATGATGGCAGATATAATAACTATCGAAGAAGGAATAATAATGATGGTAGAAGCAATAATAGCAGAAGCAATATCAATGATCAGCGAAATAGTCCATGGCAAGACCAGTGGTATGAGCAATCAAAAATGGACAGCAACATAAGGAACCAATTACAGACAAATCAAAGAAATTTACCAAATAGACAAGGAGACCAAAGAAATAGGTTCCGTCCTTATCACCTTCCGGATACAGAGAGAAGAAACAACAGAAGTAGACCACTAGGATCCAAAAAGTTGGAGGAAATATCTGGTAGTGAACCCATCCAAATATTACAATTCTTTAGTGATTCAAATAATTTTGAGGTTTTCTCAAAAAATGATCTCAAACCCGATTTCATTGTATTGCTTTTAAAGTGCCTATGTGAGATGTGTCGTGCTGAATTTGATGTCTTGAAGTCACAAACCCTGGTGAGAATATGCAAGTCTCCGTATCTTCAGGTGTTGAAGAATTATATCATGAGCTTGCATCACACAAAAATTGTTGATAAAAAAGATAATATGCTTTTCTGGAATGATGTTGATGGATTTTTTGAAAAATTGCTTGTATTTTGCTCAACAATAATTGAACTCTCCCCGGGCACTGCTGTGGATGAATTTAAAACTTTGTTTGACATCCTGAGATTGTCTATTGGAGGTTTGCAAACAAATCAGAAAGAGACATTAGATGATAATGTATTGGAGGCATTTGAAGAGTTACAATTAAAGTTTACAATTACTCTAGAAGAAGAAGAGAAACGGGCTGTAAGTATGAGTATTTATTCTGTAATTGTGCATTAAAACATATTTATATCAGGGTTGTAACGGATGTCAACATCCGTATCCGCATCCGCATAACATCCGCATGAATTTTGACATCCGTATCCTCATCCGCATCCGCAACTTGTATTTTAAGAGATCCGCATCCTCATCCGCATCCTCAAAAATCTTTGAGGATGTGATGAGGATGTCAATTTTTTCGTCGTCCATATATATAAAAAAAAACTTGAATACATTTCTAAAATAAAAATATATTTTACTAATTCTATCCTGGTTGATGTAGCAGGATTGTCAATTCAAACATGTGCAACACATTTGTGCAATATTCTGGAGTTTGAGATTAAATTTGTTTGTTAAAAGATAGACCGAACCAGATGATATAAGTATTGGGTTATTAATAATAGATCTTTAGGTTCCCTTACCTGGGGCCCTATTCTCCAATCTCGATTGATAAATCTCACCCGTGAGATATGACGATTGAAAAACTCGCACAAAAAGTCGAATGGTAGTCTACGACCCTATTCTTGACGCCATTCGAGATATAAACGGTCGACATTCGAGAAGCTATTGGCAACGTCGCACTTTTCGTATGTTTTTGTATGTGGTCATCGAAAAATGACATTTATTTATACTCTTTTTCACGAGATGGCGTTGATGGCGCTTTCGTGTGGGGAGGCATGTGACGCACAAAGATGGCGCTTTTATATGAGGAGTCACAATCAACATCAAATTTTTCGTTATATTTTTACTTATACTAAAATACTTTATAAATGCGGCATCACTTTATTTTATTTTATACCGTTTGCAAAATTTAAACGACCATTGAGTGACTCACGGCGGCCATTCTTATCAATTTTTGACATGTCGATTGGTGTGACATTCATCTCGAGTGGTAAAACACCACTCGACATATTCTCGCATGATATCGTGCGACACTTGTCGTCCACGACTTTCAAGAATAGGGTTTTTGAGAAATCAGTCGAAAGTAATAAAATCTCGTCTGTGACATCCATCAATCGAGATTGGAGAATAGGCCCCCAGGACCTTAAGATCTATTATTCTATTGTTCTCCATACCAGATGTAGTAAAACATTACATTATTATTATGACTGGACATATTGTACCCCAAATCCTTTTGTTTTCAAGAAATTCTCCTGTTTTTTTTTTAGATAAGAAGTGTTATTTAAAGAACAATAAATCATCCGGTAATAATTTTGCATTCGGAAATAATAATGAAGATACTTAAAGTATTGTTTTCCAGATATAATAATACATACCTACCTACTATTTTTTATGTACTACGTTACCGATATTATCACGTTTCGCTCGGGAGTATTTGACAAAGACTAAGTTTTTTCATGACCTGTAAAAGTGCGTAAAAAATCCCATACAAAACATTCAATATTTTCAATTCAATAATGAGGATTCAATTCAATAATTCAGTTCATGTTGCTAACTTTTGTTGGCACGGAGAAGACTACCTGCATGTGTATTACATGCGGTAAGTCCACTGATTATACTTCTTATGGGAAATGCCATAATGATTGGAATGAATTACGTTACCTACTCTCACTCATTTCCGTAAGAGTCTCTTGTATGCCTTTGATAGCACATAGGAAATTCTATTACTACTACTGTTATTTGGTGTAGCCAGCGGACCAAATGAAATGATCAATTATTTGTTACGTCCATTTTACGTCATTAGTAATATAGATTTATAATATCTGAAGTAAACCTGATTCAAACTAAAATAAATACCTTAGGAGTACTCAGTAAAGAATAGTTATCCCACTCTTCTTTGTAAATTTTTCTGATAGAGTCGGTTGTGTGATAAGACAAGAATACCTATCTTCTATTCAGTGACGAGGTGTGACACCCATTCTGAATATCTTATTTTTTATTGTCATGGATCACAGAGAAGACAATCTGCATCTTTATAATTTGCAATTAGTCCGCTGGCTACCCCACTTGTGGGATTTGTCGTGGTGGTATGTTAATAGTATAATAAAATACTCAAATCTTAATAGTTTTTTGAATTCAGCATAAACCCAGACCAATTTGTATGCAAACTTAAAAAATAAATTATTTACGTTATACTACCAAGATCCTAAATAGTCACTAATAAGATTCTAATAACAAATTTTCATATTTCGCCAGATCATTGTTCATAATATTGTGACTTTCAAAATAAGTGTTATTTTTCCAATTTTTTCGGCGGTCATTTTTTATAGCACTATAGTTTATTATGAAATCAAATCCTTACAAAAATGATTGTAACTTTTAGTATACAAAAAGTAAGTAAATACATCGTAATAATTGGTTGTATTTGGGTTTATATCAAAAATCCAGATACATCTTTTAATTTATTTTTTTCATGGAGTAAGTAATGTTACAAGTTTTGATATTTTTTTAGTCATAGATATCTATTAGAGAAAATAACGAATTTTGTCTTTCCCAATATTTTTAGAAGAAAAACAGCAAGTATCAAGTATTACAAAAATACTCAATATTTATTCATGTTTAAAATGAAAATATATCTATCTAACTATCTATACCCTCACGCATGTCCCAGGAGGGGTAGGCAGAGAGAACGGAACGCCATTTAGATCTATCCTTACAAACTTCTTTCGCTTCCTCCACATTCATTCAGTTTCTCATACATGTTCGCTGATTTCTCTTACTCAACACGTGCCTGTCCTTTAGGATTTGATCCACGTACTCAAGCCACGTGGTTCTTGGACGTCTGCACTTCCTCACACCTCCTCTTTCAAACAAATACATCCTCTTTGTCATTCTTTCATCTTGGTAAAGATATATCAACATCAAAATCCGCATCCGCATCCGTATCCGCATCCGCATTTTCATAAATTAAAAATCCGCATCCTCATCCGCATCCTCATAACAGTGTCACCCAAGATCCGCATCCGCATCCGTATCCGCAAAGTGACATCCGTTACAACCCTAATTTATATAGGTCAATATAGTTCAACCTATATGTATTAACTAGAAGTGTAAAGAAAAGATTAGTTATGGGGCCAATCAAATTGTAGGTAAATAATTTCATATTGCAATCAGTCTTAAAACAAACATTGGTTCAAAAGGTACACATTCATGAGTCCTTCATTATAGATACATTCAATAAAAGTATGTTATTCATGAGTCCCTCATTATAGATACATTCAATAAAAGTATGTTATTCATGAGTCCCTCATTATAGATACATTCAATAAAAGTATGTTATTCATGAGTCCCTCATTATAGATACATTCAATAAAAGTATGTTATTCATGAGTCCCTCATTATAGATACATTCAATAAAAGTATGTTATTCATGAGTCCCTCATTATAGATACATTCAATAAAAGTATGTTATTCATGAGTCCCTCATTATAGATACATTCAATAAAAGTATGTTATTCATGAGTCCCTCATTATAGATACATTCAATTAAAGTATGTTACTGTTGATGCAAAATATATCCCTTTGCAACCGGATATTGTTTTTTAAGAATTATACAAAAATGCATTATAATATGGTTTTCTTATAAATTAAATATGATATCAAAAATAATAAAAAAATTATAAATCTTTCAGGAATCCTGAAAATGTACCCGCACGATCGTGCCATTCAGGGACTATCTGCATATAGCACGATCGTATTGTCAAAATTATAGTTATTCAGTTTGGTACACTAAAGAAATAAATAAATACTCGGTTTCTAGAAATTAAACATTTTATTATTTACTTTAAACATAGTATACAAAATAATATAAAATATAGTAGAAAAAAAAAAAAATCATATACAACTATTATTCATATTGGGTACACAAAATATGAAATTCGAGAAACAAACTTATTGAAAATATTACTTTATTTTTGATTGAGATTTTAATTAACTTTATGATATATTGAGAAACACTGTTTTCCCCTTGACAGACACAAATACACTTTACATTTTTCACAATATACTTTACTCCTACTTGAACAACTTTCATACCTGCAACATCTTGGAGTATTTATATTATCGTCAAAAATCGGGAAATGGTCATAACCGTCAAATCTTTTTGCAAGTGGTGGAGGATTTACAGGTCTATATTTTTTAGAAACTGACTCAATAGTTTCATCACTGTCTTCATCTTGCCTCTTTTTGTCTGGCATGTTTGTCAAGACATCAGCTATATCTAGGCGAAAATCAAGTAGAGTTTTAATCTTTTTTCTAGCATATCCATTTGAAAGACAGTCGTTTTTGTACAGTCTCCAAGCATTCACTAAGGCCAGGTCTATGAAATGAATTATAACTTTAAGGGTCCATTTTTTAGTTTTTATGTAAGTTCTGTAATACTCCAAGAGCTGATCAAGGACATCCACTTGTTGTACTACCATTGGACAAGTGACGTCAACATACCTTTTCTGAGCCTTTTCCCAACGTTTGACTGTCGTATCTGTAGACCCAGAGCCCGTACAATTTGATGCCATCAAAACGGACTTGTTATCCTTCCACTTCACGATAACTGATGTGCCACTTACAAATTCTTGTGTCTCACCACGAACCATCTTCCGGTCATCTTTAAATTTTACGTTGGCTCTCTCTGGAATACGGTTCATCATTATTGTCCCGGTACTGTGTATCTTCATTTCGTGAAGTTTTTCCACTAATGGGATTGTGGTGAATTATCTGTCGTGGTAGAGACAACTACCAGGTGGGACGCTCCTAGCTAAATGTAATACTACAGATGGACCAAGACCTAGAGATGTTTCCACAAACATAGTTTTCGCTCCACGATATATGTCGAAATCTAGCATTAGGCCTTCGCTAGTAGCTAACACAAAGTTTTTAAGACCAACAGATCGAGGCTTATTTTTCACAACTTGCCGAAGACCACATCTCCCAGTGAATGGTATCATTTGTTCGTCAACACAATAATACCCTGGTACTCTTTCCAGCTGTTGACATGCCATGCGTACTCGATCTATCATGGACTGAATTTTCCACAATGGATTATTGCGTTCACTCTCAGGAGGTGTGTCTGTCGAGGTTACATGCAAAGCATTCCGTAATGTTAAAAAACGATCACGACTCATGACATCTGAAACAAGCTTAAGATTCATGTTGCTTCACCAATACATGTGTAATCTGGGGTATGGGATACAACCAATAATAATATGAATACCAATAAGTTTAGTCATCTCCACGCGGTTTGTTTTCAATTCTCTCCCAGTTTGGCGTAGATGATATAAATTGGTGCATTGACTAGCTTCTTCAAAAAAGTCATCATTGAAGTAATCGCGAAAGTAATCTATGGGTTCCCTTACTGTATGTTGTGGAATATTACCATAATCATAAGACAGACCAAGAAATTTTTCATGTTTCCATACTCCCTTTCGCTGATCTCTTGAATGAGAAGAAGCAATAGGTGTTTCTTGATAATTTTGACCTGATGAGGACCCAGGAGTTGGTACCATAGAAGCTGCTTCTTGATTTTCAAAAATTAAATGCGGTTCTTATTCTTCAATATCATCATCAATATCCGAATCTTCTCCAAAATCTATATCCGAATCATTCCCATCTTGAAGCAAATTGACTATGTAATCATGCGCCAATTCCATACCTATAATACAAAAAAAAAAAAAATAACTATAGTACACAAAATTCATGGAAGCTACATTATAAACACTTATAATTGACTTATCGTAATAATTTAAAAAAATAATGCTTAATTTTAACCGAATAATTCATAGTAACCTTTGAACAATATTTCACATTACAATCGAAGTAAGCACCGAAACAAAGTTTTTCACAAAATAGCTTTTTAATAAATGTTGTGCTGTTGATTTATTTTTCGAACAAATAATAATTGATATATTATATCCACGTTTTGTTAATAATATTATTAGTTTATACAAAAAAAAACTATTAAAAATAATACTTACGTTTACCGTTGTCCCCCACAAAATTTGCATCCATCTTCAACGATAATTTGCAAACGACTAACACTGTTTTATCACGTGCGAATCATACACACCGCATAGTGCATGGTTGGCACGGTCGATCGACGCCGGTCGTAGCCCACAAAAATGAATTGCAATCGTACAAGATTTTTTTTACTTCGATGGCACGATCGTTATAGCTCGGTTGTAAAGGGATATTGATGGTCCATATATTAGAAGTGCAACTTTTTACAACGATGATAGCCTTACGCAGAGATGTGCAAAATACTTTCAAAAAAGTATTTAAATACAAAATACAAATACTTTTGAATTTTTGTATATCAAATACAAAATACTAAATACTTTTTCAAAATGGTATTTAAGTACAAAATACGTATTTTCAAAATACTTTTGACAAATAGTCGAACAAGGTGTAAGACAGGGGTATTCAATATTTCCAGCAATCTTGAACTGTTACATACAGCGAGCCATTTATGAATTGATAAAAGAAATGAAGTACTGAATAAGAGTATAGATAGATGGAGAAAAGGTTGACATGATTCGATGCATTGCTTGCCGACAATGAGGATGAGTTAAATAAAGTCTTTGGAAGAACTGTCAAAATACAACATAAAAATAAATAAAGACAAAACAAAATGTATGGTTGTTCGAAGAGATGAGGTGACTGCGAAAATTGTCATAAATGGAGTGAGTATCAAGCAGGTTAGAGAATTCCTGAACTTGGGCTGCAGAATAAATCAGGATGGATACTCCGAATCTGAATTCGTATGGACTACTGTAACATTATATTATATACAGGACTGCTCCAGACCCTTCTTGGTTGTCTTTAGATGGTTTTTAATGTTGCCTCCGAATCATTTACAGAGAGAATCAGAGCTGCCACATCACTTCACTACTAAGAAGTCTACGCTAGCTGAGAGTCTCAGTGGTGTTTAAACTGTGTCTCACTGTCCACAAGGAAGCACACCACACACTGAGCTGATCCGCTGATAAAAAATTGAAGCAAAGACTGCGCTCAGCTTCTGATGCAGTGAACAAACTCGTAGAATTCAATTTTGCAGAAAGGAGAACCCAAGTCGCAGCGCCAACTGCCTGGAACAGATTGCCTGCAGACAAAGTTGAAAACGCTACCGTTCAAGAGAAATCACAGCGCCGTTGATGAAAATTTGTTCAATCATCATTATAATGTGTGTATATCTCAAATATGGAGTACTCTAATGGAATCGTTGTATTCGTAATTCAACAAATTGTCTCAATTACTGGCAGAATTTTGTTTCAAACTAATAAAAAGGTATTTATTAAAAGTATTTTGTGTAAAATACAAATACTCAAAAAAGGTATTTAAATAAAATACTTTTTACGAAAAGATATTTGAAATACAAAATGAAAATATGTATTTTGTACTTGTATTTTAAGTACTTTTATTTCAAATACGTCACATCTCTGGCCTTACGCCACAATTTGTTTATATTATTATATTCATATAGGTACAAAATAACTTTTGTGTTGCAGATTAAGAGGGCATTGATTGTTTTTTTTTTTTATTGTAGATGTCCTTTTATGACTCTGTCAGTTACATAGGATGTGCAATACTTAAGTGTAAGTAGGAAGGAGACCATGGTCATTTTAATGTTATGGAGTGAAACGGCAGTGTATTAATATTTTCGGGGCATAATTTCTGAGAAAATTAGTACCGTGTAGCTAGTCTATACGTATAGGATGATGGTTATTATTATTATTATTATAAAACATCACCCTGCACTGAGACCATAACAGCTTTTGGCCAAGGCGGTCTCAGCAGGAAAGATATAATATGATGCATAACCAATATTGAGTTAACTATGGGAATTTATGTAAAACTTGTGATTCTTTGATTCAGAAGTAAACTTAATTTCAAATAACAATGTTAGATCAAATTTCAACCACTTTTGAATTGAAAATATTTTTTTTTTAAATTTGATTTACACGAATTTTCACAGTTAATTCACTATTGGTCATCATGTGACTCAGTCCATTTTTGCTTAGAATGCCTCATTTTAGGTATTGTACGCGGCTATATATCTTCTGGGATCTCATTGGCCTTCAGCTGTAATGATCCTTGTAAGAATCGTCTTATTGTCAGTAATAATAATAATATGTCTGTATTCACAAAAAACATATTTAGTCCTGACTAGTTATGTCTAGTTTGAGACTAGGATTATCCTTGAATAAACTAAAATCTTACATACAAATATCTTAAATTACACAAGACATTTTATTCTATGGTACATCTACCCTATATTATTGTACTGAAAATTCATATTTCTAATGTTAATAAACACACTAGTCTTTTTCTAAGCATTTGAGACAATCTCCAGCTGGGGGAATAGTTTAGGATAACTAATATAAAGCCTTGAAGTGCTATGTGTGGTCTGTGCTGCTGTATGGCTCAGAAACTTGGACCCTGAAAGTGCACACTATGAACCGGTTGGAGGCATTCGAGATGTGGTTGCACAGGAGAATGCTTCGCATACCATGGACAGATTTGGTCAGCAACTCGGAGGTTTTGAGGAGAGCCAATTGCAGTAGACAGCTGCTGAAGGACGTTAAGGTCCGTAAGATTTCATATCTGGGTCACGTTCTGCGGGGCGATAAGTATAGTCTGCTCCAGCTGATACTGATGGGGAAGATTGAGGGGCAGCGTGGTCCTGGTAGAAGGCAAACGTCTTGGCTGCGCAATATAAGAGACTGGACCGGGATGAGACATGTGGGAGAACTGTTCCGGGTCGCGCAGGATAGGGAAGCCTTCGCCAGAGTGATTGCCAACGTCGGGGGGACCTGATACGGCACGAGAAGAAGAAGAAGAATATAAAGCCTGAGCAATGCTAAACTCTGTTTGTGATTGACGTACCACTTAGACAGGAATAACAGTTATTCTGTGCTTTCTATTACCATAAAATACAAATATAAAATGGCAACATCGTGACATCAAACCAATATCTTTGACTAAACGGAGGTTAAGATTTAATTTACTATTATTAATAAGCTATTTTTACAATTTTCAGGAACTTCCAAATACTAAAACTGTTGATAATTCATCTGAAGTGAAGCGTAATCGGCACCTGGAAACTCCTCCTGATGACTTTCGTGAGATCCCCTTATTACCTACAAAGAGGGATTTGTTTAATAAACCACATTTTCTTCGTCCAAATATTATTGAAGGAGCCTATCAAAGTGTTGAGCACTACCTGGATGTACAGTTCCGACTCATGAGAGAAGACTATATTGGTCCATTACGTGATGCCATTACAGAATATACAAAAGACGACAGAAAATGGAGGAGGAGATACGGCAGTGCTAAGTAAGTATCATTGGAATCTTCACAAAAATTAATAAACTCACATCTGTATATTGCAGTTAAACTACACTTTTTCTCGAAACGTCACTTTTTGGTATGGATGTTCAAAATTTTTCTATATCTAATAAAAAAAAAAATCTACTGGTTCTTCCTCAATTCCGAGGGTTACGTCCATCGTGTCCCATTCTATAGACCATGTTTCTCCATCTTAAGCAATCGTAATGAAAAGTGATGATAAAAAATCAGTAAACTATGCCAAAATCAGTAATTTTATTTATATGGCAATGAATTTAAGTTTTGAATCTGCAAAAAGTCTGTTAAACAAAATTATACTTCAAACTTCTAGAACAAACAAACAAGGCACTTCTGTTTGTGATTTGCAAAACTAAATGCTTAACTTTCTTTATATTTTTAAATTGTTTTTTTGTATTTTTTTCTTAATATTGCCCCAGAACAGATTTTAGTCTAGTGGGGCAATATATTCCATTATGTTTGTTTTTAGGTACTATTTTGGAATATATAAATAAAAAAAACTTTAAAAAATTAACTTAACAGGACTTCACAGCCAGAATTTAATTTGAAATCGTTCGACTATATGCAAAAAATTGCCTAAAAACAGGTGTTTACTCCAAATTTTAACTTTTAAACTACGTACGAACCAATAAACTACGAAGCATTAAAAAAATACTGTCTCTCTTTTTGCGGTAAGTGAAAAGGGAGATAAAGAAATGAAGTATATTTCACTCATTATCTATACACCACTTGGTCACTAACACACGTAAATATAGTTAATATTATGTCCGAAAAACTACGAACATTAAAAAATCACTGTCTCTCTTTTTGCGGTAAGTGAAAAAGGAGATAAAAAATGCGACGTACGTGATGTATATTTCACTCATTATCTATGACACCAAATGACACAAAAATCATTGCGTACAAAGACATAATTTTTAACAAGATTGTGCACTCCATTGAAAAAACGGCATGTATAATGCAATTGATGCACCAGAGGTCAACAAGGCCCACCTGCGAGAGAGCATTCATGCCCCAAGAGTTATAAATTGGCCTACATATACCTATACATGAATATAGCAAACACGTAGGTAGGTAGACTCTTATTATTTTTGCTGGATAGTGGTAGGTGTTTACTTAATTGGCGTTCCCTTCTCTCTGCTTACTCCACATGGGATGTGGCGTGAGGGTATAGATAGATTCATCAAATCATTGGTCATAAAAAAGCTTATTAGCTTTACATGTCTACCTTGTTGTATGTACATATATGTGGGCGTATAAGTGGGTATATTTCCAATAAAGTACTCAAATACTTTTTTTTTAATAATACTCAGTTTTATTCTGCAACAATTATATAATTTATATTATACACCTTAAAAAGTACACGTAAAGTAGGTATATTTGAGTTTATCCATAATTTGTTGCACCATTCTGCATTGAGTTGACCATAATTTATTCTTTCTTCTGGGACGTCAAATTAAGTGACAATGATGGCTGCCTTAAGAAACGGCGACTGTGGCACCAGTGCTGCAAAAGTATAAAAGAATATTTAATATGTTTTTCCCTTGTTTATTATTTTTGACTCCACCATTAAATTGCAAACAACAAAAAGGCCGGGATTTGGAGAGAATGATTCATGCATCTTTAGTATCACAAAAAAAGATTTGAGTCATCATAATCCAAGGATAAATTTACAATCTGTCCATATATTTGCAGAGTATTTTTTCATCATCGAAATAAAACAAAATTATAGCAATAAAGTGATTTAATGTGTAATCGTGTCTTATGGCCGGTTTCAATAACCTATCTATCCGTGACTATCGATTGAAATGTATGATTCAAAATATAGAACACAATAGATTTCAATCGACAGGAGCGGATAGATAGATTATTGAAACCGGCCAATAATGCACAGTCTTATTAAAGTACAATGTCTTTGTGCTAAAATTTCACGTGGAAATGGAATGTCAAAATATAAATATTATATGTTTCCATAGTAACCATACATGCAAAGTGGTTTCTGCAAATATGTAAATATATAATATGCATATTTAGAAAACTTCGAATACTCATAATAATCTAAAAATCAAATGCATGCTGAGATATATTTTTACATTAAACCATTTTCTCACTATTGATTCACAAACTAATTTTATATTATTACTTATTACATTTATGGAATACTTAAATCATTCGCAAACTAGTGAATAGCATCATGAATAAATACATAAAATAAAATAATAATAATTGTACCAAAGCTTGTTTTAAAACATACATATGTATCCGAGATTCAAACATGTTGCGTGTATTCATATATCAGCTTATTTGAAATAGTAACATGAAAATAAGATAATACGTGCTGATTTTACTATATACCTAAATATCAGGATATCAGTTAAGAACTATGTACTTACATTTGCAAATGATAATTCAAGTCTTAGTAATTCTCCATCACCGTTTTAATGTCACTAATCATCTAATCATCTGATAATCTGGAAAGTATAAAACATAAAGAATTTATTAATTTATTCTATCAGAAACATTGTTTGCTTACTCACGCGTATTAAAATATTTTATTTTTAATAATTACTTTAGGAAAGTTACGTTACAAAAAAAAATATGTCAAAAACAATATAATATAAATCAACCATTATAATATACTCACTCATTTTGATCATGTGAATAATATGTAGCTAATTTATTTTTTCTTAACATTCGTAATGACTCTTTCGTCATTTTAAATAATGAAAAAATTAAAATAAAACTATAAATCAGTGTATTTAGTATATTTCTGATTTAATACTAATACTCACAAAAATAACAAAATGTTGCTATGACAACAATATTGACATCGGTGAATGTCATTCTGAGGAGTTCATACACAAAGTTACCTACATCAACTCTAGAACATTGAAACTAAGAAAACAGCATACCTAAATAAATTTGGTGAATTCTTTGCAGAGTAGGTACCGGCAGCAATTTAGATCCCTGATACCGGATATATTTCTATGTATTTGTATTATTTTATCATAGTCTTTGTAAGGTATACGAACTGTAATTTAGTGTTAAGAGCATATTTTCTGTATTCATCTTTTAATAATTGGATATTAGCTGGCACTTTGCGTTTATCATTAGAAAAGAAATATGTTGCAACTAATAAGCAAAAAGAGAAATAGGCGGATATGCTGAGGTCAATCTACAGTTTTATAAAGTACACAAACAAGTTCACCAACATTAAATTAAAAATAAAAAAATACTAATTTATTTGAATTAATAATATAAAACACTTATTTGTAGTGTTATTATTATTATTATTTAATTATTATTGATTAAAAGTCACAGTGGATATAATATAAATAAGTGATTTATTTGTAAGTAATTCAACATGAATTTCCACCGAGAACCGTCGGTTGAAAATATCAACTTCACTGATTTATTTTACTTCATTCATAGTTAAATATTTGTGAAAAATGGATCGGTGTGCCTTTACTTGTGAACTCCTCATCTATAGTACTGAACACTCATTCTCGTATTCGTCGATTCGCATTTTGACAGACATGGAAATAAATATTATTTAGGTATATTAAGTTATAATGTTTTTTTTTTATGAAAAAAAAAACATTTATATAGGGATTACTTGATGACACATATAAAAATATGTTTCCTTGGTAAAAATCAAGTAATCTAGTGCTGTAATTATGTAGTTTCAAGCATAAAACCATCTCTATTTTTTAATAATTTTAAATAAATAATCAGACGCAGATTCAACAGCGTGCCGACTCTTTGGCTCGGCTGGCCGAACTAAAACCGAATTTTGAGTTCTACGGAAATTTTCATAAAAACTTTCCCGCAAGCGGAAAATTTAAAATGAAAATTTCAAAATATAAATAACACATCACGCTATTATAATCATATGACAAATTATTCAATTAAAATTGTTTTAAATATGTTTTCCTTATTCGAACTTGACGAACTAAAAATTATATTTTCTTATGTGCACGTCACAAATCCCATTTTTTTCGCATATTAAAAAAAATACGGCTAAATATTACCCAAATTTAAGAAAAATAGGTTTTTTCTAAAGCATCCTTGGAGCTAAATTTACTTCATCATTTATGTAACCTCTAAGATGATTGTCTTAAAATACCTCTGCTAGTCGTGATGAAATTTCGGAAGGTGTTTTTCAATCGATAATTTCTACATGAATCTCTCGGTTATTTTTTTTATTATTATTAAAAATACATTAAAATATGTTCAAATTTTGATATTATCAAAAACAAACAGTAAAAATATCATCTCGATCACGAAAATATTGCAATTAATTAATAATCAATGTTGAAAAATGGTTGCGTAAAATCATGTGACAATTTCGAGTTCCCTACCTATCAAGGGCTCTTAAGTAGCATTCACATTGCTTCACTTTGGATGATCATCCAGAGTGTCAGGGTCAAACCTGTTCACCGAAAGTGAACACGTCTGTTCACATTTGTTCATCCTATGCTTTCACTGCCATGTCAACACTCTCACTCACGTAGTTTGATGTATTTCTGTATAAAAATAATTAAACGAATTCAAAAATGAAAAATAACACTTAAAAAAAATTAATAAAGATCTCGACTGCATAACAATTTTGTACATGATTCTGACATTCATTACAAATTCATAGAGAATTAAACAAATTATAAGATAAAACTTGTTTATGGTCGTTTCAGTGAAAGGACCTTTCATCAAAATTATGACGAGTGGTAATCGCTTTCCTCGCGCCGAAACGCCTGTTCACACCTGTTCATCTTGGAGGATCATCCGGAGTGATCACTGAAAGTGAACAAATGTGAGCGCCCCTTAAGATTGACGTATTTAAGTTAAACCATAACAAAAACTACATACTTACTGCAGAGATCAATGTTAAATAACGCATGCAAAACAAACTTGGTGCTTCGCATTAACAAGTTTTGCAACCTTGGACCATCAGTCACTATTGCCACAATATCGGTATCTAGTGAGATATCGAACTCAGAATGGCGCTCTTTTAAGATACGATCTCAATCATTAAAATTTCTACCCCCCCCCCTCCCCATCGCCGAATTTTCAAAATGGTATAGGAATTTTTCAAAACTCCTCCATTTTCTTAAAGAATATTTTCTTGTGGTACTTTTACCCAATATCCTATACTTAATTACCAAAATAATATTCGCAATACATTCGCATATATTTTTGCAAATACGAATGCGAATATTCGTTACATCACTAGTGTCCTGTAAAAGACAGGTGTTTGTAAAAGCCTCAATTATCATCTCAAAAATACACGACAATTAACATTTGCCATTCAGCGACGGGACTTGAACCTGCAACCCATCCTTTTTGCGAGGTGTGTTTTGTCCAATTAAGTTACCGGGCGACTTGCAAAAGGCTCCGATATTCTCTCTTATAAACCCCAATGACGGCTTCAAGTGTAGGTATTGTTTTGAGATACTTAGTATGGGTACTGTATGCTGGATACTTCTATGTTTAGGTAGATAGAATTGTACGTATCATGACCTACCTCTTTAAGTATTTTTCTCTACCTACATCTATCTAATTCTGTGGTAACAAGGTAAAGGGGTGTGAGCCAGTTTCGTGGTATTGAGTTATTCCCATCACACAAATGTAGGTATATGTCAGGGCTTCTTAAACTTTTTTATATAGCGACCCCCTTCAAGCTTAGGAAATTTTAAACGACCCCCTCCTCCATATAATGAAATATATATTAACCGTAGATGTAGATGTAATATCGCACTATTTTACAATGTAAATAAAATAAGGATTAAAGAATACGTACCCATTCATTTCACATATATATAATTGGAAACGTTGACGGGATATCGGTCGTAATAAAACGCAATAAATAGAATGACATAAAACTATATATATATATTTATTCAATAGAAAAAATAAACTTTTGTAACAATTTTTTTTATAAGAAAACATAAAACTATATCTATATATTCAATATAAAAAATAAACTTTTGTAATATTTTTTTTAATAAAAACATATTATTAACATCAAACAATATTAATGTGACGATGTGATTGTTTATTTTTACACAAATAATTAAATCTAGGCTCAATTTGAGTTAGTGCAGATCGTAATAAATTTTCAACGTTTATTAAAGTTGAACAGTATTTTGATTTTATGTAAGTTAATGTGGAAAAGGCTGATTCACATAAATATGTTGTACAAAATGGCAGTAATTTGTTCATTGCCATTTCCGATAGTAGGGGATATTCTGATTTGATTTCTATCCAAAATTCATGCACAGTGTAATATACCCCTCTCTAGCACCTTTATAGTAAACCCTCTCCTCCTACACTCTTTCCTGAGACTCCAAAACTCCAACTTATACACTTATTCTCACCAGCTAACTCCGTCTGCAGGGCATGAAACTCAATCAGGGTTAATCGTAGAGTCACTAGCATGGTTTCATAGATAGAAAAAGATAGTTTTTTAAGTCAAAGAAACATTTATTGAAAGTCCAAATTACATCGCAGCCCGGTTCAACACAATCACACACACAGAGATAATTACATATGCACAAGAATTATTATTAATGAACAGGTTCTAAAACTAACATTATTGATGATTCACTGTAACACTTGTACTACACAGTAAAGATTATAAGTTTATTCTCACAACTGTTTATGAAGTTATTTAATTATATGTTTCGGCCGCTGCGCGATGTGAACATCGCGCAGCGTCCACCAAAGCTGCCGAGAGAGAAGAGAATGAAGTTGGTTACAGAAGGTCAACAAAGAGATATTTAACAGAAGTCAAATTAAAGTCTAAATTAATTTTAGCGGGATTCTTTCCTTCAAAAAGTCAAATGGTAACTAAATTTAATATGGAAATGCTCTAATATTTATGTACTGTTATTTTTAACTACGACAACAGGCACTTGAGAAAATCTGAGTCGCAAGGTAGTATCACTTGGTAATTCGGCAAATTCTTCTTGTGCTTTTAAGTTTAAAAAATTAATTTCTTCCATTTCAATTGAAAATGGATTGCAAATCCATTGTTGTGTATCGATATCATTGGGAAAATACCTATGCAGGTAAACTTCCATATCCTTCAAATGATTAACTATAATTTTTGTTAAAGGAGTATCTTTTTGAGAAAACATTTCGAGCAATCCACTTTCCACTCTGTTCTTCCATATAAGATTTTTTTTAACAAAGGCCTCAAGTTTATTTTTTAACATAAACATATTAACGCAGACTCCCTGCATTGATAAATTCATATCATTGATTTTATCAAAAATATCTGCCAAATAGCATAGCTTGAGAAGCCATAAATTATCGTGAAAATAATCGGCCAAATTAGAATTTTGCTCTGTTAGAAATATAAGAACTTCATCTTTTAAAGTAAATAATCTTTTCAAACTTCGACCTCTTGATAGCCACCTAACTTCAGCATGTAGCAATAAACTTGTATAATCCGAATCCATATCAATGCACAAATTTTTAAACAATCGACTATTAAGTGCTCGACTTTTAATAAAGTTAATGATTTTGACTGCATCAAAAAACACAGTGTTTGACTCTGGTGCAATTTTTTTAACAACAAGTGCCTCTCGGTGAATCATACAATGTGTAAATGTAATATGATCATTTCCAGCTTTAACAAATGCCGTTAAACCAAGATCTTGTCCGGTCATTGCTGCAGCATCGTCCGTGCACACACCAACACATTTTTTCCAATTTAATCCTTCTTTTTCAAAAAACTCATTTACTTTTTTATATATATCTTTTCCACGAGTATGACCTTCCAGAGGAGGACAAAACAGTATATCTTCATGAATGCTTCCCTCATAAATATATCTTACAAAAAGTAACAACTGTGCCATTTTTGAAATGTCTGTCGACTCGTCCAGTTGTATTGCAAACTTTGAGCTGTCTTTAAGCCTCATAAGAAGCTGTTGAAATTGATCATTGCTAATGTCTGAAATTCTTTTGGACACAGTGTCATTTGATAATGGAATTTTACTGATTTCAGCAGCATACTGTTTTCCATGAACAATTTCAGACATTCTTATAGCTGCAGGTAGTAAAAGTTGCTCTCCAATAGTAAAAGGCTTTTTCGTTTTTGCTATCAAATACGAAACTTCATACGATGCCAATAGATATTTATCATTCAAAGTAACATACTTCTCCAAATGTGTTCTTTTCTTTATTTGATGTTTGCGAAAGACGCTCAAAATATTCTATTGGCTTTTTTGATAACGTTGCATGTTTAGTATTCAAATGTCGTTGCAGTTTTGACGGTTTCATGCTTTCTGCAGCCAAAACTTCTTTGCAAATTAAGCACACTGGTTGTTCTTCATTGTTGTGAGAAGAGCATGTGAAGCCATACTGCAAATATGATTCGTCATATTTTCATTTTTTTGTTTTGCTAGAAGTCGGATTTGAAGCACTGCAACATGGTTGTGACGGCGTGGCAGACTTATTAATTAGCCATTTATGCATGATGGTTGAATAATAATATTGGAGTTTTACCTACCAATAAAACTCTTATTATGTTGTCTTCCTTATCCAGAATATATATTGTGAGATATGACCCAACATTGTAGTTCCGCGACGTTGTATTTCCCGCCTTTTCTCATCTGTACTACGTCATCTGTTGAACGTCTTTGTAGTGTTACCCCTGTCATGGGCAGTTCGTTATGTTATCAACATGATGTTTCCTCAATTTGCTTCTCACAATGGCAGGCATCAAGTATATTCTGGATAAGGAAGACAACATAATAAGAGTTTTATTGGTAGGTAAAACTCCAATATTATGTATGGTCTGTTCCTTATCCAGAATATATATTGTGAGAGTTGTTTGTTATCGCCTTTGTGACAGGGGTTGATGTCAAATTGTGATGTCATATTTTTATATTGGCTTGAACAAGCCCATTATGGACTGGGATGTAGTATCAGAGGAGACTATTTGTTTATTATAAAAAAATTTGAATGTGTTCTCGCTCCTCCAGTTTCCTCTTAGTAAAATCTCCTCTATTGGGTGATTCTCCAACCACCCAAGGGAAGCAACTGCAGATCTAGTGCTTCCAGCTGGTGCATCAACACCGGCATCTCTCAACACCGATTTGATCCAGCCTCCAATAATAGTTCTGGAGGCGGGCTTAATATCTCCGACAGTCAATATAAATAAATTTCTTATATCAGGCTTCTCACTTCTTCTCTCCTCAGACAAGGCACATAATTTCCGTAACCAAAATACAGGGTCACAATTTTTTATTGGTGCCCTGAGCAGCTTCCACCCTGACTGTCTGTATTTATTGCAGTCCGTTTTTGACCCAAACCTTGGCCACAGAAGGATATGGTCTCCGTTGTCCACAAAAGTAGTGGGTGACAATTCAAGCAATGTAAGGTCATGCACCCGTCTACCTGACGATAGCAACAGTATGATTGCGCAGCGTCTTGATGCCTCATAGAGGCTATTTGTCTTTGGTGGATTATTTTCCAGCCACTGGCAAACTTCTCTAGGATCCCAAATTGGTACTCGTGGTTTCTCCATTGTTGAATTACTGATTCCTTTCAGTATTCTTTTAACTAAGGGGTGGCTACTGAGGCATATTTCCCCCTGTGGGTTGGCCATAGTTGCCACAACAGATTTATGTAGAAGTATAGTGCTGGGTGATAGTTTCTTAATATTATGTAAATAGGCTAAGAACTTTGCTAGCATTGAACCTGTGGGTTGTTTACAGTTACTTTTATTTGTTCTGCACCACTCCTCCCATGTTTTCCACGCCTGGCTGTAAACTGCTCTTGTGGATGGTCTCCAACTAGCATTAAGGAGGTTCCTTTCTTGTACAGTCCAGTCTTTTATCATTTGCTCCCACCCCCAACTTTCCACACTTCTAGTTGGAGTTTTTGTATTTGAGGAGGATGAAATCCCGTGCTCGTGTCTATTAGATTGTGTTCCAGATTTTTTATTTCTATTGGGGGTTCTAGTGCACGGCTCTTCAGGTCTGGTAGCCAGAACACTTTCAACCATCTGGGTACGACTAACAAATAAACTCCCTGCGCTGTGTTCAAATGTGTTAGTACACGTGGAATTAGACATGGCGGGGGGAATACCCATGCCAAATGGAAGGTCCATGGCTGACTGAAGGCATTGTGAAACAGAGTTTTCCTGTCCCTGGGATCTATTGTCACATATGCTTCCACTACTTTGGCTGTTTGTGATGCAAACAGGTCTATCTCTGGTGTGCCCCACATGGCAAAGATTTCTTTCAAGGCCGTTGTTTTCGGATGCCACTCTGGAGGTAGACGGTTGGATCGGGATAGACAATCCGCCAGCTCGTTGTATCTCCCCGGGAGATAATTCATCTCTATGTGTATATTTAGAGCGTCTACCAGTTGGAATATCTGGTGGCTCATTCGTAGGAGGCTCATTGATTTGGTCCCACCTTCGTTCCTCAGGTAGGCCAGAACAGTCCTGTTGTCCGACTGTATGAGACATGTAGAATTCTTCAAATTCTTTCTCTGTGACTTGAACGCTCCCAGAATTGCGAACATCTCCTTCAAATTGCTGTGCCAGTGGAGCTGCTGTGGTGACCATTTTCCCCTGATCATAATGTCGTCTACCTGGGCTCCCCACCCTTGATCTGCTGCATCTGTCGTCAGAAAGTGTGAGGCACCTGTCTTGTACATGATTGATTCTTTGTTGAGGTTTTTCAGCCACCACTTTAATTCTTCTATTACTGCTTCTTCCAATGGACGTGCTTTGTGTGGATGTATAGTTTGAAGACTGCGAGTACTGATCTGCTCTTAAGCTCCATTCTCGTTTCCCTAGAATTTTTCTCAGAATAGCGTCTATCATTGTCATTTTTTCTTTTGTTAGACGCATCTTGTTTTCTTTTGTATCCCACTGTATTCCCAGGTACTCTAATTTCTGAGTGGGTTCTGTTACACACTTTTGGATGTTGAGTGTCCAGCCCAGCTCTTTCAGGAGCTTCAGAGTCTCTTTGGTCTGTACTTCCAGTATGTCCATTTTTTGGTGTGCAAGAAGAAAGTCGTCCAGATAAACGACTACTCGAACTCCTACGTTCCGCAGCTTTTCCGCTATCCAATTTGTCACAACTGTGAAGACACTTGGGGAACTGCATAAGCCCTGAGGCAGACATGTTAGTTGCAGCACTTGTCCCTTGTATACTATCCTCAAAAATCTGCGATGTGTGTTTTTCACTGGTAGGTGAAAATACGCCTGGGAGAGATCTACTTTTGTCATGAAATCTCCTGGTTGCAGGAAGTTGGGGATTTGATGGTGTGACATCAAGGAAAATTTCTTCACCCTGATGTATTCGTTCAGTTCTTTTAAATTGACAATTGGACGTGGAGTCCCTCCAGACTTCTTCACTAGGAACATTCGTGACAGAAACCCTGGGTTCACAGGAGCTGGCTCCAGTATCTTTTCTGTTAACATCTTTTGTATTACGCCGTCCATTTCTGCGCAAGGAAGTGGTTCGAACTTCTTGCACAATGAGGGTGTCAGGCAAACTAATGGCGGTTTTCTGGCGAAGGGAATGCTGTAGCCCTCGAGTATTTTTAATATTACTGGTGGCGCATTCAAAACCTCCCATTTTTTCAAAAAATGCCTCAATTGTCCTGCCTGAAACCCTCTCTCCTTGGCGTCATTTGTTTTGGCGGCGAAAATTTCTCCTTTGGTTTGATTTTTTGTTGGCATTCTTTCTGGAGGATGCCTGCCAGCTTGATGAAGCTGCGGTATTTGGTTGAGCCTTTGCTGACACTCTTGCATCAGCATTTGCCTATTGAAAGGGCCGTGGTACCTCTTTTGTTTTGCCCGACTTGGATGAGTCGTGACGAAACAACTTTGGTCCACCAAACTTTTGAAGTTGTGTGGACAATTTTTCATCATCAAACAGGTGTTCCACGGTGGGAGGTATCCTTCTCATTTGGTCCCTCTCATGATCTTGAAATTTTTCCAAGATCTTCTCCCGTCTCTGTTCGATAACCTCCGCTCTTTTTCCACAGCATATTTGTAGTAGATTATCTGTGATTTTGTTGTAATCTCCTTGGGCAGAGAAGGCATCTTGGAGTTTTTCCTTTAAATAGAGAGAATTTACATCTCTCTCTTTGGTACTCCAATCCAAAATTTGCTGTATGGATTTTTGCAGAGCTTCTCTCTGTAAAAGTATGCCATGGGACAGGGCTGCGAAGGCCCGTTCTGTCTGTGGGAGGAGAAAGGAGGACTCTCTCGTCCGTAGATCCGGGTTGATCTCCAGCTCTTTGAAACCCGGATCTGCAATGTATTCCTTCAGTGCTTTGCTATAGCGCACCTCCTTCCACCCTTTCTCATCGAAGTGTTGCATTTTTTTGATGGTGGACAATAATTTGTCCCCAGGGGCTGGCAATACTGGCTCTTTCATCGTAATTGCCGGTTCTGGCATGGCAAACACTAGGGAGTGTTCCACAGTGGGATTTCTCCCCGGAAGGCCCTCAGGAAAGTCAGAATGCTGACTTTCCCTCTCGTGCTGGGGTCTGCCCGCCAGCAGTCAAGGAGGGGCTCTCCGGATGACTCATCCTCTCCTGTGCTGAGGTTTTCCCGTCAGCAGCGAGGAAAGAGGAGCCCTCTGAGTCAGAGACGCAAGGAGTGTTTTGCACGACCCCTTGAACGTCCCTAGTATACACGAACCTTTGAAGATCCCTCATCTGCTTTGTAAGCTTTTTGAGGATCTTCCTCTGTGAGGGTCTTTTCTTGCGATTATCCTCGGAAGAAGATCCGGAAGATGAAGAAGAGGAAGATGTTGAAGAGCTGCGTCTTCTCTTAGGCGCACGCTTTTTTCTTTTCTCTCTTGAGGCACTGTCGCGACTTGGCGTGTGTGAAATAGTGTCGGCCATTTTATAAGTTTATATTGTATCGGCACAAAGCACAAAGAAAAAACCGAACAATAAACACAATAAGTGAATCACTGCAGCTTTTGTTCCCACAAACACTTAAAAACTATTTATAAGAGCGTCCTTCGCTAAACTAAACTAATTAATATAAGCGTCCTTTCGCAACTACTGCTGTCTCCACACAGCGACAGTTAACAGTATGAAAACTTATTAAAGCGTCCTTTCGCACAAATAAAAGAAAGCACAATGTAGCACAATATCAACTTTAACTCAGAATATACGTTTTTTAAGCACAGATTCTAACAAAAAGGCAAATATTGGTTTTGAAAACTTTGACAGTTAACGTAAGCGTAACTACGCGCGGCAAATGTCGATGTCAAAATTGAGGAAACATCATGTTGATAACATAACGAACTGCGCATGACAGGGGTAACACTACAAAGACGTTCAACAGATATGACGTAGTACAGATGAGAAAAGGCGGGAAATACAACGTCGCGGAACTACAATGTTGGGTCATATCTCACAATATATATTCTGGATAAGGAACAGACCATACATAATAAATAATTAAACAAAATGTAGTTGAACTTTAACGTTATAATTAAAAACACCAACTGAAAATTACACAGTAAATACACACATGTCACTACGAAGACAAAGCTGAGTCCAAACTGAAGTACAAACAGAAAAATAACTACACTCGAATCTTTACCAGTGCAATGACAACAAATTACGATGAGATCAACCCCGACGCATGGCGTGTTCAAAGTGTGCGTGTTGTAAGTTATCTTGCAAACAACTGACGCCGGCGGCCAGACATCAATGTCGAACGTTCAGTTGAAAATCGAGGAGCGCGTTGTATTTATTATTTTGAATGCTATTTCCATATTTTCTTTAATAAAACTACAATAGTATTTTGTATAATTTTTATTTGTATTTATATTTGTACGTAGTGTGTATACTAATTTTAAAATTTTATTTATAATGATTGAAAAGTATCAGATCATTGCGACCCGCTTTCAGTAGTCTCGCGACCCACAGTTTAAGAAGCCCTGGTATATGTCATACCTCTCAAAGTAATGGCATCAAGGGTACTAGGCAACCCTTGATGCCATTATTTCTTAGGTGTGACATATCAACATTTGTGTGATGGGAATAACTCAATACAGCAAAACTGACTCATGCCCCTTTACCGTGTTACCACAGCTATATGGAAAGAATTAATATGTCAAAATCAAACTGTTTATCATATTTTGAACCACTCCAGATTAATCATTCCAACTGATCACACTCACCGATAGTCAACCTATTTGAATAGGTATTAACTAGGTAGGTATGTTGTATATGATTGTTAGATATTTCTATGAAAGGTGACAGTTTGCGTATGAAAGAGAATGAAAGATGCAATGATAGTGGTATAAAAGGGATCGTGAATAGTAAGGTGCCTGAAGTCGAAAGTATGATTGAGGATGACCGAACAGTTGAGAACTCGCAGTCGTGCGAGATGGTCGTGTGCGTGTGGAGTTGTGCGTGAGGGATTTATGATACGCGTGTAAGTAAGTCGAGTCGTCGCGTTACTGTATTGTAAATGTCGTTGGATGTTGAATAAATGGTTTAATTATAACAGTCGTGTTTGATTACTCCTACCCTCACCAAACTCCGCAACTCAACTCACATTTAATATGATACACATACATATGTGAACTTCCTTAAGGAGTACACAACACAGAGTCTCGATGCTTATGAATCGACTCAAGGCTTGGTTAAGAGCACTCTTTAAACCTAGGTAAGATTCCCAATTCCTCTGTGTCACGCTTATCACACGACTTGAAATTTTTGGAAGTTGTATTTTTCACAAAAACTTTATATAAGCTCGGGTAGGTCAAGACTGCTTGACATAATTATTATTCATGGGTTTTAGAAATGGGGATGGAGTAGGTATCTGGATATTCAATAATAATTTTTTGGTTATGTATCGTTGCAAAACAAGCTTTTATTTCTCTTTCATAGGAATTTCTAACAATTATGGTGATAAGCTCGCTACTAACAGCTTTTATTTTCAGATTTTATCGCAATGTCAAAATATTGAATTTCTGTGATCCAAAGAATGGGTCTGGGATAGAAATATGTTACGATGAGAAACTGTATTTTAAAATGCAAAGGAAGAAAGGCAATGAAAAAGTAAGGAGGGAAAAATCATCTAAAAGATTCCTGTACGGATCTTTGTTGCTACTTACAAAGGGAAGTTTTGATGATGTTCTGTTTTGTACTATTGTGGATAGTGATGATGCCTCATGTGGAGTGGTAAGTCAGAATCATTTTCTATAAAACAATTGTAGTGCACATTACCTTTCTACAGAAGTTATAAATTTGTATCTAATTTGTTTTCATCACAGATAACAGCATCATTGGATGTTGAACATTTCTCTGAAGAATTATTTAACCATAATTACCTGATGATAGAGAGTGACGTGTATTTCCCACCTTACATGCACATTATGGAGATGCTGAAGCGACCAGCATTGGCTCAATCATTTCCCTTTGAGGAGTACATCATTCACGCAAAGGTGGGAAGACCATTTTATTCATTTCATAAATACTCGATAGTCTTCAACTAATGAATGAAATAAATTTGTTATCTTCATTACATTTCAGGCCATGCAAAAGCCTCCTAAATATTTAACGGATCAGGCAATCAGCATGACGTTGTTTAATAATTGTCAAGTTAGAAATGGAGTTTGGCCGAGTGCTGATAATCTGGGCTTAGACGAGTCACAATACAATGCTTATAAAATGGCACTGACAAAAGAATTTGTGATTATACAAGGACCTCCTGGGACAGGGAAAACATTCATTGGGCTTAAAGTGGCGCAGACATTACTAAAGAATTTATACGAAGTAGAAGAATATGATTCAATGGATGATGAGTTTATTGAAAAAGAAAATCTTCCTCCAATTCTTGTTGTGTGTTACACAAATCATGCTTTGGATCAGTTTCTTGAAGGTCTTCTGCCTTTTACTGAGCGACTTGTTCGTGTTGGCGGACAATCGAAGAATGAAACTCTTAAACAATTCAACTTAAATAGCCAAAGAACGTATTTAAATGAGGGATTCTTCCAACATAGGGATAAGGTCCAGGAAACTTCTTCAAAGATAGGACTCTGCAGACAAATACTGGATGCAATGAATAATCCAATGGAGATTTATGATGTAACACGAGAATATCCAACTTCAATCTCCAATAAGTTTTTTGCCATGTTCGGTATGCCAGATATGACAGTTCCTCCCTTGATAAATTGGCTGACTATGATGGACAGAATGTGGATGGTGCCTATTCACCAGAACTTTCAGTCTCTTCACTTAAACCCTGAGGAGGATATGTCTGATGAAGATGTGGATGAAGAAGATTCTGATGAGAATGAGTTCATAGATGATGTTCATAGACAGAGAATAGATCTTGATGATGACCTTGGTATAGAGACGAGTGTTCCATGTAATGTGAGATCTTTTAACATCCGAGAATTTAGAAAGAATGCTTTTGAAACAGAAAAGATAATAGCTGAAAGTCTGAAACAAGGGCAAAACTTGAGGCTTATTCAATCTGAACGCCGTGGGAATGCACGACGTTTTAATATGGCAAATATACTAGAGGTAGATTATTTGTGTATTTATGTTATGGTTGATGAACATACAGTTAGTTTATTGTTTGAATTCTGTTAAGTTAAAGTGATATGTTTATTTCTCTAGGCGAGATTAAAACGTGGTAATGTCGGCTACACTGCAGCTGTACCTGTGTTGCCAGGTGATGTGGGAGAGAATTATAATGAGGAACAACGCTGGGCACTTTATTGGATGTGGCATAATGAGGTCAAAGAAAAATACACAAAATCTTTAAATCATTTAATGGTAAGTAAATCAGACCATAACCATTGACACAACAAATTACAATCTTGTACATTTTAGGGACAAGTGTTGGGTTACCTGAGGTTGAATTTTCTGCTCATTCTTAAAAATTCAACCATACCTAAGGTTGAATTTTTATGAATGAGCGGATGCAAGAGTGTTGTGGACAGGACTTCCCCCTATAGTTCTTATAGTTCCCGGTCCCTCTGGAGTGTTTAGGTGTGTGGATTCTAGTTTTTTTTTCTCATTTTGATTTATGTAGTGATTTTTCTTATTGTTTGAAACATTATTGTATTAAATAACTGTTTGAGTTGAGGAGTTTGGTGAGGGTAGGAGTAATCAAACACGACTGTTATAATTAAACCATTTATTCAACATACAACGACATTTACAATACAGTAACGCGACGACTCGACTTACTTACACGCGTGTCGTAAATCCCTCACGCACAACTCCACACGCACACGACCATCTCGCACGACTGCGAGTTCTCAACTGTTCGGTCATCCTCAATCATACTTTCGACTTCAGGCATCTTACTATTCACGATCCCTTTTATACCACCATCATTGCAGCTTTCATTCTCTTTCATACGCAAACTGTCACCTTTCATAGAAATATCTAACATCCGGCCATTCTGAGTTCTCGTACACAATCCTGACATTCCTCATCAACTTTGATACAAACAAAACATCAAAACACCAGCAGCTAACATAACATCAGAATAACAGAAGGAGACATTCACAACGCTTCAAGTAGGGGGGCTCCCTGCGCGACTCGCTGTTCACCCCAAAGACCCGACTGTCTTTATCACCTACCCCGCTGTCTCGCCCTGTCTTTTGCTGCTTCTTCCTCCGTCATGTCGCCGTCAGCCATTCTTCCTTTTTGATTGCCACACATGATTCTAAAACACATCAACATTCACAAACTTTCACAAAAACAAAACATCAAAATACCAACAGCTAACCTTACATCAGAATAACAGAAGGAGACATTCACAACGCTTCAAGTAGGGGGGCTCCCTGCGCGACTCGCTGTTCACCCCAAAGACCCGACTGTCTTTATTGCCTACCCCGTTGTCTCACCCTGTCTCCTGCTGCTTCTTCCTCCGTCATGTCACCGTCAGCCATTCTTCCTTTTTGCTACACATGATTCTAACATACATCGACATTCACATCACACAAATCACCAAAACAACATTGACAATGACAAGACACGCCACGAAGGATGACGACAAAAGACTTTGATAACTCTCCGGGTAGGCTGGCCTCCCACGCGACTCGTAGATCGACCAGAAGACCACCTGTCTCGCCCTACACCATCGCTTCATCTCTGTCACTCGCCTTGTCCTCCCCTTCAATGCCTCTGTCACTACCCATCCATCTACATCCATTCATCTGGTTCATTTCATGCACACATTCTTCACCACATCAACATTAACAATATACCAAAATCAATACAACAAAAACATAACATGAAAATAACAATAACAATTAAACATAGCATCAAAATAGCAGCTGAAGACATAAACAATTCTTCGGGTAGGCCGGCTCCCTATGCGCCTCATAGGTCAGCCAGAAGACCACTTGTCTCGCCCCACGCCGTCGTCCTATCCCTGCCCCCGACCGGTTCTCCATCAGCTACGCCGCTTCACCATTATGCTCGATCAAGCACACGCCGCCGCCTGCGATGTATACCTAATCGCGCCAACGATACGCCCAGCACGCTATCTCCGCCTCGCCGTCACCGCCGCTCCATCCAGACACCGCACAGACGCGCTACCACCTTCACGACAAGTGTGTAGCCACGCCGCCGTCGCCACTCCGCCTAATTTCGCCGTCACCCGGCGCCGTGTTCGAGACACCACGTGGTTTGCAAACACGCGCCTATCTCTCTGCAACATCACTCCTCTCCTTGGACATAATTTTGTAAAACACATAAACAAAAATAAGCGTCTATATCGCACATAACAAAGTCTCACTGGCAACTACATGATAAAATAACGGTCTCTGTCCTGATTACACCAAAATTAAATCGTCTCTATCGAAAATAAATCATACTCCTGTCCATAACAACACATTCACTTTCCAACATAAAAATTAAACGTCTCTATCGTAAATAAAACACATCTTGTCTACAAATCACTAAAACAAAACGTCTCTGCCGTAAAACATAATGTCAAGATGAACACAACTGTCAATATTCGCGAAAAAAACACGCACATTCCCGCCAAATCGGCACCACACATGCGGACTCAGTAATCCCACTTCTGAAGTATTAAATAACTGTTTGAGTTGAGGAGTTTGGTGAGGGTAGGAGTAATCAAACACGACTGTTATAATTAAACCATTTATTCAACATACAACGACATTTACAATACAGTAACGCGACGACTCGACTTACTTACACGCGTATCGTAAATCCCTCACGCACAACTCCACACGCACACGACCATCTCGCACGACTGCGAGTTCTCAACTGTTCGGTCATCCTCAATCATACTTTCGACTTCAGGCACCTTACTATTCACGATCCCTTTTATACCACCATCATTGCAGCTTTCATTCTCTTTCATACGCAAACTGTCACCTTTCATAGAAATATCTAACATCTGTTTACGTCATTTGGGAAGCTTAGTTTTTTCCTGCTCTTGAGCCTAAGCTTGGCTCCAAGACTCACGGCTATTTAGAAGGATCGGAATAATACAGGAATTGAACAGGCTGAACTTGTCCGGACGCCATCCAAAAATATGTTCATGTGAATTGGTAAATTTATGAAGTTTTGTAATTGTTTCACACTTTGAAATTGTGAAATTGGAAAAATTTAACACTTATTTGTTGATTTTACTGTTACAGAAACATGGTATAGTTGTAAGTAATAGTTTTAGCAAAATAAACAAAAGTATTTTGTATCATGTTGAACTCATAAAGTGTTCTTGTTATACAGAAAATTATGAATAGAGAAAAAAACATTTGTGATGAATTGAAGCAAGTGGGACAGTTAAAGAGTTTGAAAGAAGCTGATGTTGTAGGAGTGACTACCTCGGGGGCAGCAAGGTTACAGTCTCTCTTACGATCTCTCAGGTCTCCTATTGGTGAGTGTGATGTGTCCTATCCTATGTCTACAACAATAAAGATTTAATATTATTTTATCTCTAAAGATTTCTTTTCATTTGTAGTTATTGTTGAAGAAGCCGCGGAAGTGATGGAAACTCACGTAATTGTATCACTGACCGACAGTTGTCAGCATCTAATTATGATTGGTAAATAAACACCCACTACTTACAATATGTGTGATGTTCTTCTATGTGACAGTGATTATATATGTATGTGTACACTTCTAGGTGATCATCAGCAACTGAGGCCTATTACAGCATCTTATACACTGGCCAAGCATTACAACTTGGACATATCATTGTTTGAGCGAATGGTTAAGAATGGCAATCACTGTCTACAGCTGACAGTGCAACATCGCATGAGACCTGAGATATCCAAGTTAATTACTCCTGCCATATATCCGGAGTTGCGGGATCATCCATGTGTGCAGAACTATCCTCATGTACTCGGGGTCAGGAAAGATTTGTTCTTCATCCACCACACTGTTCATGAGAGGAAGGTTAGTTCTGTAATATATTATGTATCTACATGTAGTTCATGTGATGTTGTTAAATATTTTCATTGAATCTTTCATTAATTATTACTTTGTAGGAAGAAGATTCCGTGAGTAGATCCAACATCCACGAAGCACAGTTCTGTTTGAGCCTCGCCAAATACCTGGTGCAGCAGGGGTACGAATCATCAGAGATTACAATCCTGGCCACATACTCAAGCCAAATGTTTTTGATGAGAGAGGTACCTATCTATTAACCACAATTTAGTATAGTAATAATTTACTGGGTATCTGTAGTACATTGTACTTTCATTGCCTTATTTATTTTATATTAGGAACGAAGGAACACATCTCTACTTAAGAATGTTCATATAATGGTGTTGGACAACTATCAAGGAGAGGAGAATGAGATTATTATTCTGTCACTAGTGAGGAGTAATGAGGAGGGAAACATTGGATTCCTGTCAGCTGTCAACCGTGTGTGTGTCGCACTGTCTCGAGCTAAACGAGGTACTCACTCAATATCTTTACATACTAGATATGTCTCTCTACATGGAATAAATATATGGCTTGCAGTGGTAATATCTTTATATATTGCAGGGTTCTACATAATAGGTAACATGAGTATTTTGAGAAAGAGAAGCCCCCTTTGGGAGGAAGTGTATAATGTTCTGGACTCTCAGCAATCCTTCGGGGAAAACTTAGAGTTGCAGTGCCAGATACACAGAGATGTCATTACTCCAGTTAGTATACTTCCAACTTGTGGAGGATTACTTCTATGAAGATAATATAAACTTCATAAGAAATTGCTAAAACATTAATGATTACTTCTCACGGTATTGGTGCTATCTTTTCAGGTTAAATGTGCTGAAGACTTTATTAAAGTAGCTGAAGGTGGATGTCAATCTAACTGTAATCGACTGATGAAATGTGGTCATTATTGTAAGAAATTGTGTCACGTGTACGACAGGGAACACGAGCGATATACCTGTATGGAGAAATGTGAGAAGTGAGTACCTGGATAGTTTTTATAGAGAGGAGAGTTCGTCGGTAGCCTGGAGGTAGAGTCTCGGCCTCTTGAACAAGGGGTCCGCGGTTCGATCCCAGGTGCCGGCAAACTCCCCTTTCACGACACAAGCTTTTAGCTTACTGTAAAAGGTGTATAAGGTTGTATTTGGGTAAACCCAGATATGGCTAATTCCTGTTCAAAACAACCAGACCATGTTGCTCAATGTTTTAGATTTTTTTTATACTTTGCCTGTTAATCGCCTGATATGTTGATACTTCCAAACAATTATTATTTTTTTTTTACTCTCAAAATTTTTTTTTTGGCGGCCATTTTTCTAAGGTGCCGAGGGGGATTTTTAATGAAAATAGATCTTTAGAAAAATTGTTGTATCTTTTTTATTTATTAATATATCGAGATAATTTAAAAATATATATTTTAAGTACAAAATTTTCTAGTTTCATAAATATTTTTGATCATCGGCATCTATCGAAAAAATTACCATATTTTGTTTCAAATTTACAATTCTAAAATCGAAAATTTCTCATTTTCAGATCATTATTTTAGAATGAAAACAACAAGTATCATCATTCATATTATTTATTTACAGAGATATTTTATGTCACCATCCTCAGAAGCAATGCAGATGAATTTAAGATAGTCCTTCTTTTTCTATAACTAGTCAAACATTGCACTTATGTCAAAAAATGCCAATTTTGAAACCAAATATCTGAAAAGGGACTGAACGTTTTCTTTTGAAAATTTTATTGAACATTAAACGTATTCTTGTTAATAAGTGGCAGGAATTTTATGATTGATATCGGAGCGGTTTTCGGGATATGGAGTTTTTCGCGCGGGCTGTTTTGATAAAAAAAAGTCAATACAAAATTCGTAATATTTTTTTTGTTTGTTAACGTATTGAAATAATTTACAAAACATTATATTAAGTAAGATTGAGACTATATTTTGGTATATATTGATATTCTATTATATATTTCAATAAATATCAAAAATTCATCTCAAGGCCATTATATGTTTTGTGAAAAAAGGTGATTTTTACACGAAATTTTTAAAAATAAAAAAGTAATAATCACAATTGATTTTTTTCCTGTGAATAACTACTTTATAGTACTTTCAGATAAAGAAATATGAAATGTCCAAAAGTAACACTAATTTTTTTATAATTAAAATAATGACACCCTTTCGACCCCAAAATCCATATTTTAAGACTGTATATCTAAAAACCGGTTAATTTTTTTTGATGAAAATTAAAAAATAGCATCAACTTATTACAGTTAATAAACCACAAAAATTATTTTTATGTAGTTCAAGTAGTTTTTAAAATATGATGTTTTGAAATTTCCATATAAAATACAAATAATGTTTTGAAATTTCCATACAAAATACAAATTTCAAAACACGGTATTTTTTAAACCACTTGGACTATATAAAAACAATTTTTGTGTGTAGTAAACTGATGCTATTTTCTAATTTTAAATTTAAATTAAACTAAATCATGCTATTTTCAAATTTTAATGAAAAAAAAATGAACTGGTTTTTAGATATGAGTCGTATAGTATCAAACATTAACAATCTCCATTGTAGGTAGTTTTATAGGAATCAAAATAAATGTTTTATTTTAAAATGTTCAACAGAATTGTTGAGATATATTATTTTATAGAAACATACCGACATATATTTTGATAATTATTTTTAAAAATGTCAAAATATTAAATAATTAAGCATTTATAACGAAATAACATTTGGAGATTGCTGACTTTGTTACTGAGTTTCGGACATTGTTGTTAATGATTCTTACACCTTGTGAGATTGTTGATTATGATACTCAAGTGTTTGATTCACGTGTGCAGTGAGTGACAAGATTGAATGACAAGATAGGACAGTGGCGGCTATTTTCCAATTAATCATTTTTGTTGAATATGGAATAAGTACAATGAGTATATATTTTCATTACTTATTTTGTATAATATATAGACATTTATTGACATGCATTATTACAAAATATGATATGTTAATAATATTAAAAAAATATTTAAATGTAATAATAATAATAAAAATAATTTAAAAAGTTGTAATATAATAATAATAAAAACTTATTTAAAATTATTGCATCTTTATGAAAAATCTCTTTTTTTGTATAAAAATGTCGATGAAAGTCAAACAAATCTTTCATTGTGATTAACATTTTGGTTACCCTTTTTGATGATTGGGATAGATCGGTAATTCTCGAGCGGAATATTTAAAATCAGGACAAAAAATTCGCTGATATTAAATGAGTAAGTACTAAAATATTTGAAGTGTGTCGTATAAAAAAGTAATGTTCACAATATAATAAAGATAAATATATACCTACTGCAAAAAATAAGACAGTATACAGTATACGTCACTGTATACAGTTTAAACTTACCTCTTTTCTTTGGCAATGTTCTGCTTTCAATTTGAGGAATTTCTCGTTCTTTTTCTTGCCGTATTTTTGGTCACAGGTGTAGGATAACATTCCATATTTAAAATAAAAATGGTTTAACTAACGAAAGAATAAAAAAACACTAAAAAACTTATAAAATCCTCTACACGACACGAGACGTGCGACCGCCAAAATGTATTGAAGTATTTCAAGAACAGGAGCCCTCTATTGGTCAATTTGGATATTGTTGCTTTTGATACGAATATTTTGGAGATTGTTGTTTTTTGATACCAAGTGTAATTTTGTTTTTAACTTTTATATGTGAAAACGTTGTTTTTGTTACTGATTGAATAATTCAAATAACTCTATAGTCTATGCTCTATATGACTCAATCAAAATCTCAATTTTGATTTTTTGTGGAGATTGTTGTGTTTGTTACCATACGACTCATATTATAGTCTTAAAATATGGATTTTTGGGTCGAAGGGGTGTCATTATTTTAATTATAAAAAAATTAGCTTTTCTTTTGGACATTCCATATTTCTTTATCTGAAAGTACTATAAAGTAGTTATTCACAGGAAAAAAAATCAATTGTAATTATTTCTTTTTCATTTTTAAAAATCATCTTTTTTCAATAAACATATAATGGCCTTGAGATGCATTTGGATATTTATTAAAATATATAATAGAATATCAATATATACCAAAATATAGTCTCAATCTTACTTAATATAATGTTTTGTAAATTATTTCGATACGTTTACAAACAAAAAAATATGACGAATTTTGTATTGACTTTTTTTTACCAAAACAGCCCGCGCAAAAAACTCCATATCCCAAAAACCGCTCCGATATCAATCATGAAATTCCTGCCACTTATCAATAAGAATACGGTTAATGTTATATAAAATTTTCAAAAGAAAACGTGTAGTCCCTTTTCAGATATTTGGTTTCAAATTTTCATTTTTTCACATAAGAGCAAAGTTCGACTAGTTATAGAAAAAGAAGGATTATCTTAATTCATTGCATTGCTTTTGAGGATAGTGACATAAAATATCTCTGTAAATAAATAATATGAATGATGATACTTGTTGTTTTCATTCTAAAATAATGATCTGAAAATGAGAAATTTTCGATTTTAGAATTGTAAATTTGAAACAAAATTTGGTAATTTTTTCGATAGATGCCGATGATCAAAAATATTTATGAAACTAGAAAATTTTGTACTTAAAATATATATTTTTAAATTATCTCGATATATTAATAAATAAAAAAGATACAACAATTTTTCTAAAGATCTATTTTCATTAAAAATCCCCCTCGGCACCTTAGAAAAATGGACGCCAAAAAAAAAATTTCGAGAGTAAAAAAAAAATAATGCTTGTTTGAAAGTCTCGACATATCAGGCAATTGACAGGCATAGTATAAAAAAAATCAAAAACATCGAGCAACGATTTTTCCATTTTTTGGTTGTTTTTGTTTGGAATCATACATATTATCTTTTTTAAAAAAAATATATAATAGTTGTCTTTATTACATTAAATATATAGGTATGTTCTTAATCATGGACAGTCACTGGTATATCTCACTGGGCTTTTGCCTGTGTTGAGATATGTAGTGGTGAACTTCTGTAGTGTCAGAGTTTTGCTAAGTGGTATGTCATATCTTTCCAGAATTATCTGTGATTTGGACCATAAATGTCAAGACCTTTGCTTCAAGGAATGCAGGTGCATGATTATTGTAGAGAGGACCTTGTCCTGTGGCCATGTGCACAAACTCTCCTGTTCTACAGATTACTTAAAAGTTAAATGTGATATTCTCGTAGATGATGTGCTGCCCATTTGTGATCATAAGGTGGAGTAACTATCTGCATAATTCAATCACACCCTTCATTGTGTAGATTGTATTGAATACATTAGAACTATCTTTTTAGGTGAAACGACCCTGCTACATGAAAGTGGGTGAAGTAGTGTGTCCAGAACCATGTGAAGATCGTCTCCCCTGTGGACACGCATGCAAAAGGAGATGTCATAAGAAACCTCACATGGATCCCGAACATTTGAAGGTAATGAAAGCTTGTTTTTCATTTAACAATAAATTAACGTGAGTCAGTGGATAAAGGTGTACTAAATTGACATGTTGATTGTATTTGCAGTATGTTTGTATGATGGACTGTGCCAACTTGAATAAGGGTTGCACCCTCAACCACACCTGTGTAAAGAGATGCCATGAGGAATGTTCAGCGTGTACAGTAAAGGTAAGTTCATTATTCAATAAGCCACTTTTCAGGTTGAGTCACTTTGCTGATATGTGTAAGGATGTCTTGCAATGTTAACACAATAATACCTACATACCTAATGTGTGAGATGAGTTAGCTTTGAATGTGTTGCATTTTTCAGTGTTTACTTTGTGTTGGACAAACTAATAATTTTAAGAGTTGGGGTGACTTTCAAATAAGTCCATTAACTAAACAACACAAAGATAACTACTAAAAATCTCACTTGCAGAACTCACACACCTGACAACAGATCCACACAGATTATAACTGCTTTACAGAATTCCTTATGCATACACCTCCACAGATATCTTGTTACATTTTTGGTTTAAGGTATAATGTCACATTCCTTATGTCTGATTATTATAACCATTATCATATGAGACTGTCTCTGCTTCTAATGTGCACAGTAGAGGTGAAAAAACTCTCCCTGTGGTCATCCTTTGACAGTTTTAGCCTTTATTATTATTTCATTTGTTGGCTTGTTTTATTGTATCTATTTGACAGCATGTCATTGATCCATTTTATTGTGGTGAGCTCTATGTATTTCTTTTTGCTTTAGTCCATTTTATAAATTTTTTGTTGGAGCTCCGTCAAAGACACCTTCTATATCTAAAAAAGCACATAAACCAAAATTTGCTTTCTTGGTATGCATGTTGGTTTATGTATTCTGGGTATTTTTGAAGGGTAGGGTCTACAAGATATCTGTGGATAACTTTTCCATAGTTAGTACTACATACATAAACTAACTCAGTCTTATTAATAAAAATCCGCTAAACCATGGTTCAAACCACTGATTTCGTGATCCGCCTGTAAGCGTTTAAACCAGCGATTAAATTTTCTTTATTAATAAAAAATATTTAAACCGTACCATAGACATCTGTACTTTATATAAATAATTTCATATGGCAACTTGAAAATTCGCTCTATTATGTTAGTAGCTATGTTATACGACACTAGTAAATGGACAAAATCAAAACAAACAAGCGGCTGTCAAAATATTATCTTATTGGCTTTTTCATTTGACATTTTGTACCCAAACACACTGAAATATAAAAGGCAAATGCTATTCGTAGGTATCATAAATAAAAGATATTATAAAATTTGTCTATGGTGAATTATTTCCATAGACAACATTAATATTAAACTATTTTGTTTATGGATATCCATGGATATCTAGATGTTTGCGAAATCTATTGTTCAGCGTAGGGTTGTAATGAATATCCGTATCCGCATCTGAAAAATATCCGCATCTGCAAATTTTATTTAAAGAGCTTTGAATCCGCATCCTTAAACATTTTTTGAGGATACCATGCCAAGCCAGATACATTTCTAAAATAAAATATTGAAAATATGTTTTCGTACTAATTCTATCCTGGTCGATATAGCAGGTATGCCAGTTCAAAGATGTGCTTCACATTTGTACAATAGTTTTTTTTTTTATATAATACATTCTTCTATTTTTTGTGTACTATGCTAACGACGTAATCATGTTTCCCTCATTGAATACCTGCCAAATACTAAGTTTCCTACAAAAGGCAAGTATTTGTAAAACATGCCATATAAGACATTTAATATCTTCAATTCAGTAATGAAGTAAACCACCCATTCTGAATGAATGTCTGTTAGCTTTAGTTGTTACGGAGAAGACTACCAGCATGTTTACTGCATGTGGTACTTATGGGAAAAAGCTACGATGGTGCGAATGAATGATGTTACCTGCTCTTACTCATTTCAAATGTAGAATTTCCGTTGTCGAACATTTTAATAATTTAAGTTTACGGAAACTTATATCAATATATTTTTATTTGCCAACGTATCGATATAATTTAAATCTTTTAAGAAAATACCAAAAATTTACATCATATGAAATTAAATAAGAAAATTGTCATTTTCACGCAATTTTTTTTCCAGAATAGGCTCTTTTGAACATTTTTTTTAGAAGAAGAAATGAATTATTCAAAGGCGACACTTATTTTCAATAGATAATCTAATTGATGGTATTATTTCGAAAAATCTAAAATTTATGGACATGTTCATAAAAAATACTCGTTTTTCTTTCTTTTTCAAAATTTAGATATATTCATTTTTATAAATGAGGTTGCAGATATCCTTGTCACCAAGGGAGTGAAGCAAGGCTGTGTCATGTCCCCGTGGCTGTTAACAATAATAATAATAATAAAACTTTATTGACAGAACATAATAACATAATTGTACAAACACCAGAATAAATAAAAACAATGTTCTGTCAAATGGCGGGCTTGTTGCAGTGCAACATCTTCCAGCCAACCATTTGAAAGGAAAAAAAAAATAATAGTAAAAAATAAAATAAAATATACATACATATAAACACATACATACATACACACATGCATACACATATACAGATAAAAGAAAATACTCAAATAAAAAATAAAAGATACATAAAAAAGATAGTATATCTAATAATAAAAATAAAATTAAGTGTGATATCTGTGCAAAGGAGAGGGGAAGGGGAAAAGGAAAAAAATTCTACCTATACCGACCGAAGAATAGAAATAAAAAAATAAAATAAAACCAAGTAACCTTCAACGCTGTGAAACTTTATTTTTGAAAACAAGAAATGATGAAGATGTGCGAACCTCCGCTGTTCAAACTATTCTTCGACTACTGTATGCGACCTGTGAAAGAGATCGATGTTGGTGTCTAGTTTAATGGGTCTCGAGTGAATGCATTGATGTACGCAGATGATTTGGTGCTAATGGCTGAGATTGAAAGGGATTTCCAATTTAAATGTTTGGAGCAAGTAAGCGAGTATGCACATTTGGGAAGTATCCATGTTTGCGAGGGATGAAAGATACGATAGGGACATTGAAAGAAGGAAAGTGGCCGGTGCGTAAGTGAACGGTGCACTTCGACCCATTGTCAGCAATGGCAATGTGTCGAACATGGCTAAAATGCTGGTGCAAAATACCATTTTGGTACCATCAATTGCCTATACAAGCCAGACAAAGACGTGGTTGAAGGACAAAAGTGTAATAAATACAGTGGAGATGCGATCGTTAAGAAGAATGGTTGGTAGAACGCTGCGTGATAAGAGTAAAGAATGAGCGGATGCAAGAAGAGTGTTGTGGACAGAATGCGCGTGAATAAACTACTGTGGTTTGGACATGTTGAACGAATGAGAGAAGTAAGAATGACAAAGAGGATATGCTTTACTGAAAGAAAGGGCGTGAAGCGTAGGCGTCTGAGAACCACATAGCTTGATCACGTGGATCAAATTCTCAAGGACGGCCGTGTGTTGAGTAAGAGGAACTGACGTGTGTGCATAAGAAATTGTATGAGTGTGAAAGAAACGTGTAAAGATAGATCTTTTTGGCATTCCGTTCTCTCTGCCTACCCCATTTGGGTTTATAGTATACCTAGTATAAAAATTTGCATACTCAAAACAGTCACTCCAGATCCGAATCCGCATCCTCAAAACAGAGTCACTCCAGATCCGAATCCGCAAAGTAACATCCATTACAACCCTACTTTGACGAAGTGTAGGTAAGCTAATTTTTTAGCAATACATTATTAAGAGTGTTGATAAAATATACCCCCTATCCCGTGGAGCACCCGGTAAAGAATTGGTCTCCCACTCTTCTCCATAAGTTTTCGAGTGTCCTGTAAAAGGCAGGTGTTCGAAAAAATAAGACATTTACTATACTATACTATACCATCACGGCATATCCCACAAGTGGGGTAGCCAGCAGACCAGCTGCATATAAAACATGCAAGCTGTCTTCTACGTGCCAATATAAAATTAAGACATTCAGGATGGGTGGCAAACCTCATCGCAGAATTTAAGATGTAAAATGTCTTATTTTTTCGAACACCTGCCTTTTACAGGACACTCGAAAACTTATGAAGAAGAGTGGGAGACCAATAAGACATTTTACATCTTAAATTCAGCGATGAGGTTTGCCACCCATCCTGAATGTCTTGATTTTATATTGGCACGGAGAAGACAGCTTGCATGTTTCATATGCAGCTGGTCTGCTGGCTACCCCACTAGTGGGATATGCCGTGATGGTATAGTAGTAGATAAAATATATGAATGCAAGAAAAGAACTTTGGATCCCTATGCATTTTAATGTTATTCGAACTTTAAACCTGGTTTAACTTATAAAAACTAAAAATAAATTGTCAACATAACAGGCTATGGAGAAAAGAGTGAACAATTTTTCTCGAGGCTATGTAGACCTAAACAGCGCTTTTTATTTAAAAATAAAACATCCTTGTTGTAGTACCAATAGATCTTAAGTTCGCAAACGGTGAGTTCATAAACCTTAAACGACTCTAAATCGTTTTATTACACTTTATCCGGTTATGGAAACTACGTTCTCAGATAAAATACACGAACTTAATGCTACTTTATACGGGAACATGCCTCTAAAACATGAAATATACAAGTAGACAAATGTGTAAATGAAATTGCACTATTCAAACATTGAAAATGTGCTTCCTCAATTAAGAAATCGCTTGTAAAGGAAATTAAACTGATAACGATCAATCCACACGGACGACATAAGCCACAGATTTCGATAATTCGACAGACTTCAAAATAGTGTGGCATTGTTTACAAAAAAATACGTACGTTTAGCTACTTATTTGACAGACGTCAAAGCAGCGTGCTTTTGTTTACATAAAACCACCTATACGTATGAATAGAAAAATATGATAAGGAAGGGTTGTATAATTGAAAAGCAAATGTAATGGAATGACATTTTATTCATTTATCAAATAAATCATAATCTGACACACAATCAGTGATATGGGTATAACATAACACTGCACACAATATGTATTACTAACGATCAGTAAAATCTTATTTTCTGCTTTCCCTTTTACATTCCAATGATGTACAGGAATAATTTTCAATTCAGAATCAATCAATATAACTTTCATACAACATGGAAAAAAGTATCTCTATCACGAAAGAATTAAATGCTTCTATCAAAAAACAAAGTACGAAACTGGTGTTCTGTCACACGAAAAAAGTGTCTTTTATCACAAGAAAAACAACTGATTTAATTAAATTCACATTCGGATACTAATTAAGCGTATTTTTAACCCAAACCAACTCCGATAAATTGTAAAAATGACTGCAAAGCGTACATGTAAACCCGCATAGCAAACATCTGACGTAAAATCCAACATGGCGGGCAGATGACGCCGATTTAAACCAACACCACCATACTTAAACCACCTCGAGAGGCGGGTCAACCACTTTTAAACTAGGTTTACGCTGATCAACGTTTATCAATACGTTTTATGTCTGATCGGTGGTTCATCTCCTTCTAGAAATTTTATCTACGTTTATTAATAAGACTGACTGTGATTGTTATTAGTTTTATGTATAAGCAGTATATTAGAAAGGGACACCATCTGGATCGTGTGTGCTTTAATATTATGCCTATGTGAGTTGCCTAACAGAATAAAGAGGTAGTTAATAGAAAAGTTTTACCTACCATTAAAACTTATATTATGTACCCAGCCTTATTTAAAACCTTATTTAGAGAATGCGCCGTTAATTTCCCCCCTTGTGCCGTTCCTACTTTGTGTTTTCCCATCTTTTATATATCTATGATACTGCAGTCACCAGCAGGAAGTGTATATCAAATACCTTTCTATAGTTATCTATGACTTGTCAAGATGACGCCATTAGTTGTTCTCAACAGGCAGGCCTTGCCTAGGTTTTAAATAAGGCTGGGTACATAATATAAGTTTTAATGGTAGGTAAAACTTTTCTATTATGTATTCCCAGGCCGTTATTTAAAACCTTATTTGAGATATGTTTGTTATCGCCTGGTGACTTTAAAACACGCTAATGTGATGAAGCTCAAGATAAATATAATTGCTATGTTTAATATGAATTTAAAACATTACTATCTTAGAGTGGTTGGAACAGATGAGCCAGTGATGGAGTTGACCCAGTGGTGGGGTCACTGTTCACTTCTCGACAGTAGAATTTGCTGAATGTATTGGCACTTTGCCAATTCCCTCGGGCCAAGATGTCATCTAAGGTGAAGTTTTCCAACCAGTTGAGTGAGGCTACAGCAGACCGAATACTTCCAGGAGGTGAAGATATCCCAGCAGCTGACAGGATCGACTTAACCCATCCTGCTATTTTAGTCTTTGAAGCAGGTTTTGGGGTTCCACCAACTGTTAAGAACAACGCGTCCTTAGTGTCGGGGGATGTTCTACGCGATTCTGAAAGTCTGATCACTTCCCTAATCCAAAAAACTGGATCAATATTTTGACTGTTCGCCTTCTTCAATCTCCAACCTGATTGTTGGTGAGTGAAGGTGTCTGTTTTAGACCCAAATAATGGCCACATTGAAAGACCCTCTTCATCAAAAGTAAGATTATTTGATAAACATGTTAAAAGGGTTAAGTCATGCACTCGTCGGCCGGATGCTAAAAGAAGAAGAGTACAAGCCCTTCTATTAGCTTCATATAAACTTGGTTTTTGGGGAGAGTTTTTCTCTAGCCATGACGTTACTATTCTGGGGTTCCAGATCGGAGGTTTCCTTAACTTAGGCTTCGATAATAAAATTGATTTAATTATTCGTTTTACTAAGGGATGATAGCTAAGGCTTCCTTCTGCGTGCGGGCTACAAAATGTGCAAACTACAGATTTATGTACTAATATAGTGCTAGGTGAAAGTTTCCCTTTAAGGAACAGGTCTGACAGAAATCTAGCGACCTCGCCGCCATCCGGTTTTTCTGGATTGACCCTATTGTCTTTGGACCATTGTAACCATCTCCTCCATGCGACTTGGTAAGTTTGTAGGGTAGATTTACGCCAAGACTTGTTCAAAAGCTCTTTCTGTTGAGGAGACCAAGATTTCAATGCTTTCTTCCACCCCCACATTTCCATACCTCTAGTGTCATTTTGTTGACTTCCGGAGGTGGAAGGTTTGTCTTGGTATCTACCAATTTGTATTGGAGATTGGTCAACGTGAACGGGGGACTCAGAGCCCGACTTTTCAGATCCGCTCTCCAAAAAACTTTGTGCCACCTGGGTACTACTATGAGGTAGGTTCCCTGAGCCTGGTTTAGGTGTTGTAATACTCGTGGAATCAGACAAGGTGGGGGGAAGATCCATGCCAACTTGTATTTCCATTGACGACTCCAAGCATTGTGAAAGAGAGCCATTTGATCCCGTACATCCCATGATACATACTTTTCTACGACGTGAGCTGTTTTGGAGGCGAAGAGATCGACGAGTGGTACACCCCATTTTTTGAAGACTACCGCTGTTGCTTCTGGCAGAAGATGCCACTCGGCCAGCCTCTTGTGACGTGACAGGTGATCGGCTACGCCGTTGAGTCGTCCCGGGAGATAGTATGCGGACAGATCTATGTGATGCTGATCCACTATCTCTAGCACCTGGCGAGTCAAGGTCAGAAGAGCCTGTGACTTGGTGCCTCCCTCGTTGCGAAGGTAAGAGACCACCGTTTTGTTGTCGGACTGGATCAGGAGACCCGAGCCCGACAGCTCTAGCGCGTGTGGAGATAGGGCTGCCAGCACGGCGAGCATTTCCTTCTGGTTGCAATGCAGGTTTTGTTGGTGAGGCAACCACTCTCCGCTCAAGAGTTTGTCGTCTAGAAGTGCTCCCCAACCTAGATCCGAGGCATCTGTGGTTAGTAGATGTTGGAATAAAGGCGAATGTATTGTGGATTTTTTGTTCATGTTTTGCTTCCACCATACCATTTCTTTTATCGCTAATTGTGGAACTGGAGTTCTTCGTAATGGGGGGAGATTTCTTATTCTGTGGTTGCAGTACTGGAGTCTTCTGCAATTTAATCTTCCTCGGGGTATCACAAAGTTGGCAAAATTCAGAATCCCTAGAAGAACCTGGGACTCGTTTAATGACCAGGTTCCTCTCAATGAGATTCCCTCTAATATTCTGGAGAGCTTCTGAATCTTGTTGTTTGGTAGACTTTTCTGATTTTTTGCCGTGTTCCATTTTATTCCTAAGAACTCTATTTCTTGTTTGGGTTCTAAATTGCATTTTTTGAACTGTACATTCCAGCCCAGTTTTTGTAGGATTGTGACAAATTCCTGTACTTGATTGGCTAATTTCTCTGCAGATTGATTTACTATCAGAAAATCGTCCAGATATACCACTATTCGATATCCTTTCTCCCGAAAGTATTGGGCTATCCAATTTGTGACTGTTGCGAAACCTTTGGGAGCGGAGCTCAGACCGAAAGGTAAGCATGTCATTTGTAATGTGTCCTGCTTGTATACCATTCGTAGATATCTTCGATGACTCGGATGAATAGGAATGTGAAAATATGCTTGTGACATGTCTATTTTCACCATCCAGTCTTTTGTTTGGAGGAAGTCTGGAATGCGATGATGGTTTATCAAGCGGAATCGCCCCGCTTCCACAAATTGATTTAGTGGTCTTAAGTTGAGGACCGGTCGTTGAGTGCCATCGGCTTTTGGAACCAGGAACATTCGGGAGAGAAATGACGGAGAGTGAGGGGCTATCTCCAGTATTTGGTGTTCTTTCATCTCCATTATGCATTTTGTCATTTCTTCTGACACTTTGGTCGTCACCGACTTTTTTGGGAATTGATGTATAATGAGAGGAGGTTTCGATTGAAAGGGAATCCTGTAACCTGATAGGATTTGCAGTATAATAGGAGGGGGGTTTAGTGTGATCCAGTAATCTATAGATTCTTTTAATTGCCCCCCTCGAAATGGTATATTATCTTTTTCTACGTTGGTCAGCACCACTTCTTCGAGGTCCATCCTTGCGGAAACCTTCTCCGCGAGAGCAGCTTTGAAAGGGCCGAAAGCTTAGGTTGCTCGTTTCTTTCCTCCCTGCATCTCTCCTAGCCAATGGGCGTTTAAATTCTGTTTTCTTCCCCATCAGAGTCTTCCCTTTGATCTGGCTCTTATGTATGCCTGAGCCACTCCCTTCTGGTTTCCGGTAGTATGATGTCTGCTTAGGCAAACATCTTTCTAGACCTCCCATTTTTTGTATTACCTCCATTAGTTTGGTACCTTCAAACAGACATTCTTCGCTAGGAGGTATTTTGCGGAAAGCTGCTTGGACCCTAGAATCTTCGATTCTCTTTAGGATCAGGTCCCGTCTCTGTCCTATGATGCTGGCTCTTTTGCCGCATACCATCTGTGTGAGGTCCTTGGTAACCTTTTGGTATGCGGAATTACCTCCAAACAGAGTCTGTATCTTGTCATAAAGGCTATCCGGAGCTATTTCAGACTTTGCTGACCAGTCCAAGAGGTCTTGCAGGGAGTTTTTAAGATGTTCTCCCTGCATAACCAAGCCGTGCGTGAGGGCTCCAGTAAAATTGTCCATGTGCACTGATGGATCACTATCTGTGATATTTCTAAATTCATCATTTACCTCGAGAGCACAAAACATAGGCTTTGCATTGTAGGTCTTTTGTACGTCGGCGAACCGTACATTTTCCCACTCCGGAGAGCCTAGATGTTGCCACTGCATTCCTTTGCTCCTCCTGCTTTCCTTGGCCTTTGGAATCTTTGGTTCGGCCAAAGATGTCTCCACCTCTTCTAAAACGAAGTCTAATGGACTTGGTGGTCTCTTCAATTGAAGACTTGAGGAGCCTGATGCAATTGACATTTCGTCGCCTGAGTCGCTTACATCCGTGTCGTCTTCTTCAGGTTTTGAAGCGTGAGGTGTGGGTGAACGATCCATCAAAACTTGGATAATGTTGGTAAGTTTGTCTACCCTATCCGAGAGTTCGTCAACCCGCGATTCGCGCGCCTTGTTCGTCTTGGAGACTTTACGACGCTTCGCTTGGGGTGACGGCATTGTATCATCCGTATGTATGATCTCGGCAACCTCAGCACTTGATAAATTCTCGATCATTATATATTTACACCAGTACAAGAAAAACACGTAAAAATAAAGAAGTAGAAATCTTTAAAAAACAAAACAACACAAAAGAATAGTCTGAATTAAAATAGTTCACATGGGAAAACACAGATATCAACAAAAATACAGTCAGTAGGAATATTATGATCTATTGCGCATCACTTTTCACTACTCGTACAAATTATGTACGAATAGACGATTATTGACTTAATTTTATGTTGATTTAACAATTAATCAACACATCGAACAGCACCGCTGTTTTCTTGCGCAATAATCACGAAAAATATACGAAATACTGAAAAACTTTCACAAGCTTTGTACGATCGTGTCGGCAAAGTGCGGGAATTAACACGCTAATGGCGTCATCTTGACAAGTCATAGATAACTATAGAAAGGTATTTGATATACACTTCCTGCTGGTGACTGCAGTATCATAGATATATAAAAGATGGGAAAACACAAAGTAGGAACGGCACAAGGGGGGAAATTAACGGCGCATTCTCTAAATAAGGTTTTAAATAACGGCCTGGGAATACATAATAAGATTTGTATCTTATAGGTGTTAAAAAAGAAAAATTGTGGGCATATCCTAATGGTAAACTGCCATGTAAATGTGGAAGAGGTGGTTTGTCCTAATAAATGTAAAAGATCTCTGCCTTGTGGACACCATTGTAAGATGATGTGCAAGGATACATGTGATCCCTCCAAGTGTTTAGTTAAGGTTAGTAGCACATCTCTTCACTGTCATGTACTATTATAGAAATTTAAACATAAATAGTCATTATTGTGACAAACTATTATGTAACAGGTGAAGAAGTTACGTCAATCATGTGGACATGAAGTGGACACGACATGTGGAAAAGATCCTGAGACAGTAATATGTCGCCATCCATGTAACAAGACCATGAGTTGTGGACATAAATGCAAAGATCTTTGCTACATGAAATGTAACACAGATAGATGTAATGAAATGTTGACAAACACCTACCAGAGCATGTGTGGACACACATACAAGATTCCGTGTAAATACTCTAGGATGGGTAAGTATTTCCCATTGTATAGAATTCAGATGTCAGACACAAGGAATTGACATCTAATGTGCATATTGTGAATGTTCACAGATCCTAGTGTCGGGAGAGTATTGACCATGAAATACTGCGATGAGCCTTGTCATGCGGTGCTAAAAGGATGTGAACACAACTGTAAGGGCACATGTGGTAAATGTTGGGCAGGCACTTTACACGTGCCTTGTGCTGAGCCATGTGGTAACATTCTTGTGTGTGGACACATGTAAGTAACAAAACTTTTTATACTACGTAATTATGATTGTATTGTTTATTATTTTACCGTAGCACTGCCACCATTAGGTACATATATAAACATTTTCAGATGCAAGGATCCATGTCGCCTGGCATGCCCTCCATGCAAGGTGAAATGTGAAGTGAAATGTAAACACAGCAAGTGTCCAAAGACTTGTGGAATACCGTGTCCTACATGTAAGGTACGTATCTCATTAAATAAATAATATTGTTATATGAGCGTCTGTGAACTTTAGTAAGACAATTTGAATTCCTCTGATTTAGGAACCTTGTCAGAGATCCTGTCCACATGGAAGATGTAACAAGAAGTGTGGGGAGGAGTGCAGTATCCCTCCTTGCTCAGAACCATGTCAAAAGACTCTGAAGTGTCGTCATCCCTGCAGGGGGCTGTGTGGAGAACAGTGTCCTGATGTCTGCAAAGTTTGTAAACCAGATGATTATCCGGAGATATTCTTTGGAGAGGAAGATGAAGAGGATGCCAGGTTGGTGATACATAATCCATATCAGCATTATGGGATTATGGGTGAAGATTGGAAGCGTCTAATAAATATTATATTGTTTGATTACAGATTCATTAAGTTGGTTGACTGCCCTCATGTAGTTGAGGTAGGAGGCATGGACACATGGATACAGGGAGATACAGAAGGAATGATCCGTGTGGGTGAGTGTCCTCACTGCAAGTCAAGAGTTATCAACACACCACGTTATGCAGACAGAATGAAGAAAGTGCAGCGAGATATACAGGCGGCCAAACGTCAAGTGTTTGGAGAACGTAAAGGAATAGTGACCAGAATGTTGAATATACAGGAACAATTTAATTCTCTAAAGCAGGAATCTAAGCTGCGCACTTTTCTAGGTAATTTAATAACATAGCATTACTTCTCTGTTCCAATTTTTCTGATCACATGCTATGATAACCTTTTCCTGTTTTATAGGTTGGCAGAAACACACTGCATGGCTTGAAACAAATATTAAGAGGAACCTTGCACCTGTGAACAACAAACAGAACAGACACAATGCTGTAACTGTGTGCTTGACTGATGTCAATACTTTTCAGACTCAGTTAGATGTGCTGCAGCAAATATCAGATATTATCAAAGAGCCTAAAACACTCTCCTGTTTATACGTACAATACTTCTTGGAGAGATTGTTGAAGAGTCTCAAGCTGTGCACCAACAAGGTATCCGACCAGCAGTCCAATGACTTCAACCAACAACTAAACAAGTTAAATATGTTAACATCGGTCTGCGAAATAGAGTTTTGCCCCGATTTTGAATATTGCTCTAAAGAGTCAAAACAAAAATTAAAGCAAATCAAGGATGAGATATTTTACTCTGTGGAACCTTTTGGCGAGGATGTAACAAGAAAATATAAAGAGAAATTAAATATATTAAGGGAATCAGTTGGAATGTCTCCAGTTACGGATCAAGAACGTAAAATGATTGTGGCTGCTATGGGCTTTAAGCAGGGACATTGGTATGCATGTCCCAATGGTCATCCTTATTGCATCGCTGACTGTGGTGGTGCTACGGTGGTTAGCAAGTGCCCAGAGTGTGGAAAGAAGATCGGTGGCACCTCACATCGATTGTTGGACACAAATAGAGTTGCCACCTTTATGGATGGAGCTAGGCACGGTGCGTGGCCTGGGAATTACAATATTCAAGACTATGCATTATAATGTGGAACAGTCAATGAGTGTTAGAGACGGAAATAATGTCTTTTTGACAAAAAAACACATTTTACAGCATGGACATACAACTAATGAGAAATGATGTCTTTAAAAAATACAAAACAAAAATATTATTTGAGTGTGATAGGTCTCTTTATCTCGCAAATTCAGGAATATTGTCTTATTTTTGTCCATTCTGTAAAATAAGGTTTTTGTTGAATATATATATAACCTTTTTTCTTCTACCCTTCAATGTCTTCTGATAGTTTTTTAAATTCTATGTGAGTGCTACAGCTCGTGTCCTGCATCACTCAATTAATTTAGATTCGAGGTTCCCAAACTTTTTTTTTCTCATAGACCACTTTCGAAAATTTGCTGGTTCCGGTGGACCTACTCTATTTCTACCCCCCCCCCTCATCACCATTATTGACTATTTTTCCAGCCAATAAAAATCTTATCTCTCCCACTAACGCCCCCACCCTTCCCTAACAGCTCCCACTAACGCCCCCACCCTTCCCTAACAGCTTATTAGTCATTAAATTATAAATAGTTCTAGTGCTTATTTAGTTTTAGATTGACACTCGTCAATGGGTGCTTCCAGATAGTAGGATGTGAAGTCGAATCAATCTTCAATCATTTGGTGACGATCCGCATTTTCCGGAGAAATATTCTAATGAATGCCTTGGTTTCCCGTCCTTATACGGGTTATGAAGGCATTCATTCGAATATTTCTTTGGAGAATTCTCCGAATCGTCACCAAATGATTGATGATTGATTGACGCTCGCATCCTAATATCTGGACGCAGCCAATGACAAATATTAGTGTTGAAACCGGTATTGTTTTATAAATTGTAGTGGTGCAGTACGTAATAACTAATATTTAATATTTTAAAGTATCTTGGATATAGTTTTACGTAAACAGATAGCCTTATTATAATATTATAATAGAGATTGAAAGTGTGAACTTTGCATTGAAAGGATGAAAGGAAATGTATGGTAAAAGTCTGAGAGAGAATAGTTATAATTATGTAGTGTGTGAGTCTGTGTAATGTGATTGTGAAGATTGTGTAAGCTCTAATATAAATAAATATTGTATACTTTTTTATATAATGGCTAAATATTAATAAATACATTGTTTTATATATCTAAATTGTTGTTTTATTGGCAACTTCTGTTGGTGCGAAGAGGAAAATTATTTTCATGTTGCAGTTGGCTCTGCTGATTGCTCAACGTGTTGGAAATGCCGTGATGATTTTCCATTATGAGTACCGAAAGATTATCCAAGCGAAATACGCATTATTGAATAAGGGATATATTACCACATACCAGTACTGAATAATGTGAATCTTTTCTTTTTAAGGTCTTAGTTTTCAAAATTATTGAATTGAAATATTTGCGACGACTGGTATGTTTGTTTTTTTTTTTGATACTTGAATAATACACACAAAAGGAAGTTTTAAACTAAGATATGATTATGACTGATTTGTGTTTTGGTAATTACCTAATGTCTTTTTACTTGGCAAGGCAGTATAGAAGGCACAAGGCTGGTACCTGCTCACGTAGATTCCGCATGAAACTCCCATTGCATCTACTCAAAATGTGAGCCAATAATGTAAAGGAGAGCTAAAATAATTGTCTCACGTTTCACTAACCAATAATAGATCCTAAGAAAATTCTGAATTTTTTTCAGATAAGGACAAACTAAATCTACACTGCATGCTTAATACAATCCAAATCCTTCCTATGTCGGATTAGACATACTTATGGACTGTTGAAGATAATTATATGACCGACCTTCCTCCTTTTGTGGGTTCTGTCCTTCCTTGGAAAGCGTCTTTTTATTCGATTGTAATAAATTTCTATGAAGCATGACAGTTTGGCTATGATGTTTGGGAGTCATCCTCATGGCTTTAAAATGTCTATTTTACAGATTTCAAATGCTGTTACGGTTGCCACCCCATACTTTATAATAAAGATTGTGTGTTATTTCAGGTAATTGTACTCTATACTTTATGTGAACAATAAAGTACACGAAAATACTTTTAAATAAATAAATAAACACTTTATTCAATCAATATCAATGTACAAACGTTGAGACAATATATCACCAATTGGCTTCAATTAAGTTGCAGCAGCCTCATTAGGTTGCCCTGTATCGAGGCGTACTGCGTAAAAAAAATAAATACAATCAACAAGGATTAATACATCTTACAAAAAAAATATATAAAAATAATCACATCAGCAAATTGATAAATCGATAACAAATGAATAAATGGATGAATGAATAAACTAATAGGTTAAAATGAATAAATATATAATAATAATAATAATAAAGACAATTTATACTTGGCGCCGTTTAATGATCCGTGACCATCTCAAGGGCGCCATGATTTTTCTTGAAAAGCAGTGTTTTCAGCTTACTCCTGAACGTTACAGTGGGCTGGTTCTTTCTTAAATCCGCTGGTAATCGGTTCCACGCAGTTGGCCCCGCAACGCTAAAGCTCCTCTCTGCGAATTTGGAAGTGTTTGCCCTGTTGGGCTCGACAAGCTTGTTTACAGCGGTGGAAGCTGATCGCAGTGGTCGCCTCAGAGTTTCGTCGAGGGGACATAGCTCAGCGAGGCATAGAGGTGCTGTGCCGTTCAAGGCTTTGTGGACAACAAATAAATTAATCAATAAATAAATAAAGTAGTAAAAGAACAAATGTACAAACGAACAAATTAATCAATAAACAAATGAATAAATAATAGGTAAAAATAAATAAATAAATACGAAATAAGCAAATAAATCAATAAATAAATAAAGAAGTCAAAATAAAATTGTCAGTAATAAAATAAAATAAATAAAATCTGTATGCATAACATAAACAAAATATACTGCAAATAACATAAACAATCAATATAGCAAAACAAAACATGCACTTAGTCAAAATTAAAAAATGAACGAGTAGGTATATGTATATTTTGTCAGTAAATAAAAATAAATTAAATAAATACTATATGAATAACATAAAGGAAACTAAACACCAGACTTCAGAATAGGTACAGTAACGAAAATGGAACAAACAAACAATTCGATCCATGTATATTAGTCAATCAAAGAGCAAACAACAATATAAATCAAACATTGAACAAGCAAATGAATACACTGCATACAAAAAATAAATGATAAGAAACAAGTCAGTATAGAAATTAGTCCATAAATTTTAAAATTAAAATGAAACACAGTATCAATCAATCAATAATTCAAGTAACATGAGTAAAAAGTTTGCTTTTCGCTTCAGACCGACCCATCTCCATTAACCAGTTTTTAATGTTTCGTACAATAAAGCTTAGACTCACATTGAGCTTAAGATGATCAGGCAACAAATTGTACAGCCTTGGTGACAGATAAAATGCTGATCGCTGTCCAAGAGCCGTATTCACAAAGGGAACGACACTGACACCTCTTGTTATGGATCGAGTGTTATGACTGCCTTCAGCGATAGTTTTCTCTGTCCTACTTGCAGCGTAACGTTGAATTGTATCTTTAATATAAATTTGCCTGGCATCAACTTATTTCGCATGATTTAATTACTTTGGGATTTTGAAAAATTTAATCGTCAGTATTTTTTATTTAATGAAATTGATTGAAATCAATAAAACTGAGAATGATTGATTGATTTTTTTTTGCATTTTTGCAGTCTGCTAAATGTCTAGAAGACAATTATTGCATAACAATTTTAGAAATTTATGGGATTTTGGTTAGTCTTAGAGATGGATTAACTAACACAAAGAAATAAGATCTCTTTGTTGGCTATGAAACAGGCAAAAAAATAAACTGTTATCTTCACCGGAACTGACTAGGAAAAATCACAGGATTTTTTTATTATTTATTGACAAAGCCCTAAAGTACCTCAATAAATAGTTTTATTTTAAATACACAGACTGGCTATTTAAACTTGGTAATATAAATTTAAAAAGCAATATAGAATTTGATAATATTGTAAGAGTAATTAAAAATTTAAATCTGCTAAAACTTAATGTAGATATGGATGACCTTTATGGAGAAATCGCTTTATAAAACCAAAATTTGAAAAATATCCGTAACAAAATCGAGGGGATCATAAAAAAATCTCAAATTCCTATACCAGTAAAATTTTGAAATGTGAGACCTAGTAAAAACAGGTTCTCACTTTTGAAAATGATTACAAATTAGTGGATTGCAAAGTTTATGTTTATTTATTTTATCAAAATATAAAACTTAACATAAGTACAATAGTGATATTATTGCAATCTTTTTTAATACAATAATTTAAAATATTCTTCCACATTATGGTTTGTAAGAGATAATTTTGAAGCTTTTGATATGTCGCCGAGTAGCTTTATTGGACAAAGCACATCAGGATGGATTTCATCAGGTGAATGTTCCATCTGGGTAACAAGAACATAATATGGTCACTTTTCCTTTTCTAAGCTTTGTACTTAAATTTACAAATCGTCGCTCAGCGTTCAATACCGCAAATTCGACAATTGAGGTGAAATTGTTTTTGTTTTTTTTAGATATTAGTACAGAATGTTAAAATACGCGATTGTTTATACAAAAAATTCCCCAAATATTGTCCAAACTACTAGAACGCCGTATGGAACAAAATCGTGAATATGGACTGGTCGCTAACCTAACTTTTATTCAGTTTATTGGGCCTCTTGTAAAATTTTGTAATTGTTAAATTCGCGGTATTGAACGCCGAGCGACGAAATGTAACACATATAAAACCATATTGACTTCATTTATCTGAAACTCTACGAGCAGCTTGAAGGGCTGGCTGACTGACAAGAATATCCCCGTGTGGAATCTTTTGATTATACTCTATCAATATCTTTATACCACTTCCAAGCTTACTCTTCAACCATATGGCGGAGGTTTTGCTCGGCCAGAAGACAAGTCTATTCACACTGTTCTATGTCGCAATGCACTTGTAAAATTAACTTCACTTAATACCATTAATTGACTGATCCACATTATAATGCATAGTCTTGAATATTGTAATTCCCAGGCCACGCACCGTACCTAGCTCCATCCATAAAGGTGGCAACTCTATTTGTGTCCAACAATCGATGTGAGGTGCCACCGATCTCCTTTCCACACTCGGGGCACTTGCTAACCACCGTAGCACCACCACAGTCGGCGATGCAATAAGGATGACCATTAGGACATGTATACCAATGTCCCTGCTTAAAACCCATAGCAGCCACAATCATTTTACGTTCTTGATCCGTAACTGGAGACATTCCAACTAATTTCCTTATTATGTTCAATTTCTCTTTATATTTTCTTGTAACATCCTCGTCAAAAGGTTTAACAAAGTAAAATATTTCGTCTTTGATTTGATTTAATTTTTGTTTCGACTCCTCGGAGGAACATTTAAAATCGGGGCGAAACTCTATTTCGCAGACCATTGTCAACATATTTAACTTGTTTAGTTGTTGGTTGAAGTCATTGGATTGCTGTTCGGATACCTTGTTAGTGCACAGCTTGAGACTGTCCAACAATCTCTCCAAGAAGTATTGTACGTATGAACAGGAGAGTGTTTTAGGCTCTTTGATAATATCTGATATTTGCTGCAGCACATCTAACTGAGTCTGAAAAGTATTGACATCAGTCAAGCACACAGTTACAGCATTGTGTCTGTTTTGTTTGTTAGTCACTGGTGCAAGGTTCCTCTTGATATTCTCTTCAAGCCACATAATGTGTCGCTGCCAGTCTGTACCTGTAAAATATATATTTTTACATAATTCATGATACATTACAATTGGCACAAAAAGTAGCATAGTAGTAGGTATGAAACCAATGTTATATAATCACCTAGGAAAGTTTGGGGCTTATTATTTCTTTTGAAAATTTCGAGTTGTTCCTGTATATTCAACATTCTGGCCACTATCTCTTCAGATTCTCCAAACACTTGACGTTTGGCCGCCTGTATATCTCGCTGCACTTTCTTCATTCTGTCTGCATAACGTGGTGTGTTGATAACTCTTGACTTGCAGTGAGGACACTCACCCACACGGATCATTCCTTCTGTATCTCCCTGTATCCATGTGTCCATGCCTCCTACCTCAACTACATGAGGGCAGTCAACTAACTTAATGAATCTGTAATCAAACAATATAATGTTTATTAGACGCTTCCAATCCTCACCCATAATCCCATAATGCTGATATGGATTATGGATCACCAACCTGGCATCCTCTTCATCTTCCTCTCCAAAGAATATCTCCGGATAATCATCTGGTTTACAAACTTTGCAGACATCAGGACACTGTTCTCCACACAGCCCCCTGCAGGGATGACGACACTTCAGAGTCTTTTGACATGGTTCTGAGCAAGGAGGGATACTGCACTCCTCCCCACACTTCTTGTTACATCTTCCATGTGGACAGGATCTCTGACAAGGTTCCTAAATCAGAGGAATTCAAATTGTCTTACTAAAGTTCACAGACGCTCATATAACAATATTATTTATTTAATGAGATACGTACCTTACACGTAGGACACGGTATTCCACAAGTCTTTGGACACTTGCTGTGTTTACATTTCACTTCACATTTCACCTTGCATGGAGGGCATGCCAGGCGACATGGATCCTTGCATCTGAAAATGTTTATATATGTACCTAAATTGTGGCAGTGCTACGGTAAAATAATAAACAATACAATCATTATTACGTAGTATAAAAAGTTTTGTTACTTACATGTGTCCACACACAAGAATGTTACCACATGGCTCAGCACAAGGCACGTGTAAAGTGCCTGCCCAACATTTACCACATGTGCCCTTACAGTTGTGTTCACATCCTTTTAGCACCGCATGACAAGGCTCATTGCAGTATTTCATGGTCAATACTCTCCCGACACTAGGATCTGTGAACATTCACAATATATGCACATTAGATGTCAATTCCTTGTGTCTGACATCTGAATTCTATACAATGGGGAAATACTTACCCATCCTAGAGTCTTTACACGGAATCTTGTATGTGTGTCCACACATGCTCTGGTAGGTGTTTGTCAACATTTCATTACATTTATCTGTGTTACATTTCATGTAGCAAAGATCTTTGCATTTATGTCCACAACTCATGGTCTTGTTACATGGATTGCGACATATTACTGTCTCAGGATCTTTTCCACATGTCGTCTCCACTTTGTGTCCACATGATTCACGTAGCTTCTTCACCTGTTGCATAATAGTTATAGGTACATAAACAATTCTTACATTTGTCTCAATAATGACTATTTATGTTTATTACTGTATTGTATTACATTTATTAACTGTACTAGCAAAGATAATGTTCTCCGTATTATTGTTACCTGATGGGTAGGATATAAATTTCTAGTATGATACCAAATTTGTTTTAGCAACGAACACATAATAGATCTAAGTATAAAAATGTACCTATGTAAAGTAATATTATATTTGTGTTATTATGTATGTATGTTTGTAAGAGTGCGCAGGTGTTTATATTTTTGGGTTTATTTTTTTGATATTTGTAAATGGCGTAAGCCGTATGTTTAGTTGAATAAATAAATAAATAGTACATGACAGTGAAGAGTTGCGCTACTAACCTGAACTAAACACTTGGAGGGATCACATTTATCCTTGCACATCATCTTACAATGGTGTCCACAAGGCAGAGATCTTTTACATGTACCAGGACAAACCTCATCTTCCACATTTACATGACAGTCTACCTTTAGAGTATGCCCACAATTTTTCTTTTTGTCCATCTATAAGATAAAAATCATATTAACTACCTCTTTATTCTGTTAGGTAACTCGCATAGGCATAATATTAAAGCACACACAATCCAGGTTGTGCCTTTCTAATATACTGCTAATACATAAAACCAATAACAATCATAGTAGGTTTATATAATTATGTAGTACTAACTATGGAAAAGTTATCCACAGATATCTTGTAGACCCTACCTAGTACACATAAAACAACATGCGTACCAAGAAAGCAAATTTTGCTTAATGTGCTTTTTTAGATGTACCTACATAGAAGAAGTTTTTGACGGAGCCCCAACAAAAATCTTATAAAATGGACTAAAGCAAAAAGAAGTAGAGTCCACCGTAATAAAATGGATCAATGACATGCTGTCAAATATATACAATAAAACAAGCCTACAAAATTAAATAATAAGGGCTAAAACTGTCAAAGGATGTCCATGTCCACAGGGGGAGTTCTTTCACCTCTACTGTGCACATTAGAAGCAGAGACAGTCTCATATGACAAAGGTTATAATAATCAGAGATAAGGAATGTGACATGACATTATAAAACCAAAAATGAAACAAGATATCTGTGGAGATGTATGCATAATGTGGTGTTCTCACTTTGGCGAATATCGCCAGGCACCAAAATATCGCCAGCCATTTGAACCGTGTGAACAAAATGACAGCTAGTCTGAAACGATAAAAACCAGTAGAAACGATATCGTCTCGAGTTGACCACCTTCCAACATTTTCGGCGGATTGAACGATTCGCGCATGCGCAGATGTGCGCGGCGTTCATATCTATGGTAAAAACTTTATAACCTAAATTTTATAATGCTTCCCGCTTCGTGACAGCTGTTATCTTTTTTGTTGGTTTGTGGCGTTTGTTTCCTTAATTAAAAGGCGCCTTATAACCTCTACTATAACATTTTCGACTAAAAATAAACACTTCGCGATCTCCATCTCGACGCTATTTTGAAAACAGTGTCAAAATCAAAGCGCATCTGACAGATCGTTTCTATATCGGTGGACTTGTGTGAACAAGTGTGACGATCAATGGGCGTACGGCGAATTTTGTTTTTTCGCCTGGCGTTATATTTTGAAATTCGGCTGGCGATATTCGCCAAATGTGAACACCCCATAAGAAATTTTGTAAAGCAGTTATAATCTATGGGTGGATCTGTAGTCAGGTGTATGAGTTCTGCATGTGAGATTTCTAGTAGTTATCTTTGTGTTGTTTAGTTAATGGACTTATTTGAAACTCATCTAAGTTCTCAAAATTATTAGTTTATCCAACACAAAGTCATCACTTAAAAATGTAACACATACAAAGCTAACTCATCTCACACATTAGGTATGCAGGTATTATTGTGTTAACATTACAAGACATCCTTACACATATCAGCAAAGTGACTCAATCTGAAAAGTGGCTTATTGAATAATGAACTTACCTTTACTGTACACGCTGAACATTCCTCATGGCATCTCTTCTGACAGGTGTGGTTGAGGGTGCAACCCTTATTCAAGTTGGCACAGTCCATCATACAAACATACTGCAAATACAATTAACATGTCAATTTAGTACACCTTTATCTACTGACTCACGTTAATTTATTGTTAAATGAAAAACAAGCTTTCATTACCTTCAAATGTTCGGGATCCATGTGAGGTTTCTTATGACATCTCATTCTGCATGCGTGTCCACAAGGGAGACGATCTTCACATGGTTCTGGACACACCACTTCACCCACTTTCATGTAGCAGGGTCGTTTCACCTAAAAAGATAGTTCTTATGTATTCAATACAGTTCACACAATAAAGGGTGTGATTGAATTATGCAGATAGTTACTCCACCTTATGATCACAAATGGGCAGCACATCATCTACGAGAATATCACATTTAACTTTTAAGTAATCAGTAGAACAGGAGAGTTTGTGCACATGGCCACACGATAAGACTCTTTCTACAATTATCATGCATCTGCATTCCTTGAAGCAAAGGTCTCGACATTTATGGTTCAAGTCACAGATGATTCTGAAAAGATGACATATATCGCTTAACAAACTTTGACCACCACTACGATTTCAATATATCCAACTTTCCTACTCACTTCTCGCATTTCTCCAAACAGATATATTGCTCATGTTCCTTGTCGTAAACGTGACACAATTTCTTACAATAATGACCACATTTCATCAGTCGATTACAGTTAGATTGACATCCACCTTCAGCTACTTTAATAAAGTCTTCAGCACATTTAACCTGAAAAGATAGTACCAATACCGTGAGAAGTAATCATTAATGTTTTAGCAATTTGTTATGTAGTTTTATATAATCTTCATAGAAGTAATCCACCACAAGTTGGAAGTATACTAACTGGAGTAATGACATTTCTGTGTATCTGGCACTGCAACTCTAAGTTTTCCCCGAAGGATTGCTGAGAGTCCAGAACATTGTTTACCTTTTTCCAAAGGGGGCTTTTCTCTTTCAAAATACTCATGTTACCTATTATGTAGAACCCTGCAATATATAAAGATATGTATTATCATTGCAAGCCATATATTTATTCCATCGGGAGATATGTGGACAGGTAATTTTCGTCTTATCCATAGCGGTAGTATAGAGGGTAAACCGGGGCAGGGAGGGGGAAGGAATAATGTTAAGTAAAGACTTGGGTAGGAGAGTAAAGGGATACGTACACTATGGAGGTAGGATTATTTTAGTCAAGCTAGATACCAAACCGGTAGACACAATTTTGATCCAAGTCTACATGCCAACATCTAGCCATAGCGACCAAGAAATTGAGATTTTATACGAAAACATCCAAAAATTGCTAGATGACACAAAAGCTGAGGAAAACGTTATTGTAATGGGAGACTGGAACGCAGTAGTAGGGGAAGAAAGGGAGGGATCAGTCGTAGGAGCATATGGGTTGGGCACTAGAAGTGATAGAGGTAACCGTCTCATTTAATTTTGCGCCAAAAATAAAATGTTTGTAGCCAACACGTGGTTTCAACACCACTATAGACATCGCTATACATGGAAATCTCCCGGAGACAGATTTCGATCACAGATTGATTACATTCTTACGCGTCAACGATACAGGAATCAAATTAAAGATTGCAGGAGCTTTGCAGGTTCGGACATTGATAGTAATCATAATATGGTTGTGGCGGAAACCATACTGAAATTCAAAAGGCTCGAGAAGAGAACCACAAAAAGATGGGACCTTAAACAGCTAAAAATAAAAGAAGTTAAAGAGAAATACGACGAAAAAACTAAGATACCTATGCGATTTTGAGAGTAATGAAAATATAGATAAAGTATGGGGCAAAATTAAAGAGAAAATAACCGCAGCCGCAAGCTAGGAAAGAATGGATCACGGACGATATTTTAGAAATGATCGAAGAAAGAAGGAAGCTAAAGAGCTCTAAAACAGAAGAAGGGAAAAAGGAATATAAAGCCCTTAGAAATAAAATTAACAGAGAATCCAAGCTGAGAAAGGAATGTTATTTGCAAGAAAAATGCAAAAATATTAACAGAAATATAAAACAAAGGAAATTTGAAACCGCATACTCTGAAGCAGGGATGTTGCGAATATTCGCATCCGCAAATGCGGAGCTTCCGCATGTATTTGGACATCTGCATCCGCATCCGCATCCGCAATAATCGTTGCGGATGTTCATGCGGATGCGGATGTAAGACAATTTGCGACAAGAATGAAATGGGGCGAGGCCGTCGAATGGCGCGTGCCGTTCGCACTTGACACTAACCAATGGGAACAAAAAAATTGGTGACAAGATCCGACGCGTTTTTATTTTTGCCTGTTTTATTTTATTTTTGCAAGTAACAAAAAAGAAAAAATATATTTCGCCAAAAAATCCATAATATTATTGTAGCAACAATTTCGTCACATATTTGACAGTGGTGCCTACCAATTAAGATAGTTCCTACTTTTTTTCTATAACATCTTAAACTTGCACATCCGCGGATGTGAGCCTTTAAAAATCCGCATCCGCATTCACATCCGCGGATGTGTAAAAATCGACATCCGCAACATCCCTGCTCTGAAGTAAAGAATTTCTTCAATGACAAAACACAACTACGACGTGCTATACAAGATAAAAACGGCAAACTGCTGTTTGAGGACGAATTGATCGTAAAAAGATGGAAAGAATACCTAGAACAATTATACAAAGGAAAGAACATAGTCTAGGAAAGCAAAGCACTAGAAGCAGAATATGACGTAGAAAATAATGGAGATGACATCTTAAGAAGTGAATTTGATATTGCCTTAGCAAAGTTGAAATACGGCAAAGCACCAGGTATTGACCTGATTCCATCAGAGCTGCTTAAATCCGCGTCAAAAGGCATGCTCGATACATTGTATAAGCTTGTCTGCAAAATATACGACACAGGAGAGATACCTGAGGACTTTGCCAAATGTCTGATACGAGCGATTCCTAAGAAAGCAGGCACGACAAAGTGCGAACAACACAGAACCCTAAGCATGATATCACACGCTTCTAAGATACTCACCAACATTATAATGAAAAGGGCGGAAAATAAAATAAACGAAACACTTTCAGAAGATTAATTTGGATTCCGCAAAGAGACAGGTACAAGAGATGCAATCCTGAGTCTCAGACTTACTCTTGAAAAGAGAATAACAATTAATAAAAACACATATATAGCATTCATCGACCTGGAAAAAGCATTCGATAAAGTAGAATGGGAACAACTTTTTAACACCCTCAACCAGATAGGAATGAGTTATAAAGACAGAAGAGCAATCTGGAGCTTATACAAGAACGAAATGGCTGTGATTAAAAGCGGAGAGAGCTGCGCAGAAGCAAAGGTCGAAGAAGGCGTAAGACAAGGATGCTCAATGTCGCCAGCTCTCTTTAACTGCTATATACAGCGAGCCATTGATGAACTGAGAGAAGAAATGAAGAACTGGACAGGAGTAAAAATAAATGGGAAAAAGGTCGACATGATAAGATATGATGACGACATAGCACTGCTCGCAGACTCCGAGATGGAGCTGAACGAAGCCTTAGGAAAAATGGAAAGTATACTGTTGTCAAAGTACAACATGAAAATAAATAAAGAAAAAACAAAATGTATGGTCGTTGGAAAAGAGGAAGCGACTGCGAACATTGCCTTAAATGGAGTGAGCATCAAACAAGTAAGTGAATTCGTGTACCTGGGCAGCAGAATAAACCAGGATGGACGCTCCAAAGCAGAAATTGTAAGCAGAATAAACCAGGCAAGGATTGCCTTCAACAAAAAATCGAAGATATTGGAATCCCCAAATATTGACTTAAGCGTAAGGAAGAACCTTACTAAAGCCTTTGTATGGAGCATTCTGCTTTATGGTTGTCCCATACAACCATTGTGGTATCAGTTAGAGAACATTCACTATAGGTACTCGTTTTCCTACACCGGGATCAAATTGGTATCAGGGCGCACACTTTTTGTTAAACGGTTCTTTAAAATGGGGAAGGTTAGTCACAGCTACATTCCATATTCCATAGCGCGCGCGCGCATCTCAACAGATATCGTGAACACGGAGAAATCCGAGCGACAAACGAAAATAAAAGACGACATGTTTCGTTGTAGCTGCGTTCTATCTGTATGGTGCATCGTTGTTTTGTCGTAAAATTATTAATGGCGTTGATTGCAGTAGCGTTGTAATAAGTGTTAAAGTATTTCGGAGATCATCGTCATTTTAAGTGCGAGATGTTGATTGACTGTGCAGTTTATAAAAATATTCACGAGAAACAAGAACGCCATATGAATTCTGAAGGTAGGAGTTATTGTTTTATAATTATAATATTTATGTATCTACAAAAATTAAAGAAATTGATACCACCAGCTAACTGGCAAATGATATTGGTAAAATAAGGTTAAAATATTGACGAATATATGCCAAATTTGTTGTAATAATCAGATAAATTGCATTTTTAAAATGGCTTGGTATTTAGTATCATTGTTCCAATATGGCCACACTCGTTTAATGGACCTTAAATGGCTGTCAAACTGTGCGGCAGTATCTGATATAATTATGTACGTAAATTAATTTTCTTTGAGTAAAAATATTTTTTAATATTTGGTATTTTGATGTTTTTAGATATATGCAATCTTGCAGACCAGACATGCACTGTGAAGGAAGTAGACACTTTTATCCAAAATAGTGTTATTAACCATACCCAACAAAGGTTGAAAATAAAGGCGTAAGTATTATTCATTACACATATACCTATAAGAAATTGAAATTCTTGTGTTTTTTCTTGTGTGTACTGCTTTATTTAATTTGTTATATGAATGATGATGTGCAAGAAGAATAAAACAAATAAAATTATTTGTTTTATTCTTCTTGCACATCATCATTAAAATTATTTGCAAAGAAAAAATAGTTATTAAATGAGTAATATTTTCTATTTATTTTCAGATTAAAACAAATAAGAAAATTGGGACAATAAGAAGATATGCAAATTGAAATGGAAATGACCAAGTGATTTAATTAAAACCATTTTTTGAAGACACCGTTAGATCATGAAGTGAAATTTGACCATTTTTTACAATATCTTGCATCTAATTAGACCAGTCTACCTGCAGGAATTTGCAACAGAAATTACATAATTTATTTCAAAATCATTTTTGTTTATGTACCTACATTAAATTGTTTTACATATGTATGTGTGTGTTTTTTTAATATACTTTCCATTCCATACCGATGTTAGGGTAAGAGTTAAAAAGATGGTAAATATTTAAAAAAAAAATATACATAATTCACATTGTAGATTAAACAGGTATGAATGTTCTATAATTTTTATCACTCATAGAAATGAGTTAACACTTAACTCTGTCAAGATCGAACATTTTAATTTCACCTTGCTCATACCCCTTCTGTGCAATGTTGAGAAACACTGGTATTGTTTTGACAACTGTCAACCAAATTATACGACCAAGACCTTGAGATAACTTTTTCTATAACCGCTACTTCTTTGGGTACACTAAGTGTACTAAACATCATTCAGTGGCAATTTGGGTACGACGCGTAGACATTATTCATTTACATTGTGTTCTTAACATCACGCATTCTCAAATTAGTTGCAGTGCGTGGATATTGAGTGTACATTTTGTCATATAACCTTACACTATAGCGTTTAGAACACGGCGGGTGTACATCGTATGTACAATATGTGTATGGATTATTTTGTGGCTGATATTTTAGTCACGGCGACCATATTTGGTTGTATGGGGTGAGACATAGACCATCAGCAAGAGTGAAAGCGGACGGTTGGCGGCCTTTGAGATGTGGTGCTACAGACGCATGTTGAAGATCCATTGGTCGGAGCACGTCGAAAACGAAGAAGTATTAACCAGGGTAGGCAAAAAAGGCAACTCCTTAAGAGAATCAGCCAACAACGAGCTAATTGGATTGGCCACAACATCAGGCACCCAGGACTACTCATCGCCATCGCGGAGGGTAAGACTGAGGGGACAAATGGCAGAGGCCGACCAAGAGACGCATATATGAACCAACTGAAGAGGGATATGAACTGTGGCTCATACGTGGAGCTGAAAAGACTGGCTGAGAATAGAGACGAATGGAGAAGAAAAACCAAACTCGTTGCAGACCAATCCAATGGATTGTAACTCATTATATATAGAGAGACATATCTAGTATGTAAAGGTATTGAGTGTGTACCTTGTTTAGCTCGAGACAGTGCGACACACACGCGGTTGACAGCTGACAGGAATCCAATGTTTCCCTCCTCATTACTCCTCACTAGTGACAGAATAATAATCTCATTCTCCTCTCCTTGATAGTTGTCCAACACCATTATATGAACATTCTTAAGTAGAGATGTGTTCTTTCGTTCCTAATATAAAATAAATAAAACAATGAAAGTACAATGTAGTACAGGTACTCAGCAAAGTGTATATACCTACTAAAGTGTGGTTAATAGGTAAGTACCTCTCTCATTAAAAACATTTGGCCTGAGTATGTGGCCAGGATTGTGATCTCTGATGGTTCGTACCCCTGCTGCACCAGGTATTTGGCGAGGCTCAAACAGAACTGTGCTTCGTGGATGTTGGATCTACTCACGGAATCTTCTTCCTACAAAGTAATAATTAATGAAAGATTCAATGAAAATATTTAACAACATCACATGAACTACATGTAGATACATAATATATTACAGAACTAACCTTCTTCTCATGAACAGTGTGGTGGATGAAGAACAAATCTTTCCTGACCCCCAGTACATGAGGATAGTTCTGCACACATGGATGATCCCGCAACTCCGGATATATGGCAGGAGTAATTAACTTGGATATCTCAGGTCTCATGCGATGTTGCACTGTCAGCTGTAGACAGTGATTGCCATTCTTAACCATTCGCTCAAACAATGATATGTCCAAGTTGTAATGCTTGGCCAGTGTATAAGATGCTGTAATAGGCCTCAGTTGCTGATGATCACCTAGAAGTGTACACATACATATATAATCACTGTCACATAGAAGAACATCACACATATTGTAAGTATTGGGTGTTTATTTACCAATCATAATTAGATGCTGACAACTGTCGGTCAGTGATACAATTACGTGAGTTTCCATAACTTCCGCGGCTTCTTCAATGATAACTACAAATAAAAAGAAATCTTTATAGATAAAATAATATTAAATCTTTATTGTTGGAAACATAGGATAGGACACATCACACTCACCAATAGGAGACCTGAGAGATCGTAAGAGAGACTGTAACCTTGCTGCCCCCGAGGTAGTCACTCCGACAACATCAGCTTCTTGCAAACACTGTAAATATCCTACTTGCTTCAATTCATCACAAATTGTTTTTTCATTGTTCAGTTGATGCTAGAACATAAATCGATTTTGCTATACATAGAAGAGTTCAACTAGAAATTCAGTTTATTTAGTTATCAGTGGTGGCCTAATTTACATACCGTTATACTAGCTAATAAAATTAATAATTATTTTTATTGAGCAAATTATGTGTTGGAGAAAACCTGCCATACACACTAACAAGGGGTAAAATGATAAAAGTAGGGATAGGTATCTGCCTGCAGAAGACATACAACAGTGGGCACAATTCAGGACGTCGGCCACCTACTAATATGGGCACCGACGAGGGACGGCTAAAGTCCTGATTCTAGGAAACGACAAGGTGGTATTTGTCGCCATCTATAAGAAGTAGAAAGATTAAGACAGGAAAAGCAACGAAGAAATTGTGTGGTAATAACAAATAAAAATGTGATATTCAAAAAATTCTAATAAAATAGAAATTCTACAGGAGAGGAAGGGGTATTATTATTATTATTATCTTAATCGAAGTAATATAATTCTATGTCTGCACCCTGCACTGACACCATAACAGTTTTTAGCAAAGGCGATCTAAGCAGGAAAAAAAGCAAGAAAGAATAAAATATTCGATTGTTCATGTCTTCGCTAAAAACATCAATATACAAAACTAGAAGACAGTAGTAACAAAACCAAATAATTATCAAAATAATTATGATTCCGATCGCCGCACGTCCGTCTGCAAACTCGCTGCTAACTTGGAGTCCACAAAACCGGTGCGATTGTGTATACTTTTCACAAGTAATTTTACGTAGTAAGAAATTTTATTAATTTTATTTAGTAATTTAAAATGAAGTGTTAAAAGTTAATGTCGATGCAATCAATGAAATCATTTACCATTAGATTATTTAAGGAGTTTGTGCATTTTTCTTTGACTTCATTATGCCACATCCAATAAAGTGCCCAGCGTTGTTCCTCATTATAATTCTCTCCCACATCACCTGGCAACACAGGTAAAGCTGCAGTGTAACCAACATTACCACGTTTTAATCTCTCCTAAAGAAAAAAAAATCAGTTTTTTAATTTGATTTTTGCATGTATACTGTGATTTAGATCCGTTAACCACATTAGGGAGTACAATGTGAAATATGATTGCTGTGTGGAGAAAACCAAATCTATTTATGTTAGTTCTTGCAGTATTGCATCTATAATTATATTTTTTCTTGTACTATAAGTATGCACACTTTCCTTTGTTGTTTATATATAAATAGGACTATATGTAAATATTCTTGATCTTAAAAAAATGCTTAACAGAATTCAAACACTAAAATGTATGTTCACCAGCGAAATAAAATTCATACGTAAATAATCAACCAAAGTAATTTTACCTCTAGTATATTTGCCATATTAAAACGTTCAGCATTCGCAAGGCGTTCAGATTGAATAATTCTTAAGTCTTGCCCTTGTTTCAAATCTTCCGTCATCATTTTTTCTTTTTCAATAGCATTCTTTCTAAATTCTTGGATTTCAAAAGATGCCACATTACATGGAACACTTGTCTCTATACCAAGATCATCACCAAAATCAATTTTCTGTCTATGAACATCATCTATGAACTCATTCTCATCAGAATCTTCTTCATCCACATCTTCATCAGACATATCTTCCCCAGGGTCCAAGTGAAGAGACTGTAAGTTCTGTTGAATACTCGTCATAGTATTCTGCATTGTGTCCTTCATAGTCAGCCAGTTTATCAAAGGAGGAATCGTATCATCTGGTAATTTGAACTTTGCGAAAAACTTACTGGGAACTAAATTTGGGGAGTGTCGTGTTACATCATAAATTTCCAACGGATTATTCATCACATCTAATATTTTTCGGAGGCGCCCTATTGTAATAGACATATCTCGAAAATTATTCCGGTGCTGAAAGAATGACTTGTTCAATACAGATCTCCGATTGTTTAAGTTAAGTTCTTTGAGTTTCTCATTCTTTGACTGTCCTCCAACACGAATAAGACGCCGAGTAAAGGGTAATAGACCTTCGAGAAACTGATCCAGAGCATGGTTTGTGTAGCAAACAACAAGAACTGGAGGTCGTCGTTTTCTTTTTACAGTTCTTGTTAAAAATCTTTCTGGTTGTTCTTCTTTGTATAAATTCTTTAGAATTGTCTGCGCCACTTTAAGTCCAATGAATGTTTTCCCTGTCCCAGGAGGTCCTTGTATAATCACAAATTCTTTTGTTAGTGCCATTTTATAAGCATTGTATTGTGACTCGTCTAAGCCCAGATCATTTGCACTCGGCCAAACTCCATTTCTTACCCAAAAATTATCAATCACTTCCATGTTGATAGTTTGTCCCATTAAATACAAGGGAGGTACCTGCATGGCCTAAAATATAATTAAAATAACATGATTTCATTCTTTACTTGAATACAACAAAGTATAGATGAAATGAATAAAATGGTCTTCCCACCTTTGCGTGAATGATGTACTCCTCAAAGGGAAATGATTGGGCCAATGCTGGTCGCTTCAGCATCTCCATAATGTGCATGTAAGGTGGGAAATACACGTCACTCTCTATCATCAGGTAATTATGTTTAAATAATTCTTCAGAGAAATGTTCAACATCCAAAGATGCTGTTATCTGTGATGAAAATAAGCTGGATTAAATATTTGTCATATGTGGCGTACAGACAGCTGGATGCGAACGCCAATCATCAAGCATCAAGCGAAAATCTTAAATCTTTCGGCGATAATTTGGAGCATCCTCCGAAGAAATATTCGAATGAATGCCTTCGTTATGTATCATGGACGGGTAACGAAGGCATTCATTCCAACATTTCTTCGGAGAATGCTCTGAATTGTCGCCGAAAGATTTAAGATTTTTGCTTGATGTTTGATGATTGACGTTCGCATCCAGCTGTCTGTACGCCGCCATATAAGTATGTTTTAAAAATTATTGAGGTATAAATACAGTGGAACCTCTCATAACGAGTTTAATTCGTTCCAGACTCTTACTCGTTATGCAAAACACTCGTTATGCGAAACATTTTTTTCTATACAAATCAATGTAAAATACGATTAATAAAAATATGAATTTATGACACAAAATGAACCATTTTTGACTAGAGAATTAGCCGTAAACGTAATCGTTTCGTAGACATTCTTGACACTCCCTTTGAAGCATCCATCTTCTTAATTTTATCTTAGTTCTTGAAAATAGTGCAGATCGTTGATGTTGACCGATAGTATGTGCACGCTAGATATGCCACGCTCACGCCTTGTTTTCGCTTTTCAATGATTTTACGTTTCATTTCAACAGTTATTTTTATTCTCTTCTGGCTGTCTTCTTGTGTTTTTTTCTTCGGGGATAATTTTGAACGGATTATAATACTTAGCACATAAAAAAAATTACTAATAATATCAATACAAATTTTGGAAGAATGGATGATCACATGTGAAACCAAGGTGCTAACGGAGCTAGTGCTAAACACAGACTGATGTACTGGCGCGGAAGTCCCGGCTCACAAGGTCATAAGTGAATGTCGTGAAAAAGGGACTTACCGACCCTTCTATGTTACTCGTTATGCGAAATATCGCTCGTTATGGGAGCAACTTTTTCACTCGTTATGCGAATTACTCGTTATGAGAGGTTCCACTTTATTAATTATTGATCTGACTTACTATTCCACACGGTGCATCGGCACTGTCGGCAATGGTGCAAAAAATAAAATCATCAAAATCCCCTTTAACGAGTAGCAGTAGCGATCCGTAAAGGAATCTTCTAGATGACTTCAAACTTCTTACTTTTTGTCTATCATTTTTCGATTTGTGATACAGTTTCTCGTCATAACATATTTCTATCCCAGATCCATTCTTTGGATCACAGAAATTCAAAATTTTGACATTGCGATAAAATCTGAAAATAAAAGCTGTTAGCATCGAGTTTATCTCCATAATTTTATCATTCTACTAGAATATTGCTTTGTGTATGACATTCTTATCTGTGACATTATATTTTTATTTTCCTGTTGTTTAACTATCACTATGTCTATGTTAGAACATAGACTTTTATATATGTAAAATACCTACAAGTGTAGGTATGTATTTTCATTGTAATAAAGTGAGGCACCATTTTTCGGAACTTTTGACAAAACGGTTGGCGAAAAAAAGTGTGATAAATCGCTAAAAACGTCGACAAGAACTTCAAAAATGTGCAATTACGTTTATATAAATGTAAAAATGATATATTTTTACAAAAATGCGAGAAATAGTCCACAAAATGTAGGAAACACCACGTACGCTTTCGGCAACCGTTCTGTCAAAAAATTCATAGATTTTTTGCCTCACTTTTGTAAATGAGTCAGGGTTCTAGGTTTTGTATGATGGAATTCTGTTTGTTAGAAGCAAAGATATGTACACTAGATCGGTAATTCAAAGAAAAAAATCGTTCATGCGGCCGATCAAATTTTGCTTCCAGTTTTAAACTGACGTCGGTTGAGAAAGTTTGTATGACAACTGTAGTGTATGGACTTTGGTGCACGGTACAGGTTAAGTGAACCTCGAACATTGTTTTCAAGTGGACAGTAGTTATGATGAGTGAGTGGCAATGCTATGTAGTCTGTATAGGTTGGCTCACTGTGGGGAGCGGCATTATTATTAGGACGACCTTCACTTGCGCTGACAGGCTACGTGTTTGACAAATTGTGTTCGACAAATTGTAATAGGAATTATTTATTGAATATATTGTGTAAATATAAAATCCGTGTCGTTATTCAAAAAGAACCTTATATTGTTATACTTGACAAAGTATACAATAACAATATATTGCTAATGCTTGAAGGACATCGATGTTGGAACACAAAAAATCCGAAAAAAAGTGCCGCGCTACAAGTCTGGTATGTCTATGGTTAGAAAGATATTTTTTTGCGGTGAAAGAGAGTGCATTGATATTCTGAGAATAGTCGAGGGAAGGATAATATTGTTTTTTGAATGAGGTATATTGTGTGTGTCTGAGGTTTGAACATAATAGAGAGAAAGAGTGTAGTTTTACTGCAATATACAGATACGAGTTTAATTATTATTGTGAAGATTCCATAGCATTCTGTAATAATACTTACTTAGCACTGCCGTATCTCCTCCTCGCTTTTCTGTCGTCTTTTGTATATTCTGCGATGGCATCGCGTAATGGACTAATGTAGTCTTCTCTCATGAGTCGGAACTGTACATCCAGGTAGTGCTCAACACTTTGATAGGCTCCTTCAATAATATTTGGACGAAGAAAATGTGGTTTATTAAACAAATCCATCACTGTAGGTAATACGGGGATCTCACGAAAGTCTTCAGGAGGAGTTTCCAAGTGTAGATTATGTTTGGCTTTAGATGCATTATCATCTGGTTCATAATCTGAGTGACCCTAGAAATTAAATGAAAATTTGTAAGATTTGTTTGTCAAATGTCAACCAGCACAAGATGGAAGCAATAATGATTTTTTTTGGTAAAAGTCGTTAGATGGAAGATCACTATATATAGTGATAATCTCGCCACTGCGTATCATCACATTGTTTCTTATGTAAACTGCTTTGTTGATTTTGTTGTTTGAATGAAGATGTGCAAGAAGAATAAAATAAATAAATATTAGGTGATCGCATCCAATTTTTTTTATAACTTATCCTCTTTTTCACCTAATTATGTAGTTTTTCACCCAAGAAATGAAATGATTTTTAATAAATGTGCTTTTGCATAAAATAGCACCACTATCTACCAATCTACACCGAATCTACAAATCAGTCAAAAGTAAAAAAAAAAATAAGTAGGTACTTGCGACATCTCAAACGCATTCGAAAAATGCAACTAATATATTGCTAAAAAAAACTACACTGGATTCTTATTCTCCAGGTAAATTACTACATGTTTACATGAAAATAATTCAAAATAATCAACGTTTAGATACGTTCATCTAATCTGAAAATAAACCTTTTTTGTATTAGCAAAGCTAATCGTAAATACAAATTTGTTTATTCTGTACTTACAGCCCTTTTCTCTTCCTCTTTCACAGTAATTGTAAACTTTAATTGTAATTCTTCAAATGTCTCCAACACATTATCATCTAATGTCTCTCTGTGATTTGTTTGCAACCCTCCAATAGACAATCTCAGGATGTCAAACAAAGTTTTAAATTCATCCACAGCAGTGCCCGGGGAAAGTTCAATTATTGTTGAGCAAAATACAAACAATTTTTCAAAAAATCCATCAATATCATTCCAGAAAAGCATATTCTTTTTTTTCTCAATATTTTTGGTGTGATGTAAGTTCATAATATAATTTTTCAACACCTGAAGATACGGAGACTTGCATATTCTCACGAGGGTTTGTGACTTCAAGACATCAAATTCAGCACGACACATCTCACATAGGCACTTTAAAAGCAATACAATGAAATCAGGTGTGAGGTCATGTTTTGTGAAAATCTTAAAATTGTTTGAACAGCTAAAGAATTGTAATATTTGTATGGGCTCACGACAAGATAATTCTTCCAACTTCTTAAATCCCACTGGTACTTCTCTTTTTTGCCTTCCCTCTGGATTATGAGAAATCTGAGATGAACCATTTCCAGCACTATCACCACACTCAGATGGATAATTTCGCCTCCAATTTATATGATCCCTGTATCGATTTGAATTATTCCTTTGGTTCGTATTTGGTTGAATTCTTAAATTGTTGTTAATATTTAATTGTTCATTTTCTTGATAACTGTTTCTTCTCCAATTGTTTACCTCAATTCCACTCATTCTTTGTTGTTGAGGTTTGTCTCTTTCATTTATTATTATTGGTGAGTTTCTGTCACGGGACATAATATGAGAACTTTGTGGAATGCTCAGTTGTTCACAAGAAGTCCACGTTGAAATTCGTCGTCTTTGACTACTCATATTGTTGAATTCATCTGAACTGTTGTTAAATGGTTGTCTTCTATTGTTATTCGATTTTGATGAATATTGGGGACGGTGAGATGAACTATATCCTCCAGCACTATAATGAATGGAAGATAGATGACGATTTCGTAAGTTTGCTTCATCTCTGTATCCACTTGAAGTATTACTTTGGCTTTTTCGTGAATGTGGATCATTAGAATGCTGACTTTTTGTTTTAACATTTGTACTTCGTGAGTCATTTTGTTCATCATTGTCCAATTCTTGATAATCAAGGTAATTTTCATTTATCGGACGCTTTCTTTCTGAGGATGCTTGCTGAAGTCTCAATTGTAACCCAACTGTACGAATTGTCCGTGGGCTCCGTGTAGTTTGTGATCTTTTAGAGTCCATGTTGCTGAATAAATCAAACTTCTGGATAAATGACGCTGCCTACAACCTATATACTTATTATAGTTCAATTTATCGACCGACAACCCGATGGTGGCTGATGAAATAAGTATCTTCTTTCTGTAATAAATTGATATAATGTTTTAGGGCAAATTAAATTATCACTTTAAAATTGATAACAATGAAAATTATTCTTAGATGTAAAGGCCTAATAGGTATCATTGAGAATCACTCTATCAGTTCATTTGATTTTGACGATAATTGGACAAAGGACTTCTCGCGACTAGGTAGGGTTGCGGGTTCAAGTCCCGTCTGGGGCACTACCGAATAAAGTGACGTTGTCTTAATCTAAGCCTTATATAATATGATGTGTTAAATTTACATATTAATATACAACCTCATACAATGGTTAGTAATATTATTTTATACAAATAATAATTGTAAAAAAATAAATAGTTGTTGATATAAGTAGGTACCTTCCATATTGATATGCCAATATACAAATGTATCCTTTTGTCCAGTAAGACGGAAACTTTTAAAATAAGTATTTCTTACTTAAATGGAATGCAACTCTGAAATAAAATTGATTTATCTTATCAACATAATATGATAGGTACTGTTATTATATATTTATCTATTATAAGTATTAATTGCGTACTAATTGAATTTTCGTCTTCGTCGAGTGGCGTAACAATGATTGGCCCAAACCATTTATGTAAGGAACATTCCAGGGCGTTCAGGGGCCTTTCTGATTTTTCGGAAATGGCGGATCATTGTGTTGAACATAATCATTCATTTGATATAGACAGTACAGTGGTTTTACATTCCGAATGTGGTGACCGACGTCTGAACGCAATGGAAGCTTTGGAAATATTTAAGCATCAGGATAATTATGATAATATCCAAATTCCTGCTAAGTCCCCATTACTAGTTTACCCCGTCTCACCTAATGTTGTACCTACCAATGCCACTCTCCACTCTTCTACTTCAATCCCTGCACCCACCCCTCTCCCCCCTCTGTGACCACCTTCTTTAGAATTTATACCCTTCAAAGCCCGAGATCTGCTGAAATTTTGAAGGAACAAATAAAAGAAAGATATATGTTTTAACTATTATTTTATATTGATTGTTTATTGTTTTCAAAGTATGTATTTTTTATTGTATAAATATATTTGATTTTGAATTCATACAATCGCAGAATCTCCCATCCCATGTGGGGGCAGCCGGGTCCCCCGCCCACTGACGTGGTAGGGTCGGAGATGCCAACACTGGCATAGTGGTACTAGACTAGAGAGAGTTGAAATACAAATAAATATTGTCACCTAAACGGATAAATAGGAGTCCTTGGACTCCTGAAATATCCGACAAATAAAGCTATTTCAACTTATCGCTGAAAAATATAAAATGTTGGATTAAATTAAGATGTAAAATGTCTTTTTTGTACCTTCCATTTACAGTATAGAGTGGGAGACATATTCTTTGCCAGGTGTAAAAAACGGAATTTAATACCATTTTCATTTCAGCGATGAGTTGTCACCCATTCTCAATTCTCAACGTCTTAGATTTTTTTTTTGTTCTGAAAGGACGATTAGTATGTTTGTTACTTGCAGTTCGTCTGCTGGGTTGTCCACTTGTTAGAAATGCCGTGATGGTATGAGTAAACGAATGAGAAAAAACAGCTCAAATGGTTAAAATAATTATTATTTACGTTTTAAGACATTTGACATCTTCAATTCAGCGATGGGGGATGCCACCCACGCTGAACGAATTAACAAGTTTGTCACACAAAGAACGTGTTTATTAGGCACATGCAGTTGGGCTGCTCTGACCTCCTAAACAAACACGCACTTGTCGATCGACTACAAACAAATTTTCGGCAATCTACCTACATGTACCGTGTAATTATGCGTTAATCCGCAACAATAACGCATAATTACACGGTACATTGTAAGTAGATTGTCGAAAAGTTCGTCAGTAGTCGATCGTCAAGTGCGGTTTGTATAATTGAAAATACTGAATACTGATTGTTTAATTAAAAATACGACTTCACTGCGTTTGAATTATCATTATTGATTGTTTTCCAAGTATTTGAGTGATAATCGCGTTGTGAGTTTTATTACGCTGATAAATGAAAGTACTCTACACAATCAGTTCGAATCCATACAACATTTGGGCCCATTTTTATGATTATTAATTTTTTTTATTTAAATATCCAAGGCTCACCTTTTACATATTTTTTTTACATGTAAAGGTCAATGGACTTTGCATCCCTTGTGTCACCGCGACCATAGTAGATCTATTGTGACATTCTTCTGTGGCATATCTCACTCTCAAGACCTACATATGCGTCATGTAGCTCACGATTTATCTTGGTGTGAGAAGTTTCACTTTCTCTTAGTCCAGCAATGGATCTCCGAGGATGTGACTTCGTTTGCGAGCGAGTGCGTCACAAATTACAGAGGATGTGGATAGATGTTTCATTATCCTCTGAACAAAATCTGCAGACTGGGTTATTATACGACAGTCCAATTTATGGCATGTGTTTTCGTAGTCTGGTCCTGGTTAGTTAGTAGTAGTATCCTGTAATCAGCTCCTTCGCGTGTCTCAACCCTATGCTGTTGGACCAAATTTCATGGCTTTGATCCATACCCCAGTTTTTTAGGCTAAGCTTGATAGTGCTAAGCGGTAATCCGCATATAGGCTCGGGAATTATTGGTGGTAATATGTTACAAAAAACATAGAAAAATACACAAATAATTGTCTCATTCACAACACAGTTGGAGTAAAACAAAAAAAAAAAATGGCGAAGAACAGAACACAAATGGAAACCAAAGCATGTAACATCAGTAAGTATGTAACTTTAGTAAATCACAAAATATTGGAATGTCAGTATAGAATGTCAATGAAATGTTTAATAAAAATAGAAATAGGTATAGTCAGGATAGAATAATGTACATTAAAGACATTTCAACAAGGTCCCATTCTTTAAGCAGGTTTTAGGTGAAAATATTATAGAAATATTCTATTGACAAAGATATAATTATGAGTGAAAGAAGTAACTATGTAAGGATAGATCTATATGGCGTTCCGTTCTCTCTGTCTTCCCCACCTGGGACACGGCGTGAGGGTGTAGATTGATTGGTAGAGAAATAGAAAAAAATAAAGTTTATTTGCTACATTTGACCACTCGTCACCTTTTAAACTCATTTTTATTCGAATAGGAATCATACATTTTTATTAATTTTGTTCCACGCTTCTTACCTTTGCATTTATTTATATCAATGGTTCAGGTAAGTACGGAGTATAGACAGATTACTTATTATCACGCAGCGATATTCGAGTGGTTGGAGATAAAGAAAAAAAAACACAGATAAAAAAAAATTGGGGATCCCCTTTTAAAAAAAACCACACACTTATCTATTCGGCAGCGTGACCGGATTAAATTTAGTAGTTTTCTACATTTTTGGTAGATTTCGAGTAGGCTTGTTCTTGCTCGGTCATTTTTGGGAGCGATCTGATCTAGTACAATTGTCCTACGGAACTAGTTCGTACATCTAGTTCCTTTAGTACTATTAGTTCACTGAATATTTCCATGTCAAAATTATTCAGTCATGAATGTAGTACATATACTAATAAGAATACAGGATGCATATTATACTAATTAGTACATGTACTAATAAGAATTTAGGATGCATACAGAGTACATACATAGGAAATGCACATTTATGTAAGTTTGTGATTATGAAAATCAATACTTAGTAACTAACAAAGAGAAAATTCAGAGAATATTTTATTTTCCTTTATAATTTGCAGGCTTTGGATTTTCATTTCAATAATTTTAATAATTTTTCTATCGACAGTAGGTACCTACCTACTACATTATTATTTTATATGTTTATGAGACGTTTATAAGGGATAATATTTTAACTAAGTAAGTCTACTAACTTACAACACCGTTATATAAGTTATATATAATGATACTTTTTCGTCCTTATTGGCGCCATTTTCAATGTTCATAGCAAAACAAAACACTAAAAAGGTCTAACACCAATCTATCTATCTACCACTCTGTATTAGAATACTATTTGCTTCACTCTGTGTTGAGCGAAGCACGAGCCGTCTTTCACCGATGGTCTCTTTTTTAGTGGCATGTAAAAGGCGGGTGTCAAGGAAAAGATATATTTAACATCTTTAACTTGGGATGGAGTATGTATATTGCCAACCCATCCTAAATTTAATGTCTTATTGTTTTGGCATGAAGACGACATCTTGCATGTTTATCATTCGTCGGTCTAACTTGTAAACCACGTAAATCCCGATTTGGCCAAAAGTGACTTTTTGATACCAATCAAATGTACAGTTTATTCCTCACCACTGTGTGAAACTTTTATTTTCAAATTATTGAAATTGTTTCAAAAAATGGTCATCAAAAAAACACGCAAATCCAGTCCATAGAACAATATAATTTGCAAACCTCTCAAATCCCAATTTACGCGCCTTTTGTACGACAGATATTGGTTGAGTGTTGCCGCCTGGTATAAATTTCTTTGCATTGTGATTCGACCATATTCAGAAGTTTCGGTGTTGTTTTTTTTTTAGAGAGAGTTGAATGAGAATAATCAGTATTTAAAAAAAAAATTACCAGGAAATAAGAGATTAATTAAAAATAGATGCAAATATCAATTAACAAAGAAAGGAACTTTGAAATTTGCAACGTTAGATGACGATGAGCGGAGAAGTTTGCTGATTTTTGGTCAACTAACTGGGGCCAAAAGAAGACTTTTATAAACATGATGGTTAAGTCAGTAAAATCGGGTTAGTTGGAAGACATCGCATTTTAGTGATAAACTCGCCCTCTGTACATTGAATTGTATAAATGATATTTTCTATGTTAATTTGTATTATTGTAAACAATGTACCTATAGTGAAGAATAAAATAAATAAATAAATAAAACAGATAATATTCGCAAGAGAATTCACATAGATATAATATTATGTGCATTTTTTAATTATCTTCCTAAAAATGAAGACAACATTATATTATGTAGTGTGCAAAATAATGTATTGAACACACTCGGAATAGGGGAATGATCGGTCAAAAATCGAGATTCGAAATTCAGCTCAAAATTAAATTTCTCAAACCTATACCTACTACAAAGGCAATTATTTTTGTTTTGACGATTTGACCATTTCACAAAATATGGTTTTCCAGGGACATAAATGTGCCAGCAGAATTTATAAATATGTGCAAGTTTGAATGTAAAAATTTGAGACGTCCAGTGTAGAATTTTTGAGTTTTGACAAATTTAAAATAATCGATAGTGCTCATTTCTCGATAACTTTATACCTGGGGAGAAAAGTTGAGGATTCAGTAATTTGAATGGTATAATAAAATACAAATTAAGATTCCAGATATGTACCTGAGCAATTCTACCACAAATGTTGTATCATAGCCTCATTAATGTCGGAGAAAGTATGACGAGTTGAAAAGGATATTACCGAAGGATTTTTTTACTTACTATAACAATTTATCACATTAAAATAGATTATAGGCTGGTAGGACGTTCATGTGTTGAGCACATTGAACAGGAGAGCATGCATGAGGAATTGTATGACAGTGACGGAAACGAAAGATGTATGCAAGGATAGAAGGAAGTGGCGTTCGATCCTTTATGCCTACCCCGCGAGGGAAGCGGCGTGATGGTATGCATGTATGTATATATATAAAAAAATAATATTTGTCATCTTAAAATTATAAATTAAGTTCTTGTTTCACTTTGATGTTCTTGTTTTCCCATACTAATACTCTTTGTAAAACTAATAAATCCCGTTCCAGTACTAGAGAGTTAAGAGTGAAAAACTCTTAAATCCAAATTATTGAAAAAAAAGTATGGACGCATTTATATTTTTGATTATTTTTAATACAAATCATACGCAATGGAAAATAATTATTAAATGTAATTGTTAAAATTTTAAAATTCCTCCCCATTTTAATAATAAATAGTTTTAACCTTCTCCTGTTAAAAATGTAAATTTGAATATATGAGGTTTACAAGTTAGACCGACGATATACTCTTAGTCTGCTCGCTACAAATGTGAAATAAGTTTATCTATCTATACCATCACGACAAATCCCACAGTTATAGCTAGTACAATAACTTAATGTAACATATATAATGCAAGTCCGTTCCAATAAAAATAAGACATTCAGGAGAGGTGGCATTCCTCATTACAGCTAAATTGAATACGTTTAATGTCTTTTTCGTGTTGTTTTGCAAACAGCTGCCTTTTGCAGAACACTCAAAAATATGATTGAAAAAAAGAGTTGTTTTTTTTTACTTCACGGAATGGGAACAGATAGGACAGTATTAAAATAAAAATCAATGAAGTATGATTATCTATAAATTTACTTACTTATTTTATTAAGTATTTATTCTTTTATACAACATTGGATCCAGCCACAAAATAAATAATATTATTTTTTATCCAAGTTATACACAATAGTTTAATTATCTTAAAATTAGTACATTAATAATAGTCTGTGATAATAATTAAATACAATGCTTATACTAGTATATTTTTGAAATATTTAGCTTCAATTTATCAATGTAAGTGCATTTTATTGAAATGGGAGTTTTAATGTTCGAAATTTGCCAACATAACGTCCAGTGGCAGGGTTGGCAAAATGCCACGGACCCTGACCCGATAGGGACCCCCGGTCTGAGAGGCCGCAGAGCTCAGAAGTAGCTAGCATTTTAAACAAAATTTAGTAAAAATTATAAATTTTATAAAAGTAGGTACTTAAAATCAACAAAAGTTAGACACAACTAAATATCATGCATATACAAATTCAAATTAATTACACTTTTGCGGAACAGAATTTTATTAATAAACATCTTGTTAATATTGAATTGTTATTTCATTTAAATTAATTTCATACCTATGACATTGAAAATAAAATTTGTTAGATTTTCGACTAAAATGCACACAATATTTGTTATACTGTTGAGTAACTACTGATTTATTAAAATTAAATTTGTACATTGTGCTGATTTTTACTGGGGGGGCATCCAATGAATTTGCCACGGGCCTCAGATGATATAGTTACACCACTGATAAAAGTCATAAATATTAGATAATTATATTATTCATCCTTGTTTGTGTTCATGGTTAGGTAGAAGATATCGCATTAGTGCTGTGACAAAAACTCGCCATCTGTACCAATGTACAATAATTGAATTGTATTGCGTAGGTATTGATTACTATTGCAACCAACAAACAGCAGGCCTACATTTTTCACGATTCAAATATTATAATTTTAATCTTGCCTTGATCTTCAGTTTGACATTGCGTGCAGTGACCATTGTAAAAAATACTTGCTTGCCAATCTCGCGGGAGCTGAGAATAGTCGCGAGTATTATGGTTGTATTGTGTGACATAACCACAAAAATGCACCCTAAATTGGTGTGTACCTACAGAAATAATGTGATAATTATGTTTTTTTTAAGAAATAATCATTTAATTTCGCCAAAAAAATATCAGACGTTTAAAAATTAAGCAATAAACAAATTTGAAATCGTAGAAATAAAATATTTAAAGGAACTCAGTGATCAAACAAGACTAAGACCGTATTTAGGTCGTGACATGAGCAACCCTGCAGTTTTGATTGAAATAAGTAAATTTTTTACCAAATATTTATTTGATTTCTTCCATCTAACTAAATATAATAAATGAACACTGTATTTGCGAAAATAAATAAGAATTTCACAAAAGTTTAACTAATGTTCAAAAGGTATAACCAGAAATTGAAATGAAATAAAACAATAAGTAACTCCATTTATGATTTTCAAGTGGATACACCGTATAAAACGTTAACTAAAAAACAAGTTAACTTCAAAACTACATACATAAATAAAAAAAAAAACGTTATCTAAACCAGCGTATAGTGCCCATACCAATCAATAATTCATTTTGTGTATTGTGTCCATATACTCTCTAGCAAAAACTAAAATATTCAATTTTCAACAAATTTGGTAGAAAAACTTTACCGTAGTAGAATTCCATAACTAGAGAAATTTAAAATGATCGTCGTTTTTTTCTACTACAGACTTTAATCGAGAGATGTTGTTTAGAGTAGTCTTTAAAAAATCAATTAAAAAGAACATCTCCTCACTTAATGCATTCAAAATAAATCAATTTTTAAAACTGCTCCCGTAATTATTAATCAAACCCAAATAAAGAAAAAATAGTTTTGTTCTTATTTTTCACTTAAATCACATTTATTGGTTTGTTGCGTATAGGATTTTTGATCGTTTTGCGTACATTGTGGTCTTCCAAGTTCGACACCAGGTCATTTTGTGGATAATTTGCTGCTTTTAGTCAATGTCTCCTCTTCCAAACCTCAAATGTCCGTAATCATCGAATTGATCCTCTCTTTTGCCAAATCGTAAGTGTCCATAATCGTCCAATTGTTTTTTGCTCAACTCAATAATGTCATCATCTTCGATTACGAATCTCTCTGCTGGTCCAGGAGTGAGTCTTGCCCTGTATCTTGCTCTTGGTGAAAGTACTAAACCGTTCCCTCTCGCACCTAAATTGCTTCCAATATTTCCATTACCGATTGGTTGAATTTCTCTCGCCTTTATCGAGAAAACGAAACACGAAACGATTATAAAAAATATGAAAAATAAACTGTTTGAACGCATTCTGAATTTTCTTTGATATGTGTTGACAGTTAATTTTTTTTTTTAAATATAAGCAGTTTGAGAAATTATGTAAAAAAACTTTTTTTTTTATTATAATTATAATTCTAGCAACACTTATTCGTTTAATTTGAAAACATGTTCTTTTTTTGAACGATGTTTTCAGTTCGACAATTGGAATGATTTTGCGTGTTCTTCCTTTGATGCTGCCGCTTTTATAGAGAGACCTGTGGGAATTGCAACTCCCGGAGGATTTTAATATTCACAAGGAATAGTCCTGTCGGCGCAAATGAGTCCTGACAGATTTCAAATTAAATAATATACTCTCTTTAAAAAGACGATAATATAATATCATTATATTAAGTATACACTACCTTTATTCATTCGTGTAGGTATCTTATAATCTTACTTATAAATTTGAAATAACTGCAATTTCATTTGTTATGTCAGCTTAAGTCATATTATCCCGGGCATAGAAATACTTACTGAACAAATATCTGTTTTTGGTATTATTAATACTTATCAATTAATACAAATGAATACATTTATGTAACATTTTTTTTTAATTTCTCAGAAAAGAACGGAACAGACGATAGAGTAATTTGAAGTGTGACTTTTGCTAAAATTTGGACAGCCAGATTTAAGCAAAAGTTATTTAAAATTATGAAAAAATTACATAATTAGCGTATTGAATCATGCAGTTCAAAGTTTGAATGTACAGTCTAAAAACAGTTCCTTGAAATTAGGTTTTACTACGCACCAATGGTCTGAAAAGGGTTAAGTCATTAGACTTATAAACATTGAACGACATAATTTATGATATTTGATAATACGTGGAGTGGCCAGCGGACTGTGGACAAGTAATAAACATGCAGATTGTCCTCTCCGTGGCAATAAATTTTGTATTGTTTAGTTAACACCTTTGTGTATCCGAGATTCTCATTTAATCTATTTATCTATATTTATAATATGACGTAGATGTAATGTCCTAGAATTTATGAATTATAGGTACAGTGTCCTTGAGGTGCTTTGGTACGTAAACGACACTTTAATGTTGTCCAATAATAATAATAATCCTGGCTGTAGGTGAAACTTAAATGCTCGTAACAAAAATGCATTGTTCCCTCCATACCAATAATTCAGGATGGGTAGCATATTCTCAGAGAACCATGTCCACACAATGCAACATTGTGTTAAATCTGGAAGAAGAAGAAGTGAAAAAAGTGTCCCAGCGCTTACGAATTGGCTCTAGGCTAGCTTAAGTGATCACTTTCGGTGTCCATAGACAACGTTCACCAATTCCATCATTCTCACACTGTCACAATGTAAGGTCTACCAATCGAGAGACGCTTTATGCAAACCTTACAAGCAACCATCTTTTTGGGATCTCATTTTTCAGATCTCAAATAGATCGCGATCTCCTGTCTAAATGGCGCCGGAACAATTAAGTTCAATACTTTATCGGGTGCTAGTTCGACCAGTCAGCAACAAATGTTTAAAATATTTACTATTTTTTTTATTGTTTAACCGGATTTGGGTGCAGATGACAAAACCAATCAGATACCTCGATTGGAGAACCATGTCCACACAATGCAACATTGTGTAAAATCTAATCGGAAGAAGTGAAAAAGGTGTCCCAACGCTTACGAATTGGCTCTAGGCTGGCTTAAGTAATGTATTACGTATACCTGCCTCTAACAGAACACTCAAAACAGAGAAGTATGGGAGACCTATTCTGAATCCGGGATCCTACAGCTTTTTAGAGCTAATTATTTATTCAAAAATGGAGAATATGTATTAATGGAGAATAAAAGCTTACTCAGAACATCTGAGATGAAAACCTTACGTGAAAAACTCTCAGAGATAGAATCAGAAATACTGAGATTAATAGAAGGATATGCGACACGGAGGACATAGTAAGATGGAGTAGGAAGAGGAGACGATTCTGGAGAGATCATGTATACAGGATAGCTGAAAACAGGATCACCCACAACGAAGACACCAGCTGAACGAAGACAATCACGCAAAGAAGACACCAGCTGGCTCACGTTTACGCGAGGACGACCACCAAAAAGATGGAAGGATAGCTGGTCCTCGATGTCACAAGAGGGAACAACTCCCAAAGCAACAGATCAATGATCTACTGCACTAGGAAAAAGAAGAATACTAAGCCATCGGCTCAACGGTATTGTTAGCTGACATACTATCTTAAAAATTGTAAAATAATGATGTAGCGAATGCGAACCGTGCCAGCAATAAAATTATTTACATTGCAATCATATCGAATCAAGGTGGTAGTATGTCAGAAGCGTTAGATATTAAAAATATATTATAATATATTTTTATATCATTTTTATTTATGGTTCATTATGGATTCTGTTTGAGTTCTTATTTGCTGTCAGCTAGTAAAAGCTGTTAGAGGGCGTTTGTTTGAAAAGAAAAAAGTTAAGAATTATTAATAATAACTCGTGCTGATGAGCGAAGGAAGATTATTGGAAAATAGTACACACATAATTGTTACTTCCTCCCACGATCTTTCTCAGGTCAAAAATAGGCAGTAATTACTAAGTCGTGCTGTAGAGTTTACGGCAGAGAGTAGGTTTCCCTTTATTTGTAATAAATTGTAAATTTTCGAGTGTCTTGCTGTAAAAGACGAGTGATTATTTATTTATTTATTTTATTCTTTTTGCACATCATCGTCATAGATATACCTAATTATATTTGATAAGCTATATAAAGTAGATATACCTAATTATATTTGATAAGCTAGATAAAGTAATGATAAAAAATCCATAAAACAGATTTGTCTTGTTCTTTTTCATAATACCAATTTATACAATTAACTTAAACCTAACCAATAGCAGCAAACATCACTCAATAAATTTAGTATTTACATAATTTTAATTATGTTTAAATCCACATTTCAAGAGCCATTCCTTGACAATGATGTGTTGTATAATAATGATGATTAGTATCCATAATACAAGATTCATATATTATCTTTGAGACAGATGTCCTGACTGCGAAACATAGAGGAGTGGACAGGCATCCGAAGTGTGGAGGAGCTGTTCCGAGTGGCGCAGGACAGGGTCAGGTTCGCCGAGGTGATCGCCAACATTGGGGGGACCCGACAGGGCACTTAAAGAAGAAGAAGATGCTATGTAATATAATTATGTTATGTTCCTAAGTTGATAAGGACTCCCACAACAAGTTTTTAAGCTATTTTAGTCAAAATTCGACATAGATTAGTTTTCCTCCTACATTCGGATTGTAAGTAGATACCTATTAGAAATGTTATTGTTTAAAGCATCCTTATCAATATTATGATTATCGAAATTTAGGCGCGCTTATAAATAAAATAAAATTTATCATTGTTAGATTAGCTAAGTATGTAGTTTTGCTAATCATTCGCAGACTAATTGATGGACTTTGAACATAAAATGAATTATTTATTAAAAAAAATATATAAGTAAAAAATACTTTAGAGTTTTAAATTTCTTTATTCACCAGTTTGCTACATATGTTTCGGGTTACAAGCCCGTATTCATACTGTAATGTAATGTATGAATATGGGCTTGTAACCCGAAACATAATGTAGCTGGTGAATAAAGAAATTTAAAACTCTAAAGTATTTTTTACTTATAATTTTTTTTAATTTAATAATGGAGTTTTACTCATTAAGTGAAAACAAAATCAGTGAGATTATTAATTATTTATTTTATTCTTCTTACACATCATCATACACAGAACAAAATCAACAAAGTTTACATTAAAAAAGAATGTGATGATATGCAGTGGCGAGATTATCACTTTATAGCGATTTCTTCCATCCATCTATCCACATTAAATTAACACTAAACACAAATAAAAATAACAACAATAAAAACACAAATAAGAAAAATCTCTACATAAATCAAAATTGAAGATTAAAAAAAAAACTACAATCCACACACTGGATTATTATCTTATATTGCGCTGTTTTTGTAATCAAATCACCTCAAGAGCGCATTTACAATATTATTTGTCACTTTAATTTATTTTTATTGTCAAAAGTTGTAGGTATTAGATTTAATTTTATAAAATTTATCACTTCATTTTAAGAAACAAACTCAAAAAAGAAAACCAGCAAATAAAAAAAAAACACTTTATTTTAGTCGGAAGATAAAAAAATAAATAAAAACTTAATCGATAAACTATTATATTTAATTAAAAAATTGGAGAAGTTCTGGATTCAGTCAGCTACAAGAGCGCCATCTACCCAAAACTCTGATGGATGCTGAGCAGAGATGTGACGTATTTGAAATAAAAGTATTTAAAATACAAATACAAATTACAAAATACGTATTTGTATTTTGTATTTCAAATACCTTTTTGTCAAAAGTATTTTGTATTTTATTTGAAATACTTTTTTTGGGTATTTTGTATTTTACACAAAATACTTTTACAAAATACCTTTTTATTTGTTTGAAACCAAATTCAGCCATTAATTGATATGCACGTACGCATGCTTTTTTTGTCAATTTGTTGAATTACAAATACAACGTTTCCATTAGAGTACTCCATATTTGAGATGTACACACATAAAAATGATGATTGAACTAATTATACATGACCCCGTTTAATGATCCATGACCATTTCAAGGGCGCTGTGATTTCTCCTGAAAGGTATCGTTTTCAATTTTGTCTGCAGGCAATCTGTTTCAGGCAGTTGACTCTGCTAAACTGTTTCTTCTTTCTGCAAATTAAGTAGTATTTGGCCTTTTGAGTTCAACGAGTTTAAGAAGCTGAGCACAGCCATCGCCACACATTTTCGTCAGCGGAACAGCTCAGTGGGTGGTGTACTGCCTTGTTGACAGTGAGACACAGTTTAAACACCACTATCTCTGGGACTCTCAGTTAGTGTAGACTTCTTAGTATTGAAATTATGTGGTAGCTCTTATTCTCTCTGTAAATGATCCGGAGGCAACATTAAAAACCATCCGAAGACGATAAGGAAGGGTCTGGAGCAGTCCTGTATATAATATGATGTTACAGTAATCCATACGATTTCAGATTTGGAGTATCCATTCTGATTTATTTTGCAGCCCAAGTCAGGAATTCTTTTACCTGCTTGATATAAATCCATTTAAGACAATTTTCGCAGTCGTCTCATCTCTTCTAACAAAAACTGTACATTTTGTCATGTCTCAATTAATTTTTATGTTGTATTTTGACAGTTCTTCCTAAGACTTTATTCAACTCATCCTCATTGTCTGCAAGCAATGCGATATATCGAATCATGTCAACCCTTTTTCCATTTATGTATACTTTTGTCCAGTTATTCATTCACCAATGGCTTAAATATTGAAAACCTTTGTCTTAAACCTTGTTCGACTATTTGTAAAAAGTATTTTAAAAAGATATTTTAAAAAAGTATTTTGAAAATACGTATTTTGTATTTTGTATTTAAATACCATTTTGAAAAAGTATTTAGTATTTTGTATTTGAAATACGAAAATTCAAAAGTATTTGTATTTTGTATTTAAATACTTTTTTGAAAGTATTTTGCACATCTCTGATGCTGAGTTAGAAGACAATAAATAATATTTCTTGACTGCGTATTTAAATCCATTAAAAGATTAAGATAATATCCTATATTATTTATTTACTCTACTTTAGGTACTTTGCCTTGCAATTTTATATTTTAAATTTGTCAATATTAGGGGAAATCGAGATTTTGAGTTGACATTTTACGTACCGCACTCCTACAATAATTATAGATCGCGAGATCTTTGTTGTTCTATCCTTCCCATGGAAGAACAAATTTGGCGATGAATTCTCCGACCAACAAGGCAATGGTCTTTTTTTAATTTGTTGGCTCAAAATTGTGACATATTTTATCTATCTTAGGTACAGCGAATTTGTTGCCTTAATTGAGGCAACAACCATTCTATGGTAATCTTTTTTGTTTGTTTGTTTGTCTTTTATGTAGCTATACATAAGTTGTATCTTTTTGCATATCACATTGGCCAAAAGCTGATATGATGTGCAAAGAAAATTTAATGAAAATAATAATAAATGTAAATTTAATACATGAAACTGCCATACTATAAGGCCTAGAAAAGCCGGGTTAGTTGGAAGACATCGCATTCTAGCGATACACTTGCCCACTGTACATTGAATAACTGATATTATTTTTATGATACTTTGTATTGATTTGAAATAATGTAACCAGTGAAGAATAAAATAATAATAAATAAAATAAAAGACAACGTCACGTCACCTTATTTGGTAGTGCCCCGGGCGGGATTTGAACCCACAGCCCATCCTTTTCACGAGGTGTACATTTTGTAATTTTGATTAGTAATTAGAAATCGCTGCATAGTGATAATAATCGTACCACTGTTTATCACATATTTTTTTCTATTTTACATTGTTTTGTTTAGATAATTGTGTTACATAATGATGATGTACAAAAATAAAAATAAATAAACATTTTTTGCACTCTCGTTTGCAGCAGTAGATGACGCTCGCCTATTCGTCTCGACTCTTTATTTTGGCAATAAAACCAGTCAAGCAACTTGTCTTCCGTTCGCTCTGACCACCAGATATTACTAAGTAGTATCTACAGTAATAAACATAAGTATGGAAACGCTTAGCAAAATATATGAAAATGGTCAAAATCAGGTATTTTTTATTTTTGTGATGACTACAAAAGAATAAATTATTATTAAAATGTTAAAATAATTGGTGTGGTGTGAAAATAATTGGGTGAAAAAAAGTTCAATATTTACAAAACGAACCAAACAAAAAAAAAGAGAATTTCAATCACTAGCCATCGTGTCTCACAGAGCTTTGTCCCCTTGACTCGACCACTAGAAGACCTCTGCGCTCCTCAGAACTAGCTGTGAATAGACTTACTGAGCCCAATAGAGCCGGTAAGTCTAACTTCTATGAGAGGGCCTTTGGTGTTGTTGGACCAGTTGCGTGGAATCGCCTACCGGTGCCATTGAGAGATAGTCAGCTTCAGAAGCAAATTGAAAACTAAACTCTTTACCGGCGCCCTTGAGACTTGAGATGGTCAAGGGATTGTTAAACGGCGTCAAAAAAAAATCATCCAGAATCATCATCATCATTAAGGGGCATCTCATAATGGGCTATTACCTATGACTCATTAATGTTGGTGGTTGAAATAAAACCACCATTAAATGGTAAAAAAAAACCACCATCCAAAATAATAGAATTTTAATAAGAATAATGCTAGTGACACAATTGAAACATGAAAATGAAATATTTTCATGAATAAGTGTATTAAAAACTTAACTTTCTAGAAATTTAAACAAAATTCTAAGCGTTTCCATATTTGTGGCCACTACTGTAGGTACAGATAGCTCAATTCATGGGCGTTTCCAGGGGAAGGGCAGAGGATACCTTGAATTTAGAAAATTGTGGGGAAATAGGTAAAATTAGTACCTATTGAAGTATGGATAGTTGGCAACAAAGTTAGAAACAAAATATTCATAAATAATGGATATTTAATTTGATTAAATTAATACCTAAAAAAAATCTGGATATTTCACCTCTGCCTTGTTGTGCTTAAATACGTTAATACATTTCTTTTCTTATTTTTTTGTTTCATTATTAATGTTTAATTTTCTAACAAGGTTTAGAAAATGCTTTTTTTTTTTTTTTTTTTTTTTTTTTTTTTTTTTTTAATTTTGGCTATCCACCCGTTATCGAGTGACTTGAGCCCTTTGGGTTTTTTTTATTTTATTTAATATCTGTTTTATTGCTTCCCTCGTATAGATACAGAATAATATATCGAAGGAGTTTAGCCAAAAGATTTCACACGGGGTTTTTGGTGGCTTGGTGGTCTGCCCGGCCACTATTGCGCCTCAACTCCGGTGAAGACTAGATTCGATAAGTGTAGAATTTTGGATAAATGGAAGACTTCTGCGCTATCCAAGAGGTCGGTGGGTCCTTTAATGTAACCAAATTACTAATTCGTGACTAAAGGCCCATAAATTATACAGTTTTAACAATAAATATCATTTTGCTTGCTCTCCTAGAAAAAAATCTAGGTACGCCTATGGTCGAATTTTGTTTTATTTATTTTAACTGGCCGGGGCAAAATGAAGAATGACCTTTTTCAAATTTCTGGGTCTGAGAGTTACGCAGTGGCGTAGCTAGGGTTATCTGCGCCCGGGGACATGGCACAAAGTCTGCGCCCCTTCCCGGAGCCCCCAAGAAAATTTTGAAATTTTACGATTTATATGGTTCATTTTCGAAGCATCAATCTGGTATTTTAATGAAATAGAATACAGACTAATAGTGATGTGAGTAGAGAAAATTCTCAAAAGAAATTTCTTGTTCCCGAGAAATTTCTCCGAGAATTTCTCCTCTGATATAAGAGAAATTTCTCTCCATAATTTTCGGGCTATTCCGTGTCAAATCAACACACTGATTCGGGCATGATAGGCGAAACGGTTTAAAAAAAAATAAAAAATACCTATTATTTTTTAAAAAGTGGCAATTTTAAAAACCCAAAAATAATTCAAAATTTTGTAATGTCTTTATACATATACCCAAATTCTATTATGGGATCTCAATGGGATCAGGAGATACAGGGCTTCAGAAATGCATGCATCGTGAAATTACGTGTACGATGCATGCATTTCGGAAGCCCTGTATCTCCTGATCCCATTGAGATCCCTTGATAAAATTTTGCTATATGTATTAAGACATCATAAACTATTTTTGAGAATTTTTAGAATTTTTAAATGGCCACTTATTGATTATTTTTTAATTTTAACCCCTATCTTGTGGCATATCATAGTAAAGTCCCATTCAACAGCTTTAAAATAAGACCACTCCCAGGTTTATATCATTATTATTTACCAGCCTATACGCATCCAAAGGTGTCAAAACACGCAATATCGCGATGCGTGCATTTCTGAAGCTCTGTATCTCCTGATCTCATTGAGATCCCATAACATAATTTTGATATATAGGTATATAAAAACATTACAAACTATTTTTGTCAATTTTTTGGAATTTTCAAAATTGTCACATTTTGTTTTTTTTTTTTTTAATTTGATATTAATTTTTTTTTGAAAAAACCGATACTCCTATCCTGTAGCACATCACATTAAAGCCCCATTCAACAGCTTTAGAACGAGACCTCTCACAGGTTTTTATCATCACTGGTTGCCAGTCTATATGTATCCAAAGGTGCCGAGACATGAATTTTTTTCATAAAAATTGAGATTTTTAAAAATTAATAACTAGTCTATCATATATTGCTGCATAAAAAAATCATGAAAATCTGAGACACCAAATCTGAAAATCACCCAAAATTGTGTTGAATTGACACGGAATGACCCTTTCCCAAAAATATTATAACCTTTCACCCAATACCTGACAACCTGATCGGTCCAAAACTTCATGGGGTTGATTTGGGCCCGAATCACAGGTTTTTAATACTTTTTCCATGTAGGTACCTACCATTTTTTAAATGGGTATGTGGGGTGTCAAATTTCTTTTTTTTTCATTGGTCAGAGGTTTTGACTACTTTTATTTACGCAAAAGCTTGCTTTATTTTTTTAATAACTCATGTATTTGTCGGTTATCTGTTTATTTCAACCCGAGAGATGCCAGGTTACAAAAACTAGTAACTAATAAGTGAACAATGAACTTAACTTAAAAAACCAGTCTTTTAAGTATATTATTGTTACACATTACCATATCCGTATTGAAAAAATGAACAATAAAAATTGTATTACCAATTGTATCTGTCTCAAAATACACCATAATTCTTCAAAATTCTCCACTTCGAGAAATTTACCGAGTTTTCCAATGGTGTTTTTTTTGCAAGTAAAATAAAATATAATTAGCGAAAAATTTGCTAGATTTCAAATATTATTTAAAACAACAACTTACTTGCTACATTTATATCTAATGACAAATTAATCTCTTTTCAACTAATGTGAAGTAGGTATTATACTATTTTCTTTGCACTCAAGAAAAATCCTATATTCGACTCAAAATTATCCAACCTGTATGATTGTTAAAACCAAATGCCATTTTCAGTTATGAAGAATAATATTTGAACCCGAACTGCGATCTTTCTTAAAAGAAAAACGCCATCAACAATCCTGTATTGTGGATGTGTAATTTTGTTAATGAGTAGAATGCCACCCCTTAATGCTCAATGGGGGCGCCAAAATCGTGTTTGCCAACTGGTTTGTAATGAAGATACTTGTGCGGGGCTCCAAAATTCAATCTTGCAAACGTATTTGGGATACATTTATTTTCACCAAAATAAAATTAAAAAATAGTTTTAACACTCATTTCGGCGCCCCCTAATGCGGCGCCCGGGGACATATGTCCCCCCCTGCCCCCCCCCCCCTAGCTACGCCACTGGAGTTACGTGTATATGTGTTGAGTGCATTGTATGTGTGTGTATCGTCGCGTTAATAGCCACAATACAAGATTCATATCGTAATTTGGGACTAGTTCGATCTATGCATGTTGAAAAAAAAACTATTTCAGCTAATCGACTACCTTCATATTGTGTTGGTTGATCGCAGATCCCGTAAAACATATTATATGATACACATCATTATACCACACGATGAAAATTTAAATTAAGCTGAGCAGGATAAGATAATAAAATATCTTGATCTTGCTCACGAAATCAAAGGTATGTGGAGAACACCAACCACAACCATCGTGCCTATTATAGTGTTGTCTGTGAATGGTTTAATACCTAAGAGTCTGTCGAGCAATCTTAGAAAACTGGGAGTAGATGACAGGCTCAATAAATATAGCATGCAGAAGGCTATTCATCTATCATCCACCAGGATAGTTAGAAGGTTTTTGTCCCAGTAGCTCTGTTAGTGATCTCCCATGATTGTACTATTTTCATAGGAAATCATGGTAGAACTAACTCGAATAATGTTGAAGTCCTACAATTAATAGAAACAAAAAATAAGCACACGTTAGTCCATACATTAATTCTCAATTGACAAATAACAAATAAAGTATCACAAACAAAAAAGAGGAAGTACAAGAAATAATTATGATTAACGTAGGTAATAATTATATAAATGTAGGTACTCCCTCAGAACAAACAAAAGAATAGTTAGGCGGCAAATTCCATTTCCTATTATTGTATTTAGAACCCATGTAGGTAATTAGAAAAATTAATGTTTAGTTATATTGATTTTTGTAGTTCTTAGTTAAATTTGATATTGTTGGAAATAAAATATTAAATGAAAAGTAGAAAAAGAGACTATGAAACATATGCCAAATTTGAGTCATAAAGGAGTCATTGATGCTTGAAAACTTAAAGAGTTATATTTTTTCTTCAATCTGTCATACTTCTTGTTTTTTTTTTTTATTGCAATTCAAACGTGGACCATAAGCAAGAGTGAAAGTAGACTGTTGGTGGCCTTTGAGACGCGTGCTGAAGATGTTAGTTGGAACATGTCGAAAACGAAGAAATAGGCGAAAGTAGGCAACTTCTTAAAACAAAATCGGCCAACAACGAGCTTACTGGGTTGACCATAACATCAGGCACCCAGGACTGCTTATCACCATCGCGGAGGGCAAGACCGAAGGCAGAAAAGGCAGAGGCCGACCAAGAGACACAGATATGGACATGAATTGTGGCACCTACGTTGAATTAAAGAGACTGGCGGAAAATAGGGAGGAATGGAGAAGAAAATCGAAACTAGTTGCTGACTTGTAATTCTATGTGTAGGTATTTATAAGTCACAAAAGGCTTGCGCCGTAAATAATGTGATAATTAAATAATCCTAATTGTTTACCTACCTATGTTTGTATACCTACTAGTTTAATATGCAACAGGTAGATATCTTAAAAGAATTATAACTACTTATAAAGCGACAGATATTTAAAAACAATGTGATTTAAAAGAGAATAATGATACAATAATAGTTAGTAAACATAAAACAACATCCTCCCACGCGTGTATGTACATAAAAGCGATGACTCTGTCTAGTTTGCAGTGCCTCAATTCAACGCAAGAAAGCAACTCGAACACACGAGACTTAATTCACAATAATATTACCTGCGCAATGAAGAAACGTTTTCACTTTAAAGTATAATTACATAATTTCAATAGTGTCATTATTATATACCTAGTTTATAACTAATGGAAGCCGCAGCGGCGACTTTTCTTTTGTTTTGTAGTGTTGAGTCGTAAAGAGAGATGGTTTGACGTGTTCTCAGATGGAAGTGATAATGTGAAATAATATCAACACTCGCGTACATACTATAAAAATATTTGCATGTAATATACTAACATAACCATATAAAGTTCTGATGTAAAAACAAGATCTTTTTAACGTAATAAGTTGCTTTTACGTAATTTTCTTAAAAGTATATGTGTTTTTTAATGTTTTGTGTTTGTTAAAGTGTTTTTGTGTGGTTTATTTTTGGTTATTTCAATAGTTTGCACAATATTATTTCGTTTTATTTGTCATCTGTTCTGTTGCGACTGAGTCAGTTGTATTATTGTAGGTTGTGCATATGACGTCATTTTAAAGGCTGTTTGGTTTATTTGTATACCGGCTCTGCGTCCGTATTGGTTTACGGTGAAATCACGTGATTAAAATATTACTTATTGACTTGTATATAGAAATTATTATTACTTATATCCAAAATTGATATAAACTAGCCAAATGACTTCCGTTAAAATACCTGTACCGTATTTATTATTTTATATCATTCTTTTAATATCTTGAGAACAACTATAATATATTATATTATTATAGCTACCATACCTACACGCCCTACACGGCATATCTCACAAGCGGGGGAACAAGCGGGTTGTTTTCGCATTTCACCTGACGTGAGTGAGGGTATTAAAAATATTATTCAAGAGGCACCTTATCTGCACATCCAACAGATTGTACAAACTTCTTTTAGTAGAAAACATAAAAGGCATCTCTTACCATACTCTTCCCATGGCAAGTTCAACAACCCTCAAAATTGCTTTTTCAAACCATGATTTATTTGGGTTCTTTATAAATTAAATATTAGATAAACTCGATCTCTGTATATTGATTGTTTGTGTTTTGAACGCAAATTTCTATGAAATTGTTTATATTGTGATCAATGTACCTACAGTGAAGAAAAATGAATAAATAAAATTTACTATTAAAGGGTACCTAATTTGTTCTTCTGTGTTTGTGGGTTTGCAGCCTGCATTCGTTGGATATGCATCCTACGTTACAACCAGCCTGCTGGGGCCATCTTCAGGGATTTCTTACTGGTTTGAGATTTGAGGATTGTCCTCTTCTGATGACATATGGCCAGAGAAACACTGGTATAATATAACTATGGTTATATGGCAAGAGTTGTTATGTCCGAAAAAGCAAATTTTATAGCTGAGCACATTTCAATGAGCATAATATAATGATTGTCAGCATATTCTCAGTATTGGCTTTTCATACTAATATTAATAGTTTTTGGCTAATGATATTATTTTAGTATTTTTAGTAAAAAAAATAGTTTCAAGATACATATCTAGCGCAAAATTTGATATTCACAAAAATTGGACACATCAACTTTTATTTATTTATTTATCATCTTAAAGGACACAAACAGTTTATCTTAATAAATATCAACATTCAAATCTCAACAATAAGCAAACCAATCAAGGTCCCACAAATTACCAAAGCGTATGACAAACACGTTGCTAGTAAACAATAACATAATATACATTTTGTCTCAATAATTAAAAACAAAAATCATGAAAATTTATAATTAGAAATACGTTTATAATAATTTATGTTATGAATTTTTTGACACAATTGGATCTCGTGAACTGGATTTTTTACTTACTAGAAGTGTAGATGTAAAACATATTTATTTTTTCAAGTCATGTGATAAGCATGGCACAGAGGAAGTGGAAATGTTACCTTTAACATTAACATAACATAAAATAACACGTATAGACAATTCACACAGACCGAGCTAGTCCCAAACTAAGAAAAGAATCTTGTATTATGGGTACTAACACGGCAATATACATATACAATGCACTAAACACATATACATGTAACACCCAGACCCAGGACAATCTGAAAAGGTCATTCTTCATTTTGCCCTGGCCGGGAATCGAACCCGGGACCTCGTGACTCAAAAGCAAGTGCATTAGCCTCCGCGCCACACTGGTCGTCATAAAGAGTACTCTTAACCAAGCCTAAGTCGATTTGTAAGCGTCGAGACTCTGTGTTGTGCACTTTTAAAGAAGTTCACATAACATGTATGTGTATCATAATATACAACATACCTACCTGGTTAATACCTATTCAAATAGGTTGACTATGGATGAGTGTGATCAATTGGAATGATTAATCTGGAGTGGTTCAAAAATATGTTTATAATAATTAAAATCGCTTAATTGTTTGCCATATTGCTACGTATAATACTATTTATGTTGTAAAACCCTAGCCTAATCATCAGTCAGCCTTCACATTTTGTCTTGTCTATGTATTATACCTCCGTATAGTGATGCATATTTTAGTTCCTCCGCGAGATCTCAATGTCTTTCCGAGGTTGCGATCTTATACATACAATTACCACCCACTCTAATTTAGTTTTTTTTCATAGATAATAATAATAATAATAATATTATCGTTACCTATAATTATTTTTTACTGTAACAAACATTGTTACGTGTTTTTTTCTGAGAACTTTTATGATTCGCATAATGTAATGACGATGTTGTGTATAGGTACCTAGTGACATGGTCTTAGTTTTTTTAACAAACTTTGTTCGAAATTGAACTAAATATATTTCGACTTACTATTTTAAGTGGTAGGTACATGAGCGTATTACTCGGAGTATATTTGTTGGTAGATAAATGGTACATACTTCAGAGAGTACATATCTATTAGAGATATTATATTAGGAAGGTACATAGAATATTTTAACACGTGACAGTGTTTAGATGATAGGAAGTAGATATTAGTACATCGGGTGAAGAAAAGTACCAAATTGAATTTTAAACAAAGAAAGTTTGTTGAACTATTAATTGCTTTTAGGTAAGAGGTTAAATTTTGTTTATATTAATATGTTATGTAGGTATTAATATGTTATGAAAAATTATTTTCAAGGGAATGACTGATACACGTGTGTTTGTTTACATGAAGAGTGGATAGTTTGTCTTCGAATGAAAAAGTATCTACTTTAATTGTAACAAAGGAAATATAGTTTATAAAAGGGATCGAGGAACTAAATTCGTGGCAGTTTAGTCTTGAAATTAAGAGAGAAAGGATAAATTCTTAGAGACAGTTTTCTCTTGAAATTAGAGGAGAGAGATTAAATTTTAAAAGCAGTGTTGTATTCTATTAGATTTTCGTTTGTGCACATTCCTTTCTCCGAGTTATAAATATAATATTCTTTTTAGTGATTATTTCCACAATGGAAATAATGAGAAATCCGTCCTAAATTTAATTATAATTTTACATTAAATTCAGTGTTTCGAAGCAGCAAATTGGCAGTTTATCATCTTCCCAAGCTAAGAAATTTTATATATTATTATTTATTTAAATTTTGTAATAGATAATTTTGGCGTTACGACATTGCCTTCTTCTTGGAGTATCAAAACTCATGTTTGATAAGTCTCGGATAAGGGAACTTTCTGCAGACAAAAGATTGTTAAATTTTATATAATGTTTTGTTGAATATGTTTATGAGACTGATGCTGTTAAATTATTTTATTTTCCACAATTAATAAAGTTTGAATAGCTAATTATTATTTGTAAATTAAATTTATAGACACTACCTGATAATAAGAACAGGGACGGACTCAGAAACATATACTAATTATTATTTTCTGATATTTTTGAATACTAACAGGAGCATGAAATTTTAAACTCATATTTATTTTATGTAAATATCCTTTATTTTATTATAAATTAACATCCTAAATTTCCAACCCACAAGCTGTCACTTGGCCGACAGTTCCCAGTGTGAGAAAATTAAGTCAGAAAGTGCTGGTGCCTTCCCACTACAAAAAATTCTGGCCCCACAGATCATATTTATTATATTTATTTTATTTTGCATGAAAATATATATGTATTATATTCTCTTAATTTATCATATTGTATACTAATGAGGCTGACAGTAGTGAATGGGAGGCTGTGTTCAGATCGAATTTGGCGAGGCAGGCGCCATTTTCACTAACAAACCAATTTTTATTGTTATATTAACCAAAAATAGTCAGTGATTGAATTTTGTCAAACTCTGGTTCAGTAAAATATTTCATCTCGATGCGCCCCTGGCGCTGTATACAGAACTAGTTATGTATGAGATCATGTGTGTTTATTATAAATAAAACTGCATTCAAAACTAATCTGTAATATAATTACAGAAATAAACTTTCGGTAACGTTGAATCATAAATTGATGAAATTTATGTCATTGACTATTTCTAACAAATAACATGGATTTCTGTTGTATATAAAAAATTTGATATTTATTCTTGATTGTTATTGTGTGTTGTTTTCTTTGTGTATTTTCAGCAATAAGGTAGGTCTTTTATACTCGCTAATGTCGAGTGTAAAAGGAAATAATTTATTAATTACTAACCTTTATGTACAACAGAAAATTAAATTTTGATTGTTATATAAATTATGCTTTTATGTGTTCTGAATAGAAATTATTGTTTGTTTTCCACTGATAAAATTTTCTTTTATAAATCGTACACACAACGTAGAAAGGGTCCTTTACGTAAATTTTCTTTCCTCTAGATGTATCATGAGCCAATTACTTTGAAGAAACGAAAATTGTTGAATTTAGCGACCGACACTTTTGACGGGTCTCACGTTAAACGTTCGGGAATAATTTTAATTACGGTGACGTGTGAACTGATTTGGGTAGACTAGCGAGTATATATTATTATGTACGTATGACATCTTTACACACAACGAATATAATTATTCATAGATCTTATAAGTAGGTAGGTGATACGAAAGTATTTTTGTATTATTAAATTTTAATCGGAATATTATAAAGACGTAATTGCGAAAAGAAATTTATAAACTTGCGTAGATTGGATAAACTCGATTCTTTTTAGTTTAATTACTTCCAACTCAGAGGATAAATACGTATTTATTCTCTCGTCGAAATAAATAAATATATTTTATTTATTTCCTGTCAATGTGGTTCTCAACGGTTTTTCTTTTTCTTCCTCTTGTGGGGAGGGACCACGACAGAAAATGGTGCCGTTTGTCCAGGATATAATGTCTGTCATTGCAGGCATTAGACATTGGGTTACTATGTAGCGAAGGAAAGTTTTCTGTCATAGGCTACGACAGAAAATGGTTGCCGTATGCCAGGATCTAATATCTGTCACTGCAGATATTAAACATTGGGTTGTAGATCTGAGCTAGTATAGTTAGTTGGAAGAAATAGATAAATATCCAATCTTTAAATTAATTGTCTTACAGAGGAGGGGGGGTGAGAGATAGATTAATAGTCTTATGGAAGAGAAGGGGAGTTTCTACACGAGAAGCAGATTTTTTGTCTTGGGGGGGCGGTGAAATTTTCCAGTATTTTGACTTTAAATTATGTTAGAACTCTCTGCCTATCCTTTAAGGAGGTGACTTGCATTTCAAAATTGATGACAGAAGACGACGAATATTATAGAACACATTATGAACACTAAAAATACGTTAAATTAATTAAATCGAGGACAAAATAAATAGAAATTGTTAGCATCTTTTTTTTTTTATATCTATTAGAAATTATAGATATATTACTAGTTTAACAAAAACGAACTCGTTAGATAAAATTTGTTGTTATATGACTAGTGAACTGGTAATAATATTATGTATTGATTTTAAGTGGATCATGGGATTTTAATATGTACCTATAGAGATTATTGGATATGTATGCAGAGTGGTAAACATTTTTTTTTGTTAGTTATTTATTTCAGTTATGTGAAAGTTGAACGACCTACCTTGAAATAATTTTTGAAGGATGAATTTTATGGGGTTTTTGACTGTTGAATAATAATTTATGGGGTTGAGATGTGTGTCAGTAGTAATATTTTTTTTTAGTTAGATATGTATTGTTTTATATATTGGAATGTCATTCAATATGTCGGTTTTGCTCAGATCTTAACAAAATGAATATGAAATAATATTATTTCATAAATGACGAATCTGTAGGTATAATAATGCAGGTAGGTATGTGTTTTGATCTGATGAGTTAAGGAGATTTATCACTTTAGATAAAAAGCTGTTCGGTTTCGACATGTATGTTCGGTGAACTGAGTACAGTCGGTAATATTATTATTTTAACAAAAACGCATTTGTTTGTTGTATAATATTATTATTTAGACTGAGTCTAATAATAATATTATATTAGATTGTCGCTAGCTAAGTGGAATGACTATTAAGTACCTATATGGTATTATACAATATTATTATAATTGTCGAGCGATGTTTACAAAAATACTAGGTACCTACTGATGTTTTTCAATATAGGTAGAACGTTGGTGAAAGACAGTAGATACATAATTATGTTAATATCAATGTGGGATTCATAAAATTTATGGGTACCTAAAATTTATGTTTTAAACAGTAAGTAGATATAAATACTTACTCGTATATAATATTATAGTGCGTAGATTTTATAGTCGATTTATGTATTTGTGTATTTATAGAACAATTTGTTTTCATGAAATAATATTGCTTTTCAGCACGATGTGTAATGTGTCTTTTGAAAAAGGAAAATTACTTACTAAAAATGGGGTTTTTGTTGTGTGAAAATTTTTCTATTTTTCTTTGGGTGCTGTGTTTGAATGAGGTGTTAGGCATGTGTGTTAGTGAGACATGGACGTAGCTGAGGAGGGATGAGAGTGGAATGAGTGCTGTGGAGATGTGATCATTGAGACGAATGGTTGATGAAGCATTACATGAATGGAATGTAAGAATGATGAAGAGAGTGTATTTTTTTGTCTGAAGGGGAGGGTGTAAAATGTGTGGACATACCGGAACTGCGTGACTTGACCACGTGGATCAAATTCACAAGGACTGTCACGTGTTGGGTGGGAGAAATCGATGTGAATGTTTGAGGAATGGGGTGGATGTGGATAGAGAGAAGGGAGTGTCTGGGAATGGATCAACATGGCGATCTGTTTCTCTTTGCCTGCCTCACCTGGGATGCGGCGTGAGTGTGGTATGGTACCATAAAAAATTAATCAGTTGGTAATTGGCTATTATGATTAATAGTTTCAGGGTTAATTCCAGTCATGAGGGGGTAGGGGTTAATTTTTTTTTATTTTTTTTTACTGATTAATTAAGTTTTCAAAATTTTTATGATGATGTTGGGTAAATGGAGTAAATTTGTTGATTTTGGCGGTACTGTGAATGAGAAAATGAATACGAATCATGAGAGTTTTCATAGTAAAATTTACTATTGGATGTATGGAAGAGAAATATGAATGTGTACAATATGGCAATTTTATTTAAAAATTTGTGTTCACACATATGGAGGTCGGTATTGTGAAGGATAAAAATTTAGGAAAAGAAATGTGATAATAATTGTGTACAATAAAAACTGACTAATATTTATGTCAACAGATATACATAATTATAAAATAGGATCGGTATTATTATATATGATATAGTAATATCAGTTTATATTGGGTACATACTATTAATATAACATACGACGGAGTTTGTATAAATATTACATGTGATAGTAATATAATGAATTTGTTTGTACTTAAAACATGTGTTAAATGTACTTAAATTTTAACACGTGGACGGTAGATATATACCTATTATTTATATTTCAGTTATGTATGTTGATTGTGTATGTCAACCACTTGAGAGTCGGTACAAAGACATTTTGTACCTTGAAAAAATGTTTTGGTAGGTTTAAATGGGATTATTGACTTGTAGGGACTGTAAACATAATATGTTTGTTTACAAATTAATTATGGGATAGTGTGTAATACAAGTGTGTGATTGTTTATATAAGTATAGGATTATGAATGATTTTAATCAATATAGAGAATTGGAAAGTGAGGGCCAGTGGCGTAACATATTGATTGCGTTGTAAATTTTTTGTCTTTGTTTGTTAAAAAATTTCTTTTAAGAAAATAATTTCCTCACCTTATGCAAGCCCGGAAAATTAATTTTCTGAGGGGGCGTGACATGGTCTTAGTTTTTTTAACAAACTTTGTTCGAAATTGAACTAAATATATTTCGACTTACTATTTTAAGTGGTAGGTACATGAGTGTATTACTCGGAGTATATTTGTTGGTAGATAAATGGTACATACTTCAGAGAGTACATATCTATTAGAGATATTATATTAGGAAGGTACATTGAATATTTTAACACGTGACAGTGTTTAGATGATAGGAAGTAGATATTAGTACATCGGGTGAAGAAAAGTACCAAATTGAATTTTAAACAAAGAAAGTTTGTTGAACTATTAATTGCTTTTAGGTAAGAGGTTAAATTTTGTTTATATTAATATGTTATGTAGGTATTAATATGTTATGAAAAATTATTTTCAAGGGAATGACTGATACACGTGTGTTTGTTTACATGAAGAGTGGATAGTTTGTCTTCGAATGAAAAAGTATCTACTTTAATTGTAACAAAGGAAATATAGTTTATAAAAGGGATCGAGGAACTAAATTCGTGGCAGTTTAGTCTTGAAATTAAGAGAGAAAGGATAAATTCTTAGAGACAGTTTTCTCTTGAAATTAGAGGAGAGAGATTAAATTTTAAAAGCAGTGTTGTATTCTATTAGATTTTCGTTTGTGCACATTCCTTTCTCCGAGTTATAAATATAATATTCTTTTTAGTGATTATTTCCACAATGGAAATAATGAGAAATCCGTCCTAAATTTAATTATAATTTTACATTAAATTCAGTGTTTCGAAGCAGCAAATTGGCAGTTTATCATCTTCCCAAGCTAAGAAATTTTATATATTATTATTTATTTAAATTTTGTAATAGATAATTTTGGCGTTACGACATTGCCTTCTTCTTGGAGTATCAAAACTCATGTTTGATAAGTCTCGGATAAGGGAACTTTCTGCAGACAAAAGATTGTTAAATTTTATATAATGTTTTGTTGAATATGTTTATGAGACTGATGCTGTTAAATTATTTTATTTTCCACAATTAATAAAGTTTGAATAGCTAATTATTATTTGTAAATTAAATTTATAGACACTACCTGATAATAAGAACAGGGACGGACTCAGAAACATATACTAATTATTATTTTCTGATATTTTTGAATACTAACAGGAGCATGAAATTTTAAACTCATATTTATTTTATGTAAATATCCTTTATTTTATTATAAATTAACATCCTAAATTTCCAACCCACAAGCTGTCACTTGGCCGACAGTTCCCAGTGTGAGAAAATTAAGTCAGAAAGTGCTGGTGCCTTCCCACTACAAAAAATTCTGGCCCCACAGATCATATTTATTATATTTATTTTATTTTGCATGAAAATATATATGTATTATATTCTCTTAATTTATCATATTGTATACTAATGAGGCTGACAGTAGTGAATGGGAGGCTGTGTTCAGATCGAATTTGGCGAGGCAGGCGCCATTTTCACTAACAAACCAATTTTTATTGTTATATTAACCAAAAATAGTCAGTGATTGAATTTTGTCAAACTCTGGTTCAGTAAAATATTTCATCTCGATGCGCCCCTGGCGCTGTATACAGAACTAGTTATGTATGAGATCATGTGTGTTTATTATAAATAAAACTGCATTCAAAACTAATCTGTAATATAATTACAGAAATAAACTTTCGGTAACGTTGAATCATAAATTGATGAAATTTATGTCATTGACTATTTCTAACAAATAACATGGATTTCTGTTGTATATAAAAAATTTGATATTTATTCTTGATTGTTATTGTGTGTTGTTTTCTTTGTGTATTTTCAGCAATAAGGTAGGTCTTTTATACTCGCTAATGTCGAGTGTAAAAGGAAATAATTTATTAATTACTAACCTTTATGTACAACAGAAAATTAAATTTTGATTGTTATATAAATTATGCTTTTATGTGTTCTGAATAGAAATTATTGTTTGTTTTCCACTGATAAAATTTTCTTTTATAAATCGTACACACAACGTAGAAAGGGTCCTTTACGTAAATTTTCTTTCCTCTAGATGTATCATGAGCCAATTACTTTGAAGAAACGAAAATTGTTGAATTTAGCGACCGACACTTTTGACGGGTCTCACGTTAAACGTTCGGGAATAATTTTAATTACGGTGACGTGTGAACTGATTTGGGTAGACTAGCGAGTATATATTATTATGTACGTATGACATCTTTACACACAACGAATATAATTATTCATAGATCTTATAAGTAGGTAGGTGATACGAAAGTATTTTTGTATTATTAAATTTTAATCGGAATATTATAAAGACGTAATTGCGAAAAGAAATTTATAAACTTGCGTAGATTGGATAAACTCGATTCTTTTTAGTTTAATTACTTCCAACTCAGAGGATAAATACGTATTTATTCTCTCGTCGAAATAAATAAATATATTTTATTTATTTCCTGTCAATGTGGTTCTCAACGGTTTTTCTTTTTCTTCCTCTTGTGGGGAGGGACCACGACACTAGGTAGTTTATTTTATGAATGAATTATTTTATAATTATCTTTTGTTCTTTTGTTTACTGTTGGGATTTAGTTGCGCGTTCACAACGTTTCGAATGCCTTAATTTGGATATCCAATATTTGAATTAATATAAAAATACTTAAGTATCATAAATTTAAAAAAATATATATATTTTTCACTGTAAGTAAATTATAAAATTTCACAAAGTTTAATCGATTTATTGAAAGTGTTTAAAGTAACGAGGGGTATTTATTTATTTACTTATTTATTCTTATTTACTGTAGGTACATTGATTAAAAGCAAGTTTACACGTAAATAAATTCATACAATCAATATACAGAGGGCGAGTTTATCGCAGAGGCGCGATTTCTTGCAACTAACCCGAATTTATTTAATTAAGGTAAAGAAGGGGCGGTTTTAGCCGGTAGGAGTCCGTCACTACCTGGTTCGCTAGGTGTTCATGATGGATTTCCCCCCTTATATAAAAAAGGTATAAAATTTAATTAGTTTTATTTCAATTGAATTTGACATTTGGGTTGGTTGGAAGAGATCGCGCCTTTGCGATAAACTCGCCCTCTGTTTATTGATTACATCTAATTTGAATGCATTTTTCAATGAAATTGTATGTATTGTGATCAAGTGAAGAATAAATAAATAAAGAAATAATAACCCAAGTTTTTGAGTTGGGTAAAACCCATCATCATGTTAGAAAATAATATCGTTTTTGGTTTCACTAAAGTGCGATCTTAAGTGTCTATAGACGCCTTTTTATCCACTGTTATTTAGGACACCAAAAATTTGAGGAACAAAAAATGGAAGAACTGTTTTATTTCGAGGACTCCACGCTCAGGAATTTTAATTTTTATGAATACTTAAAAGTCGGGACCATCGTGGTTGAGATTCTATAAATATTTGTTGCAAAATATAATATAATACTAAAAATTTGTGTATGAAATACATAGAAATATTAGACTTGCAGCGCGGTACATTTTGCGGAATTTTTGTGTTTCAACATCAACGATCTTCAAGAACTAACAATGTATTGTCTTACAACCAACGCCAACGTCAGTTTAAAACTGGGTGCAAAATTTGATTGGCTGCATGACCGATTTTTTCTTTGAATTACCGATATTCTTTTATTTAAATCTGACAACCTGATGGGCTTCAAACTTAATATGAATTTTTAATTTGTGTACACTTATAAATAGGGTGATATATTGACACCATTTTTTGTTTGCATTATTTGTTTTTATTCATATATATTGTCTGTAGTGTACTGTTGATGTAAAATAAATAAATAAATAAATACATAGTATATCTTTGGATTATGAGCACATCTTTTCGTAATCGAAAGTGAAACATAATTAGCGATTAATTCATACTTTAGTAGTGGCTAGAAAGTGATCGCATAATATTATTTATTATACATTAATGTAATGTAATGTCAACATGTGGGTGCATCAACATTCTTTTTTTGAATTCTCTTCCTGTCAAACTTAATATTACTTAATTCAATTTTGGAATAGAATTTTGTTTAAATGGTTATTATGATTAGGTAATTGTTATATAAGGTTTACTGGAAGCTATTACTTCAAGGCAATATGTACGCCTTTTATATAAATTTATTTTGACAATAACGTATTTTTATTATTATATTACATGAATCAGGATAAGAAGAATGAGTGGATGCAAGAGGAGTGTTGTGGATAGAATGCGTGTAAATAAATTGAGATGGTTTGGTCATGTGGAACGAATGGAAGGGAAAGAATGGTAAAGAGGATATGCTTTGCTGAAACGAGGGGTGTGAGGAAACGCGGGCGTCCGAGAACTAGATGGCTTGAACATGAAGATCAAATTCTCAAGGACGGCCATGTTTTGAGTAAGAGAAATCGACGTGCGTGCAATTGTATGACTGTGGAGGAGGCGAAAGAAGTATGTAAGGACAGATCTAATTGGCGTTCCGTTCTCCCTGCCTACCCCACTTGGGATACGGCGTGACGGAATAGATAGATAGATGTACAGTAAAGAATGAATAAATAAATAAATTATAATATTGTATTTATACTGTTGTATACTTAAATGATTATACAATATTTAAATATATTATATTTAACTAGTGTTGTGGAATTCTCTAGAATTAATTTTTCGAGAAATTTCTCAAAGTAGAGAATTTTCGGAGATTTTTTTTAATTTTTTATTTAACAGTATAATAATAATAAATATTTTATTCAATCAATCAATAACAATGTACCTACAAATTTTGAGACAATTTATAACCAATATGGCTAAAATTTATTTTGGAAACAAAAAAATGTTAGGCACCTATATAGAAAAAAGTGCTAATAACTGATGAGAAACCTTGATGTTTGACACCCCACAAGCCCAATATAAGTTAAAAAAGAAATTGCAGGTACCTACGTACATGGAAAAAAGGTTAATAACCTCTGATTTGGGCCTTAATCACCCACACAAATTCTTGGATCAATCAGGTTGGCTGCAAAGTGTACTGGGCGAAAGGTCATAATACCACTAAGAAAAAAATATAGAGATAAATTTCTCTTCCATCAGAGGAGAAATTCTCGGAGAAATTTCTCGTTCTCGATAAATTTCTCACATCACTATAATATTTAACTATATATAGAAAAAAATAATATAAAATAGAGTATAAATAAACATTAATTGTAACAATCCATGCAAAATTTAATTCACAGTGAAAATAATATACCTATCTATAAATAAAATGTGGTTCTATTGACAAAATCTTAATAATATAAATAAAAGTTTAGTGATACAATAGTCTATGTCTAGGAAAACATAATGTTCAAGATGTTTTCGTCAAATATACCAAGAGCAAAAATGGTGAGTGACTTTTTAAACATTTATTTTATTTTTTCAATTACATTCGACTGTGCTCAGGACAAAGCATCAAACCACAATTTCGGCAAAAGTGATTTCATGTTTTAAAATCAATTATCAATCCTTTGTGTGTTGTTCACACTCTAGTGAAAGAATTCAATCCTCAAACATCTAGTTTTTATAGAAAAAGCAAAATATTTTTTTTACCTAGGATTTAATTGCAAATATCGAATAGGATAAAGAACTCAAACAGCATGAGTTTCATTATTGACACCAAAAAATTCATCCAGACATAATTTTACGGCGAGGTAAAAGGCATCAAACCGCATAATTTCCTGTTGAGACCGCTTTGGCCAAAAGCTGTTCTAGTGTCAGTGCAGAGTGATGTTTTTATAATAAACTTGTTGCTTGTCTGCCAGTACAAAGGATTTAATCAACATTTTTAATTTTTTTGCTTATAACTTGATAATTCCTGAATACTTTCTCTTGTTTTTTTTTATGACATAATAAGAACTAAATTACAATAAGATGGTAAAATAAAATGACAATAATTTGACATTTTCTTTATCCTACATTTTTTGCTTTTCCTACAAATTTTGCTTATGTTGTTTGAAGCCTTTGTCCTGAGCACAGTCGATATTATCTACAAAACCTACCTTTGTATTTTTGTGCATGAATTTTAATATAATATGTTAATTCGCCCTTTTGCTATTCACTTCTTCTGTCTCATATCTATATAAATGTTCTGATAAAGTCATACTCACAAACGAGGAATATAATTGATTTCTAATTGTTGACAAACATAGAATTGTTCCAACTTTCAGTTCAGTTCCTACTGAATTTTTGGATGATATTATAGCCTTGTTAAAAAAAAAAGACAGAACACCTTTTCAGTTTGGAAGATCATCCAGAGTGATGAAGAAGTTTGAATGCCCCTTTGCAGCAACGTACATATTAGTGATGTAACGAATATTCGTTTCGCATTCGCATTCGCGAATATTCGCAGATTTCAAAGTACCTATTCGCATTCGTATTCGCAAAAATATATGCGAATGTTTTGCGAATATTATTTTGGTAATAAAGTATCGGATATACGTCAAAAGTACCGGATATTTACCCGGTACATTGTAGAAAAAGGTATCTACTGCAAGAAAATATTCTTTAAGAAAACCGAGGAGTTTTGAAATATTTTAAATTCCTATACCATTTTGAAAATTCGGCGACGGGTGGGTAAAATATTTAATGTTTGAGCAATTATTGTAGAAATTTAAGCAAGTCATTATTCGCTATTCGCATTCGCGAATATCGGCAACAAATATTCGCATTCGCATTCGCGAATACCCAAAATTACTCATTCGTTACGTCATCACTAGTACATATCCACTAAAGACTTTTAACCTATTACAAAACATTTCTTAACTAGTTTATTTTATTCTTCTTCCACATCATCATTCAAATAACAAAATTAACCAGTTTACATAAAAAAAAAATGTGATGATGTGCAGTGGCGAGATTATCACTATATTTTCTACATAATTATGACATTTTTTAATTTTTTACTTTGGATTTTTTTGTTATTTCAGGGGCTAATAAGCTTAATATTTTATTTCCTTGTTGGCGTGGTGTTATCAGCAAATACCGCAAGGTGGGTTTATTTTGTTTTTATTTTCTAAATATATAAATAAACTTTTATTGTGTGTATTTAGATATATGTATTTTATTCTTAGGAATTTTTTGAGTTAGCCTTAACTGATAATCCATGGTATACACATGTGGGACAGGAGCTCAATATACGGAACATATCCTTTGGGAATGTCCATTGATGATGGATGCAAGAGAGGAAGTGATTCTGGGTATAACTGTCGACACTCCGACTCGACCCATCTGGTTTGGGGAAGTGTTTTTAAATGCCACGAAGGCTGCACACTTTAAGGTATTCGTGGATGTGTGGGTCTCAAGGTGGGATCTGCTATGTCAGCCGGGTCCACTGCCCACTGACGTGTGGTAGCGTCGGAGATGCTGACACTGGCATAGCGGTACTGATAAGACTGAAGAGAGTTGAAAGAATAAAAAACTGTCTCCTAAACAAATAAATAGGAGTCCTTGGACTCCTGAAATATCCGCGAAATAAAGTTATTACATTATTATTAATATCAACGTTTCACTTTGTACCTAATAAATCACAGATTAAAATTTTGTTTGAAAGTTCATTGAATAATTGTCTACATAATCTGTGTCTACATACACATAGTATTTAATTGTGATGAAGTCTCGTGATATTTTCTGATTATATTGCATTGAAAAAAAACGCGGTGAATATCATTTATTCATTTTTGTTTTGAAATTGGAAAATTCAAAATGATGCTTTAATTAAATAATGTAGAAATATTTTATTGTTTTGGACTCTATAAAACAGTCGAATTTTTAATAAAAAATAACGAAAAAATGACCCTTTAACTGGCAATCAGCATTTTGACATCTGTCAAATTTAGTCTATTACTTTTTCTTTGCGGAGGGGTTCCCCGATTTTTCAATGTCCCTGTACCTAGTGTTGTGGAATTCTCAAGAAATAATTTTTGGAGAAATTTTCTCACTTGATGTTTGCTTTACTTTTATAACTCACACTTGATTTGATCTACTATTTCCAAAACAAATCGTTGATAATGATAATTATTATGTTTGTGTTAGTTTGAGGAGATAGCGCCTTTGTGATAAACTCGCCTTCTGTATATTGATTGTATTTAATTGGAATGCGTTTCGCTTATTTTTTGTGCTTTTTTTTAGTGGATATACAATAGTCTCCAGTGACACAATTCGTCCTATGTCTGAGTTCAGGGTTGCTGTAACAACTGCGGATAAAGAAGGTGGATTTAACTTGGAGATAGAAGGTAAAGGATTCAGAGATGCGCAGCAAGTCACGGTCAATCCCTATACGACAGCTCTTGTGACTTTCAAAGTAAGTAAAAGTCTTTTCCAGGAAATGAAGTTTGGCTACCTAATAGCTAGAATCAGGCTATTATATTTTACGCCGTCATAGTATATCCCACAAGTAGAGCAGCCAGCAGAACAACTGCGTGTAATAATTATGTTGGGGGCATGCGTGTTTGTTATATGCAAATGGTCTGCTGGCTACCTCTCATGTGGGATAATATGCCGTGATGGTAAAATAGTAGTACCTAGTAGTTGATAACATATACTTTCCTAGGAGTTTTTCCTTATGGGAGCAGTCTGTACTTCAATTGGTTCAAGTGCGAGAATTACATTTCCCTGATAGTTAAAACGAAGAATCTAGAAAGCCAGTCTGCATATAAAATATATCGACTGATATTGTGAACTATATTACATTACATTAATTAATAGAATGATCTATAATATTGAACTGTATCTGTTTTGAACTGTTCATGGTTTTATTTTGTTTATTAGTGTGATTCATTTTGTTTTTAACTGTAATTTATTAATTTTTTAACGTTTGAAGACTGTAATACTGTTGAATTATCATTTATTGTAAAAGGCAAATACCGTTTAGTGTCCAAGATAAATAAATAAATAAATATAACTTTAAAAACCTGAATAAACCAAACATAATAATAACTTAAAATAATTGGCACTTTGAACTGTTTTTTTCAGACTGGAGCTCTTACTGAAAACAATTACACCCTAACGGCACGCTCAGTATATGGACAAGAGTTTATCAAGAGGACTCCACTACATTTCCAGGGCAAATCTTATTGTGTATTTGTCCACACAGACAAGTCTGTCTATACTGCAAAAGATGTCATACATTTCAGACTGCTCCTTCTCAATATGTTCCTCAAACCGATGCCTTCGTTAAGACCACAAATTACATTGAAGGTAACTTTTTATGCCTCCATCAGAGAGCACCTTATTACGATAGTGATATAATACATACATCTTTATAGACAGACAATTAACACACAGATCGAGCTAGTCCCAAATAAAAATATAAATCTTATTATGGGTTAACACCCAGATCTAGGACAATTTAAAAATCACCATTTTTTATTTTGCGCTGATCAGGAATCAATCTTAACCTCGTGATGCAATAGACAAGAGCAGTGGTTCCCAAAGTTGACTGGGCTTCGACCCATCTAATGAAAATTTTCAATCTTGAGACCTACCCTTTAGCTGTCTTAGAGAAAAGAGGGCATAAATATTGGTAATGCTCAGATTCTCTAGAAGCGAGTCATGGAACTACTTAATGCACAGGGCCCACTCAATATTCGCTCGCGACCAATTGTTTGGCAAATACTGGACAAGAGTGTTACCTCTATGCCATACTGGCCGGCCGACACATATCAGATTGCTTTGGTGTGTCCATAGAGTAGCTTTTTAATTGCTCTTTGGACGAGTCATTTTTTTGAGCAAAAAATAATTAGAAAGAATGAAGACATATGTATCTCTTCTTGTTTCCAATACCAAGGTTGGCAGAAAAAAAACTTTTCCTCTTAAGGTACTTGTGTCTAATATCCTTGTGTTGATAGACAGCTGTTATTGTGCAACTGAATCCTTTATAAGAAGTGCAGATGTATGACCAAGATATACAGTCGTTAAAAACTTTTTTGCAGTTGTTTTATCATAAATCAGTAGTGTAGTTAAAATAATTATTCATTTATAAATTATACGTTTTCTTGACCAGGAAATGAAATAAATTAATAATAAATTTACCTTGTCTTGAAATTGTCCTAGGATCGTGCGTTACATGTTATTGTAAGTTTTAGTGTATTGTGTAAATACTTTGATTTGGGAGTAGCTAAATTTTTGTGAATTGTCCATATATAATAAATGTTAGGTTATGGTGCTAAAGATGTTTGTCCTATAAGATATTATATTATGCTGACAAAAATGTTTGTCCTATAAGATGTTATGTCATGGTGACAAAGATGTTTGTCCTATAAGATATTATGTTATAGTGACAAAGATGTTTGTCCTATAAAATGTTATGTTATGGTGACAAAGATTTTTGTCCTATAAAATGTTATGTTATGGTGACAAAGATTTTTGTCCTATAAGAAATATTAAGTTGTGATTAATTTCAGGATGGAACTGGACATGTCATCAAACAATGGGCAAATGTTCCATTGACAAAAGGCGTATTTAGTGATGACGTCCGCATCGCAGACTTTCCAGTACTCGGAGATTGGACATTCCTTATTGAAGTCAATGGACAAACATATACCAAGCACGTTCTAGTGGCCGACTTCATTTTACCCAAGTTTAATCTGAGGATTGAAGCTCCTGAACATGTTTACTATGCCGATGGATCATTCCCCGTTACAGTCACAGCTGAGTGAGTGAAATTGATAAATGATCTATTTAATTTGTCCTACCCTTTTCTTTAAGATCTTGCTGAGAACGCCTTGGACAAAAGCTGTTATGGTCTTAGTGTAGAGTGAAATTTTTAGGATAGTGATAATTTTACATTCTGGGAAGGCTGTCCTGAATTTTTTAACTTTTATTCAGCATTCAGAAGACAACTTGCATGTTTATTACATACAATTTGTATGCTGGCTACCCCACCCATGAGAAATACAGTTATGATATGAATGAATGAATTAATTTGTATCTTAAATCCAAATTTTGAAACTAATATTTATTCTTCCATGAATCAACCAGAAAACTGAATTTCTTGTTTATATTTTCAGAAAATTCAGTGGTGAAGAAATAGACGGTGAACTGACATTATCAGCGTATCCCGTCTTCTACTCTGGTGTTATTCAGCCTATCTTCCAAGCTCCTTTACGTCGAGTGGAAAGGATTAAAGGAAAATCCACCTTCCAGTTGTCTCTGGGTAAAGAATTACAATTGCGAGAAGGGGAAGCTGCGGCAGGAGCTGGAGGACGTCGACTGGTGGTTGAGGCTTTTGTTGAAGAGAGTTTAACAGGAAGAAAACATAATGTGTCCAAACTGCTTTGGCTACACAGATTTAGACATCAAATTTCTTACGAAGCTCCAAAGTTTTATAAACCAGGACTCCCATACAACCTTCAGGTATTTTTCAAAGTTACAAATTAGTAATGTGGCAACCAGCGATGGATTATACAAAATACACCGGGCACTGGATGACAAAAATCACATTTTAGAGCAAGATCATTAATAAATCAACACAAAATTATTTAACAATCATTAGCTTGTTTTAACTCCTTTGATGTATGGATTGTGCATGCTCTGCAGGGTTACTCTTGACAAAACTAAACACGATCTTAATCTAGTCTTGATCTTGATCATACGACGCATGAAGGGACTATGGTCAAAAACACCGCGCTACCGCTAACGCGCCATCGTTTTGTTTCAGTTTTGTCAAGAGTAGCCCTGCTGACAACAGATACCTGCTGGAATATTAAAAACCTTTGATGATCTGAAAATAACAACTTATTATCTTCAGCCTAAGTTTGTTCATCCTTGGAGGTTTAAATCACCTTAATTCTTTTTGTCTCAATCAAATAACTTTTCAAAATAAAAGGATTGATCTTTAAGCATTATAATGTCGTTTCATATTCAAAATGAGGTAGGTATAAGCGAACATTTTTATTTAGGCATTCTCTTTAAAAACTGTTCATTAGAGCATCAAAATTGTTGTTTGGACTTTTTATTGGCATCTGATAATATTCTTTAAGTATTAAATTTTAATATTTGATACTAGGAATCACTTTATAAAATGATTATAATGTCATTATAAGCCGTTTATTCTAAAAATGTCAAAACATTTACAAATTTACATACCCCATTTTGAATATGCAATGACGATAATTGGGTGTACCTACTTAAATAATTCTTTATTTTATTTTAGATCCGTATCATCGATTGGGAGCACACAAACCGTGATATGGGTAACATCAGAATACGTCACGGTTTTCCAGTGGATCCAGAACGAAGCAACGAGATGAACATGACCGAAACGATAGTTCCTGTGCGATCAGATGGCTCCGTTATGTACTCATTCTACCCTGATAACAGAAACTTGGATTTACCCATGACAATTGAGGTAAGACAAAGTAAAATATTAGCGGTATGTACATAATTACTGTTTAAGATTGTTTTTGTCGCAAACACCTCCTTCACCTTGGTTAGGACCTCACAATTTTGTTGATTTTTTCTTTTCAGATTTTATCCAGCGAAGTTAAAGAAGTGATTAAAGGGATTCTACCATGGACAGCATCTAAGGAGAACAAGCTTCAGATTAACTTGGTGACTGAGACTCCAACTGTTGGTAGAGAGATTGCTGTCAGTGTCAATTCTACACTGCCAATGAAGACACTTTCTTATTACATTCTTGGCAGAGGAGACATCATACATGCCAAGACAATGCAGGTAAAGTAAAATTTATCCCCAAAATAATATTTTTATCTCCTTAAGCAGTTGTTAGTCCCTCATGATGGTGGAGTCTGCCTTCTTTGCTGTTCTTGGCCATGTTGTTCTGTCCAGTGCGTCATTTTGGATGAGATTGCAGTCTCGCATGTCCTGCCCTCTCGCCACCTAAGTTTGGGCCTCCTACCTGGAACTTAAAGTTATATAATCCTGAGATCTTTTTGACACGTGGCTATGCCATTGCAATCTGCTTTCCTGTATCTCCTCCACTATGTCTCCCGTGAATGAAAGAGTTTTGGATCTTGTCTAACTTTATGACATCCATCTTTGTATCTTTATTTCTGCTGTTTGGATAGCACACACATGTCTTAGGTAGGTACTGCAGGTCTCTGAAGCGTATGCTAGACCATCCACTAAAAATATTACCATATTACCTGATCATTTAAAGTATTACCATATACCTGGATAAAGTCTTAGAGAAAGTATTTGAAAGATTCCTTTTTAACAGTTACTTCTCTTGGCTGGTTGAATGATATCACAATTACATTGATAAATTCGCCTTCTGTAAATTACAATTCATTTTCAATTTATTTTATGAAATTCCAGATTATTCCTTCAAGAAGATCGGGAGAATTTAGATTCCAGGCAACACATGCCATGGCTCCAGAAGCTGTCATTATGGTCCATCATCTTCAGGATGAATCTGATGAACTTTCAGTGGCTTCCCTGCAGTTCCAAGTGGAAGGAGTCTTTCAGAATAATGTAAGTTTAAGTAAAAAAGACAATGGTTAAAGTACTTATTTTTTTATGAATATAGGTACCTACATGCATTTTGTAAACATAATCAAAGATCGCATTATGTTAAATTGAAATTCGGCATATTTCTTGAATGAAATTTTAACATTAATTATGCATTTTAACATTAATTCAGCCAGTTTAAGTTACAAATAATCCAATGTTTGTTTAACTAGAAAAAATAATATTTGTTTTTTATTCTAATCGACAGTTGGGTATTCGTATTTCTCCTGAAGACCCCGAACCTTTGGGCAATGTAGATTTGAATGTGTTGGCTGAGCCAGACTCTTATGTGGCTCTTCTGGCTGGACCTTCATCCCCAAGTTTTGCAGTAGCATCCACTCATCATCATGAAGCAGGACATGGAGAAGGTTTATCCGAAGATATTGTAAGTTAATTTCTTATGGTCGTAAGGACAGTATTTAAAAATGGCAACTGTAGGAATTAGGCACCTGTATATATGGATAGCACTGAATTCATTTTCTATGTAAAACATCAGAAAGGATATGACCTTTGCTGCAACAACTGCAACACTGTGTTCACATTATCTCAATTTGACCAAAAATCAATCTAGGGTAGTTTTGCTCCAACCAATAAATTTAAAAAAATCAATAAATGTTAAGTATGATATTCTGATTCCTCTAGTTAATGGATAAGTTGCTAAGTTTTGTTCATTTCCAGGTTTTGAGTGAAATAAGATCATTCAGCTCCAGACACGATACCTTGATGCATCTTTACAGAGATATTGAAGGAAGACATCCAACAGAAATTGCTATGGTATGTAAAATAAATTGAACAATGAAAAAATCATACATAAATATTTTAGTCCGTATGTATTTATGCCCACAATAGACTCCTTAATTAAGAAAGATAGGTAAAATAATACACTCTATACCAGATCATATATACTGGTCAGGCTTTAGGCTAAGAACATTTTAATTATCTCATTTATTAGCCATTTAAAAGGTTTACTATAAATTGCAGGATTTGTTGTCAAACATTTTTCATTGCATTGAATTAACTTCAAAATAGATTTAAAATACATACAACTAGGTATACTGAAATTCAATATTTAAGGATTATTTTGTTCATAAAATATCATGTTTGTTAATGAAAAAGAATTCTGAATGGGCCACTTGCAGTCGTGGGGGATTTCAATAAAAATGATCGAATTCAGTAAATTTGAGGTCAGAAACACAAAAATGTCAGTTAAATTTTTTTAAATATCTAAATTATGGAGAATTTCCAAAAATAAAACCCAAAATTTTTGACGTTTATCAAAACACTCTTAACAGCTGATGACGTCACGGAGTCCCGTGAATCATAGTAACTTTCGCAACCACAGATTATAATCTCATACAAACATGGGACTCCGTGACGTCACAGCGCCGCCATATCGTTTTTGATCATTCCGAGAAAATCCAATTTTTAAAAGCTAATAACTAAGAAAATAGTGCAAGAAAAAATAAAATAAATTGTGGTTGTGTTTCTTTCATACTAATTTACAATTTTATGTAATATAAAAAAAAATCTGCAAGTGGCCCATTATGTGAATGAAATTGTGTAATTTTTGACATTTTGGTTTTCTTTTTTCATAATGGAGGACTTGTCAGACCATAGAATAGATGTCTGATGTATGTATTAAATTCATAACGGCAAAGCCCAAAAACTTTGCTTAGAAACCATAGACACGACGTTATGAAACTGATTGACTAAGCGCGGTTCACATGCTCAGTACTATTTCATTGATAAAACCACCCTCAGACAATACTACGTCTTTTACATACGAAATCTTAATGCTCGTAATGAAATACACGGATGAAGCCTTAATTTGTTTTTTACTCAACACTTGGGGCAATTTCTTTGTGTTTTTTATAATTAGGTAGGTACAATTTTTAAATCCTAAGTATCTTAGTGTTGAATATTTTATTTTATAGTAAAATAACTCTAAATTTGAATTTTCTTTGTGAGTACGATTGCTAGAAAAAAACTGATTGGAAAATTAGGGCCCTCTGTTATAAATTTACCGATATCTTGTTTAAATCTATATTTAACAATATGCGTTATCTTTTCCTCTGCCGCGAAATTAGGTTAAAAACTGTCGACTTGCCAGTAGTAAATTTTATTGGAATAAAATACAAAAATATGTTGTCATTTTATTGTTTTTAAGATTGATTCTTATACTTTTTTCAGAAATCTGGAGTTGTGATTTTGTCGGATGACAAATCTTTAGCTAAAGGAGATTTATGTAAGTGTTTTATAAAATCTCATTTATTTATTATTTTAATATTTTTAAAAGAAATACCCTTCATTTAAGTGTTCAGAGCATAACTGATGGATAAATAAAATAAAATATTGAAGTACCTATTTCAGTTGGATAATTTTTGAAGTCCATAAAAAGGAAAATGAGTTAATTTTACTAGTTTTTTGTTAGAAGATATAAAATAGTGTAAAAATGATAAGTAGCATTCACATTGCTTCACTTTGGATGATCATCCAGAGTGTTAGGGTCAAACCTGTTCATCGAAAGTGAACACGTCTGTTTACATTTGTTCATCCAATGCTTTCACTGCCATGTCAAAACTCACGGTCATGTTTTATGTAGCTTGACTTATTTTCATAAAAAAAATATTTAATGAATAAAAAATAATTCTTATTAAAAATTAAAACAAATTATCAAAATTCTCAACAGCTTGAAAATTTTGTATATGTTTCTGACTTTCAATACAAATTCATAAAGAATAAGACAAATAATAGGAGAAAACTTGTTTATGGTCGTTTCAGTGAAAGGATCGAAATTATGACGAGTGGTAATCTCTTTCTTCCATCATCGCTAGTGTTCACTATTGATGAAACGTCCGTTCACACCTTTTCACTTTGGAGGATCATCCAGAGTGATCACTGAAAGTGAAAAAAATGTGAACGCCCCTATATTTATTATGCAAATTGTGTCTTTGCCTTATTTTATCTTTGCCAAATTATTCTAAAAATCTGTCATCTTTGAATTTTTTCCTAGCATTGATTAGAACATTTTTCATATTTCAGCATATAATGAGGATGGGTTCTCATTATTGTCCCAGGATTCTGTGACCAGACCTCCTTTAGCAGGACCTTATGCCTTCAGCAGGCTTCCTCCGCCACCAGCTCCACGTATACACTTGGGTGCTTTGCCTACAGACACTTGGCTTTTCTCGAATTTGACTGTTGGGTAAATTATTTGCATATTTTTTTTCTATAACGATTTTGTATTATCCACCATACAGATTTTTATTTTATAAAATCCAGCATGTTTTCACTTGACAAAATATGTTTTTGTTAATGGATATATTTAACAATCTTTTATAGATCCGAAGGTAGAGGAGTTCTGGGCAGACGACTGCCTTCATCACCAGGAAACAACTGGAAAACCGGCGCTTGGGCTGTTCATCCAATCAAAGGTTTAGGATTTGCCAAGACAGTTACCCCTAAAACACGAGTTCGTCCATCTTTGAAAATACTTGCACCAAAGTATTTAAGAGAAAAGGAGATACTCGCACTTCCAGCTTCCCTCAGTAATCCATCACAAACAGAGATTATAGCCGATATAGCATTAAATAATCAAAGACAAGAGTTTCGATTCAAAGATATGAATAATGAGCTCGATTCTCCAAAAAGTGAGTTTTTACAAAGACATTTTTTCCTTGTTTAATCAGCTGATCAGTTTAATTTTTAAGAACTTAATCAAATCTTTAGAGATTTGAACATTGAACCCATAGAATTTTGATTGAATTTCTTGAATAACCTGATGGAGCCCTTAGCTTTTAGAAATAAATAACACAATCAAAACCATAGACATTTAATTTAATTAGTTAAGTCATATTAGAACAAAAAGGCTTGTATAATTAGCAAGATGTATTAAATCAAATCTATGGTTTTATATTTGTTTGTAAGGTGAAAATGATTATGATCTACTATATTTTTATTTGTGTTCTTAATTTGAAAATGTTTAAGGCATTAAACTTTTTTCTATAGCATTGGAAACATCGCAACGTCACAAGGTTCGTATCCCAGCTCAGCGGACAGGGACAGTGGTGTTCTTCATATCTGTTCCTCCATCAACAGAAGGAAGACGTACTATTACCCTGCAATTGACAGCAACTGGAGTCGGAGTATCTGCTTCATATCAGCATGAGTTGTTGGTCGTTGTGAGTATTTCAGGTTTTTTGGAATATTAGAATATGTCTAGAGGATAAATATAAAAAGAAAAAGTGTGGATATATTAAGTAAACTTCCCAAGAAAGTTATTTATTTATTAGCAATCTTTATGGATCATACAGTAGTAATAAAAAATATAACAAATGGCGAAAAATACACAGTCAAAAGAACTATGATATTAATTTCGGCAGCTTAATTCATCACTTACTTTAGGACATTAATTTTTATACAAACATCTCTGTTATCTATTGTTAAAAGAACTTTCTATTTTTTTACAGGAATAGTTAGAGACCTATTCTGTTCTAGAAACTGTAAGGAGTAATTCCTCAATAAAGAGTTACAAAGTTTTTATTTGTAATATCTTTTCTTTTTTCAGCCCGATGGTGAAGAAGAAGTAGCCACAACATCGACTCTTTTAGAAATGAAAACGGGCGAAGCTCGTGCTAATCTCAGCTTGCTTCTGATGCAAAGACCCAGAGGAAGGTTCCTTGGATCTCCAGCTAATGCCACATTCACCGCTGAAGCTTGGGGATGGTTATTAGCACCTCTCTTGGAGAAGTTGTCCACCTTGGCGATGTCACCTCCCCCAAGCGGCTATCACAACATGATTCCTTACATGCAAGCTGCAATATTGATGCAGTCATTAGAGGTCAGTTTCACATTCAGTCTAAGCTATTTGTCTTATCATTGTCCTGTGTTAGATCTTGTCAACATTGTCACTTTAATAATGTCCGTTTGTCCTGCGTTGTTCGGACCAGAGGCCTGAGTCAACAACACACTATCGCGTCACGTTCCCGCTCCGCTAGCGTTCGGGTGCAGACGATGGTGCGCCAAAGTGTTAATTTTCGTAACTATTGTGTATCTTAGCAACGAAATTGACACTTGCTTGCAACATCGTCTGCACCCGAACGCTAACGGAGCGGGAACGTGAAACGAAAGTGTGTTGTTGACTCAGGCCTCTGTTCTCCCATTTGCACTATGCTTTTTTGTTTTGTTCCCAATTTATGATATCCCTGAATGCAATTTTTTTTTTTATTACATAAAATTGTAAATTAGTGCGAAAGAAACACAACCACAATTTATTTTATTTTTTCTTGCACTATTTTCTTAGTTATTAGCTTTTAAAAATTGGATTTTCTCGGAATGATCAAAAACGATATGGCGGCGCAGTGACGTCACGGAGTCCCATGTGTGTATGAGATTATAATCTGTGGTTGCGTAAGTTACTATGATTCACGGGACTCCGTGACACATCAGCTGTTTGAAGTGTTTTGACAAACGTCAAAAAATTTGGGTTTTATTTTTGGAAATTCTCAATAATTTAGATATTTAAAAAATTTTAACTGACATATTTGTGTTTTCCGGCCTCAAATTTACTGAATTCGATCATTTTTATTAAAATCCCCCACGACTGCAAGTGGCCCATTATGTCTTCTTATTATTAACTGCTAAAGCCACTATTTTACACTTAACAAAAGATTTTATGAATTTTAACAATTAAACTATAACTCTTTGTTTATATGTGCTTAGCATAAAACTTCTGTATTTAATACTTAATCTATCCACAGTATCAGAACCTATTGACTGACCATAAATATTAAAAAATAATCTATAGAGTTGTTTTGCTATAAATGATAGTGTCTCAAATTTGTAAATGAGATATTTGCAATTAGTATCTCACAGTAAAATCTACTCTGCTAAGCAAATGCATGTGGGTTTATTTAGTATATTTTTAAATATATCTTCCAACCAGATTTGGAAAAGCAAACAATTTTATTTCCCAATATATTTCCAGATTTCGGGTCAGCTATCGGAGTCAGTGCGAGTGACGGCCATTGAGCAGATGCAAAAGATATTCCAACAACAGATGGCTTACCTTCAGCAAGATGGATCCTTTACAGTAAAAAAAGGAAATTCGGAAGAAGGAAGCGTATGGTAAGGCTATTTGGGTGTTACATGTATACATTTAGTGCATTGTATATATTGAATGTGAATCGTCGTGTTTGTGCCCATCAAACAAGATTCATATCTTAGTTTTGGGACTAAGTCGATCTGTGTGAATTGTCTATGCTTGTTACATAACAATAAATATGTTATGTAGAAATTAACATTTTTATATTTCCGATAACATTTTTATTGTTTTTAATTATTTAGGATTTTGTAGTATTGTTATTTCTTTTTTTTGTTTTGAAGATTGCTAAATGTTTTTTTTATAATTTTATATGTATTGTAAAAGGCAAATGCCGTATATTGATTGAAATAAATAAATAAATTTGCATAGGTCTAGATCAGCGGTCGGAGAACTTTTTAAATCATTACCCCAAAACATTTTTGCGTTAGTCGATATTACCCTCTCATGTTTGAACACATTTATAAAAAAAGCAAATTATAAAAAAAAAAATTAACCTCATTTGGGGTAATTTACCCCCCCCCCCTGTTCCCCGACCGCTGATCTAGATCATAAGACACATAATGTTGAGATGTCAAAGATAAATTAATATTGCCAGGGAGTCCTTAAAATATGTATGATAGGTTTCCCGCTCTTTAAATTTTATGTCCTGTTAAAAATGCATTTGTAACACATTGCATATAAGATAAATTACATCTTCAATTGAGTGATGACATGTGCCACCCATTTTAAATGACTTATTTTTATCATATGCAGAGAATAACCTGTTAATTATATAAAGTTAGTCTTCTGGGAGACGACGTAACAGCATAGATAATTAATAATATGTTTTAGGGTAACCGGTTTTGCTGCTCGTTGGCTGAGCGCTGGTATGGGCACAGGTCGAAGGGAGACAGGTATACCAATCAAAGTGGTCAGAGATGCCTTGAAATGGTTAGCTGGAAGACAACAGCCTACCGGTGAATGGAGGGAGCCTGCTGCGTTGCCGATCGAAGATCCTCTTCAACAGAATACTCTTACATTGACAGCTCTTACCCTGCAAACATTCTTAGGAACTAAAGTGAGCTGGGTTTATTGATTATTAACAATATTAATTATTATTGATATTAAATAATATTAATTATTATTAATAATAAAAGAATTTTAAGTCATTTATTTTTGTAAAAATATAACAATTTCTTGAATGAGAATGAGAATTGTCAAAAGAAAAATCTACCTAGATGATTTTGTCAAAAAGCGATGTTGCCCCAAAACAAAACTAAATTTATTTCTTTGCTAAAGAGATGACGAATAAAGTTGTCAAATTTTTTACAGACTCGAAAAGAATTGTTGATAACTATAACAAAAACATTAATTCAAATGTTTTTTTCTATGTAACACTATTATTCAAGCATCATATTTTTTACTTGATTCAAAAAAGTATTTAAATAATGATTTTGATGCCGTAATACGGAGTCCATCTTAACCTGTTTAATTTTACGTTTGACATGTAACAACAAAATTATATTAAATTTTCCTTGCAGTATTTGACACTTGAAGAATACAGTAATGTGATAAGCAAAGCACAAGATTGGCTAGCAAGGAATATTGAAGAAGCGGCTAATGACGGAGCGACGACTCTTGCACCAGTGGCAGCAGCGTTGGCTACAGCGAGACATCCAGCTGCTATTCAGGCTATAAATCTTTTGGAGCAAATGGCTAACATAACAAGTAAATATAATTTGTGAACTGATAAAAAATTGACATGATATATCATAATTTTATCAATTAAAGATTAGTACAAAATATTTGTTAGGTGTATTATGGCACAGTACATGTGAGGTAACCACCGAAGCTCAGTAAAAATAAACTGTTGTACACACTACCCGAAGGACTCCAATACATCATTGGTTCTTTTTTTCTAAGCTTTGGGGCTAATTTCTACTATAAGTAGTAGTATCCAGTTAGAAAATATATATTGATGATCATAGTTGTACGTATTTTTATTATCCTACTGCACTGTATACCTTAAAAAGATATCACAGAAGCTATATGGGGGGGGGGGGGGGTGCATTTTGTCCAGTGATTGCAATATTATATAAACTCAAGTATGCCATGAAATCATGATATCTTGTAACAGTGTACAGTGAAAGATTCCTTCCTTCCTTCCTAGTCAGCCATCTCTCCACTGCTGGATATAGGCCTCTTCCAAACTCTTCCAATCGTCGCTGTCCTGTGCCCTCTGTATAAATTTCCTTCTCTCGATTGGGGTAATGTCGTCAGTCTATCTCTTTTGTGGTCTGCTGATGCTTCTTTTGCTACTTCATGGTCGCCATTTGAGGATTCTAGGAGTCCATCTACTGTCGTTTTGTTTCGCAACATAACCTGCCCATTGTCACTTAAGCTTTGCAACACAATCCATAATATCTGTGACTTGAAAGATAATAAAAATAAATACAACTATGATCATCAATATATATTTTCTAACTGGATACTACTGGATAACCTATAGTACAAATTGTGAGCGCTTTGTACTTTAAAAAGATTCACATTTATATGTTATAATAAATCTTTTTTTACAGATGGTATCAGATGGTGGGACGTAGATATCGATGACAAAAATAACCCACTTCGTGGAGAGGGAAAGAGCGGTCGTGGTATTTGGACTTTATCCTGGGCCGTTCAAGCATTCTTGCTTCAAGGACTTCGTTCGGATGCAATGCAAGCTGCTAAGACACTATTGTCAGGTTTATTAGCACCGTCAGCCCCGGCACCACTTTATCCAACTTTGTCGCAACTTGCAGCGCTGATTCCTGAAGCGGTAGGGCGGGTGGAATTTAAATGTCCAGATGATAAAGAAACAACCCTTCTAAATGTCAATAAGGGAAATAATTTATTGGTTCAAAGACAACAGGTATGTGTGACTTTTAACAGAATTGTGTGGTTTGATGTGGAAACTCGACAAATCCATTTCTACAAGAATGTCATTAGAATTTGTTACTCTGGTTGAGGCAACAAACATTCTTTGGTGATTGTTTTTTGTCTATTGTTTTGCGATTAGTATAATAATTGTGTCTCTTTGCACATCGCATTGGACGAAAGCTGTAATGATGTACAAAATTTGTTTAGAGTAATAATAATAATTCCCTCTTTTGACATCGACGACCAGTTATCCTTCCATTTTTTTGGTTGTCATGATCATTTTCTTTTTTTTTGTAATTGTAGGTGAATGACAGAAAGTGTCAGGTTGTCTCTCGAGGTTCAGGTTCTATCGCAGCTTCCCTAGAAGCCAGGAGACGTACCAATGTCACAGGAGCATGGCCCAGGTTTACGCTTGACCCTAGAGTGGATGCTATATCAACTCCTTTCCATCTTCAACTGAGTGTCTGTATTGGGTAAGAAGCTTGTGTAATATTCTATCCCGTTTTCTACAGTTTAGCAGTTGACCCTAGAAATATATGAGTAGTTTGGTATTACAATTGAAAAAAATGCACAAATATCCTTCGTGTTGATGTCTATAAAAATATATTTTTTCGAAATTTGTGAGGAAAGCAACCAACGGAAAACCAGTAGAATTACTAAATAGTTTATTTCTTTTTAAATTCTTATAATAATGAACTTCCACCAGGAATTGTCATTGATAAATTAAAATATTGTTTAACATTTTTTTTAAAGATGAATCTATATAATATTGAAACAATATTTTTTCATTTTAGGTTTGTTGCTCAGGCTAAAGAGGAAATCAGCGGGCCAGTCCTTCTAGAAATGCGTCTTCCATCAGGATATGAACTGGATATTGATATTCAGGCGCTAATTGTAAGTTTTGTTTAATTTATTGTATCAAAAATTTGAAAAGTTGTCTTTTTTACTAGTTAATTTTTTGAAAATGCAACACAAGTAACAGTTAGTTCTAGAGAGCTGAGTACTGGGTACCCTATTTGTGGGCATTAAGTTGATGGTATAAATCTGGGATCTTCAAACTATGGCTCGTGGACTGAATTTATTCTGAAGCTAGTGATGTCATCCATTTGGCCCGCGACAGCTAATGGATTGTTGTAACTGTAATAAATTATATATAAAAAAAAAAACACAAAATGTGTTGACTAGATAAAGCTAACAAATAGTTGAAATGAATCCCACTAACATTATAAAATATGCTCACTCAGGGTGCCTGCATGTGACAAGTCTAGAAATTATAGATAATAACTAGAAAATTTGGAGCATGCTGGTATGAATAGATAGAAACATACAAATGAGATTAACTCAGTTCAATTCAATTTCTCTTTAACCCTTCTGGGAACAGGGGCAGAAAACAGGCACATCCATTCAAAGTGTCTTTGAACCAATTGAGTCTCCCACGAAATTCCTAGCACTTTGATATGGTTGTGGTATAAACGGTAAATGAGACACAGAAGACAATATTTCTCATAAATAAGAATGAAAATTTCCTTCACCTTGGAGCACCTGGCAATGAATCGATCTCCCATTCTTTTCCATATGCTTTGGAGTGTCTTGTGAAAGGTTGGTGTTCAAAAAAATAAAGACATTTCACATCTTAATTCCAGCGATGAGGTTTGGTACCCATCCTGAATGTCTTAATTTTTTGTTGGCACAGAGAGCACAGCTCACATCACAAATCACACAGCACACACATGCAGCTAGTCTGCTGGCTACCTTATGTGTGGAATATGCCTTATAACTGATAATTTCCTTTTCTTCTGCAGGCAAGCGGTAAGGTGAGATCGGCATCATTAGGTGAAACTCTACAAATGGTTTTGGCTCCGTTGAGTCGTAAGGAAAGTTGTCTCACTCTCGGGGCTCCACGTCTTCACGCAGTGGCTTTGGAGTATCCTGGAGTTATAACACTGAGAGATCTAGATGATGATAGTAAGTTGCAACAGTCATTGACACTTTTTTCTTATTTGTGACATATTTGACATCAACTGATGTGATACTTACAAATAAAACATTTCTACCTAAACGAAATCATCACCATTGAATAATCACCAAAGAGATGTCATTGTTTTAAATTCTGACATTAATATTACTGTATTATTTTTAATGATGACATTAAATTTAATGTTGAAACATGAATTACTACAAATGAAATTAATTGTTGAAGGGTGTTTGTGTTTACACCGTGAAAATTCATATTGAATAATTAAAAACACTGTTATATTTTCACTATATTTATTAAAACTCTAACGTTTTCGCCCACTTCATTGGTACTCTTGAGAATGCGAGTACTCTTGCGAGAATGCGAGTACACAAATTGAGTACTCTTGAGAATGCCCATTGAAGTGGGCGGAAACGTTCAGAGTTTTAATAAATATAGTGAAAATATAAGTGTTTTTAATTATTTATAAATTACAAATGAAATTGATTACTAATATTCATAGTAGTGTTCAGTCATACAAAATTGTCATTTCTTTCTTTGTTTTTATTTTTAAATTTAGAATTGAGAATGTCTCAAGCGCTGAGTGAGTTAAACATTCATTAAAAACAAACTTCAACAAAGAAAAAATAAATGAAAATGAAATGACATTATACTATTAACACTACATCTTGACATTGATGGTAAAATTTATGGTATCAAAACTCTGATATTGACACCAATATTTGTAATATCTGCACCCATAGACATACCGTCAATTGTCGATCGACTACAAACGAATTTACGACTATAACTGCAACAATAATGCATAATTACACGGTACATGTAGGTAGATTGTCGTAAATTCATTTGTAGTCGATCGACAAGTGCGTGCTTGTCTAGGGGGACTGTACTTTAAATCAAAATGAACTAACTTAACTCTGAAACTGATATTTACCTAATTTGGCAACTCTGACATTGACATTTAACTAGTCTAACAATTCTGACACTGAGATTTTTCTCATTTGAGAACACTGACACTGATATTTGCTTATTTTATAATTCTGACATTAACATTTACTTAATTAGACAACTCTGATACTGAAATTTGCTTTCTATAACAAGTTTGACACAAACATTTACATGGTTTATAATTCTGACATCGAAATTTGCCTATTACGACTGAGACATTAATTGTTTATTTCAGCTCGTCGAGCTCGTGTTTTCTTCTCTTGGAGTAACAGCCGAACAATGTGTGATGTCTGTTGGGGTGAGCGTTGTCAAGGAAACTGTGCATCACAAAGACAAAGAGATCCTTTGTCTCCAACAGGACAAGTTGCATCGGAAGACGTTACACGATCTTCATCTTTAAAATTAAATTCTTCAGCGATCGTATCATTCCTGTCGCTTACATTTGTCTTATACTATCGCATTTTTTCACATTAAAAACCTCAATTAACACAAGTCAATAATTTTTAATGGAGAATTTAGTAAAATATTGTATAGTAAATATTTTTACTAGTTACAACCAAATAACAAATGATTAGTCTTGAGTAATAATTGACGAATGGTGTAAAAATGTTTGAATATTTGAATACCTGGTTATTTTTTAAGATATTGTTTATGGTCAGGTAATTTAAATAAGATGGCGGAAGTGTTAAAAATGAAAAAGTTATACTAGTCTGTCTGTGAACATCTTTAAAAGATATTTATACCAATGTGTGCCATAGTGAATGTAAATTTAACTAACTTGAATATGTAATATTAACATAGTTATAAGTAAAATAAAAACTAAAATAAGAAGTAAGTTGACATTGAAAATGTCACTGAATCTTTTTGAGTCTATATCAATCATCCAGTTAGGCTTTTCTTCTTCGTTAGTCTTTCAGTTCTGATAATCGAGACTTATTGTGCCTTGCTCTATTCACCATCTGTTGGCATAAAGAGTGAAATCTTCTGCTATGTGCATAGTCCTCTGAGAGGCTGTGTTCCATTATGATGGTGTTCGATTCTTCCGCTTTTCCCTTGCATTGACCCAGTCATCTTCAGCCTCTTCAGGTTATCTGGCTCTCTTCTCGCGATGTGTATTGTAGTATCATAGGACACATTGTCTGATAAATGAAAGACTTCTTGGGATAATACGAAATTTTTCATTAATTGAGCTTTTTGTTCTTTTATTTTCTAAACTCACATATATTTATATTTTTCTACTTATTAAAAAAATACATATTTGTTAGTGGTTTTATTTAGCCAACCATGATGGTAAGTGCCTCACAAATTTGACACGCTGAATCTCAGAATAAAATAATTTGTGATTTTTAGAACTAGTTAACCAATAATAGAATATAATTAATAAATATATTTTGTATTTTTCTTTTAAATATAATAAACCTATGAACACCTAGGTACAAACGTATTAAATAACTTGTTATTAAATCGCAATAGATGAAAACTAACTTCACTTTTAGTATATCAGAGTTTGATAGTTTATGTGGAACAAAATGGTAGCTTTATGATGTAATAATGAATACAAAATGGCTGCTTAAAATTGACAATTTGCGTTATTGTCATTTTTGTTTTGCTGTAATATATAGCTTGACTTGATACTGCTTAAAGCAGAATTTTAAAAATATTGCAAAAGTTTGCAAAAAAATAGAATAAAATACTTTCAAAATGACTGCTAAAGATGTTTTAAAATTACAGTACCCTGATCACTCGTAAACGAGTGGATGGCCTTTGAAAATAGAATAGATAATCTTCCCGACCCAATAGAATAGATAATCTTACAATTTAGGAAGAAAATGATTTTAAATTAATTTCTATATGTTGGAAGGGAATTAAATTGTGTCGATCTTTGGCCAAATATTATGAATTTGTGTTATAGTCTTTGTTATGCCATTTCTGCTATCTTATCACATATCTTTTGCTGGTATTAGCAATATAGTGATCCATCATTTTTAAAAAGGTATGGTGCTGTTGTATTGATTATAAGTGTATCACATGTTATAAGAAATGATCTTTTTATAAAAATTATGTCAATCAATATATGTATTGCTGTAACCATCATAAGATATGTGATATTATATTACCATGGTATATTGCTAATAGTATATTACTGTGTTGAAACAAACACCTTTATAATATGGACTAGTAACACTGTAAAATTTTTCTCAAAAAATGTTTTATTCCAAAATTAACGAAAGACAAAAATCATAGCTTTAAGATGATAATGGAAATATTGTATACCCTTTATACTCGACAAAGTCATAAAAGGAACCTTTTTTAATCCAAACCGACAGATATGAAATTATTATGGCTGTACAATTTGATTGACTACATTACCATTTTTTAAATGACATTATATTTTGTGATGTTCAAAATTACCTATATTTTTTTTTGATAATTTTGTCAAAGTAGGGTTTTATTGCATTCCTAAATAAAAAAAAAATGTATTATATTTAGTTAAGAAAATGCAAAGTTCTCAGAATCTTAAAAAGCTTTAACCAATAGGATTAAGATATATAATTAATGACTGACAAATAAAGTTTAGATAATTAAGATAGGTAATAAAAAATATAATAATAAAAAATATTTTTAATACTAACTTTTATGTTTAATTTTTTACATTATTAATGTTTTAACAAAATAAAAGACAATAAACAAACTAAAAATAATTTTTATTGATTAAAAAAAACCCCTACATCTTTACATTATTAAGTGGAGTTGGTCGGCAGCAGGTGGAATTGGACCCGGGTCTCTTTATTAAAAGTCCAAGACTTTATCATCAATCATCAAGCTATCAGCTACCTCAAATATGAAGGTATCTACCTATTATACTATTCCTCACGCCGCATCCTAAGTCGGGTAGGCAGAGAGAACGGAATGCCATATAGATCTGTCCCTACATACATACTTTCATCTCCTCTACATTCATGCAACCTCTAATGTACGCATGTTGATTTCTCTTAATCAACACATGGCCATCCTTGAGAATTTAATCAACGTGATCAAGTCAGGTAGTTCTCGGACGCCTGCGCTTCCTTGCACCCTTTCTTTCAAGGTATCATCCTACGTAACTGTCTAATTACAGCATCTTTCACTCGTTAGGTAATAAACATGCAGGTTGCCCTCTTCATGTTAACCACTAAGCTGCTAGATATTATGCATAAGTGACATACACCCTGTGCTGAATTAATTTCCACGAAACTAAAAGTTGATGTAAATTCACTAATTTATTATTGTAATTGTTAGTTTTTTTTCTTACCGCAGCTTATAAAATACATTAATAGTAATTTGTAGCATCAAAAAATACTCTGACAACAACTAAGTTTATAAATAATGAACAAACAAGAAATCACATGATATACCTTTGTTTTCATACTACAGTACCGATATGGCGACCGACGCGTGGGAAGAAATCGACAAACATATCAATACTGACTTATACATTGCATGTATGTTGTGTAAGCGATGTTAATTTATCAAAGAAAAAATTAAGCTTCTATGTGTTCTTTTTATTTTCTATGGTGTTGTTTGTCATAGAAACGATTATTTTAACCATAAAGTACGATTACATGCATACATGTAATCCACACGATGCGCAAAATTTTGACATTACATGCATGTATGTAATCCGCAGCTAAGTGGTTAATAAGAAATAAAATTAGGTGACATTATTATTCAACATCTTATTAGAAATGTTTAACATAAACCTAGTTGTTACAGGTTATTGAAAAACTTACATAAAAATGTGGGAAACCCATCACATTACGGTGATTCCACAGATCTTGATATTGTCGCTATCCTTAATTGCAAAATTAAAAAGTGAATGTATACAGTTGACATTGATCAAATGTTTGTGAAAGATAAAATACATACATACTAGTGATGTAACGAATATTCGCACATTTTGAAGTATTCGTATTCGCAAAAAATATGCGATGAGTATCGGATATTCGGTAAAAGTACCGGATATTTACCCGGTACATTGTATAAAAAGGTACTGCAAGAAAATATTCTTTAAGAAAATCGAGGAGTTTTGAAATATTTTAAATTCCTATACCATTATGAAAATTTGGCGACGGGGGGGGGGGGGGGGGGGTAGAAATTTTAATGTTTGAGCAATTGTAGAAATTAAAGCTAGTCAATATTCGCTATTCGCATTCGGCTGATGGCCACAAATAGTCGCATTCGCGAATATCCAAAATCACACATTCGTTACATCACTAATACATACCATAACGCAGCTTCCCTCGTGGTGTAGGCAGAAAGGATCAAGCGCCACTTCCCTCTATCCTTGCATACATCTTTCGCTTCTGTCACTGTCATACACTTCCTCATGCATGCTTTCCTGTTCAATGTATTCAGAACGTAACCGTCCTGTAGGATTTGATTTAAATGATCTTTCCATTTGATCCTCGGACGTCCACGTCTCCCAAGCACCATTCCTGTCATGGTGCTTGGGAGATTCATTCTTTCCACATGCCCACATGGAAAGATAAAATTAATTTTTTAATTTATATTTTAGAATAAAAAAACCGCATTTGTTTAGCAAAGTTATCATTTACTTTTTTATAAACATTATAAATAGACAATAGAATTATATTTACAACAATTACACAAAACACATTTTTTTTATCGATGTTATTTTTACAATCAACCATTGTACGAGGTCACATTTATGTAAATTTAACACACAAAACTACCATATAAGGCTTAGAAAAGGCAACGTCACCTCATTTGGTAGTGCCCCGGACGGGACTTGAACCTGCAATCCCATCTCGCTAGAAGATAATTTAGTGCCACCGGAAAATTTCTGTGATGTCTCATTGGCTAATCCTACAGAGAGAGGCAGTGAAGGACTTGCTGAACGAAGTATTGGAGTGGGCATCTAAGTTCCAGATAACCCACTCAAATCTGTCGGCAAAAAATGTTGAAAAGTTTTTCACCAAAAAGTGATTTTGAGAAGTTCTCGAGGGACCTGGTACAAATGGACTGTGGAATAAGAAGAGGAATCGTTTCCCAACATAGAAAAGCCTAATTGGACTCTGTTAAAGATAAGGGTATGCAAAGCACAATGAATAATATTACCCCCAGTACAGAGTTCCTCTTTGATGCGAAAAGGCTCTTTGAAGCCATTCATACGATGGGAGGGATTAACAAGTGTATTCCCACAGGCCCTAGGATAAGAATGGGTACAGGGCCAGGATGCTTGGGCACTCACGGAATCAGCACCCAAAAACCCAAAGGAATCAAGAGGATCTTCTCTTTGAGAGAATCTGGAAACTGAGGGGGATTTCAATCCCTAGATTGAGGCGACAATGTGCAACAAGCATACATACACAAACAAATAAATTTAATTTCAATCTACTTATAAATTAAATTAAACCATAGATAATATATATATTAATTATATTGTCCTAAAGATTATTCGAGAATGTGTGTATGTTATTGTCAATTCTTCTTCTTCTTCTTGTCTCCATCGGAACCCGTTGATTCTTGGAATTCCTGTATTAGTTTCTGTTGAAGATCTGAGTTGCAGGGAGAATATCTGGAATATTCCATACTGAATTCCCCTTTACCTTGCGTATTGGACCTGTGGACAACATGATAAACAAAAAAAGGTTAATAAATTGATATGCTTTGAGAATTTAATAATAATAATAATAAACTTTATTGCACAACAAGGAGCAAACATAATTACAAGGTTATAAAATAATATACATACTTGAGACTGACCGGGAACACCATCATTGGTGAAAAGGTTATAAAATAATGTAATACAAATAAATCGTGGGTTCAATGCTAGAACTAGCCAACTCAAAAGCAATAGTTTTGAGGTAATGGATAAATCATGATATTACACTCAGAAGGATAGTAATCAATATTATAAGTAGTATATATTATTAAAACACTTTGATTACATACAGTATAAGGAAGCCTCTCAATTCAAAATTATTACTAGAAATTACATTAAAGGCAAACATCGGAAATATATACATAATTCAAAACGATCAAACTTGAGTTGTCTAGTTCTAGCATTGAACCCACGAAATGATATTGTGCAATGGGTGAGTTTATCGCAGAAGCAATATCTTCCAACCAACCCATCAACATAATAAATAAAATTAAAGAATTATAAACATACATACATATGAATATATAGATATGAAAATAAAAACACATACACAGTAAGATTTAAAAGATACATACATATCGTCGTTGGTTCAATGAAACCTCTTATGTGCTCCAAACCAAATTTTACATGGGACGCAAAAAAACTGTTTTAAAGTCCACAGATCAACAAATGTAATCAAAATTATTATCAAATTCATGTGAAATTTTAGACATTTTACATGAAATTGATAATAAATTTGATTACATTTGTAGATCTGTGGACTTTAAAACAGATTTTTTGCGTCCCCTGTAAAATTTAGTTTGGAGCACATAAGAGGTTTCATCGAACCAACGACGATATATAGTTAAAATAATGACAACAGGAAGAATCGGTGATGATGAACAACAGAACATACATGAAGGGAGGAGGGTTGACGAGAGAAAAAAAAAAGAAAAAAGGGGGAGGGGGAAAAAGAGGTGCTCAACGTGAATGGACACACAAGATAGAATTTCCAGATATTACTGGCAGAAAAGAAAGCTGTTCTTGCATCAACAGTGTTTCCAATGGCCTTAGTGGCGTAGCTACACAATAATTGTTAACTACATTGATTTATTTTTGACTTGAGGACATTAGAAAATAAAACATAAGCGATTGTAAGAATATTGCGGCAGCGAAAAATATGTGCAAGGATAGGAGTAAGTGGCACTTAATCCTTTCTGCCTACCTCGCAAGGAAAGTAGCATGATTTTTTTGGTTTTTTTGTATAGAGACTAGACGTTTGGAGATTGAATCCTTTTACTGGACACAGTACAAGACACAAATGATTGATTTCAAAACATTTACCATACTTGTGGTTTGAAGTCTTTGTCCTGAGCACAGAAGGTACATATACATGCTGGTAAAATGAGGATATATTGCAATTACTAACCTAAGTTCTCCGGCGTATCCGAACATATCACTAAGTGGCACTTCCGCAGTAGTCGTAGTCCACCCTTCATAATCCTCTACGTTTGAAATTATGCCTCTTCGTTTGTTCAAATTGGACAAAACTGAGCTTTGAAACTCTGAAGGGACCACGATCTCCACAGACATGATTGGTTCCAAAATTTGCCAAGATCCATACTCAAACACTGAAACATTTTTTATAATTTAAAACAATTAAAAAATGGGAAATAATAAAAAAAATATTACATATGAATATTAGTTGTCACCATATGAATAAATTTTACTTTATAAAAATATCTTGTTACAATAACCGTTGCACATAATAAAGATATCCTACAGGTTTTCACAAAATTGTTAAACCCACCTTCCATCATTGATCCTTGCGCTGCGAGTTGGAAGGCATATTCACTTGAGTCTACAATATGATGAGCACCATCTTGCAAACGATACTTCAGCCCAGAGAGCTTCTGGCCAGCCAGAGGCCCTTTCATAGCCATCTCCAGGAACCCCTTCTCCACGCCAGGTATCATAGATTTGGGGACATTTGTTCCAACAGTCTCATCTCTGAATTCGAGAACTGGAAAATTAAACGAAGGATTAAAATAAAACCGGGGTTCGATCCCAGGTGCCGGCAAATTCCCCTTTCACGACACAAGCTTTTAGCTTACTGTAAAAGGTGTATAAGGTTGTATTTGGGTTTATAAAGAAAACCCAAATATATCTTTTTTAAAAAAAAAAAACCTTACTTTTTATGCAGCTGTGTGTTACGCAGTATCACTCTAAACACTGCTATTGTTTTGTAGTGTGTGTGTGTGTGTGTGTGTGTGTGTGTGTGTGTGTGTGAGTAGTATTCAATTTCCACACTCAAACTGTGTTGACATTTGTTAAATTTTAATCATTTATTCGTACCGTCACAACATTTCTTACAAATGATTAGTTTGTGGACTAACTGCATGTAATAAATATGCAGGTATTCCTTTATTTTCCAATAAAAGTTGAAGCATTCAGGATGGGTAGCATATCTTATCGTTGAACTTTTGAATGTCTGAAAGAGTACTCAACATTTTAAAATCTAAAATTTGGGATCTATTATTTTGTTTTTAGCTTGCTACTATCGATATGTCTGCCATTGCCCTCCAATATTTCTAGAATTCTCCAGCGTTCACGGGTCAGCTGTATTGCTCACATTAAGAAAAAGTAGTTTGGACAACAAAAACTATATTTTTACCTGTATTTTTCTCTGGTGGCAATGGTTGCACTATTCCTGTAACACGAGCAAACTGTCCAGCTCCGCCAGATTGTCTCTTGTGAAGGTAATCAAAGTCACATGGTTTCGTCAGTGTCTCTCTAGAAATATAAAAAAAATGGATCTAGGTTTATCAGGAACTTTCAAACACTCAAGGTTACTTGCTTGTTACTTGCGTTACCATAAAAGCGTATCCAGTTTCCAACAGACTGTTTTATTATTAATTTATATTAAAAGAAACTTTGTATTTTCCACTAGAATAATTTCAATTATAGTCAAAACGTTTTCGGAACTACTTGTTCCATCATCAGTAACAATACTAAACATGTTTAAATATGTGAAAATAATAATAAATATGGAATTCCACAGTGTTAATCACGAAACATTCGAAAAATTAGACTGTTTTATCTTCAATTGAATATCAATGACACTAACAAACAGCTGCAAACTACATTAAAATTTTGTAGATTTTAACAGCGTAAGCAAAGAAAATGGAATATGTATAAATATTTGATTTGATATATTATATTCTCTATGTTGTTTACCTTAGGCAAGTAACAGGGAAACTAATGCCTTTTATATGCATGCATTCTTTAAGCATATTTTCATGCAGCCTTACTTAAAACACATTCTAGCGTTATGTAGTGGTTCGACAAAATATTTGTGTATTTATCTACGAGAAAGTATTAATTTCGTAGATAAATACACAAATATTTTTTTTCATTTTAATATTTGATACCAAGAATTCAATTATAAAATAGTTATAACATCATTATAAGCAGTTTATTCTAGAAATGTTGAAACATTTATATTTCTGAATATGCAATGGCTATATGTTGTGAATACTAGGATTTCAATATTTAAAACTTCTATAAACTGAATATGTATTACCTAAATGATACTTTAGGTTTGCCCAGCACTACAGGACAATTGTACTCCTTTTCCATCCTCTGAGCATAGATCTCTAAGTGCAGTTCACCCATTCCCATCACCAGAGTCTCTCTGTTATCAGGATCAAACTGGAAACGGAATGTCGGATCTTCTTTTGTAAATCTGGAACAAAAAGTTTCCTAAGTTAACAACTCAAAATTCAAATATTACGAAATACAACATGTCATGTGTTTTGAGAAACTATGGTGGTCAGCAAAAAAACACAAAGAAAAATATGTGCCTCTTACAATAAAAATATTAAATATTTTTTTTGTTTCTAGAATCAAAAAGTATCATTCTGCACATTATAGTCCGAAAAAAGTCAATGAAACCCTGCGCATTCTAGTGAAGTGACAGAAACAAAACCAGCCTCTTCCATTTTGAGTATTTTTGTACCAATTTATTAAACTCTTTCCACAACATTTCTTAAGCTCTTGATGTCATTGTCATCGGAATAGTATATTGTAAAAAAATGATGTCCAGACCGTCAGACACCTTGTGGACAAAAGAATGGTGATCCCTCCGGTCAACTATAATTAGACATTTTCAAAATATGATCTGGTCAAGAACATCGTCTATTCAACATAAATAGGTAAAAACAAAATAAGTAGATACCTTGCAACGGCTTTTGAAAAGTTATCTCTGTCTTTACTGTGCATCGGTTTAATTGACATGGATACAACTGGATCTGGGACAAATATGGACTCCATAGCCAACTTAAGTTTATTGTCTGTCACAAAAGTATCTCCGCTGGCGCAGTCTACACCAAATAAGGCAAAAATATCACCGGCATACACCTGGAAAACACATTTATTTATTTACATTTTTATACGGCAGAGCCTTTTACATGTCAAAATAAAAAAAACAATTACAATTTGACAGACGATGACAAAAATACAGCGAGCAGCATGCACATAAATTGATTATAAAAAAATAATTGAAATGACAGTCAAACAATGTAAAATTGAAAAATGAGTCTGTTATATTAATAAATAGTCAAAAGAAAATGTCAGTTATGGATTTTGAGTCAAGAAAAAAATTTGCAATTGAAAAAAAAATAGTTACCTACTTAATGAATGTCAATAATAAAAATATATTTTTTTATTTAATTATTTCTGGCAATCTACCTCAAATGAATGATTTGAGATTTTTATTTATTTGATCAATATTCTTAATTCAAATTAAAATATACACCTATAAGTCGACTGACACATGAACGAAACATCCTATAGCAATTTAGTCCAACATTAAGTCTATTTACACCATAACAGCTTGTCGCACAAATGAGACAGCATAACACATGTAATAAATATGCGAATATTCCTCTCCGTGCCAATAAAACAGGACAGGTAGCATATCTGACCACTAAACTGAAGATATTAGTATGCTTTATGTAACATCTACTTAAAAATGGAAGATCTATTCTAGTCTAGGGATTCAATGCAGGAGAATAATTCTATTTAAAATCTATTTATACCAACACGACGTCTCCCATTCTCCCATGAATGGGGTAGCCAGGTAGGTATTTATTTAGAATCTCTAAGTAGGAAAACGGCAGTTAAATATGATAAAACATAAAATAAGCACAAACCTCGTTAACTTCTTCCATATTAGTAGAGTGAAGTCTCACAAGACGAGGAATCCTAACTTTCTTTCTTGTACGAACGTTAATGATTGTATCACCTTTTTGTAGCTTCCCCTGATAGCATCGCAGATATGTCAACTGTCCATAACTTCCCATTTCCAACTTGAAAGCCAAGGAAACAAAAGGGTGGGCGTCACTTCGCTCTGGATTCATAACGATCACTTCTCCACCTTCGCCAGCCTGTTCTTCGAGAATAGCTGTGTTTTTAACCTCTCCCGGATTTGGCAAATAGTCTAATACTGAATCTAGTAACGGCTGGACTCCTTTATTTTTCAATGCCGTACCGACGAGAACTGGTGTGAATGTTCTTTGAATGCAAGTTCTTCTAATTGCAGCTTTGAGATCATCGACTCCAATTGGTTTATCGTCTAAAAATAATTCACCTAAAAAAAGATAAATGAAACACACATAAATCTTTCAACATTTTAAGTTTGTAATATTTGTTATAGGATTCAATTTATGATAAATAGTCAGTTACAATCCATTGGATTAGTCTGCAACGAGTTTGGATTTTCATCTCCATTCCTCCATATTTTCAGCTAGTCTCTTTAGTTCTACGTATGTGCCACAGTTCATTTCCTTCTTCAGTTGTTCCATATAAGTGTCTCATGGTTGGCCTCTACCATTTCTGCTTTCGGTCTTGCCCTTCGTGATGGTGATAAGCAGGCCTGGGTGTCTGACGTTGTGACCAATTCAGTTAGCTAGTTGTTGGCTGATTCTTTTCAGAAGTTGCCTTCTTTTGCCTACCCTGATTCACACCTCTTTATTTTCAGTAGAAATTAATAAAAATTTAAATACCTAATTTTTCATCCACATTTGATACATGTTCGATAAGCTCTTGTCTATAATCTGCCATTTCCGCTCTCATATCCTTAGGCACTTCATCTCGGACAACATTTTCACCAAAATCTCCTTGGAAATATATAGCCTCCTCATTCACCAGATCTATAACACCTTTGCAATCCTTCTCAAGACCAATTGGTAACTGTATAAACGCAGCATTATGTTGCAGCTTGGACCGCATTTGTGACAAAACTCTGAAAAATATATGATAAACGTTTTTTATGTGTCACTTTTGTGGAATGAAATTTTAACAATAATTGATTGTACATAAACAAACAAATTTGACATTATATGATTCTGCTGTACTGAATAACAATAATAAAAGACAACAGGATATCATTCAGTAAAATACAAAATAGATCTCACCTTTTTGGGTCTGCACCCAAACGATCCAATTTATTGATAAATCCTAAACAAGGTACATTATATCTTTTCATCTGCCTATTAACTGTTAAAGTTTGACTCTGTACACCTCCGACACAGCACAGGACTAGAACGGCTCCGTCCAGGACACGCAGAGCTCTCTCAACCTCCACAGTGAAATCTACATGGCCTGGAGTGTCTATGATATTTATATTATGACCTTTCCAAAGTGTGTATGTAGCTGCAGATTGGATGGTTATTCCTCTTTGCCGTTCCAGTTCCATGGAATCCATTGTAGCACCAACACTGTCTTTACCTTTTACCTGTAATCGATTTATCCATCTTTATGTGTTTTAAAACACAAAAAAATAATTTTGCCTGTATTTGGCATAAGTTCATTGTACTGGTAACATTGTAAGCACTTGCATTGTACAACATTATTTTGTAACATTTTTATTTGATTAATAAATCTCGCAAGCGATGCTTGTCAACCTACATACGCGAGAATTGAATTATAACATATTATATCAGTTGTGTGATTTGATATGACAAGCTAGTTTAACCATCTTTTTCTACATACATACATACATACCATCACGCCGCTTCCCTCGCGGGGTAGGCAGAAAGGATCGAGCGCCACTTCCTTCTATCTTTGCATACATCTTTCGCTTCCGTCACTGTCATACAATTCCTCATGCATGCTCTCCTGTTCAATGTGCTCAACACGTGACCGTCCTGTAGGATTTGATTTAAATGATCTTGCCATTTAATCCTCGGACGTCCACGTCTCCGAGCACCATTCCTCTCAGACAAATATATCTTCTTAGTCATTCTGTCCTCATTCATTCTTTCCACGTGCCCAAACCATCTTAACTTATTTACATTCATCCTTGTTATTACACCAACTTTCATTCCACATTCCTTTCGTATATCAATGTTACGCACACGATCTCTCAGACTTTTACCACACATCCTTCTCAACGATCTCATTTCCACTGCATTTATGCCACTTTCATCCTTCTTTAACCATGTCCACGTCTCACTTGCATACATAAGTGTTGGCACTAAGATAGCAGAGTGCACCAACCTTTTAGCTGTGGTGGATATGTTTCTATTTGCAATTATTGGTCGGATTGCACCATTTACCTTATTGCCAGCAACTTTTCTCCTTTCAATATCGCTTTCACACTTCCCATCTCTCGTGAACAAGCTACCTAAGTACACACATTCGTCAACTTGCTCTAACACTTCGTTGTCAATCATCACCTGGCATACTGTTCTCTCACTTCCTCTTTCAAACACCATAATTTTTGTCTTTTTTGCATTCATTCTCAATCCATTAATCGCACAATTTTCATACACACACGTCATCATTCGCTGTAGATCACTTTCACTTTCAGCCATCAATACCAAATCATCGGCAAACATTAACGCTCTTACATTCATCCCATTCATATCAACACCTACATTCATTTCTTTCAATGGACGAATACAATGATCAATGTATAGGTTAAAAAGCCATGGCGACATAACGCACCCTTGTTTCACTCCTTTTGTCAGTGTGAACCATTCCGACAGGTTATTGTTCACTCTAACACACGCAGAACTTCCTGTATATAGGGACGCAATGGCGCGAATTAGCTGACTACCCACCCCACACATTGATAGTACTTGCCACATTTTCTCACGATCTACTCTATCATAAGCCTTTTCAAGATCAACAAACGCGCAGAAAAGCTTCTGGTGTTTCTCCAGGAGCTTCTCTGTCACCATTCGCAGGGAGAAAATCTGGTCCACACATCCTCTACCACTCTGAAAGGCACCTTGCACATCCCATACATTCGTCTCAGTTACTTTTCGAACTCTTTCAATCAATATTCTTGCATACAGCTTCCCCACCGAGCTCAGCAGACTGATAGCCCGATAACTCCCGCATTCTAGTCTTGACCCCTTTCCTTTGTATAGAGGGCATATCACAGCTTTTCGCCAGTCTTCTGGCGTGCAACCTTCCCTCCAACACTGGTTAAAGAGTGCATGACACCATTCGAGAGTCCTCAGCCCACTCAAACTGATGAATTCCGTAGAGATCATATCATATCCAACCGCTTTGCCATTCTTTGCTTTCTTCAATGCATTCTTAATCTCATCCATAGTTATTTCTTCATCCCTTGTTTCATTCGCGTTTTCCCTTTCACTGTTCTGGCTTGGACATTCACCTCCACTTTCAAACAGCTCCTCAAAATATTCTTTCCATCTATTCACAACGTCAACACCATTCATCAACATACATCCCTCTTTATTTCTAATCGCATTCATACTATTCACCTCATTGTTGCTTCTTTTACGCTTAACTTCTTTCCAAAATATTTTCATATTTTCTTTCACATTATCAGACAATTTCTTACACTCTGCTTCATCTACTAATTTCTTTTTTTCCTTTATCAGTTCCTTTACAGCTTTCTTACATTCCTTGTATACTTCTCTAGCACTCTCAATTTTTCCTTGATCTAGATTACGTGAGGCTAGCACACCCTTCCATGCATTCTTCTTTTTCATAACTGCGTCTTTAACATCATCATCCCACCATGCATCGCCTTTTTTCCGTCCAATCACAGTTTCTCCACAGATATCTTTTGCACAGTCTACTAGCACTTGTTTCATCACACTCCATCTCTCATCTACATTCAAATCATTACCTTCATTTGCATCAAATTTCATACATGTTTCTCTTTCATACTTTTCATCTTTTTCTATTAAAAGTTAAATAAAAAAAAGTCAAACTAACTTCATGCATGGATGCTATCCTGCCTGTATAGAAAAGAATTCTCTCCGTGAGGGTGGTCTTTCCGGAATCTATGTGTGCAGATATTCCAATGTTTCGGATTTTATCAAGTGATTTGTGTTCTGCATACTTCTGATAAGAGGCCATATGCCGTTTGTGGACCTGGAAGTTTCAAAAATAAAAATATGATCACAGATACAAGAAAACAGTTTATAAATATTTATGTAACTTTAAAGTGTTTGAAAGAGAGAATGAAAAAACGACTTGCGAGATCAAAGTTGGTGGCGAATGTTTGGAGCAAGTTAGTGAGTATGTATATGTATATTTGGGAAGTATGTTTGCGAGGGATGGAAGATGCGATAGGGACATTGAAAGAAGGAAAGTGGCCGGTGCTAGAGTAAACGGTGCACTTCGACCCATTGTCAGCAATGGCAATGTGTCGAACATGGCTAAAATGCTGGTGCACAATACCATTCTGGTACCGTCACTTACGTATGCAAGCGAGACATGGACGTGGTTGAAGAAGGACGAAAGTGGAATAAATGCAGTAGAGATGCGATCGTTGAGAAGAATGGTTGGTAAAACGCTGCGTGATAGAGTGAAGAATGAGGATATTAGAAGAATGAGCGGATGCAAGAAGAGTGTTGTGGACAGAATGCGCGTGAATAAACTACGATGGTTTGGGCATGTTGAACGAATGAACGAGGTAAGAGTGACAAAGAGGATATACTTGTCTGAAAGAAAGGGTGTGAGGAAACGCGGGCGTCCGAGAACCACGTGGCGTGATCACGTGGATCAAATTCTCAAGGATGGCCACGTGTTGAGTAGGAGGACCCGACGTGCATGTATGAGAATCTGTATGAATGTGGAAGAAGCGAAGGAAGTGTGTAAAGATAGATCTGTTTGGCGTTCCGTTCTCTCTGCCTACCCACTTGGGACACGGTGTGAGGGTATAGTATAATAGATAGTATAGTACTTTAAATGGAATTTAACAAGTTTATGTGAACACATCTAAACTTTGATAATTTTTATGAAGATTTGTAGTATTTTATTTGGAGAATAAGAATCCGGTGTATTATGGTATTTTTTTTAATGCGTTTTTTCGTAAGCGTTTAACATGTAACAGGTACATAAATTTTTATATTTTGACTGATTTGTAAGTTAGGTTAGTCAGGTAGTCTGGTGTTATTTTATACAAAAGCACATTTATTGACAATCATTTCGTTATCACATCATTTCTTGGGTGAAAAACTATATAATTTATATGAATATAAGTAGAAAATTGATTTATATTATTTTTAAAGTTAACCTCTACTTAATATTTACCCTTTAAATTGGCTAGTATGTGAAATGAAAGCTGGAGTGCCAACAAGAAAGCAAATGAATAATATACAGCGGTTTTGGCACGTGGAAAGAATGAACAAAGACAGAATGACTAAGAAGATATACATATGTGATGTAAATGGTACACAGAGATGTGGTCATCCGAGGATTAAATGGCAAGATCTTATTATAAACCAGATCCTACAAGACAGACAGATGTTGAACACGTTCAAAAGAAGCGCATGTATGAGGAATAGTATGACAGTGACGGAAGCGAAAAAAGTGTATAGTAATAAATAAGTGGCGCTTACTTCACCCTCACAACACATGCTATTGCTTTCTGAGATTATTTCGTGTGTACTTCGGTTTGCATAACAAAACCAGATTTATCTGTTAAAAAATTACATATTATCTAAAACATCACGGTATCTATCACCTATGAGGCTATGAGTAGCTAGAAGTCTAACAGCATGCAAGAAACATTCTCCGGGTCGTTCTTTCCGTACCAAATTAAAAACATGACATTAAGGAAAGGTATCATACCCCATTACTGCCGAATTGAAGTTGTAAAATGCCTAATACATTATGTTGTTTTACGAATACTTATGAAAAATTAAACTTAAAATACACAAAGTTTTATAAAGCTCAATACTCACATTTTTTGGTATTATTTGAAGGAAAGAACATTGTCGTAAAACTGTGGCGAGAGTCATATTAACAAGTTAGCTAATTATATAGCAAAATAAATTAAAATAAACTATTTTTAATACATAATACTTTCAATACACGAAAACCAGAATCAACCCGATTTTGAGGTTATGCTAAATGTCATGTAAATTTGCATCACCCACTAAAAGATCTTCTTTTTCTCTTTTGCTTTAATTTAATATGACAAATGTGTACTCTTCTAGCCAATTTCATTAACAAAATTTTGAAAGTACGCATTTTTCACGGTTTCTTTCCCAGCTGATATTTTTACTATTTGATAATTAAGTTCAAGATTTATATACTGCAAATATTAATTTACTTTTATTTCATATTTATTTATTTATGAAATATAATGGCCTACGCCTTTTTACAAATGACATGAACAAAAAATATTGTACAATTTATTTATGATTTTGAGCTGCTAGTTAGTTAGAAACTAGTAAAAAGGAAAATAAACACGAGATAGGTAATATTGAATATTTTAATTTATTTCGTCTGTTAAAAATTTCTTGGATATTTTTTACAACCAAGGTTACAATATTTTTTTTGAGATTTCCATTTTAGCCTCTAATGCTCCAATTTTGGCTGAAACATAAAAAAACAGGTGTTTAGTTAAAATTTTAATTCAAATGAATAAGGCTTCCTTTAATCAAGTCCAGAAATACAGTATTGCAAAGATCTTTAATCTTTGTCATGAAAGAGAGACTGATAGTTGAACAAAAGGAGCACTTTTCTTTCATCCATTATCCATAAGATTTACGACAGCCTGGACACCTCTATTTCACAGTGCACCGTTCTTATGAGAACGATATCAACACTTAAGGAGTGAATTAGAAGAGATAATTCGATAGGTGCAGAGACATTTTACATTAAACAGTCAGTTTTCTGCCTCGTTCTTCTATGAGGAATTTTATAAAGCGATTGGAATGGTTAAGATTTAATCTCACCTCAAAATATTATTTAGCGTGTCCAATGACCTTCAATACAGAGTGGAAGTTCAATGGAAAAATTGGTATTGGGATCAAAAAAAATTCCAACCAATATAATTTCATATCAATCGGAACCTTGAACCAGAGTTGGTTCTAAAATATATGTTATTCATATCTCCCTCGAGTCCCTCATATAGGGACAAAAAATCTTATCGTCGCTTGGCGTTCAATACCGCCAATTTACAATTTAGGTGAAATAGTTTTTGTTTTTAAGATATTGATACAGAATGTTAAAATATGCGATTGTGTATACAAAACATTCCCCAAATATTGTCTAAACTGCAAGAATCCTGTATGAAATAAAACCGTGAATATGGACTCGGCGCTAACGTAACTTTTATTCAGTTTATTCGGCCTCTTGTAAAATTTTGCAATTGTTACATTCGCGGTATTGAACGCCGAGCGACGTTATGTGTTGCAGACTTGTCGTAGGGTTTCTTTAATTGGTTTATCAGGAATAAAGGGTATACAACACATAAGTATGAGTAAACCAGAGACCATTTACCATTTTAGTGTCATAAAGTTAAACAGCACTAAGCATATTATTTTTATTGTTTTCTGAAAAAAATCTACTGCTTTAAGTAATAGCCTATTAGTTCAATATGAGTGTACCTGACATTTTAGCGATGGTTTCTGTAGCTTCTTGCAGCCTGTCTCTCATTTCTTGAATTTCAGCCTCTTTCTTAGCCGTATATTCCTTCATTTTAGATGCCAATGATTGCGTAGCATCTATATCTTCCTGGAAACGTTTTTTAGTGTCTTCGGCATTTGATATCCATCTTTAAAACACAAAAATATTTACCATTAAAAAAATGTATATTTCGATGCAAAGGGGAGATTTTGTCCAGCCAATAAAGCTTGCACTTGGTGAATATTTGGAGTCTTCACCACTTCCACGATATGTATTTTTTCGTAATATTAATCTTTTTTAAGAAATAGTTTGATGACTTCACAAATGATGGAATCTCTGATAATTAGACCAGGTTAGTATGAAGATATTGTAATCTAGCGATAAACTCACCTTCTGTGTATTGAATTATATAACTGATAATTATATGATACTTTGTAATGATTGATGGTACAGAATGTAAGAAGAGAATAAAATAAATTTGGTTTAGTTGGGAGAGATCGTGCATTTGCGATAAACTCGCTCTCTGTATATTGATTGTATCTAACTTGAATGTATACCTTCTATGTAATTGTTTGTAATCAATGTAGGTACACTAAATAATGAATAAAAAAATAAATTGCATTTAGATGTTCGACTATTTCTGCAAAATAGGAAAATTATTAATTCAAATAAAAATATGGTTCATAGTTTTACAGGCACTTTACTGAAGTGAGCCGGGTGAGCCGGGTTTCAACATTCAATTTCATTGTCAAACTATACCAATTGATGAATAAATACAAATAATTATACTTATTGCTGAGTGCCTTCTCTGGGGCAAAAGTGAATAAATTCAGTATCACTATGAAAATTAACATAGTGTATACATTTTAAATTTTGTATAAAAATTTATTTACATCTATACAAATGATGGTCACAATCCTCAGCATTGAGGGAACACCAGAAAAGAAGAAAAATTATAAGAATGTTATCATTTTTAGACTTGGCTTGAACTGTGACACTAAGTATTTTTTTTTAATTTCGTGGTTTGGTACATTGTTACATAATACCATCCATGTACCTGTCAAGTAATAAAAAAATAAATAAATAATCTAAACAATTAAATAAACCTGTTGACTTCATCCACAGTGTTTCTCATCTTCTCCATTTTCTCATTAAGAGTTCTCTTCGCAGTTTCATAAGACGCCTTCTCAGCTAAGATCTCTCTCTCCCTGCGCTCATGCGTAGATATTTCTATTGATAAGGTGCGTATTTGAGCAGTTAGTAACTCATTTTCTTTCGCCTATGAAAAATAAAACATTTATAATTTTTATGTTTGAAAGAAAAGTAATACTTTATTCAATTTCGGAAACCCAAAAATCTCACACCAATTATCTGCGTTGGAAACGAACAAAAATTCAAAATAATCTCCATTTATGAGTATGTGTTTCTTAGCCAGTTGAAACAGCAATTATTCCATAGTGGTGATTAAAGGTGATAATGATTTTGAAATGCGCATATCTAACCGCTGCTTCATATTTTCCTTTAACTTCCATAGCCATTTGATTCAGGGTCTCCCTCTCCTCAGCCAATCTATTTGCTGCTGCGGTAGCGCACATTGCTCTTCCTTCTGCTGTCTCGGCTCTCATCACTGCACTCCTCTCACGCTCAGCCCAACCATTTTCTACTTTACTCAGAGTGCGTGCAGTTAATGCATCATTCTAAAATTTTAAAACATAAAATGAAATTCAAACTTTTTTATTTTTTGAAATCTAAATTGAAGAATTGTTTCTACAACTCAAATAATTATGAACCAAGTATGTTCTGAAACTCAAGACTTTTTGATATCCCATAACATAACATGTACAGATTCATACAGACCGAGCTAGTCCCAAACTAAGATACGGATCTTGTATTTTGGGTACTAACACGACGATAGACATATATACAATGCACTGAACACATATACATGTAAGGTAAAGTAAAGGTCATTCTTCATTTTGCCCTGACCGGTAATCGAACCCGGGACCTAGTGACTCAATGGCAAGTACGTTAGCCTCCGTGCCACACCGGTCGTCCTATGTAATACTCTTTTTTTTTTCATTTATACCGTCACAGCATGTCCCAAAAATGGGGTTACCAATAAATGTAATAAACATGCAGGTGGTCTTCACTGTGCCAATAACAAATAAGTCATTCGGGATAGGTGGATAACCTCGTTGTTGATAATGTCTTATTTGTGAGGGTTCTCAAAAAGTTATAGAAAAGACAGAGATCTATTCTAATCTGGGAACTCCAAGGGGATGTGTATAGTTTCACATTTTTTTTATTTAAATTTAGTGAGATTTTGAATCTAATATTTCCTCAAAAGTTTGACAGCGAAATGGAGAAAAAATTCTAAAAAATAAATCATTTTAGTACACACTCGTTTTAATTGCAACTCAATCAATAGTTGTCTTGTGTGCTCCTCCAGGGCAGCTAATTTACTTTCATCATCTTCATCAAAACTTTCACTTCCCTTGCCAAACAACTTTGTGCAATTATCATAAATAATACTTTTCAATTGTCCAGTAATTTTTGCGGGTGTATGTTGCTTCAAAATGTTTTTCTCTTTAATTTCAACTTCTAAGTCATCATTTGATAAAAAATTTGGTGAATCCATATCTAAAACTTAATAGAAACAAATAATAACAAATATTTCAACTTATTCTTTAATGATTTGACTTTCATAAATAATACATTATTGAAGTTAAATGTTTGGCATTTATAAATTTCATTAGTTATGTCAGTATAAATATACCTACTCGTTTTTTTCTGAATGATTCCCAATACTTTTCAACTATTTTACTTACTTTGATTAATTGTAAATTGTTTTGATGTCACACTAAGAAAACTTTTTAGAACACAAAATGGCGGCATCTTGAAGAAAATTTTTCCACATTCCAATTTCAAATTTTTGTTCCCTTATTTGCATGCTATGCAACTTTAATAATAGAAATATAGTGTCAAAACTGCCTACTGTGCAATGTGGAATGGGGTGGGTTGGATAGTGAAATAAAATGCAATAATATTGTTAAATAACTGCATATTTTATTGCAATCAATAAATATATATTATCTATTACATTTCATATTTTATTATAAGTAGACATATTATTCTAAATGGTAAGTAGATATTTTTATATTATTATTATAGCATTTTATAATATTTTTGCATTAATTAAGATCGTTGTTAAGCATTTTTTATATCTACAATCATTATTATATAACAATATATCATAATCATCATTACAACATTATAACAATTGCCGTTAAAGTGCAGGGGGTTATATTAATTACAATGGTGTTATTTTAATTAATACTAGAACATGGCCATGTAACTTTGGAAGATTTGTGGAATATTTAAATGTATGTTTCAATTCATAGAACACAGATTGTAAACATAATATTATAAATATTTGATTAAATATAACAACTACCTAAATATACCAAAGAATTGTAAATCTCATGATTCCAGAAAAGGAAATCATTTTGTGTGCACACATTGTTACAAAAACAAATATATTTAGAATCAATTCTAAATTTGAAATTAACCCCTAATTCAGATCCATTCTAAATAGCTATAACAATATAAAAAAAAATTATAAACTTTTTTGCAAAATGAAAGTAACAAAGTAATGATAATCATAAATTAATGTTAATATTTTTTTTGACATAAATTTAATCAACAAATCTTTCCAGTTACATTTGAGGCTTTACAATTATAATTTGATTATGAATTAATAATCTACAAATAAGGGCACTTGCTCATAGATAAAACACAATTTTACAACAGCGTGTCTATTTTTTATATTTATTTCATATATAGCACATTTTTTTCTTTCTACGTAAGATTACTAATTATTCATTTCAGCCATCTTACAATTATTTATGTTCATTTTATGATAACACTGAATTCATAGTTAATGTGTTGCCACATTGAAAATATGTTTGAATAATTTATACCATAAAATTAACATAAATATTATTGTAAAACATATTCTTTTTATATTCCGCTCTTCAAGTATAATATTTTAAATGCCTATTCATACCTAATCATTCCTATTTTAATCTGAGAGAAGAGGTAAATTAAAGTACCTATTCAAAATCTAGCTTTAGTATTTGGTAAAACAAATATGTTAACACTTTTATTATAAACATCAGCCTAATATTAATTAATTATATAAAAATAAATTACTGAATATCATATAATAATATTAATAATTAATATAATTGACAGTACATGTTGAAAAAAGGATTTTTAAATAATACAAAATCATGCATCAATAAAATATTTTATAAATTAAATGTTTAAATTTTTGATAATTTCAAGTTCAAAATAAGTAGACTTATATAATGTTAGTTGAAGTATTCAACCGATAATGTGGTGTACCCGAAATAAGGAAACAGTTCAAAATAAAAAAAAAACAATCAATAATTGATATAACTATCAAAAATATTTGTGCCTAGTTTAAACCACCATAAATTTTTGACGATTTGTATCCAAACCATAGACAAAAGACTTCTTTGTATTTAGGTATTTTTAAGAATTGTTTTGTCAAACTTTAGTTTATTATAACTGAAGCTATTATAAAACATAATTAACTTGAAGTTAAAACTAAAAACTATTTAAATGACACTTCACTGGAATGTTCAACACCACCATGGTCGTCACAGCTTGTCAAAAGTTGCCATATTTATAAAAGTTTTTATTCTTTACTTCAACCAAAACTTCAAACCATGCAAAAATAAATTTGATAGTTCTAAAAATAGATTCAATCCTTAATTATTTCACTTCTATATAAATAATAATAATAACTAAGCACAATGTTAGTTTACAATAAACATATAATTGTTACAAAATTACAACACAAAATATATTAATAATCAAAATATGTAACACGGATCCATTAAAACATCCATTTTGACATTTCATAGATAATATTTTAATTATTACTTCTTATAGTGGACTAGCTGGAAATTGTTTTCTTCTTTTGAAATGTCAAACACTTGAAGGTTTTTATGTGTAACTGCACTCACACTTACCAAACGAACAATGCAAATGAAAACTCTATACATCTCTTTTCTTCTTGTTGTAAATACAAACTTCAAGATCTAATAAATTGTTTTATTCCTCTTTTTTTTTCCTATATTTACAATGACAATGAAAGAATGATGATGTTTTCGTCTGCATCAATTGGTATCGAAGTGTGGACACAGTTAACAACAATCTCAAGACTAGTTATCCATTTTATGTACACACTCCAATATTCATCTTCCATCTCGCCATATACTCGTAAAAAGTAGAAAAAACAAACAAAATCACTGGCTGGGTGAAATAGACATTTCATATAATATACTAGTAATACTTTCTGTTTTTGTCTATGGCATGAGAATATTTTAAATTTAAGAATAGAATTAAAATAGAGTTACATTTTTGGTAAGTTATTTGCGCTATATTTTGTCTGAATGATTACAAATTGTCATCTTAAATGTGCGGTACCTAGGTGCCAACTACAGTAAAACCTCGTTATTTCGAAATCCAAGGGACCTCGAAAATCTGATTTCGAATTAGCGAAAACCCCGATAAATCGAAATTTTCGAAATAATTTTGATATACGCAGTATATAATATAATTATATTATAGCCATAGGTACCATACGTAATAGAAACAGCTGATTTGGACTTGGGTTTTTTTAAATTTCGCGCGTTCAAACAAAAAAAACATTTGTAAGGCTGATGAAAGAGCCGCATGGAAAGGGCTAACAATTTCTACTACTCTTATACGCATTACAAATAAACAGGCGACCCTTTGTACAAGAATGGAATAGTTTGTAGTAAAACATATGTAATAAAGACGTCATGGGCGTATCGTGGTTTATCACATACCACGTTTTTGTCCAATCCTTGCATTTTGCACAATGAAGGTAACAAAATATTGATGAAACTAACAGTTTTTGACATAATTAAATTACACACACATGTAAATCTAAATATGTATGTACCTACCTAAACAATACACAAATATAAATACGTACCTAAAACACAGTCGAATATTTAAAAATACATAATTTTAATGCTTCACTTCACACACGTTACTAAAAGTTCACTATAAATGTTCGGGAATTCACTAAACGGGAGTTCACTAAATATGTTCGGGAGAAGTCACGGCGCCCTTGAGATGGTCACGGATCACGGATCATTAAACGGCGCCACATATAAATAGTCCGATCATTATTATTATTATTAAATGTTAAAAAATGGGAAAAATATTTTTGACCAAATTTGTATTTAAAACGCGTATAAAAGTTCGGATATAAAATATTTATTTATTTGGAATGGAAAATAAAAATATTAAAACACAAAATATTTCGAGTAGGTATAGGTACGTATGACGAGACGCCCATGAACAACACGGAAGTACATAATGTACATCGATCACGCTATGAGCCAGAGGATATACATAGGTAGCAGGTACCTGGTACATACTCAAAACAGCTGTAGATAGGTACATATTGAAATACAATACATTTACGATGTTTACATACAACATAGGAGATCTACTTAGAAATTTGGTAATCCCGTTGTTAAATATTATTATGTAGCTGGGTAGTGGGTAGGTCCTTTATGTGTATTAGTGTGAACACAAATTTCACATAATAAGTTTTATTGTCCCTGAAGGAGCTTTGGGAAAAAACAAGGGTATTTTTTATGGCAACCAAATGTTTTCGAATTACAATATACAAATTTCTATTGTTTTGTTTTGAAAGGACCAAATATTATTTCGAATTACGTATTAGCGGGGATTTCGAATTATAAATGTCTTTTGTATGAAAATTTCATTATGGGGACATTTTTGGGGGGAATATTTCGAATTACGACGAATTTCGAAATAACGGGGTTCGAAATAGCGAGGGTTTACTGTATATTCATTATAGATACATATTTAAATTTGTGGTTTTTAGAACATTTTCATAGTTTTTATTGTGAGGAGAATACTATACATAATCTTTTTATTGCTGAATAGACTTTTACATTAATATTGCTACAGTTTTCATTGCATTTTCTACACACAAATGCAATGCAACTACAAATATAAATTAAGTTATTTCATATCTTATACCATCTCACTCTTTGTTAATATAAAGAGGGCAAGAAATTATTATTTTTGACTTTAAGATAATTATTAGGGGAGAGAAGGGTATTACCGTACAGCGTCTAATACCGTACATTAGATTTCGTAGGGAATCAACTCTGCAATAACCTAATTTCCTGTCACAACATGTTGTACACACTTACACACGCATCATTATTTATTTCGCATCTCAGTCCGAAGCAGCGTTTGTTAGTGAGTGCACGTTTTTTGTTTTGACTTCCGCCAGTATAAATATCTTCGACACGAAAATAAGCCGTAAGTATTATATTTATTAAATTTTTAAAGTGAATAAGTTGAATTTCAATGCTACAGACATTATTTTAGTAAATTGTATGAAGAACAATATGTTTAACACGGGTCTTTATTTTATATTTATTTTTTATGTTATGTTGGACACAGTAGGGTAATACCGTACATTATGTACGATATTATCCGACACCGTACGGTATAACCCATTATATGAATTTATGAAAATATCATCGTTTTTTCTTACACGCTTTTGGCGGATTTTTTGCCAATGCCAATGTCTCTGATTTGGTTAGTTAAATTATAATAGGAAAAACTAACTTTCTTACAGATGTCACCACCTTCTCAGCGAAAAAAACTTTCATATTCGCCCAGTAAAATGAAGCAGGCGATAAAAGATGTGCAAGAGGGGGCAAAACTGCGTCCAACTGCAAAACTCTACGACGTTCCAGTGATGTCTCTTTATGATCGTGTTAAACAGCATGGATCTGTACCAGATTATCAACCACGTTTGGGTAAGAAACCCGTATTTACTTCTGCTGAAGAAAAACAAATGAAGGAACATGTTTTAACACTTTCCAATATGTTTTATGGTATAACACCGAAAGATATGAGAAGAATTGTTTTTAATTTTGCCGAAATAAAAAAGCTTAAACACCCGTTTAATAAACAGAAACAGGAAGCTGGAAAAGATTGGTTACAGTCCTTTTTAAAACGGAATCCTGAAATAAGTATTAGGCGCCCTGAGGCGACCAGTTTGAATAGGATATCAGCCTTTAATAGTAATGAGACTAATTTATTTTTTGCAAATCTGATGGAGCTAATGGAGAAACATAAATTTCAACCTCACAGAATCTTTAATGTTGATGAGACGGGAATAACCAATGTACACCGTCCAGGGAAAATTCTTGCTCCCAAAGGCCAGAAACAGGTTGGAGCTGCAACAAGCGGTGAACGTGGAAAAAATATAACCGTATGTTGCTGCGTAAGTGCCACAGGACAATATATCCCTCCCATGTTCATTTTTCCAAGGATTCGCATGGCGGCAGGACTAGACAAAGATGGGCCGAGTGGTTCTATTTACAGATGCTCCAAATCTGGCTGGATGACGGAGGTTCTGTTTCAAGAATGGTTAATTCATTTTCAAAACCATACAAAACCATCATTAGACGACCCGGCGCTCTTAATATTGGATAACCATTCGAGTCACATTTCTTTAGATATTTACAATTATTGTCGAGAAAATGGAATAATAATGCTTTCACTTCCACCACATACATCTCACCGTACTCAGCCATTAGACGTTACATTTTTTGGACCTTTAAAGACAGCTTACCGCAATGAATGCGACATTTTTATAAAATCAAACAATTATGAAAAAATTTCCAATTTCCATGTTCCTCAACTCTTTACTAGAGCATATAATAAGGTAGCTACTCCAGACAAAGCTGTCAATGGCTTCTTATGTACAGGAATAGTTCCATTGAATCCTGATATCTTTTCACATTTAATTGCAGTAACTGGCTCCGATACAGCAACAAATCACATAAATTATGATATTCAACCCAGTACTTCCACGATAAAAGATGTGTCTGAATCGCTACCAAGTACTTCTTCAATGGTACCTTTCAGTCAGTTATCTCCCGTACCACAAATTAAGAACACGTTGAATAATTCAACCAAAAAATGTGGAAAAGGTAAAGGACGACCAAAGCAACGTTCGCAAATCTTAACATCGACGCCCACAAAAGAGAATTTATTGAAGAAAGCAGCCAAAAAAAATGTGAATAATCCGAAAACTGGAAGAGGGAAAGGAAAAGAAGGAACTAAAAATCGAAAGACAAAACCTGGAGTGAAGAAAAGAGTAAAGTTGCAGGCTCACAAAAGAAAGGTTACTTTCGAGTCTTCTACTTCTGAAGACGAAATAAGTGATCTTTGTGATGATGACGATGATGATGACCTTCCAGGAAATTCTGAGGATGAAAACGAGTAGTCTTACCTGTGGGGAATTTGGTAGAGATAAAGAAATGTGGTACCGATGCACTCAGTGTGCTAACTGGAGTCGTGCTCTTTGCAGTGGAAAAGATAGTCCGACAAATTTCGTTTGCGATTGAAAGGTTTTTTTTTTTTAAATTAAATCATTAAAATGATCTCATTATTTTTAGAATTTTAGTTACTTTATGTTCTTTATTTTTTAACATTCAATTAATAAACATATTTTAAAATATTAATATGGGTGTTTTCTTACTGTTCACATTTACTCATTATTTTCTAATAAAAAAAAACATCAGTGAAATTGTACGGTATTTCCCTCCACCTGTACGGTATTACCTCTGACTATCGGGTAATTTCGTACATTGAAGGGTTTTGAAAATTTAAAAAAAATCGAATATTTGACGCACTTTAGTATTTCTCATTACGATTTTCTAATAAATAATAAAATAGCCTTTACATACCACATTCTTGTTCTCCAATGAATCTTATAGTTTTCATATAAATTAAACTCTTGCTTAGGTGTACGGTAATACCCTGCTCTCCCCTAGATATGGCATGGTAGAAATTCAACAGATTCTTATAAGTTTACAAATACATATTTTCCTTTGACTGTCCAAATATAGACCAAACCTTTTACACAAATGTTAAAAGAAAAATAAATAATTAAAAGATATTATAAGTAGATAAATAAAAATAGTAACAAGTCCATAAACAAAGTAGTACGCTTAAAACACTGGTAGAATTTTACTCAAAACATAAGTTGAAACATAAGTATTATTCACTGGGAAAATTCATTCAAATGATTTTTTTTTTCATTTATGGTTATATCTACGCTAACAAGTAGGTACCTACATAAGGTAGATAATAAATTGTTTTCGAGCTGTAACAACACTGTTCTGTTGAAGATGTTTGAATTTCATTAAAAATAGAACTGTTATTTTTTCACAAAACTTTTAATGTGATTTTGTATGTTGTCTCTTTGCACTTTTGTGGTGCAATTTGAACAAGGGCTATGTGGTTTTCTTATGTCAAATGATGTGGTTGGAGATATTTTGACCGAGCATGACTTTGGAGACGAAATTGACTATCGCCGTTGCTGGTTGTTCAGGTTCCAATTCAGCAAAGATGTGGCACTCATTATCTGTTGAACTGCCTGGACGACGAGCGATGAATCCAAATATAATACTGAAATGAAAAAGTTATAGTTAAAAATTACAATTTATTTTATGAAAATGCATTAAACAGTGTCTAAATGTTTGTGTTCTATAGTAATGGAACGGACCTAGTTGCCTTTTGTTTTGGAGATGAAATGTCAGTCGCAATTACTTATTAATATTTTATGAAATTTATTCATTAAATTTTTGTTCTCTCGTGTTTTATAAATGGTAAAATATTCAATCCTGGACAGGTTCTAATAAATATAATCTTAAATAAAATGTTATTTTGTTTTGGGGTGTTTGGTGTATTATAAAGTTTCATGATGCGGCGACCATAGAATTTATATGTCAATGATTTACTGTAATAGAGTGTTTGGAAATGTTCTTAGGTTTTAATTAAGATTAAATATATGTTTCTTACTTAGATCTAGGTATTCCATTCTCATCAGTAGTGTGACTCCATCTTCTGTCACTGGGATCCAATCCACAGTAGGATACAGATGTCGTTGGATAATGTCTTCTAAAGAACAACTTCCTCGATGAATCTGTCAGTGTTATACCTTGAGATGACACTTTGAAATGAACAACAGCCGGTTTCAACTCAGGTCTTTGTGGGAATAACTTTAAAACTGTTCTCGATATAGCTTCTGGTCCTGTAAGAGCTTCACATCCTGATCCTCCGATATAAAGAACATTGCAAGCTGCTCCTGCTGCTAATACTTCTCTAGCGGCTCCACCGTGACTTGGTGGCGCTGGATCAGCAATTGGAAGCTTCAATCTTGTCGGAAGTGCAAGCGGTGTTACAGAATGTTGATAAACTAATGCTGAGAGTGATGTGAAGACTGGCTCATCTGCACAACCCTTTAGACGGACTCCTTTAGATGTTGGTTCGATTAAGAAGTGTCTAACGAGGTCCGAAGGTTGTACTACACCTCCTGGAGGAGATGCCACTTTAACTGCGAGACCAAAAGCATTCGGGAAAGAGTTTGAGTCTCTGATTATAAACGATCCCACATCTTGTTTTTGTAGTAATGCAATTGCTGGAAGAGAAAAAAGAAATTAGTATTGACATTGGAAGTATAAAACAGTTATTTTCATATTATTGTATGAAATTAATTAAATTATTGTCAAATTAAAGTAGGTGTATCATTACTATGAAAACAAATAGAAACACTGAAAAAAAATATCTGTATTTATTTACAATTTTTAGAATTTTAATTTTTGGAATCAAAAGACTTTCTTTCCATAGATGATAAGGCAAAAAAGCTGTCAGTTTATGGAACTCAAGGCGATTGACTTGTAATGTTTATTATTTGTTTTTTTGGTTACCTTCATCTCTGGAAATGTGAGGTTTGTACCAAAACTTGGATGTGTCTCTGACAAATTTGATGTGTTCTGGTGATACATCAAGCAGATCTGGTGTGACTGGTGTAGTTGGAGACGTGTGGTGAAGTGGTGATGATGGACTTCTACTCACCAGAGTCGAAAAGTCCTTTCTGAAAATTTAAATACGATATTTTCAACTGTTTCTAAAGGATCAAGATTTTGTACATCAATATTAAAATAATAAAAAATCTACATCATTCCTTTTGTAAAAAAAACATATCGTTAAATTTCGGGAGTTATAACATTTCATGAACGATAAAGTAATTCTCAAAATATTTCTAAAACTATTGGTTGATTTCCCCACAAACATATTTTACCCTCCTTTTAAGGATAATGACATAGCTATTTTACCTTTGAGTGCCAGGACTTCGTGGTGGCAACCTGTTGTGTGGAGGTGGAGTGGCCGAGGGAGGGTACGGAGTACGAGGTGTGGTGGGGAAGGCAGGTGTGGCTCCTCTAGATTCCTCTCCGTCTACTCCATTCTCCCATTCACTTACTGACATGCTGCGCCAAGATGATAGAGACTCTTCACGTGTCTGAAAAAAATTAAACTTAATGAAACCAGTAATATTACCTCTCGTAAAAAAAGGTATTTTTTTTTTTATAATTTAAAGCTTGTTATTAATTGCAAGTAATTTCTCATAATTCATATTAAATGCAATTAACATCCTAAATTAGTAATGCAATTTGAAACAAGTGTTCCTTTCTACTATTGTTTGTTAATTCGCAGAGAGACGTCTTTCGACTTATAAGGTCATTATCAATCTGAATTGTTTACAACTATTCATCTGTTTATATAGTGTTTACTACAAAAGAAATTCATTAAAAAGTCATTATCATAGGTCAGATAATGACTTTATAATGAATTTCTTATGAATTTCATTATAAAGTCATCATCAACTTCTCTGCGAATTAACAAACAATAGTAGAAAGGAACACTTGTTTCAAATTGCATTATTATGGAATTCTACTACGTGTGCACCGACACAATTAATATCCTAAATTAGCTTCCACTCATCCTGAAAGTCTATTTTTTTTAGTTGGTACAGTAAGGACAGCTTGCTTGTTTATTACATGCAACTTGTCTGCTGGTTACCCCGTTTGTGCAATATGCCGTGACGGTATAGTAGTATAGTATTAGATACAATCAATAATATAAAGAGGGTGAATTTTTGGTTCGCAAAGGCGCGATTTTTCCATCTAACCTATTTTTGAGACCTAATTAGTTCTAATTTTTTGATGAGTGTAGCTATGTATGCACAGGCATAAATTATTTGGGACATTTACCCAATAGTTATTCTTAATTTTTCATACCAAATATATAAGACGGTTCAATTTTTTATGATCTGTGAGCACTACTTACCATAGTTCCATTCTGTGAGAGCAGTGCAACATCTCTAGGAGAGTCCAGCATATCATGTCCTCCAGGAGATAGACTTCTTTCTCGCATCACTCTTCTCTCCATGCTCATGAACTTACGGGAAGAAGTCCTGGAATTTTTTATAAAGTATTTATTAAAAAGTGTATAGTATAGTTATTGAGAAGAGTGGCTGGTAAAATGTTGTAAGACGGACTAAGGAATGAAGATTTTTGGAAAATGAGTGTGTAAATAAGTTGTACTGATTTGGATGTATGGAGGGCATGAACAATTGTGATTTATGAAAAGAATCTGATTTTATTTGGTTACCTGTTTGGAAGAGCTGGTTCAATTGGGCTGATTCTAGATCTGTTGATTGTTTGTATGTGAAGTGGAATGCTAAAATCTTCATCATCATCTGCAAAGGCTGTTGTGTCACTGGTGTAACCATCGAATCTGTGAAAAATAAAAATAGATATACCTATTCCATTTTCAACAACAAGCAAAACTGGAGATCGACTTATTAATCCATTAATCGCTAATTAACGAAGTAAAATATATTTTTGAAGTTAATTTCAAAAATCCCAAAAAGTCTTACACTCTGATTTAACTCAACTCAGTTTAATTAGATTTGTTTCTTTTTACTGGAAAAATCCTAATGTTTTTTTAATCGTTAGTTAACAAAGTTAAAAAATTGGTTAACTCTAAGTTCAACTTTGAAAATTCGTTAACTTGAGCTGAAAAAACCATTAGATAAATTAATTCCGTTACTTTCACTGAAAAAAAAAATTCTCTGGTTAGTTTTGCAATTGCAAAAGGGGCTTTTTCATATGTTTTTATTTCCTTATCTTCCTAGAATAAACTGTATATCACCTTACATTTAAAATAAAAATGATTAACTAGAATTTAACGAATTAATTATTAAATACGGTTTTACACAAAGCAACGGAAGTTATTCTTATTTGTCAAACGCAGTTTTCGCATTCGGCATTTTACTGGATTTTCACACCTCCATGAAATAATTAGAATATTACTCAACAAACACCTCATTCGCACAATCAACAGATTGTGCAAACTCCCTTTTATAAGAAACAGGAAGGGTGTTTCGAAGCTTAAGAATAGGCTTAGGCTGGTTTAAGTGCACTTTGTCCACGGTACATTCACCAAACCCACCAATTCCTTTTTCAAACTATTATGTTCGACATCTGTTGAGTAGGTATATTTGACAAATAACAGTAGGTAATCATCTTCATAGTTTGCACAGTCTCTTGGTTGGCACAGCGGATGAGGTGTCTGATGAGTAATATTCTTAATAATGATTCATACTTGTTTGTAAATCATCAATACCTTTTCGCAATCCACTGCATCGCGCAAGAGAGGCATCTGCTTAGTAGGTAATGTTCTAAAAATAATCTAAAATTTGAAAGAAATTATTCACCTATGACTAGCTGAAGTCCTTGTTGGGAGAGGTCTTTCAATTTGAAGTCTTGCAGCTCTCATGCGGGACTCCTTGTGGGCTCGCAGCCTCATCTGCTGACGTTGTAGCCATGTCAGACCGTCGTTGTCGGGCAACGCTGGTGTCCTGCCGATGGTATTGTAATCATTGCCAATTCTAAAACAAAAAGAAAAAAAAAATGATTAGGCATTTCTAGCAATATAACCACTACTACCTGCTGTTTCTTTACCATCAGGACATCTCTCACAAATGGGGTAGCCAGCGGAATAACTGCGTGTAAAAAACACTTAAAATTATCCTCTCCGTGTCAATAAAGAAATAAGTCATTCAGGATGAATGACACTCTACTTCGCTAAATTCTAGATGAAAATTGTCTTATATGTGAATTTTTGTTTTACGTACACCCGGTTTTTGCAGGACACTTAAAACCTTACAGAATAGAGTGGGAGACTTATTTTTTGAAGAGGATTCTACAGGACATGGGACGATCCTTTTAATGCCGTAATAAATTTAAGACACTGAAATCAAGCCTCATTGCTCAACACAATACATAATACCTACTATTTATTATTAATAAATGAAGGGTTTTGTGACGATTATTTGAATAAATACTCGTAGTACCCAAGTTTATGTTTTTCACGTTGCGAATATTGGTAAAATGGAAACTAATTATTTCTGATATCATTGTCATATGAGCACCTTGTGGCATTCATGCCCTGTAAACCGCAAAATGCATTACAATATTATTTTTGTACATCCACATTTATGAATTTCATCGGTATGAAGTTAAAATAATCTTATTGGTATGTGGATCTCTGGTCAAATCATCGGGTTTGATAGGAAACAGATGTGCCCATTATCATTTGAAATAACCTATACGTATTCACTGGCATTCCACAAGGCACATGTTGTGGTCCGCAATGTCTAATAGTTATTATTAAAATATCATTATTTATTATGTTATGCAATGAATTACAGAACATGTGCACATTGCAATTGAATTTTCAGACTTAAGTACCTGAACACATTTTCCGTTACCTAAATATTCTTGAAGAGGGTTTTTTTTTTTAATATTCCTAGTGTTCTTTCTGGGATGATAACTCAAAAATTATGAGGTCTGTGTATAGGTATGTCACCCATCCTGAATGCCTTAACTTTTATCAGCACGGTGAGGATGATTTTCACGTATTGTTTCTTTTTCTTCATCTTCTTTCGAATGGTTGACTGGAAGATGTTGCTCTGCAACAAGTCCGCCATTTGACAGAGCACTGTTTTCTATATATTATATTGTGTTTCTTGTACCGGGTTGTTCAACAAGAACTTTGTTTTTTAATTGTGGCAACACCAGCAACATGATAGTTTTGACATTTAATTTTTTGACGTATTCGTAGTGGATACATTGGCAATTGTTGCAATGAATTCAATTTCGCTTGAAAATCGCATTAAAATAATTAAAATCCATTATGAAAATGGTGGTTCTGCTAAAGTGACATTTCGTCAAATTCGTGATATTTTCGGACAACATAATCGTCCTTCTGAGACCGCTATTAAGAATTTGGTCGCTAAATTTGAGTCGACAGGCTCGATACAAAATGTGTTAACACCAACGCGTGTACGACCGGGTCGTTCAACTGAAAACATCGCAGCTGTGAGCCACAGTGTTGAAGCAGATCCAAATTTGTCAATTCCTCGACGTTCTCGACAATTGGGGTTATCCAAAACCACCACATGGCGAATTTTGCGTAAGGATTTGGCTTTGAAGCCTTACAAGGTTCAACTGGTGCAGGAATTGAAGCCGAACGACCATTCAAATCGCCGTAGATTCGCTCAATTCATTCAGGAACAACCCGCTGGTTTTTCTGAAAAAATCATTTTTTCAGACGAAGCCCATTTTCACTTGTCAGAGTACGTCAACAAGCAAAATTGCCGCATTTGGGCTTCTGAAAATCCTAGAGCAATTATTGAGAAGCCGTTGCATGCTCAGCGTGTCACTGTATGGTGCGCTATGTGGTCTGGAGGCGTGATTGGGCCGTTTTTTTTCGAAGATGAGACTGGAAATGCGGTAACGGTCAATGGATCACGCTATCGCAAGATGTTGACAACTCAATTTTGGCCTATTATTGATGACGTGGATATCACTGACATGTGGTTTCAACAGGACGGTGCCACATGTCACACAGCCAATGAAACGATCAATTTATTGCAAACCAAATTTCCCGATCGCATGATTTCACGAAACTCAGCTGTTAAGTGGCCAGCCAGATCGTGTGATTTAACGCCACTGGATTATTTTTTGTGGGGCTATGTTAAGGACAGAGTCTATACGGAGCCAATCGAATCGATTGCAGCCTTAAAACTCAAAATCCGTGATGTGATTAGCGAAATAGTCCCGCCATTTTGCCAAAAAGTGATTAAAAACTTTGATGAAAGAATCGACATCTGTCAGCGTGCTCGTGGTGGACATTTGTCAGATATCATTTTTCATGCATAATTGCCAAACTTTTCTCTTTGTAATTCAATAAAAATTTTAATCATCTTCATCAAATTTTTTTGTTTTATTTTGTTTTAAAAAACAAAGTCCTTGTTGAAAAACCCTTTACAAACTTTGTATTATGTTCTGTCAATAAAGCTTTTTTCTTATTCTTATTATTATCTTTTTGTCAAATAAAATACCTCGAATTTCTGTTTACTAGTTGGTTAGAAAGGGATCTTATTTAGTTTGCTATCTATTCTATCTATTCCCTCAAGCCGTATCCCAAGTGGGGTAGGCAGAGAGAACAGAACGCCAATTAGATCTGTCCTTACATACTTCTTTCGCCTCCTCCACAGTCATGCACGCACGTCGATTTCTCTTACTCAAAGCACGGCCGTCCTTGAGAATTTCATCTACATGTTCAAGCCATATAGTTTGCTCATCGTTATATTTATTGTAACAGCTGTATGATCCATAAAGAATAAAAAATAAAGAAAATTTTACTCAGCTGCTATCCTCGCCCTCTCGGATTTTTTTTTGGGTACGCCTATGTTTCATTGCGTAGTAAGTAAGTTTAAATGAAATATGTTTAATAATCTAAAGTATTATTGCTGTTAATTGGGACTTATCTGAGATAAACACACATCTTTGATTGACAACAAGTTGTTGGCAATTTGCATACATACCACTTATAAATAAATAATACTTCAATCTTAAACGATACTTATAATGATACGTAATATAGCTAATTAGCTGAGCGGATTTCAAAAAAATTGTCCCTAGGTAAATTGCACTGTCCAATAATGTACATTACCATAATATTCATGAATTTTAACTTTTTCGCACTTTGTGGCCTCATTACATGGAAAACAGTACTTAAACTATTTATTATATTAAAAATATCATCCAAATCTATCATAATCTATAAAATCCAACTAAAATAAGAGCAAACTGAACCCTAAAATGTCTCTGTCCACACACACTTCGCAAACTTCAAAACATTATAGTAAAATAATTTCTACTAATTATGAAACGTATTATACACCAAAAAAAAGAGCTTAAATTAATTGATACATGTCATTCAAGAAATCTATAGTATTTATACGATAAAATATAAAATATACTGTTTTCTTCTCATCCACAAAAACCAAGTGTAGTGGAAATTCCTATATAGTCACGGAGATTGTGCAGGTTCCGAAAGTAAAATCTAGGAATATAAAGTTATTTTTTTTAGTATGGAAACATTTTTTGTCTATGGCCGTCGCTATTTTGTTGTTTATTCATTCAGTTCAACAGAAAATCGTGACAAAAGAGTTGTCAGCATTGTTGGTTAAATTTTTTGTTCCTATATAGTCACAGCATATTTTGAGGTAAGAAGAGTTTGTTTTACTGTTTTGATATTTCAGATTTATAAATAAACTATTAAATAACGTAAGTAAAGGTTAGTTTCTTCAGGTTTTTTGTTTTAAATGCTTTAATTAATGTTTTTATTATATCGAGACAGTGAATAGTCACATCCATTGCGTCACGTAGGCATCCCGTGATATATTAGCGGAACATATTCGTGACGAAATGGAATTATTAAGCTAAACTTACACAGATTAAGTTGAATAGTTTAGTGTGATTAATTAATTTTATACCCAAAAATTGATGCAAGTATTTAAAGGGCAATATATTAGAAAACTTAAAACTAAATTCATTCATTGTCATTCAACAGAATTAAAAAAAAAACACTAAAAATGTTCAATAAAGAATTATGATAAAAATATATAGTATTAAGTTCTATTATTTAAATAATAATAGAACTTAATACTATATATTTTTATCATAATTCTTTATTGATTATGGAGTTCTATCACGAAGTGACAGTAAAAAATATTGAAAAAAAAAAAAAAACCTAAAAATGTTGTTTAAAAAAAGTTGTAAAAGACTTTATGTGGACATTTTTATCGTTCAGGATGATAGAAGTTTTGTTGCAAGAGGTGTTTGTTTTCTAAATAGTAGTGTTTCTTTGCAGTTATGAACGAACGTGCCAAAAGATACAGGGAGAAACTGAAAAAAGACAATCCAGAAAAGCACGAATTACAGAGACTTAAACAGTTAGACAGGCTGAAAAGAATTTGAATTTATTAGTTTTAAGTGTACAACATAGTGTGTAACCCGCTTTAGTTGTTCCTAATAATCACGCGGATTTCCACAAGCGTCACCGTCCAGTTTCAACTGTCTTCATTTCTTACGATTACTTATTTAAATGTTAGGAAAGCTCTAAATTATTTATACATCATTATCTTTTAATAAAACTTATTATTTCTTATTAAGTCAAAATTATATGAATTCTTCTCAAATGTGTGGAATAAAGATACTTTTAGATAGTGTTTAAGACATAATAGTGACGAAACTGAATATTAATGTTGAAAAACAAAATTTCCCTCAATAAAACCGATATTTTCTAACTAAAATCTATGAAGTTTTTATTATTATGATTCCCATTCCATTCATTGTTTCGATATAGAAAGCGTACTTTATCTTTAATATGTATTCTAACTTTGTGACGAAACGGAACAATTTTCAACAGTTCTCAAAATAAATTTCCTCATAATTGTAAAAATCCTGCCAATATCATAATAAAATATACAGATTAAGTTTAATTAGTATTTTTTCTAACTTATTTGCGTATAATGAAGACTAAATAAAAATATAAAAAAAATGAGTTTCCATTTCGTCACAGACAAATTTTTTGAAATCTGCCCAGCTAAGACATTATGAGATGTTATTTCACTATTACTAGCTTTTGTATTCGTTTCTGCTAGGGAAATAATAAGTATTACAATAACAAAAGTGACCTTCTTGAGAAATTGATGATCAGAGTGTTAAATATTGGTCTCCCACTCTTTTCCGCAAGTTTTCGAATATCCTGTAAAAGTCAGGTAGGTATTCGAAAAAAATAGATATTTTTCATCTTAAGATTCAGCGATGAGGTTTGCCACCCACCCTGAAAATTTTTCTTCTTTGTATTTAGTTTCTAATAAAAACTCACTGATGATGATGGGTGTCTACCCCAAAGGCCTCTGAGTCAAATATTATTCATAGTGAAAGTAATAGTAGAGTGATTTATTTAAATCTTTTTTAATTCTATTGTATATTATAGTATACTATAAGTGCATCAGCGATTGGTGAACTTTTTGAACCATTACCCCAAAATATTTCCGCTTAAGTCGATATTACCTCCTCATTTAAAAAAAAATTAAATACTAACACGTTTATAAAATAGCAAATTAGAAAAATTTACTTATTACCTTCAAAATTTTCATTTTACCCCATTTGGGGTAATTTACCCCTGTTCCCTGACCGCTGCTATAGACCAGGGGTCTCCAAACTACGGCCCGAGGGCCACATCCGGCCCGCGGACAGATTTTGTCCGGCCCGCGGAGAGCTAGCATACTTGAAAACTCCTTTTAGAGAACATATTTTTTATAGCAAATTAAATTTAGTTTACTGAAGTATTCTAATTTTATGTTGAATAATTATTAATATGACATCTACATTGATATGGTCATGGGCTAACTACAGAACAGTTGAGAGGATATATTTTCAGCGATGTTTTCTACCCTTCGAGCCACAGTGTTTACTGACATACTGACAGTTTTTAATAAATTTATCTTTTCAGGGCACATTTCTTCGGCTACTGCAATTATGCATTCTTTGATCATTTCTCCATCGGTGAAAGGTTTTCCACGTTTTGCAATTTCAAGAGCCACACGAAAGTTGGCACGAGTTGCAGCCTCTTGTTCAGTTTTGAGTTTTGTAAATGAAGATTGCTGCCTTTTTTAAACGTTGCGTACTTTTTCGGACTTTTTTTTTCATCAGTGGACTATTTCACTTTTTACCACCGGCAACAATGATAATATGGTTTTGGCCCTCGGAACTTCCTGGAGTAATCAGTATGGCCCTAAGGCTGGAAAGTTTGGAGACCCCTGCTATAGACCATTAAAGGATGACGTCACAGAAAAATCATTGAGGGGCATCAGGCATCCCAACACAACAGACGATTACGGTGTAATATTAGGTGGAATGCCTAAAGAATACCTAATCATCAAAAAAACTGTCAGTGTCGATTTTGTTATTATTTTGTCGTCTGACTTTCTTTTTTCTCTCTTATGGCATAACATCCTACAAGGATGATTTGCGCAATCTGACTGTTTGCCCCCCAAGCAAAAGCAAACCCATAGACAAGACCACGTGACCTTTAATGGTCTATACACACCTACTATAGCTAAAATGGACATGCGTAAAAACAAAACAAACATATGTACCTACGATTTAAAATATTTTACCTTATATTTAAGTACTACCTACCTACATAAAATTAATATTCTAACATGTAGGTACATAAGTATAAAATAATATAATAAATGATGCCAGTTTACCACAACCGCATCAGTGTTGACCTTAACTCACATAATGTTGCCATGAAACAAAATTAGGTACATTATGTACTAAAGTAATAAGGTAATAATAAATAGCAAGTACCTCTACCAGGTATTTAATTAGTTCCAACAATAACAAAATACCATTGCATATTATTATTATATCAACTTATATGTTATATGCCCTACAGAGGCGGCTAAAGGCTTATTTAATTCAATTTTTATATTTATGATTTTTTAAATTTATTTATTCCAAAACAGTAAATTTGGACAAACAAAAAGATTTATATTACGGAATATATTTTTCCACTAGACTAAGGTCTGTTCTGGGACAAATACAGCAGTAGATTGCGTTTTTACAACAATTTTCAATAAACTTCAAAAATTAGATTATGTACACAAATAGTCCTAAAATAATACGATAATATAAAATATAAAAAGAGGGGCGAAAGGACAAGAAATACAATACATACACAAATAATGCGAGAAGCCAGTGCCATATAAGCCTCCCCCCCCCCCGACGTTGGAGATCGTTCTGGAGAATGCCTCCCTGTTCTTCAGTTGATTTCATGGGATAGACAGAAAATGTACTAAACCCTCATGCCGTATCCCAAGCGGAGTAGGGTCAAAGAACTTCTTTCACATTCACACAATTTCTCATATATCCACGGAATTTTTCTTACTCAACACGCGGCTATCTTTGAAAATTTGATCCACTTGGTCAAGCCACGTACTTCTCGGACGTCTGCGTTTTACATAATTTTACGCATAATTTTAATAACTATTATACTAGACCAGTGGTTCCCAAACTATGGGTCGCGAGCGAATATTGAGTGGACCCTGAGCATTAAGTAGTTCCATGACTCACTACTAGAGTATCTGAGCATTACCAATATTTATGACCTCTTTTCTCTAAGACAGCTAAAAGGTGGGTCCCAAGGTTGGAAATTTTTGTTAAATGGGTCGGAGCCCAGTCAACTTTGGGAACCACTGTACTAGACTACACCATCACAAGTGGGATAGCCAGAAGACCAGACACATGCACTAAATATGCAAGTTGTCCTCTCTGTGTCATCAAAAAACATTCAGGATGTGTAGCAAACGTCATTCCTGAATTTATGATGTAAAATCTCAATAATATTATGATAATTTTATTCCCCCTACATGCGCTACTGTTTAAGGCGAAGTAGAACATTTATAATGTAGTGTAACCTATGTAGAGAAACCTTTTAAAATCATTGTCATTCTTCAATAAGTTAGACGTCATTTTATTTGAACTTGAATTTTCTTAAATGGCAACACACGTGGGATTGAAATAATTCTTATTACGTTCCATTACAACAGCTGTTACTAGCATCATTCCAAACTTGAATTGTGTATGAATATATTATTATCGTTATTCTGATTGGTTATTCTATTTTGTACAATATTTACGATTGGTTAAACAATTGAAATTAAGTGAATTTTCTTGACATTGGCAGTGAGAAAAGTGTTTAATTAAGGCCACCCATTTAGAACTGATATATGAACTCTTATTTTAAGAAGAAATTAAGAATTTATTAACGTTAGTTGGAAGAACATGCTTGGGTTAGTTGGAAGAACGTGGAAGGATTATTGTCTATATTTCCCAAGTGATCTCATATGTTTACTTTTTTTCTATCTTTTATTAATAGTTTTCTTTTTCTAACAATACAAATTTTTGGAAGTATTTTTTTTCTTCTTTTCTATTTTGTATGTTTCAAACTAAGTATATTTTTGTGTGTTAGCGATGGCTGCTTGTATGATATGCTAATGAGAACAAATGAATGTGTGATACTTAAATAATTGACTTAATTGTGGTACATGTTTGTGGATGACAGCTGAGTTATGAACGACCTTTTTCTATTTTTGTAAACTATATTTATAGTTGATATCTGTTATGTGCTTTTACCAATAAATAAAATAAAATAAAAAATAAAAATATGTGTTTGTATGTGTAGGTATACAAGACAATTAACTTTTAACTTTCGCGTATTTTTACGATATTTCATAATATTTTAATACTCGTTGATAAAATTATGTTTTCCGTGGAGCACATGCAATAAAAAAAATTGGTCTTCCACTCTTTTCCGTAAGTTTTCGAGTGTCCTGTAAAATACAGGTGTTAAAAAAAATTGGAACATAAAAATCTTGAATTTAGCGATGAGGTTAGCCATTCATCCCGAAAGTATTAATTTGTTGCTGGCACGGAGAGGACAGCTTGCATGTTTATTGCATGCGACTGGTCTGCTGACTATCTCACTTGGGGGATATACCGCGATGGAATAGTAGAAGTAGCGGTATTAGATTAACGTATGACACTTTTTTTTGTAAGAGGACACACGATGTCCTCCTGTAAAAGACAAGTAAGTGCATACTGTATTAGTAAAATACCATAAATAAAATGTCTTAAATACAGCGATATACTACTCGTGGTGTGGTTAAGGATATAGTTTAAGCATGTCACCCTTCCTGAATGTCTCATTTTTATGGCACAGAAAAGACGACCTGTATGTTTGTTTCATGCAGTAATTCCACTTGCTACTCCACATGCCGTGATGGTATAGATAGTTACATATTATATAGAACAGAAACCATGACTCCTGCTTGTTATTTTGAAACATAACCATTGAGCGTTTGATTGTTTTAAATTTAAGAGTTTTCAGTTTTGCTGTGTAATAAATGACAAAAACAAAACAAACAAATAGAAATGATAAACTGTGAATAAATTGCGTTAACACAACAAAACTTTGGAAGAAATCGTGTCTATGCGACAGTTTTACCATTATTTACGTTTTATTTGAGCGCCCTTGAGGTGGATTTTTTTTTCACAAAACGGGCTTTACAAATCATCCAAATAATAATAATAATAAATTTATTAATCTTTTACTGTACATTAACTTTCTGTACATGTACTGTATAATCTTAGTAAACTTTATTTCCTCATCTACGATTCCTGAGTAGTGGATTCGATCCCGGGATCTTGAATCTCAATTTAAAACTTAAATTCGTTGCCAAAAGATAAATAAAAAAAAACTGATTTTGGCATGGTATACTGACTTTTTGTTATCACTTCTCATAACATCTACAGTTAATCCCGGGATTAACTGTAGGTGAACCCGAAATCCCGGGATTAGAAAAAGGGGTGGGATCAAATCCTCTATTCCTGAGATATCTGGGTGTGAGCTGGGTCTCTTTTTAATCTACACAATTTGAAACGATTTTATAAAAGAAACATTTATATTAAACACAATCGATATACAGAGGGCGAGTTTATCACAAAGCCGCGATTCTTTCCAATTATTAACCTAACCTCATTTACTGACCTATTTAAGGAGCCTCTTTAGCAAAAACGATAAAACATTCAATTTTCAACAAGTTTGGTACACAAACTCTCAAAACTTGTTGACCCTTGCGAACATATTGATTTGATAAAATAAAAAATCAAATATTTATTACCAATATTAGTTTTTTACTAAAAAATAAATAAATCACAGACTGATGAGATTTATTTTTTATTTTATCAAATCAATATGTTCGCAAGGGTCAACAAGTTTTGGCAGTTTTTCTATCAAATTTGTTGAAAATAGAATATTTTAAAGTTTTTGCTAAACGGTTTTTAATCTGTGCAGATTTAGGAATAAATAAATAAAAGCGAAATGGAAGGATATTAAAATTATATGTTACCGATTAGGTTAAAGTATCTGAAAGGTCAGATTAACTTAATATTTAATATCACGCAATTAAGGTCGAACTGTTAACTATTAATATAAAATGTAATTATATAAACATAAAAACGCTGTAAAAGGAAAAAGAACTTCAATAAACTCACGACTGGTAATATTATAGGTAAATATAAACAAGTCGTTAAAATTACGAGTCGACTCGTTTATTTCTTGTTGATCATCGTGTAAAAGAGAAATGTCAGGAAAATATAATACATATTTAGTTTTGTATACAACTACAAAATGCATTCTTACACTAAGAGATACCTACATAATTATTATATAGAGTAGGGTGACCGGATGATATTTTTTTACTTGTCCGTCTTTGATCAAACATTGTTGGTGTATTGTTATAGGTAGGTACTGTTATCAATAGTGTTGCCAGTAATATATTTTTTATTATTTTATCACATAATTATCACACGCATGGATCACACAGTAAGATATTAATAAAAAAACAATTTAAGTATATAAAAATAAAGATGTAATACTCACTTTTATTCTATGCGTTTTAAAAAAGAACACTAAATATTCGAGATTCAAAATAGAATGTAGAACAACTCTTTGAAATATTGACTAGATAAAGGACACAATATCGTTGCTAATTTGTATTAACTATTGCGTTGTTGTGACTCGGTTGAATTTAGAACTGACTCTGATGCAATTTGAATTCAAAATTATGGAGCGAATAACTGCATTTAGAATGGTGTTGCAATATGAAAATATTGCAATACAATCGGCAGTTAAAGGGATTGAACAGTGTAAGTCAAAGAACAACATTATTACAAACTCTTTGCTGTACATACCTATCTATATAATAATAATATTATTACTATTATTATGTTGTTTTACTTCATAAGATTAAGATACTAATATCTAGTATCTATTCTATTTAAACTTAAGTATGCCACATTCTATATACATACCTGACAAAGCCATAAATGGACACCTACAAAAAAAGTCACGCAAAACCAATATGTTTTGTCGCAAAATTTTATTGGTCGCATTGCCAATTAATTGGCCTATGCAATGTAGATTGATAGTTAAACAAATAATTTTTCGAATAAAACAATACATATTATTTAATTTATCGATCAACAGAAATTTTTAAAGATTTTTTTTTTTAACACGTATAGAGACAATTCACACACAGACCGAGCTAGTCCCAAACTAAGATATGAATCTTGTATTATGGGTACTAAAATTTATTGATTATGCTTAGAATTTGATAAATATTTTATTGTTTACACGGATTTGGGCACAAAGAAGTGAGAAAGGCGTCCCAACGCTCACGAATAGGCTCTAGGCTGGCTAAAGTAACTATTTTTAGATTTTTGACAATGTTCCAATGGTTTTTCTATGGAGAAATATGATTTGTTTTATTAATTTCTTTTTATTACCGCGTTAAACTTCTTTTAACTCGGTTTACGTTTTAAGCTGATATTTTACAACTATTTTATAGTTATGTTTTGAATACAAAGTGTAATACACGCTCCTGGACTGCATCCTATAAAAGGCTTCGAGTTGGCTGGCAGGTCTTGTCTTTTGTAGGCGGAATAGCTTCCTTGACTGCGAGGGCGGGATCGGTACGTAGGCATACGTAAAACCAGCATAAGTAATATTTGAATATGTTTGTTTATACCTATGTTGGTTTGAATTAAATAGGAACTACAACTCCAGTTACATCCAAAGGAAAAAAGGGTTTACTCCTTAACGAATAAGTATATGTTTTTATTATATATTTTTACATAGCTTATAGTCACAGACACATTTACTAGGTAAGCAAAAACATGTCTCAAATGATTCTGTGCGCCAGCGCATTCACCAAAGATCTGTAGTATCTGTAGCTGTACTACAAGAGAGAAGATCGTTCTGATGGTTGGGTCATATTTTGGGTATGTCCAGTGATAAAATTGGTCAAAAAGAGTACAGTTCTATTGTCCACAAGGGTTCCGACGACCCGGATGTCTCTCTTTCACAGTATACCGTTCCTATGACAACGACATCTAACGTTATGAATGTCGTGGAAAGAAGTGAATCAATTGACGACGCAGAGACGCTATGAGTGGAGGAGGCTGGTTTTCGTTCCGTGCTCCCGAGAGAAGCGGTGAATAATATATTTTATTGCATTTTTTGTGGTATTAATAATAAATCATTTAGACGTTGTAGATCCGGGCTCTTAACATTCGCAACTGCACAAATATTAGAATTTAACTTTTTATTTAACGATGGTATTTGATATCTAATATTGTAAGTTGCAGTAAACATTTTATGTATAAAGATTCTAAACGCCCAAGTCTTAGCGTGATGATTATTTTCAGAGAGAAATCGGGTCTAAAGCTAGTAAAATAATAATATCGATTCCGCATACTACAGACGTTGCAATACAAGACACAGTTAACAAAAAATCGATAATTTATTACAGATTATTATAAAACCAGATATACACATACTAACAACCAACCTGCAAATTATTTTCATAATAATAATAAACACACAATCATAACAAGTTAATGGAGTTGACTGGAAGAAATTGTGTGGTATACGATAAGTTCAATAACTTATTGTATTCACCTCTTCCCACGACATTCCTCGTACTCTGATATCATTTATTTATTGTCATAGAAATGGAGTATTGTGATCAACGTTTCCGGCAAAGAATATGTCTCCTGCACTTTCCTATAATGTTCTGTAAAAGGGAATCAATCTACGTCATTTCTCAAGATGTCACTTATTGTGATGGGAATCGTGTATTGCCATTATTAGGTTGACGAAAAACAATAACAATTTTAATATAAAACAAAACAGAAGAGAAAAAAGAGGGGGTGGGGGGGTTCATACCTACGGGATATGTTGTGATGGTATCATAATTAATGTTGAAGACTTTATTTCTCGGATATTTCAGGATTCCAAGGACTATTATTTATGCGTTTAGTTGACTATTTATATTTCAACTCTCTCTAGTCTGTCAGTACTACTATGCCAGTGTTGGCATCTCCGACCCTGCCACGTCAGAGGTCGTGGGACCCGGCTGGCGTAGCAGATCCTACCTTGAGACCCACAAACCGACGAATACCTTAAAGTGTGCAACGTTTTAAAAACACTTCCTTAAACCATAATTATTTTAATCATCATCATTTCGCTCTTCAGCGCTCCTCTCGGGAGCACAAACCAGAAACCAGCCTTCTCTATTCAGAGCGTCTCTGCGCCAATTGATAACGTTGTTATAGGAACGTATGTGTATGTATGTATGTATGTATGTTATAGGAACGTCCTGGCCATCGGAACTTATGTGGATGAAAGAATGGTGTTCTTTTTACAAACTATCACAGTTAGATGTTCTCAAAATATGGCTCAACCAGGACCATCGTTTCTACTGCATTACAGAGACTACAAATCTTAGGTGAGTGCGCTGGCGCACAGAATCATTTGTGATACCACCTAACGTCATAAAACCATCTAAGACACTGTTTTTCGAAACATAATACCTTCCACGCTTGAGTCTTAATTAGGTGCCAAATCTCACAGCCATATAGGAGGATTGAGATAATACAGGCATTGAACAGGCCAAATTTCATTCTGACACTGAATCCAGGCGCCATTCAAATTCTAACCATGTTAAGTTAATGAAAATGAACACTTATATTTAGTAACTTCCACAGTGACAGTAAATCTAATATATAAAATTCTCGTGTCACGGTGTTTGTTATCATACTCCTCCGAAACGGCTGGACCGATTTTGATGAAATTTTGTGTGTTTATCGGGTAGATCTGAAAATCGGCCAACATTTATTTTTCATACCCTTAAAAGTTAAGGGTGGTCCACCCCAATTTTTTTTTATTTTTTGGTCAATTTTTTTTATTTTTATTTTTTTATGGTGAGTCATTAAAAAATACATACAGTCCTAAATTTTCACCCTTCTACCATCAACCCCTATTTTTAATAGCGATATTAGTATATGCCATAATATATATGGTAAAACAACGTTTGCCGGGTCAGCTAGTATGAGTATCTATATAATTAAATTAACATGAACTTCTACCAAGTATACTGTTGGTCGAAAATATTAACTAAATATGTTTATGTTATTGAAAACACCGTTGGCAGCTCCTATACTGATTGGTGATTCCGATCGCAGATCATTCTCTGGCTTTTAATATAGATAGGTATAAAGTGTTAACCAATCTCCGTGTCTTTTATAGATTAACAACAGCTATCAATTTATTTATAGAACACAGCAGTCTTTCGTCGTTAGCAGTCAATAATATTGTTACAAAACAGTTAAATTGAAATGTTAATGGGTCATTTCATAAAGGGAGCATCACGGAGTAGCGAGACACCAGTTAAACAAACACTGAAGGTCACTAGGTTGGCACAATTTATGCATAGAGCATCGTAAATTTTACACTCTGGACACACAGCTTTTACGAGCTTTTCGTTGATGGCTCCTAACCTACTAAACTCTGTAATGTCGGAAGGAAAATAGACTGCATCGAATTCCGGTCAAAGTAACAAATAAACACAATGTTGTCGTCATTGTTACGCTTTTGTGATGGCATATACACCTTTGTGAATATTCCATTAAAAATGTGCCATAAGAAATTTGGACAAGGTATGGAAAAAATCGTTCTTCAGCGCTCCTCTCGGGAGCAAATTCAGAAACCAGCCTTTTCTATTCAGATCGTCTCTTCGCCAATTTATATCGCTATGATAGGAACTGTGTATTGTGAAGGAGGGACGCCCGGGCCGACGGAGTTTATGTGTCTATATTTATGAGATGTTGAAGAATAAACAATAAAGAACGAAGGGACCCTTGCGGGACAGCAGAGCAGTGCTCTTTTTGGCCAACTATCATTGGGTATTCTCAGAACATGACCCAGCCAGGACCATCGTATCTCCTGTATCACCGGAAATTACAGATCTCTGCTGGGTGCGTCTGCGCACAGCATCATTTTTGATATATTTTCTAAACGAAATTGTAGATGGAAACAAAACTAAGGGACGTACAACGATGAGATGGAGTGACCAGGTGAGGAGGCAACGGGAGGGACTTGCATGAGACGCTGCGAAGTGCTGAGGATCAGCGTCACTAGGAATCTTTTGTTTACACCTCTTAAAATGATAGTCACGGTTTTCAGCACTGAGGGAATGACAGAATAGAAAGAAGATACCTATGTTGAAAACGAAATATACTTTGTGAATACTACTACTACACCATCACGGCAGATCCCACAAGTGGGGTAGCCAGCTGCATGCAATAACCATGCAAGCCGTCTTCTATGTGCCAACAAAAAATTAAGACATTCAGGATGGGTGGCAAACTTCATCGCTGAATTTGAGATGTAAAATGTTTTTATTTTATTTTCGAACACCTGCTTTTTACAGGACACTCGAAAACTTACGGGCAAGAGTTAGAGACCAATTCTTTACCGGGTGGTCCACGACTATGAATAAGCATATAAAAAATGTTATTAATTAATTCGTCTATCGATTCGGCCATCCCACTTATTTGTAAGAAATGCTGTGTTAGTATGAATTAACGAATTCATTTATTTTGTGTTGATTGTTTTTCACAATAGAGATGCTATTTTTAACACTAAAACATAATGTAATAATTATGTCTTATACACATTATGTAGTTTTTATCATGTGTTTATTATTTGATTAATGAGCAATATGCAAACCATCTGTTCGCGCTTTTCCCACAAAATGCAAGTTTATTCTTTGATCTTTAGTTGAAATATTATCAAACATATTGAATACAATAAATAATAGTCGACTGTCTAACCTTCAAAGGTGAGAGTTCACATGTTACTTATGGCGCCACTATGTTGTAAGTAACGACATTATCATGATATTATGAACAGTTTTCTCTTTTGTAATTATTAATGTTAATCTACCGACGGTATTTGGTGGAAGTGCATGTTAAATTAATAAAAATAAGTATATTTACGTTTTAACCTGATGAGAGCGGAAGCTCAAGAAAGCCAGCTTGCGATTAATAACGCGATTTTTTATTGAGAGATTCGTATTTCATCCTTCAAGGACTGCATTGTCAATCCTTGTCCTTGTAGGATGAAAAATGTTTCTCTCAGTAAAAAATCAATAAAGTGGAAAAAACATTTGATTTTAAAATCAAATAATTATTAACGTTAGCGCATCGCCATCATTATTTATGTTTTCGAGTGTGCTGCGTGAATCTCAGATGCCTACTCTCCTTCGGAATTTATTTCTAAAAATGGAATGGAGGCCATTATCAGGAATAAATTTATTCCTAAAAAATAGAAGGAATCCGAGTGTGTGGAGTATACTGAAGATATTACAGTTATGAGGACATACAGTGAGTTACAATCCATTGGATTGGTCTGGAATGGGTTTCGATTTTCTTCTCCATTCCTCCCTATTTTACGCCAGTCTCTTCAATTCTACGTATGTGCCACAGTTCATGTCCTTCTACACTTGGTCCATATAGGTGTCGGTAGGTGTTCAAAAGTGGTGAGTTATAAAATTTACCACACATTTGAGGACATTAATCTGTCCCTCATTCGTATCCATGACTTCTAGAAATAAATACTTACCCGAAGACATTTTTAATTAGAAAGGACCTCATCAAAGAATTTCAAATGTTAAATAATTAAGTACGCCTCACAGCTGATGAAGTTTGAAGTTTCCTGTTTTAATATCGCGAGGTACGGTTTATATTTTATTATTTAAAATATCCATATTTATTGAATTTTATGAGGTGTTTTAATTAAAAACTAAAATAAAACACTCAGACATCTCGTTCTACCGGTAATAATAAACAGAAAATTAGCATAGATAATAAATATTTACAAAATGTCGATCAGGCAGAAGTAAATTTTAGTTTTTATGACGTTGTTATATACTGTTAATAAGACTAAACGAGAAATATTGGTTTTTAAGAAGTTTTTAATAAAATGTTGTATAAATTTGACTCCAATATTATTTATTGTCTATGTATCATGCAGATAGAACGATTTTTCTACAAGAAACGTGAGTAATAAGTGTTGACCTGTAAAAGGCAGGTGTTGCCACTAGTAAAAACATGAATAATACTACTACCAGTATACACATACATTGACTATTCACAAAATATTCACATCTGAATAGGCTGGTTTCTGCCTTGTACTCCCGAGAGGAACGTTGAGGGCGATGATGATAATGACGATGTTTAGGTATCTATGACTACAAGTATGGTCTTGAGAAGAATTGAATACAAGTAATCAGTTACAGAAAGAAACAGATTGATATTACTTCAAATATCAAAAGTAATACAAAAAATAGAGATGCAAAAAAGTTTTTTAGAGTGAGTACCTATTTTAATTTGCCTAACCTCTGTACACACTGTGCCTTCTATATAAGCAGTATTGATAGTAATTCCTAAAAATCGATATTATATGACGGCCGGTGTAACGTGGAGGTAACGCTCTTGCCTTTGAGTCACGAGGTCCCGGGTTCGATTCCCGGCCAGGGCAAAATGAAGAATGACCTTTTTCAAATTGTTCTGGGTCTGGGTGTTATATGTAAATGTGTTAAGTGCATTGTATATGTGTGTATCGTCGCGTAAGTACCCATAAAACAAGATTCATGTCTTAGTTTGGGACTAGCTCGATCTGTGTGAATTGTCTATGTATGTTTTGTCATGTTATTATAACAATATGCATTATGATCAAGGCCTTCGTATACCTACTTGTAGGTAAGTTATATTATATTCACAGCGAAAGATTATACACCTACGCATTTTATGATAGATATATTGTGTGTATGTATGTACGTATGTGATTATGATAATAATATGAATTGAATGTCTTAACACATAGTAATAATAATAATTGTTATAGAATTTATGATATCAAAATGTGTACTAGATATGATTCCCGGCAAACAATAGGAGGTAAGACTTGTGACTTGTGATAGTACATTGAAGGACCCATCGACCACCCGGATAGCGCAGAAGTCTGAGGACTTCCATTTATCCGAAATTCTACACTTAACAAATCTTGTCCACAACGGAGGCGCGTGATAGAAGAAAAGCAAGGGTTCAAAGGCAAAGACATTAAATTTGAGGACCACATGTAGGTATGTATGTATGTTGGATGATTTATTCGGGGCCGTTTAATGGAACATCCATCTCAAGGGCGCGGGAAACTATGTTGGAAGAGCGATGTCTTCAACTTACTCCTGAACGTTGTTATCAATTGGTTTTTATGGAGGTCCTCGAGGAGTCGGTTCTGCGACGCCAAAAGCCCTATCAAAGAAGCAGGACTTGTTTGCTCTATTGATTTCGTCCAGCATATTGGTGGATGTCTTGGCTGAACGTAGAGGTCTACTTGCAGATGTTTTGACAACACAGAGCTTAGAAAGTGACTGAGGTGGCATATTGTTCAAAACTTTGTAGACTATAAGGCGCAGTTTGTATTGGACTCTTTCACCTGCTCTTTACCAGTGCAACTTTTCCAGCAAGGTTTGATTATGCGAATTCAATAAATTATTTTGATGTTTACAATTCTCAAATTATTTATTTTTCTTATTATGTTGAAGAGGGACGAAAGTGGAATAAATGCTCTAACTGTAAATTCATTGTTTTATATGTTAGATATTACGTACACCTGTCTGTTACAGGACGCTCGAAAACTTCCAGAAAAGGGTCGAATACCTATTTTGTACTGAGGAATCCACGGAATATACATAAACAAACAAACTTGAAAATATATATTAAAAAAATAACGAATACTTTTTGAAATAAATGCTGTTTTATTCAACTTGCAGATATATAATAAAATAATGATTGTGATTAATGCCATACGAGTATATACAGATATAGGTACTCGATATTATATATTATTGAGACACGCCTCTATAATTTAACAATAGTTTACAAACATATTGTTATTTATTTATTTATTTATTAATTGTTCAGTTCCTGATGCCAAATTACCAAACTGAGCCAACTGTGTAATTATTACCAAGAAACACACTAGCTACTTTGTTTGGTATGTGAAAAAAAAAACGATATGTGTTCAATAAATAACATAACATGACTACATAATATGTTCAGATGTGAATCGATTGTTTTTCTCCGCGGTATTTCCGGCAAAGAATAGGAAGGTAGGTACCCACTCTTTTTTGCAGTTTATCAATTGTCCTGTAAGAGGAGAAAGATCATCATCATCGCCCTCAACGCTCCTCTCGGGAGCACACGTCAGTAACCAGCCTCCTCCATTCAGAGCGTCTCTGCGCCAATTGCGTCACCTCTATCCACGACAATCCTTGCGCTCTGATGCCGTTGTCATAGGAACGGTGTATTGTGAAAGAGGGACGCTCGGGCCGACGGAACCCTTGTGGATGGAACAGCAGCGCTCTTTATGCCCAAATATCATTGGGCATTCTCAGAACATGTCCCAGCCAGGACCATCGTGTCTCCTGTATTACGGAAATTACAGATTTCTGCCGGGTGCAGATATCCAACCAGCAGATATCTAGCGAGGCGAAATATATCCAACATATTTAATTTGAATGATGATATATGTCACGTATTCTAAATGTCTTGACTTTCATTATCACAGACAGGGCGACTTGAATCTTTATTACATGCAGTTAGTCTACCTCACTTGTACGGTTGGAATACGGTGATGGTATAAATGTACCTAAGATGTTTTTAATATAAATGATAAAAACTGTACGAGAAATTGTGTGAATGTTGAAGAAAGAAGAATGTAAGGATAGATCTAAAATTATGTCGTTCCGTTCTCTCTGCCTACCCAACTAGTGACACGGCATGAGGGTATAGTATAGTATAGGTATTTGCTCATTTAAATTCTGGATGCAAGCGAAACTTGGACTTGGTTAAAGAAGGACGAAAGTGGAATAAATGCTGTGGAGATGCGTTCACTGAGAAGAATGGTTGATATTCGGAGAATGAGCGAATGCGAAAGGAGTGTTTTGGATAGAATGCGTGTAAATAAGTTACGGTTATGGTTTGGACATGTTGAGCGAATGCACGATGAAAGCAAGACGAAAAGGATGTATCTATTTGAAAGAAGGGGTGTAAGGAAGCGCAAGCGTCCAATACAACGTGGCTTGAGCACATGGATCAAATTCCAAAAGACGGGCGCGTACTGAGTAAGAGAAATAGGCGTGCGTGTATGAGAAACTGAATGAATGTAGAGGAAGCGAAAGAAGTGTGTAAGGATAGTTCTTTATGTCGTTCCGTTCTCTCTGCTTACCCAACTTGTGACACGGCGTGAGGGAATAGTATAGTATAGTAGTTTTTGTTCACACAAATGCTGCTCATAATAATTCATATAATTGGACCATGATATTGACATTAGTTCTAACCAATACATAGATCAATAATTTAAATCACTATATAAGTATTCAAAGAGATATAATAAATTATTATTATATATCTATTAATAATATAGAATTTGCCTATATAAATATTTATTGTACCATAGTTATGTAAATAATATTGTATTGTACACATATTGAATAATAATTATTTTAATGTACATAAGAGAATTTCGTGTTGGTGTATTATTGCGTCTGGTAAGATTACTGAATCTCTTCCATAGACAAATTATAATATTATAATTTAATAAAATTGACAAAAAAACGCGGCGGCAGAATTGCCATCCACACTTCTCAGTATTATTATACAATCAGATAAGTCTCCATATGATCAGTCATGGTAACACAAAAACTTAACAGTCTAATGCCGGGAAATATTCACCTATCCAGATATTTAGGATATCAAAGGATTAGGCTCAAAACGCGGGTTCAAAATACCAGCATTGTGTCTGAAATATCTGTGTTCAAAAACTTTATAACAATATTACAAGTAGGTACCTATTTAATATAATAGATTTTTTAAATTTTTATATGTAAATTTATCGGTAAATTAATTAATTAAATAAAAAACTTTGTCCAAAAAAAAATTCGGGGTGGACTGCCCTTAACTTTTAGGGGTATGAAAAATAGATGTTGGCCGATTCTCAGACCAACCCGATAAGCACACAAAATTTTAACAAAATCGGTCCAACTGTTTCGGAGCAGTATGATAAAAAACTAATATTAAAACCATCAAAATATTTCCCATGAGCGGGATAACCAGCGGAAAGGCCTTGTTCTAATTTATCAGCAAACTGAATAAGACATAGACAAGCGCCACTCATATGCGGTTTCTAAACCAACATAATTAATATTATCCGACAATGATGTAAATATTGTCAGAAACCATGATGCATCTCTCATTTGTATTTTAATACCATGACATCAAATAGCATGTGGTTTGAAAAGTTTGATTATCAGAAAAATAATATCATTGTTTGCGGTTTGATAACAGAGTCGACCATTCTGAATGTCTCATATTTAATATCCCAGGAAACCTAGGATATTTGATTCACATTTTGTTAATGATTTCATTTTGAATTAAATAAAGAATAGCTACCTTTTACTTATCAAACATCTGATAGGGAATCTTAAGAATGGGGTTGGCTGGAAGATGTTGTATTAGGGTTGTCTTAAAAAATCCAGATGAGATGATACCTCTAATAACAATTATACGAGTTTACTCAGCGATGAAATCTGCTGCTGACCCTGATTAGTTTAATTATAAATAATAATACACAAAATATCACGGATATCAAGAGTGATCACTTAAGCCAGCCTAGAGTCCAATCGCAAGTATTGGAAAAGCTTTCTACGTCATGTTGTAAATGTGATCTCCAGACATTGAATTGATGTCAATGTTCAATCTTTAATCTCGAAGATCTTCTGTCTCAAAAAAAATGTGAAATAAATACAGCATATAGACAATTCATACAATTCGAGCTAGTCCCAAATTAAGATATGAATCTAGTATTATGGGAACTAACACGACAATTAACATGCATGCATCTATTGATTTTATAATGATATTTTTTTTTATTTTATTTCTTTTGTTTATTATTTCAATTGTTATTATAGTATTCCCTGATTACTGTTTGATCTTCGACACTATAAATTATTTAATATATTGTTATGTCATTGTTGTGTCTACATATGTATTTTGTTAACATGTAAAAGGCTTGTTGCCGTGTATGTTTAAATAAATAAATAAATAAATAAATACACACATATACATGTAACACACAGACCCAGGACAATTTGAAAAAGTCATTCTCCATTTACCCTGACCGGGAACCGAACCCACCAAGAGCTCGTGACTCAAAGGCAAGAGTATTATCTCCACGCCACATAAATTGTACCTACATAATGTGTTTTAGCATTTTAAGTCTCAAATTTATGTTTATTAGATTGTTAAGAAAGGGATCTTAATTGGTTTGCTAATTGTTGTTTTTTAATGTTTGTACTTCTTGTTTCAACTGTTTGATCCTTACAGAATAAAAAAAAAAAAAAATTTAATGAAGACAATTTACCCAGATTAATAATTTGTACCAATTGAGGTCTGTGTGATTGGCATCAGATATATTATTATTATCTTCAAAACATCTAGATGAATGAGAAGTTATTTCATTGGTCACACCATTTGTGGACAAATTATGTGATTTTCAAAGGCGAGTCATCAGGACTTAAATTATGATGTCAATTGTTATAATTTATATCGTAGTATCAGAATGTTATCTCTTAACCCAATTAATTAATCTTCATTAATTAATATCCTTAAATTTATATTAATTAACACTATATTATGTTGGTAATTCTATTAATTAATATATGACCTTTTCATTAACATTATTGACATCTATTGCGATACTATATTTCAAGTATGGCAACACTAAAAATGGAGTCTGTGATAACGATTAGTGACATTTTATCGTTAATCCAGAACTTTGGGAAATACGAGATATAAAATTTTACCAGAACAATTTTTTTACTTAATTCTTAAATAATTCTACATTCTTCAGTTGCTCTATTGCCACTGAATATTTTCAATTTCAAATTTTATGACATCTATTTTCAAAGCCTTTTATTTGCAATGCTTGCATAATACTATATTTCTCGTTATTTATTACATATTGACAAATACATATTGGGTTAGTTGGAAGAGATCGCGCCTTTGCGATAAACTCGCCCTCTGTATATTGATTGTATCTAACTTGATTGTTTACCTTTTATGTAATTTTTTTTTTTAAAAGATATATCTGGGTTTTTGTTATAAACCCAAATACAACCTTATACACCTTTCACAGTAAGCTAAAAGCTTGTGTCGTGAAAGGGGAGTTTGCCGGCACCTGGGATCGATTCCCGGACCCCTTGTTCACAAGGCCGAGACTCTACCTCCAGGCTACCGACGAACATACGTGCATGCCAATTGTTTGTAATCAATGTACAGTGAAGAATGAATAAATAAATAAATAAAAAAAAGAAATAAAAGTTTTCGAGTGTCCTATAAAAGGCAGATGTTCGAAAAAATAAAGAATTTTACATCTTAAATTCAGCGATGAGGTTTGCCTCCCACCTGTTGTTGTCATGGAGAGTACGGCTTGCATGTTTATTACATGCAGGCTGTTCGCTGACTGCCCCACTTGTGGGATGTTCCGTAATTTAAAGGTGAGGTGAAATAAATTATTTATGTAAATCTATAACATGTAAAAGGCTAGCGGGGTGAATTGTTAATAAATAAATAAATAAATAAAATAACGAAACTTTTTGAAATAAAGAAATTTACTAAAATACTATAAAGTAATTTTCTCCCTATCATTATTTTTTTTAGTTTATTTAAAAAAGATATATCTGGGTTTTGTTATATACCTACCCAATTACATCCTTATACACCTTTCACAGTAAGCTAAAAGCTTGTGTCGTGAAAGGGGAGTTTGTTATATTATCCTATTATTAACCTATCCTAAAATTGAGTTCGTTTTGAAATATTTTTGTGAGACTTTAAATATTATTTGACAACTAGTAATTGTTGTGTTCAACTTGTTACAACCGATTACAATCTGTCAGATAAAGCGAATCCTAGACAAAATAATTACACACAATTACAATTATATAATTGTAAACAGTATATAAGGTCAACCGGGGCTTTTGCGTCTACGGGGTGAAGGCGTCTATTAAAATTATCAGATGAAACATTTATTCCAGAATTACTAAAGTCATCTCTTGATAATCTTTAGCACTAAAACTGGAAGCTAAGTGACCATAGACTATATTTGACAGTTTTTATTCTTTATAATATGCCATATTAATTTTGGCACATTGTTCGGATTCTTCTTTAGTGACGCATCAACTTTTCAATCCACTATCATCTCAGATTTTTTGCAGAAAATCGATATTATATAAATGTAAGTAGTTATTTTATTTATTAAACATTGTTTTTTATTAATTATTTTATGTGATAAGCTTGATGTTTTATGGCACCATGCATTTAAAAAAGTTAAGGTTAGGATTTCATTTTGGGGTTATTGCGTCTGTCTTATAGGGGTTATTGCAACTAGTGCAACGCAATAGCCCCATGTAAGGGATCCTAAACATTTTAATTAAGTGTTCGTTTTATATATGTTTTCTATTCATATTATGTATTTTTTTTAATAAATCAAATGTTTTTGTGTTAACACTTTGGAAATTCATTATAATTAAAATGATTTTAAAAACACTGTATAATTTCCAAATTAAATTTATTCACCTCAAACGTTTTTGCCAAGGCTTCTACTTCTATAGTAGAAGCCTCGGCGAAAACGTTTGAGGTGAATAAATTTAATTTGGAAATTATACAGTGTTTTTAAAATCATTTTAATTATTTTTTTTTTAATTAAAGTAATTGTTGCAGGTTTTCCAAAATGCTGCGTAATTATCCAGACGAGGGCATCTTATCTTTAAAGAAAACTTTAAAATGTTTAATATTGAATAATATTTTTTATTTTACACCCAGTGAAAAGAACTATTCGTATTTTTATGTTCTTTCGTAATAATTGATTGTTCTTGTTATAATAAAAATAATAAATACCCGACATTAAATATGTTGTTTTATTTTTAATCAATCCAATGAACTGTTATGACATATGAACCTATCTATGACAGCAAAATTGTTTGACTTCCCTGAAATTTTGTATGGGGTATTTGCGTCTATGTATACTAGATGCTATAGCCCCGTATTTTTTTATTTGTTCGATTTGGTGAAACCTTGCACGGAATCAGATATAAGAGATAATAATAAACAATAAAATTATATATGTAACATAATGAATGGTCAAATATTGCTTCTAGCTTTGTCAGTTACATGATACTACCGAAAGATGCAATAGCCCCAACTGGGGTTATAGCGTCTGAAAATCTCAACTTTCAAAAAATCGTTATTTTTACCCAAAAATCGTGTAAAACATAATAAGATGACATCATAATATTAATCCCTATAAAACATGGGGTCTTGTATTATTACTCACAGTTTAATATGTCAAAAAGAAAAAAAATTATAATCAACTAAAAATGGGATTAAAAGTATTGTGACGCAATAGCCCCGGTTGACCTTATAATATTGTGTAATCGCTGTTGTATATTCACATAACATTGTGCATTAATTAATATTGTATCACTAATGCATAGAACGACATTGAAAATAATGGTAAATACAGCATATTATTGTCTTGACATTGTCTTATATAATGTACACATGTATTAATATTACATAATGTCGACATTATTCGTGGAGTCCTGCAGGGTTACTCTTGACACAACCAAAATAGATCTTAATCTTGTCTTTTATTTATTTATTTAACTTTTTTTACACAGCAAAGCCTTTTACATGTTGAACAATAAAACAATTCGACAGACGAAGACAGTTTCATGCAAATAAATTAATGAAAAAAAAAGATATATATAATCTGAAACAAACTTCACATGCAGGTACAAAATAAACATTGAATTTAAAATGATTAAAATTATTAGACAAACAAAAAAATATAACAAATGAGTGTGATTTACCAATAAAAATTAAAATATGTATACCTAGGACTAAAAATAAATTGTCAAAAGAAAATATTGTCAATAATAGTTTTAGAGTCAAGAAATAAAATAGTCAATATCGAAAAAAAGTATGGTCTTGATTATAATCATACGATGCGCAATTTGATTATTATCAAAAATCAAAAATACACACATCCCAATCTCGCAGTAGCTGAGGATATTCGTTTTTAACATTTACATGAGTATTATGGTTGTTTTATGTCATATACCCACAAGAATATAGCAGACATTGATGTACACATTGATACTCTTGTGAAGACGAGTGGGAGACCAATTCTTTACCGGGTGCTCCACGGGACCACGGGATATCTTTTATGTAATTGTTTGTAATCAATGTACAGTAAAGAATAAATATAACATAACCTAACATACCGTTGCCGTGGATGTGAAGTGATCCAACCCACAAGACAGACATTTCGAGAAAAAGGGTGTTGAAGTTACGCTGTCACATCCGAAAATACTAATCTGACAATAACTAAGTTATTTTTGCATGGATTTCGCTAAAAAATTTACACAATATTCCTGATCATATATTCCACTAATATAAATAACAAAATATTAAAGAATTTTTATATTTTAGAAGTAAACATGAATTTATCATTTGGGTTATTTCACCACTGTAGCTGAGAAAGATCCACCTGTAGAAAAGTTGTTGGAAAGTTACGCGCTATGCGGCTTGGATCTTTTCACTTCGATAATTTAATTGAACTATTTGTTCCTACATGCGTTAGTGAAATGCTCTAACACACTTGAAATGATGTAAAAACACTTAACATCTCTTCACAATCTTCCAAAATTGCCCTTTAGGAATATCAAATCACTTATTTCTCTTCACCACTATGTTCTCCGTGGTTTTCTGAACAAAACTGCATACTTAACTCATTTTTCAAAAAAGTGTGGCTTGGATCACTTCACCTCCACGGCAACGATTACATAGACAATTCACACAGATCGAACTAGTCCCAAACTATAAGATGAATCTTGTATTGTGGATACCTACTGACGCGACGATACACACATATACAATGCACTGAACACATACACATGTAACACACAGACCCAGGAATAAATAAATAAATTACCACAAAGCATGTAAAAAATATTAGAGTAGGTACTGAAATTTAAAAGCAAGTTAGAAGTTTGGTGCGAATATCCTTCTGGGTGCATACAAGGCGTCCCGAACTGAGCTATACTTCTGATATCTGACATTGGGGCCTACCATCTCAATGAGTTCCCTTGTAAGTAGGTACTATATTGTGTCAAATTGACTTTTAAATTTTATATTCGATAATTGAATTTTTACAACGTACATAAAAAGCTTATTTAAGTACCTACATCATTGTTAATTTTTTTTATAGCTATACACTATGTATTTGGCAGATTAGTTGGCGGACTTATTACGTAACGACTCCCACTCTCGTTTGTTTATATTCGAGTTTCTTTTATTATAATATAAACTGGTATTTTTATAATATCTCGAATATTATTATTTATTTATTTACGTTCGTTCAATTGCACATCCTAATAAATATAAAATTAAAGATTATGAATAAATTTAGCCTGTGGGTCCCCAAAAACAGGTCTCTTTAAGACAGGTAAAACTTGTTTCATGGAGCACCCAGCAAATAGTTCCACTTCCACTCTTTTCCATGAGATGTTCGATCCCAAAAGTGGGTAGCCAGCAGATTAACTGCATGTAAAAAACATGTAATCGGTCATCTACGTGCCAAGAAAATATTAAGACAATCAGGGTAGGTAGCAAATCTCATCGCCGAATTTAAGATATAAAATGTCTATATTTTTTTTTCTTTATTCTTTGTCTTTAACACCTTCCTTTTACAGTAGGACACTTGGAAACTTACGGCAAAGGGTGGGAGCTCAATTCTTTGTCGGATATTCCACGGTTTTGAATAAATTACCAACACAAATAAACTATAAAATAAGAGTAAAAAATCTCGAAAACGAACCGAATTCCGGCTGACATAATGTGCGTTAAATTTTGACTGCAAAACAAAAATGCAACTATAAGGTAAACACATCATAAAAATTCTAATAAAGTTTTGTACTCACCCAGAATAGTGGTTCTCATAAGGATGCCTTGTGGTAGTCACTGTGGTAATCTCTTCCTCCCGCTTCAGTCTCTGCTCCTTCCTTGGTAACACTGGAGACAAGTTAGGAAGGAGAGTCACATCTCTGGAGGGGCTAGCCTTCACTCTCCTGTTTGACGGACTAGCTGCCCTCTCCAGAGCCTCTCTTCTTTCTCTATTCCTGAATGACTCATTCGCCTGACTCGTAAAGATCTTATCGATCGGATCAACATCGAAGATTTTATCGAAATTTCCATTTTGATGATGGTTTGGTGTACCATTACTATGACCGTTCACTTTATTATATTCACCATCGTTGCGCGATAAAGCCTTGCGTACGAGGCTAGGACTCGACAAGTGCGGCTGACATCGAAGCATAGTCGCGTCTGACGGTGCAGTGTAGGCGAACGGGCGCGAGTCCGGCCGCGCGTGGTATGGGATGTCCTCGGAGGGCTGTGAGGTAGACGCAGGGGGCACGGGGGCCGCCGGCAGGGCTTCCACAGTTTTCAACATATCTCTAAGAAGATCGTCTAATTCTCTACGACGTGCGTTTGGTGAAGGAGAGCCTTGTCGGCGACCAGCTGAACTAATACCAGAGTCCATAGAAGCACTGAGGGGACTAGAAGTACCACCTTGTTGGGGAGCAGAGCTGGCAGCTGCTCTTCTAGAAACAGTCGCGTAAATTGGACCGTCACCACCGCTGCTACGACCACCTACTAAAAAAGAAAAGACAAAATAATTATCAACATAAAAAAAACACAATATCAAAAGAAAATAAATATGAAAATAAACACATGCTCTCGAAATATACCATAAAAACAAAAGACGAATAATTGTAATATATGTTAAATTAAAAACATTTGATGAATATTTTTGTGCTAACCATAATTACATTAAAGTTTTACGCCAAACCAAATAAACAAACAAAAGCTACTCACAGTAATGTGTTTTAATATAAAGCATCGTAAAAAAGATGTAAAAAAAACTATATAGGTGGCAAGGAATAATAATAATTATCGAAGATAATGAACTGTACAAAGACAATTGCCAAATACGTCTGACAACTTGTAAAACAATTGGGATATTAAATAATATACCAAATAGGTAACAATGGGGACTAAAATGACATAATGTTAAAGTATAAGTAATGGTTAATCCAGAAATAATACGGAAAATAACTTTAATCAAATTGTTTCAACCATAATCATATTATTAATAACATGTGACTCATAATGATTGAAGTAGGTACGACGATAAAACCATGTTGGTAAAACTAACCGCGCGAATAACTTAACTATTCGTCTTGAAACAATGCGCAACTTCCGATTTATGACAGTATTCTATGGACAAAAGGAAATATTGTGTACAACTAAAGAAATTATTGACGAAGTAAATACCAAATATTATAGTCCTTGAGCTCTGAACAAAAGTAATTAAATAACTATTGTAAGAATCAATCAAATTGATAAAAAATACAGTCACACTGCCCAAATAAGAAACGACGGATCGGCCGTTATCAACATCGAGTACATATTATTATAGTAGATCTTTGCAAAACTAGGCAGTCGATATCGTTATGATATCAACATTTTTGCCCCCCACTTCATATAAAAATCTGCTACACCTGTACGTTTAATTGCAAATATCTCAAAAACTAAAAAAGATATTTCGATTCTGTAAAAACAAGATGATTGGGAATATTGTAAAGTATGTTTTGGATCAAGTGGCATGACTATAAATGGTAAGATACGTGTAGGATGGTGTGGAGAATCACCATACCTCTCATTCTCCCTCATATGGTTTCGTATGTACTAAGAGTATTTTGCTCTGGTACTAGATGTTTTATACGTATCGAGACATTTTGTTGTTGGTATATCGAGACACGAAGTATAGTTAACATTGCCATTAAAAATTATATTAAATTGAATTAAGTGATAGAAATGTACGTTTTTTAGTAAATATTTCTAAAGTCTATAGATAGGCTAAAACTTAAATTTGATTGTACCATACAATTTTTTAAAATGTCATATATTTGGATATTTGTAAAACTTTATTAAAATTTGTACAAGATTAATGCCTCCTTAATTGGACAAAGCACATCTTACGATAATGATAACATTTATATATAAGGTGTCTGCTATTTTAAAACTCAGTGATAATAATTATTTTTGTGGAAGAGTTCATGATGCTTACGAATCGACTTAATCTGGTATGAATTAATTTCACAATCGAATTATTATTTCCCCTGGAGACCTCCCGTGGAGTCTTCGGCAAAGAATTATAGGTTTCCCACTATTTTTTGAAAGTGTGCGTTGGTCCTGTAAAAGGCAATATTCGTAAAACATTACGTATAATTATATATTTATCACCTTCAATTCAGCGGTGAATATTATGCCACCCATTTTTAATATCTCAACATTTATTGGCACAGAGAGGATAATATTCATTATATTACCTGTTTATTACATGCAGTTAATCCGCTGGTTACCCAACTTGTGAGAACTTTTGAAATGATAAGAATGACTTTATAGAATAGCATTAACTTTCCATGTACTTAAGCATAAAAATCCAGTCAAATAGGATTAAAATATCTCATACATACATACATACCATCACGCCGCTTCCCTCGCGGGGTAGGCAGAAAGAATCGAGCGCCACTTCCTTCTATCCTTGGATATATCTTTCGCTTCCGTCACTGTCATACAATTCCTCATGCATGCTCTCCTGTTCAATGTGCTCAACACGTGACCGTCCTGTAGGATTTGATTTAAATGATCTTGCCATTTAATCCTAGGACGTCCACGTCTCCGAGCACCATTCCTCTCAGCCAAATATATCTTCTTAGTCATTCTGTCCTCATTCATTCTTTCCACGTGCCCAAACCATCTTAACTTATTTACATTCATCCTTGTTATGACACCAACTTTCATTCCACATTGCTTTCGTATATCACTGTTACGCACAAGATCTCTCAGACTTTTACCACACATCCTTCTCAACGATCTCATTTCCACTGCATTTATGCCACTTTCATCCTTCTTTAACCATGTCCACGTCTCACTAGCATACATAAGTATTGGCACTAAGATAGCAGAGTGCACCAACCTTTTAGCTGTGGTGGATATGTTTCTACGAGTATTTGCAATTATTGGTCGGATTGCACCATTTACCTTATTGCCAGCAACTTTTCTCCTTTCAATATCGCTTTTACACTTCCCATCTCTCGTGAACAAACTACCTAAGTACACACATTCGTCAACTTGCTGTAACACTTCGTTGTCAATCATTACCTGGCATACCGATATACTTGAAACATATTCGCAAACTTCATTGGTCAAATATTGATGTAAGTAGGTACTAGTTTATAATATGTGCCAAATGATTGTTAGCTGCGTTAATAAAAAAAAACGTACAAATATGCTTTTCTATCAGTTATATGAATCTATCTATTCAAATTTTATATCTGTTGATTAACAACACTTATTAAAACATGGTCGCGCTTCAAGTTGTTATTTTGAAATATCGTTTCGTTTAATACACTTTCACACGCGTAAGCGCCATATCGGAATAATGACAGCTATTCCAACTATTACGACTGGCTAATATTACCTAGACAGATTATTCACAAAGTACTATACTACTTTTACTATATAAGGTTAGTTGGAAGAGATCGCGCTTTTGCTCTGTATATTGATTGTATTGAATTTGAATGTATACCTTCTATGAAATTGTTTGTAATCAATGTACAGTGAAGGAGACCCACCGTCCACCCGGATATCGCAGAAGTCTAACAGTGAAGAATGAGTAAATATATATGTACTATCACGGCATATCCCAAAAGTCAAGTAGCCAGTACACCAGCTGCATGTAATAGACATACAAGCTGTCCTCTCCGTGTCCATAAAAATAAGACACTCAGTGGCAAACCTCATCGCTGAATTTGAGATATCTTTATTTTTTCGAATACCTGTCTTACAGAATCCTGGATAATTTACGGAAAAGAGAGGCAGACCAATTGGTGGACTGTTGGTGTTATATGCTTGTTTTACTCTTACTTTATTTTGTTTTATTTAACTTTAAGCTAGCGTAAAGAATTTTGTTCCACAGCAACGGACCAGCGACACAGAAGGCACGGTCAACATATATAATAGTTATTGACTGAGTTACGCGGTACCACAAGTTATTGACTGAGTCTGTGTTAGCAGACCTTAGTGATTTTTGGCTTTCCGTTGCCTCCTCAGAAATGCAGAACTACGAGATGCCATGCTATGAAGTGCCTCCAGTAACGATGATAATAATGATATGTTATAAACAAGATAAGATATGGTAAGTATTGTCAAGATATCATGCGTTCTCACGACATGCATTCACGCATGACTGGGTATACCTACTCTATGTAATCTAAATATAGGTACAGTGTTCTAATTTAGTTTATCATTTATGTCATTGTTATTCATATACCTATATATTTATATATAAAACAATGCAATATTAATCATTTAGTTGTTTGCAAATAGGCATATTTTAGCTATGTCTGACCAAAGATAGATCAGATTGGTAATACCTACTAAGAAAAAATCGGTTATGCGGCCGATCATATTTTGCAGCCAGTTTTAAAATAGCGTTGGTTGAGAAAGTTTGTATGACTTGATAAAGGATGTCTTATACTTCAGTATTAGTAGGAAAGAGACCATTATCATCTTGAAGATATGGAGTAAACAGCATAATATTAGTATAAATGTTTCGAATACTTCGAATACTCACAAATACTTCGAAAAAAGTGTAGATTTGTCTATGTGTCCGATTGACAGCATCTAATCTAGCGAGAATGCACATTATATATTTTCGTCTATAGATACCGTGATCTTAGACGGTTTTTACTAGAAGCTGAATGTAACGTATTAAATTTATCCCAATGACCTCTAATAATGACTGGAATATAAAAAAAATGGTAATGCGACGAACCAAATTATGTAACCAATGTAATTTAATATCAATCAGTCATAAACGAGCGTTGCTACAAAAAGTTACGTTTATATCTCCCTCGAGTCTCTTGTTGTAGATGAACTTATTTTTTTTTTAAATTTTTTATTTTGGCTATCCACCCGTTATCGAGTGACTTGAGTAGATGAACTTATAAAAAGTATGTTAATGTTGATTCAGTATTTAATAACGATCCATATATTAAAAGTGCACCTTTTTACAATCATCACTACAGTATGTTTATAAATTACATTCATATACTGCGCTGTCAGTCTGTAAGTCTATGATTTACTACTACTACTATACCATCACGACATATCCCACAAGTGGGGTAGTCAGCAGATCAGCTGCATATAAGAAACATGCAAACTGTCCTCTTCGTGCCAATATAAAATCAAGACATTCAGGATGGGTGGCAAACCTCATCGCTTTGGTATGTTTGTCACTATGGGAATTTCCAAAATTGGGACAGCCAGTGAAGTGATTGTATGCAATAAACATGCAGACATTTATTTTATTTTATTTCGGGATGCTATGAGTACTTATTAATTTCAGATCCACCGTCAAGGAAAGTCGGCAAACTTCAAGCAGTCCACAAAAAGACTGCCAATTCAGACACATTTCTCTGGTGGACCCATTACAATCACATCTATCACCGGACCTCATATATTCCAAGCCAGAAAGGTAATAATCAATATCATTTCTTTTTGAAGGATTAACTGTGTAACAGTTTCGAGACATTTTGAATATCCCCGAAATATTGAAGGAGAACAACCACCGTCTGGATAAGTCTGTGGACATTCATTTGTCTGATTCTGCACAAAATTTGTCCAAAATGAAGGCGCCGTTTTAACTTATCCCCTTTGATATGGCACTAGTCAAACACCAGCATATAATGCGAGTGAAACTCTAGTCCTTTTGTGGAAGAGTATTTTGTTAACGACATTTATATTTGTTGACATTTAACATTTTTGGTTCAGCGATGAGGTATGCAATCCATCCTGAATGTCTTAACTTATATTGTATCGGAGATGATGACTTGCATTTTTATTTAAAGCAGTTAGTCCGCTGGCTACCTCACCTTTGGGAGATTGGCGATTGTAAAATATAGTATTAGTCCTTTCTTAAGACATGGCAAAAATTGACGAAATTATTTAAAAACTGGCAACATTATGATTCAAAGACTTTTGACAGTTCTATGTCATGATAACAACAATATTTAAGTATTTAATTTCCATACAAATCTGACAAACACAAACAATATCTCTGCCAATAAATCAGATATTTAAAATGTTATTAGCTTAAAATCTGCCCAGTGGGTGAGACTTCGTATAGTGTGTATTATTTTACCTCCATCTTTCCTAATTACGGAGTATATTGAGGACATATAAACATACACATATACAAACGAGCTGAAACAATATTTACGATATTTACGTGTGGATTTATAAGACCAATCCTTATACTTAACAGTGCTGTCTAACGGCAAATCATTTTCAAATATCAATAATAATTATGCACCTGCTATCAGAGTTGCGGAGTCGCATGCCCTATCAAGTCACTTGATTGGTCATTAGTACTGTTGTTATCTGTATTTATTGCCAATGCTTATAATATCTACCTATGGCAAAAATTGCAAAATAATAATTATATGGTTAGGTATTACCAAAACGGACTAGAGAATAAAGCAATAGTGATTGCAATAATCTTCCAATTAGCTTCATTGCTTTAGGCTTATTGATACAACTTAGATAGGTATATTAATATGTTAAGAGCAGGCATTCACATTGTTTCACTTTGGTTGATCATCCAAAGTGATCGAAGCTGTTCATCGAAAGTGAACACGTCTATGGACATTTTTTCACGTCATGTCTCCTACTCACGGTCATGTTGTCTATGGTTTGACGTATTTTCGTTATAAAAATCAAACGGAAAATGACATTTATAAAAAATAGAAATAATTTTATAGAATTCTCGTAAGCACACAATAACAAGTTTTGTTTATGATTCTAACATTTGATACTAATTCATAGAGAATAAGAAAAATAATAGGAAAAAGATTGTTTATAATCGTTTCAGCGAAAGGAAGTAACATCAAAATTATGTCCAGAGGTAATCACTTTCATCCTTTATCATAATTTCAGTGATCACTGAGGATCGTTCAGAGTAATCACTGAAAGTAAACAAGTGTGAATACCCCTTAAGGATGAAACGTCTATTCACACCTTTTCAATTTGGAGAGATCATCAAGAGTGTTCACTCAAAGTGAACAAAACATTTTAAATACCTTTATAATTATGAATGTAAATGTTCCGTGGATATAAACAACCCGCGATTTCTACCTCGACGTCCGCCGTTTTGAAAACAACGTCAAAATCTGAAAGATTGAATCTATGTCGGTGGACTGTGTGAACACGTTTCACGATCAATGGACGACCGACGAATTTTTTTTTAGCAAGCGAAATCGTCAGGCCTTTATGCCGCCTCGTATGAACATCACATAAGACATCTGATTGATATGAATTTTTTTTTGGACCTAAGATTCATTTGGACCCATTACAACTATTTGGTTTGAGTTTCTAGTCGATATTTATTTTTCAACTTGTACAACATCCTTAAAATAAAATAATTATGTACAAATAATAATATAGGTAGGTATAGTTAAAGATTCAGCAAAACTATTTGGCACTGTTTAAAAACAGGTTATTGGAGTGTGCGAAATGGACAAAGATATTGAATTCAAATAAAACACTTGTCAAATACATTCGATTCATGATTTGCGTTCAAAGAAAATATTGAATTCTATTTTCTGTAGATTTCGAGTGTCCTGTAAAAGGCGGATGTCTGTAAGACATTTAACATCTTCTGATATAGAAATATTGGAATGAATATTGTGCAAAAAGAGAAAGTAAAAAAGTAAACCAAGTCAGTTTCCTAGAAGTTTCAGGCTTTCGAAAGATTTCGCTTTCATCGAAATAAATTGAGAATTTCAGTGAAGCAAATTCACTCCATACCGATTATTAAATTTTGACATGCGTACGAAATCTAAATGAACATTTATAAAAGAAATAATTTTAGCCCTCTAGAAATAAATCCTCTTTCACAATCAGTGATATGTTACAACTAGATTCGCAATGTCATACAAATATTCTCTTAAAATGTGTACCCACCCGTCGAGGTACGATACCTGAGTAATATATATTCATCTCTTTTCTTATGTATATATTCATCTCTATCTACCGGCCTTTGTCGTCTCAGTCGTCTGTAATAATCCCCATTCTCATATTGTCTATCTCTTGTTATCTACAAACAAATTTATATGTGTGTCGCTTTTTTTCAAACTAAAAATTGCGGCACCAAGGACCGCAAAGAGATTTTATTGATGGTACATGTTTGAGATTCATATTGCAAATCTAGGTATAACATATCACTGTTCACAATACACCGTTCCTATAACAACGATATCAGAGCGCTGGGAATGTCGTGGAAAGTGGTGACGCAATTGGCGCAGAGTCGCTATGAACGGAGGAGGCTGGTTTCTATTCTGTGCTCCCGAGAGGAGCGTTGAGGGCGATGATATTGATGTTGATAACAAACTCGGAACGGAGTAAAGACTATTCCATGGCTCTAAGCACGGGTGTGTGTGTAATTTTTTATTTAATTCTATTTGTAGAATGTAATGGAGTATTGCTGGTGTGGTATGGTAAGTTGAATAAGTATAAAACAATAACTTTATCGTAAAATGCAGCAATAATAATCACTTGTATAAACATACAAGGCCACAACGAGATGATGTTCTTGGTGGGATGTTGTGTATATTTACTTAGTAATTCTGGCTTTATTTTAAAGTTTTCAAATAACTTTTGAATGAGTCTATGTATGTATAATTTTAATAAAATGCAAGAGGCGTGTTGTGGATAGATGCGTGTAAATAAATTGAGATACTTTGGTTATGTGGAACGAATGGAAGAGGAAAGAATGACAAAGAGGATATACTTGTCTGAAAGGAGGGGTGTGAGGAAGCGCGGGCGTCCGAGAACTACATGGCTTGACCATGACCATGACCAACTCTCAAAGACGGCCGTGTATTGAGTAAGAGAAATCGACGTGTGTGCATGAGAAATTGTATGAATGTAGAAGAAGACAAAAGAAGTATATAAGGACAGATCTATATGGCGTTCCGTTCTCTCTACCTACCCCACCTGGGATACGGCGTGAGGGAATAGATAGATAGATATTAATAACTGTTTAATTTCCACAATGTTAGATAATAAATCCAAACTATTTCGCCTATGCTTGTTTATTGTGTTCATGGCACAAGTGATCTAAAGCAGAGTGAATTGATGTAATAATGATCTATATAAGGATACTGACATGCACTACTTTATGATTAATCATCTTGATAGATCTAGCGTAGATCATATTATCATTTAGATGTCTCCTACGCGGCCATAAACAATAAGAATCTTCAACGCATATTACATAACACAATATGTTTGTCTATGATAATATGTATATGAGAGTTGAAAATTTTAAATAAATTAGACTTGTATGAAGATGGTTGCTTCCGATGTTGTTTCCATTAAACTGCAACAGATGTCTTTCCAGTTTGAAAGCACAGAAATTGTATGAAATTGTATAAAACTTGATTTCAAGAGTGGAAAAATATTTAGTTGTAGGTAACATAACACATAACATGAGTCCATCCAACAGCAGTATCACAATCGATAATAAGAAAATTGAACCTGTTGAAGAGTATATTTATCTTGGACATAAGATCAAATTAGGGAAAGAAAATCAGACAGCGCAAGTACCCAGAAGAATTGGACTAGGTTGGGCAGCCTTTGGGAAACTCAATCATATACTTAAAAACAAGGATATTCCCATGAATTTAAAAAGAAAAGTGTTTGAAACATGTATCCTCCCTGTGCTTACATATGGTCTGGAAACTATCACCTTAACTGCGAGGACCATATATAAATTAAAATGTACACAGCGATCTATGGAGAGACAAATGTTAGGCATAAGTCTGAGAGATAGAATCAGAAATGAAGAAATCAGACGCCGGACAAAGGTTGTCGACGTGGTGGATCGTATTGCCAAGCTAAAGTGGCAATGGGCAGGTCATGTTGCCAGACAGGGAACAGACAGATGGGCACCCAGAGTCCTAGGATGGAGACCATGGGACATGAAAAGAGGAATAGGCCGGCCTCAGAAGCGTTGGGCCGATGATATTGTCCCTGTCGCGGGTAGCAGGTGGATGAGAGAAGCCCAAAGAAGAGAAGAATGGAATAAATTAGAAGAGGCCTACATCCAGCAGTGGAGAGACGGCTGAAGAAGAAGAAGAAGAAGAAGGTAACATATACATATACAACTTTCAAAAAAATTTCAAGTCATGTGATAAGCATGACACAGAGGAATTGGGAATGTTACCTAGGTTTAAAGAGTACTCTTAACCAAGCCTAAGTCGATTCATAAGCGACGAAACTCTGTGTTGTGCACTCCTTAAGGAAGTTCACATATGTATGTGTATCATATACAACATACCTACCTAGTTAATACCTAGGTATTCAAATAGGTTGACTATGGATGAGTGTGATCAGATGGATGATTAATCTGTAGTAGTTCAAAATATGTTTAAATTAGACATCTCAAATTGGAGAACCATGCTTACACAATATAACATTGTGCAAAATCTAATCGGAATAAGAAATGAGAAAGGCGTCCCAACCCTTTCGAATCGGCTCTAGGCTGGCTTAAGTAATCACTTTCGGTATCCATGGACAAAGTTAACCAATTCCGTCACTCTCCCTGTCACAATACAAGATCCACCAATTGAGAAAACATGGTTCTCCAATTGAGAAGTCTGTAGGCCTAGTCAAAACACATTTAAGCGTTACGTTTTCGTTTCGTTTTCGTTCAAACGTTGACGACGTTGCGAGAACGTGTCAATTTTCGTAGCTACTTGTGTATTTTAGCTACGAAAATTGATGCGTTCTCGCAACCTCGTCTTGTTTGAACGAAAACGAAACGAAAACGTAACGTTTAAATGTGTTTTGACTAGGGGCCCTGATGATTGTTTTTGTCATCTGCGCTTTGTGCCCAACCCCAGCCATACAATAAAAAATTGTATAAATTAATAATATATAATCTAAAAAGTTTTAAATTGCTGTGGACCACCCAGCAAAGAATCTGTCTACCACTCTTTTCTGTAAGTTTTCGAGTGCCCTGTAAAAGGAAGGTGTTAAAAAAAATAACATATTATATTCAGTGATGCAGAACACCACTCGTCTTGAATATTTATTACTATTATTACTGACAATAAGACGATTCTTACAAGGATCATTACAGCTGAAGGCCAATGCGAGAAGCCTTAAATAGCCTTAAACGATATCCAAACGACAACACAACTAAAATATATCTTAAATTTTTCTTATAAATTCTGCATACGTCACGTAAAAGATATCAACCTTTCCAGCCGGCAGGGTTACTCTTGACAAAACTAAACACGATCTTAATCTAGTCTTGATCTTGATCATACGACGCACGAAGGGACTATGGTCAAAAACACCGCGCTACCGCTAACGCGCGATTGGTTTGCGTGTATTTTTGGCCAATAGTCACTTCGTGCGTCGTATGATAAAGATCAAGACTAGATTAAGATCGTGTTTAGTTTTGTCAAGAGTAGCCCTGCAGCAGACCATTATGCATTTGAACAGCCCTTCCAACTTCCAATACATTTGTTCTGCTTTGAGGCTCATAAACTCGCCCTCTGTGCATTGAATTGTATAAATGATATTTTCTATGTTAATTTGTATTATTGTAAACAATGTACAGTGAAGAATAAAATAAATAAATAAATAAAAAAAAATCGTGATGCCGAGAACGTACATAATACAAGCAAGCTTATCTCAATTTTTCGTTGGCACAGAAACGACAGCTTTCTTGTTTATCACATGTGGATGGTCTGTTGACTACCCCACTTGTAGAATATGCCATGATGGTATAGTATATAGTATAGTAATTCATGATTATATAACACTCATTATTGACAATGACCTCAAATAACGAATCGTCTCATAAATTGCATAATTTGTTGCTTGTTAGTTATTATTTATATAAAGTCTAATAATAGGTTGGTTGAACAGTGATTTGTTAAATAGCTTACTACAGTACAGGTTGATTGGACGAATTTAAGGCAAATTGAAACAAATAGAAATGACCTTCGCATTGGCCCGCACAGGTCAAACATTATTTTTAATGTTGAATCTAAGTTTCAAATACCCAAACACACCCCAAATCTCATCGCAGTACGCAATAAGTAAGTTCGTGAGTTTGAACCCGGGATCCATCGATTAAAAGTCCGAGATTTTATTATGAAGCTAATGACCTCTAGAATTTTTTAAATATTTTTTCAATCATTATTTTTAATGTAAAATGCATTCGTGTTTTTTTTTAATTATAAATAAAATAAATTATGAATCTAGGTTTGAAATACTCAATTAATATACCCTAAACCACATAGTAGTAAGCAATAAGATTGTTCGTGTGTTTGAACATGGGATATATCGATTGAAAATCCGAGATTCTATCACACCTAAGTACAACCATCTGAATTTTTAAATATTTACATATGTTAAATTAATAAAATGTTCTTGTTATTTTAAAATACGTCGAAATTGCGTACATATAGATTTTTATTTATTCTTTTTGCACATCATCATTATGCAACAGAAATAACAAAATAATACTACTAATATACCATCACGGCATATCCCAAAAGTGGTGTGGTCAGCAGATCAGCTGCAAGTAATAAAAATGCACTCTATCCTCTCTGTGTCAGAATTAAAACATTCAGGATGGATGGAAAACTTCAAAGCTGAATTAAGATTTAAAATGTCTTAAGTTTTTCAAATATCTGCTTTTTTACAGAACACTCGAATACTCACGAAAAAGATGGGAGACTAATTCTTTACCGAGTGCTCTATTGAATAGATATTCCTAAAACATTCGGCGATGAGATATGCTACCCATCCTGTTTGTCTCTTATTTATATGACAAGAAGAAGCCAATCTTTAACATAACATGTATAGACAATTCACACAGATTGAGCTTGGTCTGCTGGCTACCCTACTTGTGGGGTATGCTGTGATGATAAATTAGCATAGTAATAGTCTTCTACACACGAAAACTTGCAGAAAAAAGTGGGAGATCTTTTCCCTGCCAGAGACTCCAGATCCAGACTGAAAATTGAAGATCTTACAAAGGTTTGAGAAAACTTAATCTGAGAATTGAACGAAGGGAACTGCCTACTAGACTAATGAACTTAATTTTCTTTGGCATGTTATCAAAGTAATAGAACTTAGCGTGAACAGTTTTAAAAGAGTCTGTAATCAGACACTATACCTACGCTTCTCTTGGCAGTCTATCCAAGTGAAACAACCAGAGAATCTAAGAGCGATACCTATACGCAGTGACGTAACTTTAGCGTGGCAGGGCTGGCAAAATGACACGGGCCCCCGGTCCGAGAGTTCTCAAACTCAGAAGTACATTTTTAACAAAATTTAGTAAAAATTCTAAATGTAAATACTTAAAATCAATTAAAGTTAAAGACGATATACAAATTCAAATAAATTATTACCTAAGATTTAAACGCATTAAAAAAATGTTGAAATAACTTTATTTTTCTGATATTTCAGGAGTCCAAAGACTCCTATTTATCCGTTTAGGTGACAATTTCTTTATCCTTTTAACTCTCTCTTGTCTGTCAGTACCACTATGCCAGTGTTGGCATCTCCGACCCACGTCAGTGGGCAGGGGAACCATTTATAAGAAAAAACACTTTTGCGTAACAGAAAGCTCTTGTTTATATTGAATTTTGGGTTAGTTGGAAGAAATCACGCCTTTGCGATAAACTCGCCCTCTGTATACTGATTGTATTTAATTTGAATGTATGCCTTCAATGAAATTGTATGAAATCAATGTACAGTAAAGGGCACTATATGAGATGGTAGGCCCCACTGTTGTCAAATGTGAGATTTCATAGAAAAAGTAATATTCACGAAATTGTTGCTATATGTAGAATTAATTTTTTGGCCACCACGTTAAATTATTTTTGCCACCAAGTTTTTCGACACCGGCAAAGTTTACATTCGAGTTAGATTTTATTTTTGCTGATTTTATTTTATTTTTGCCGGCAAAAATAAAATAAAACCGGCTAAAATAAAATCTAATTCTTCGTAATAAAATCTACTTCGAATACAAATTTCCCAAAGTTTCTAATTGAATTTAATTTCATTTTATTTTTGCAAATAAAAAAGAAAAAATTATTTCGATAAAAAAAGTTTATTGTAGCAACAATTTTCCTCCATAGAAAACTATATTTGACAGATATCTGACATTGGGGCCTACCATCTCAATGAGTTCCCAGTAAAGAATGAATGGATTGTTTTAAATTGTGTAACACCTGTGCTTATGAAAATAAAATTTATTAGATATTTAACTAAAATGTACACAATATTAGTAATACTGTTGGGTAACTACTGGGTAACTATTTGTTAAAATTAAATTACAACGTGACGATTTTTGCTGGGAGGAGCCCTATCCAATGAATATTTGCCACGGGCCTCAGATGATATAGTTACGCCACTGCCTATACGTAACACACACAGTTTCTGATATTATTTATTATATTATTATTATTAGGTATGTATTATCAACTTGGAAAAAAACAACAAGAATAATATTATGAAACTTAAAGTTTTGAAACGTTGACAATATTATGAATGAGTGATGACACAAAAACAAACAAGAAAAAATATATTTTTAATGTTGCCATATTATGATTTAAGAAATATTATATTATTATTCCTACAATTTATTACTCTTACACCGGAACTCACAATCAAGAAATTTGCTACTCTAGTTTTGGCTAATGTGGTGTTAATACGAGACGATATAAAGGCCTGACGATTTCGATTGTATAAAAAACAAAATTCGTCGGTCGTCCACTGTTTGTCAAACGTGTTCACACATGTAAATTTAACACATGAAACTACCATAGGCTTAGAAAAGACATCGTCACCTCATTTGGTAGTGCCCCAGACGGGACTTGAACCCGCACTCTCATCTTGTCGCGAGATGTGCTTTGTCCAATTAAGCTACCGGGCGACTTACCAGAGGCACCGATATTCTCTCTTATAAACCCAATGATAGCTTCATGTTTAGGTATTGTTCTGGGATGGGTTCACACAGTCCACCGGCACAGATTCAATCTGTCAGATGTGCTTTGATTTTGACGTTGTTTTCAAAATGGCGGACGTCGAGATGGAGATCACGGAGTGTTTATTATAAGTTGAAAATGTTATAGTAGAGGTAATAAGGCGCCTATTACCTAGGGAAACAAATGCCACAAACCAACAACAAAGATAACAACTGTTACGAAACGAAAACATTATTTTTTTATTTATTTATTTATTAAATAAACGGCTAATGCCTTTTACAAACATAAAATATAATAAAACAGAACAAAAAAATACACATTTCACATTAAATCCAAATAGGCTAATAAAAAACAAACCATGTAAAAAACAACTTAATAGTAAATTATAAAGTTTATTGGTTATAAAGTTTTTACCATAGATATGGACACCGCGCACATGTGCACGTCGTTTCACTAACGAAAAAAGTTGAAAGGTGGTCAACTTGAGACGATATGGTTTTTATTGTTTCAGACTAACTGTCAATTTGTTCACACGGTTCAAATTACTGACGATATTTGGGTTTCCTGACGATATTCGCCTCGTGAGAACAACGTTTCAGTGATAGGTACGTTATTCACAGCCAACAGAGATTTGCGTTATTTCGACGTTGTATCCAGATTAAATTATTTCAGGTTTTCAATTGTTATTGACACGAAAATCTGCCGTAGAACAATTTTTGAAAAAAAATCAAAAATTATATTTCGAACAACATTGATAAAAATTTTAATACTGAGCAGATTAACCGAACAATTTGTTTTGCGAGTAAATTTTAGGTTTAATTAATACCTATAATAATACCTATAAATTTATAAAAATAAAACACATTTAATTTTAATATTTTTTTTAATTTTTACTCAGTGAATTTTTTCCCGTCATTAGACTGTTAAGTTTTTGTGTGATCGTGACTGATCATATATTATGGAGACTTATCTAGTTGTACATAATGCTGAGAAGTATGAATGGCACATCTGCTGCCGCGTTAAAAAAGAAAAATACAAAAAAGTACTTCCATATTGATTTTAGTCGATGTCAAGTACTAAAATAAATGTTTTATTTATATTAATTTAACATGGACTTCCACCAAGTATCTACCTCATACTAGACGTGGTTAGCAAATCAGGTTTAAATATATAATATTTTATTTTAGTGCGTGTGTTTGCATTTTTGTTGTAACGATCCTATTTTTTTGTTATCGAAGTATCAGCTCTATTATCCATACCACAATAATATGTCAAAATCAAGCAATTAAAATTGTCTCGTTTCAGTTATAAATATCAATGTTTGTTTTTATATATAAATTACTTTGTTTTCTATCCAAGTTTCGTGTTTTGTTCTAATTAACGCCAGCACACACGATCTGTTCTGACGTAAGCTTCCTATAGCGATAATTTATACACTGACCATCAGCATGTTGGTTTCGTAAATATCATTATTTTAAAAACAATTTTTGGGGTGATATTCAAAGAACATTTTCCAATAGATAAACAATGGTAAAAAAAAAACATTTCTCATTTCTTAAATCCAAATATTCAACAGATCTACACACATATATTTTTTTTATTTCATGCAACCAACAATAAGCTGTAATAATAAGTGTACCTAAGTTACAAAATATTAGTTTCATAATTAGTAAACCAAAACAATTTGCATAATATACACCTATCCATGTTTTTTTGTGATAAAATTCTTAACAGATTCGATGACCCTCTCGTACAATGCACCGTTCATATAACACAACATTACTACACAACATCTCGTTTCAAGAACCAACTGAAAACTTATCTATTCAAGAAATCTCACGGAATAATTCAAGCACAACCTTAGTTAGCAAAGAGCGCCCTTGAGGTGGATTTTTTTCACAAAACGGCGCTTTAAAAATCATCCAAATAATAATAATAATTACATGCATAGATAACTCAAAGAGATCGAGCTAGTCCCAAAGTAAGATATTATAATGAATCTTGTATTATGGGTACAAACACTACAAACATATATATACAATACACTAAACACATACAAATGTAACACCCAGACCCAGGACATTGATGGAGACCCACAGTCCACCCGGATAGCTCAGAAATCTCGGGATGATGATGATGATGATTTTGGATGATTTTATTTTATTTATGACGCCGTTTTACAGTCTCTAGACCGTCTCAAGGGCGCCAGTGAAGAGTTCAGTTCTTAATTTGAGGACTTCCATTTATCCGATCAAATTTCTACAAAACAAATTTGTCCACACAAGAGGTGCCATGATGGGCAGCCTGACCCAGGACTGTTTGAAAAATGTCATTCTTCATTTTTGCCATGGCCGGGAATCGAGCTCAAGACCTCGTGAATCAAAAGCAAGAGCGTTACTTTCACGCCACCTAATATAAAAATAATATTATCTACCTATAAATTATTTAATTTAAGTACTTCCGGTGAGTCAGACTACATAGTTGCTTGTGGTACAAGCTTATTGTATAAGATTCTCGATTTTATTTTAATCTACAGTAGATATAGACTTGCTTATAATAATAAATTTGTTTAATAAATCAAATGTTTTTGTGTTAACACTTTGGAAATTCATTATAATTAAAATGAATTTAAAAACACTGTATAATTTCCAAATTAAATTTATTCACCTCAAACGTTTTCGCCAAGGCTTCTACTTGGCAATTAGTCCTCCTGATGATGCCAAGTAGAAGCCTTGGCGAAAACGTTTGAGGTGAATAAATTTAATTTGGAAATTATACAGTGTTTTTAAATTCATTTTAATTTAATAATAAATTTGTTTTTTTGTTGTTGTAAAATCAATTTATTTATTCTAAGGTATGTTCTTTTTATAGTTCCGTGAAGATTAGACGGAAGAGATCGCGCCTTTGCGATAAACTCGCCCTCTGTATATTGACTGTATTTAATTTGAATGCATACCTTTTATGTAATTATTTTTGCAGTAATGAATGAATAAATAAATAAGATTCCGTCAAAGAATGAGTGTTCTATTATTTTTCATAAGTTTAAAAGTATCCTGTAAAAAGCCAAGTTTTCATAAAACATATCGTAAAAAGATATTTTACATCATCCTGAATTTGACAGGGATAAGGAATGCTATTCGTCTTAGATATATATTTTTTTTCTGTAATGGACAGGATGACTTGCGTATTTATTACATGCAGTTGGTCTACTGGTTACCCAACTTGTGGGAGGTGCTGCGAAAAGATTAAAGTATTAAATAAAAATATACGGTAAATACATGTACATTGAAGGACCCATCGTCCACCCGGATACCGCAGAAGTCTGGAGACTTCCATTTATCCGAAATAAATACATGTATATGAAAACTCCATAGAACGATTAAACTTATACAATCTGTATAATGAATATTTTGACATTTCAGGTAAATTTGCTATTTATACCGCCGACGATTCTCATTGACATTTTCCACCTTCACGTCGGTAAAATGTCAAGAAAAGCCGCAATAATTGTGGAAATGTATTGTCCATATCTTGGCCCTTAAAATTCCTTCTGTAAATGTTAGGTGAATATAATACGACAACGTTTTTATATGAACAATTTTGATCTTATACTACTATACTATACCATCACGGGATATTCCACAAAATGAGTAACCAGCGGTCTAACTGCGTGTAATAAAGATGCGGATTGTCCTCTTCTTACCAATAAACAAATAAGACATTCAGCAGGATGGGTGGCATGCCTCATCGCTATGTTGTAGACAAAAATTGTCTTTGGGTTAGTTGGGAGAAATCACGCCTCTGCGATAAACTCGCCCTCTGTATATTTATTGTATTTGTTTCAAATGTATTTTTGAATAAATTTGCTTAAAATCAATGTACAGTAAAGTAGAGTAAAGAATAAATAAATAAATAAATAATACATGAAGTTTACAAACATCTGTCTTTTACAAGACAATCGAAAACTTACAACTACTATACCATCACGGCATATCCCACAAGTGGGGTAGCCAGCAGACCAACTGCATGTAATAGGTACATGCAAGCTATCCTCTCCGTGCCAATATAAGATCAAGACATTCAGGATGGGTGGCAAACCTCATCGCTGAATTAAAGATGTGAAATGTCTTAATTTTTTCGAACACCTGCCTTTTACAGGAGACTCGAAAACTTACGGAGAAGAGTGGGAGATCAATTCTTTACCGGGTGCTCCACGGTAAATTGAATTCAATGTTCACTTCATAGTTTTAACGTTGCATCGCAATTCGCAATATTTTCCAATTAACCCAATTAATTATCATCAATTGTACTACCTACCTTTTTACAGCTAGGTCAGTTTAGCGTCGTGCGTGCGCCATGACAATATAAAAACAACATAATTTTAACTCCATTAAGTTCTCAGGAGAACACACAGATCAAAAATAAACCATCACACAACTCGCAAACTTAAATCATGAGATAAACTAATGATAACATAAAAACAAAAAATATTAAGAAATTTAAAAATAACAAATGTATGAAAGAAAACTATAAAAATAGAATTAAATTAAAGCACACATAAACAGTTTATTCAAATAAAGACTAAGTTTAACAAAGTTCTTATTGTTTTTTTGTTAAAATAAAAAAGCTTGTAGAATTAGTAGTGTAGTGACAGCGTCGGGATGCCGAAACGAGCGTCGTATGCGCGGCGACGTCGATTCTTCGGCGTCTACTAATTCAACAATAGATTAAGTTTGGTAAGTATAGAGATAGAGTGAGAGAGGAAACTGTGTCGGGGGGGATTGCCAAAGGCCGGAAATAGATCAAGTCAGGTGGGAGGACTTCTGTTACTCTATTTAATGACTGAATTGAATTTTCAGGTAATTAAGACAAACTTTAACATTTCGAGCTTTTAAGCGGAAGTCACAATATTTGAATATCGTCGGCAATAGAGTTAGATTTTTTAAAATATAAATATAATGATTAAAAATGGAAACTAGAAAAATATTCTAAAACAGGGTTCATACTAAAAACACTGTCACCTACAAACAAGTAATAATACTGTTTATTTGGATAACTTTTATGGCGCCGTATTGTGATAATATTACTTCAAGGGCGCTTTGCGACGCTGCGACCGGTATGGTGCGGAGGTAATGCCTTTAAAGAATAACCTTTTTCAAATTGTCCTAAGTCTGGGTGTTACATTTATATATTGTATGTGTTTAGTGCTTTGTGTATAAATGTGTATCGTCGTTTTAGTACCCATAATATAAGATTTATATATTAGCTTGGGACTAGCTCGATCTGTGTGAATTGTCTATGTTTATTACATGCAGCTAGTTTGCTGCTTTTTCCATTTGTAGGATATGCCATGATGTATTGATAATGAAAAATAAAAATAAAAAATTGCATTAACCGCAGTGGCAATTGCATTAACTGCATTAAATTTTACAGGTGCTACCGGTGACTAAAAAAGCCGCTAACTGATTTTTGGTATTTTATTTACTTTTTAAAAGAATTGCTAATGTTGAAGGAAACCCATCCACCGTCTGGATAGCTAAGAACTCTTAGAACTTCAAATTATCAGTTTCTACATTAGCAAATTTGTCCACACAGGAGCGGCCATGGTGAGCAGCCTGAAGGTCTGGCTAGCCGAAAACTCCACGTGTGGACTCTTTTGACTACACTCCTTCGATGTCCCTCTAGCCGAAAGAAGCAAACACAAACATACAACAAAAGCGGTTGTGAATAATAACTTTTAAGGTTTTTATGGTCTTCAACATCGTGTTCGGTGGCTTTCGGGATCTTCGTGTGAGAGTTTTTAACTCTATCTTTCGGCGAACATGCTGCCGCCATCTTCAGGAGTGTGAAGTGTCGTCATGTGGTTATAGTTTCAGCACGTTCGCCAAAAACCTTCAGGAGATCCCGAAAACCACCGAGCACGGTTGTGAACAGTGATATGTTACAACTAGATTCGCAATGTCATACAAATATTCTCTAAAAATGTGTACCCACCCGTCGAGGTACAATACCTGAGTAATATATATTCATCTCTTTTCTTTTGTATATATTCATCTCTATCTACCGGCCTTTGTCGTCTGTTATAATCCCCATTCTCATATTGTCTATCTCTTGCTATCTACAAACAATTTATATGTGTGTCGCTTTTTTTCAAACTAAAAATTGCGGCACCAAGGACCGCAACGAGATTTTATTGATGGTACATGTTTGAGATTCATATTGCAAATCTAGGTATAACATATCACTGGTTGTGAATAAAGTTTTACGTTTCTAATTATTTATTTGATAGTTATAGTCTACCCAGACGGGAATCGAATTTATATCTGAATCGTTGATTTGATTCGCGCTGTTGAATTAATTAATATTAAACTACACTTTGATACGGATGCAACAACGTAATGTAATATTTCAAGATTCGCTTCAACGAGGAGACAAAACATCAAAAGAGATATTCGTTTCAGTAAGTACTCAAACTGAAATCAGTATCACAATACGGTTTCTACTTAACGAGTAAATAGAAATATGTCGTCCCAAAAGTGCTGTAAATACGGGATTGTAGTTCTGAGATTCGATGAAATTGGGATTATTTTTATTCTATTTACAGCCATCATTTATTAAAAAATAAATACATTCAGAAGAAATCACTATATAGTGATAATCTCGCCACTGCATATCATCACTTTTTTTTCTTATGTAAACTGCAGGGCTACTCTTGACAAAACTAAACACGATCTTAATATAGTCTTGATCTTGATCATACGACGCACGAAGTGACTATTGGCCAAAAATACACGCAAACAAATCGCGCGTTAGCGGTAGCGCGGTGTTTTTGACCATAGTCCCTTCGTGCGTCGTATGATCAAGATCAGGACTAGATTAAGATCGTGTTTAGTTTTGTCAAGAGTAACCCTGCTGATTTGTTGATTTTGTTATGTGAATGATGATGTGCAAGAATATTAAAATAATAAAAAAAAGCACTTAAATATCCAGCATGCGGTACCCATACTAGGTATTCCAGAACACTTCCTCCACATGAAGCTGTAATTGGAATTTATTAGAGAGAATTTCGGAGCTTTTGGAAGGAATGTCACCCAGTAGCTTAATTGGACAATGTATACCTCGCAAAAAAGATGGGTTGCTGCTTCAAATTTTTTGTTAAGTATTCATTTTCTTAAATTTATTTGTCTTTATTACCACGGTTTCTCCCGCTGTGTGGTAACTGAATGTAATGTGTGGTTAGATGGAAGAAATCACTTTATTTACAGTGATAATCTCGCCACTGCATATCATCATATTTTTTCTTATGTAAACTGATTTGTCGATTTTGTTAAGTGAATGATGATGTGCAAGAAGAAAAGAATAAATAAATAAATAGATAACAAATAAATAGGTCGTTCTCGCCGTGTCACAAATGCAAGACACCCTGGATTGGTAGCACGGTTCATCGTTGAATTAAAAATATTGATGTCTTATGTCATGGCAACCTAGTGAGGCTGCTGCAACTGAACTATAGCCATATTGGTGATAAATTGTCTCAATATTTGTACATTTTTAATGATTGATTGAATAAATAAAGTATTTACATACCTGTTTTTTATTAGACAATCAAAGATTTGCAGAAAAAGTTACGAGGCCTTTTCAATTGCGACGTCAACACTAGATATTATACGTGTTGAGATGGAAGAAATCACTATATAGTGATTATCTCGCCGCGATTATGAAATGTCATTAGAGATCGTTTTAACTTAGTATTAATGTACGTGTTTCACTCGGCATTTTTTACAAGCAATTTACAAATGGCATAAATCAGAAATCTGTTATTAAAAAAATATGTTAGATTTGTTAAAAATTTTAATGATCGTTTTAGTTTGTAAAACATTATAACGATGAGATAACTTTGAACTAAAATAAAACAGATACATATTATATTAAAAGTTATGGCTAAACGTACCACAAATTATTATAAAACTTTACACAGAAGAGCTTTCGTGTTAGATAAATCAGTGCTGTTTTACAGAAAGCGGATTAAGATTAATAATAATATAAGTATTATTTTTATTCATATTATATTCTTCATGAATTTTAAATTTTACTATATTATTTTTGCCTGTGTATTCATGTTTTGCTATCAAAAATCTGTTACAAGCGGGATATCTAGCGAACTTATGTATGACAAAAAATATACAGAAAGATCTCGTTATGCTGAATTGTGTTATTCATTCTGAATGTATTATTTTTTATTTAGTACAGGTGGACAACTTGCATGTTTGTTACATGTTTTTACTGTCGCGTCGGTGCCATAAAGACCAAGTTCGAGATGTCAACATTCTATTGTTTACTATTATTTTTTTCAAAAAAAAAACTGCTATAAAAGGGATAGCCAAAAAAAAAAACAAACAGAATGTTCTCTTTGTGCTATTTAAAACAAGTCTTTCAGGAATGATGCAAACCTTAATATTAAAATATGTAAAATAATATCTTGGGAATAAAATTGAATCAATATTTTTGCTTTCTACAGAAAATCACTCGTTTTTTTACTGAAAATAGTGGAAATTATAGGTAGCCTGGAGGTAGAGTCGCGGCCTTGTGAACAGGGGGTTCGGGGTTCGATCCCAGGTGCCGGCAAACTCTCCTTTCACGACACAAGCTTTTAGCTTACTGTGAAAGGTGTATAAGGTTGTATTTGGGTTTATAACAAAACCCAGATATATCTTTAAAAAAAAAGAAGAAATTCTAACAATTTTTCGTTACTCCGGAATCTCTTTACACATAATTGATTTTTATCTTCAACGGACACCGCTCCTTATATTTATTGTGCACAATTGAATAATCGATTCGATATTTTCGACCGACGGTCCTTGGTGAAATTTCATGTTAAATTATTACAAATGAAACACTTTTGCAGTACTTCCACTATGCCTGATGGTGAGAGCGGAAGCTCTTGAAAGCCAGCACAAGATCAATAGAGATCTTTAGATATACTAAAGAAGTGTTAAAATTATAATAATTTGAATAATCAACTATAATATTATCATCATGGCATATTCGGACAACAAAACAAAATTCTTAGTTCTTCGACTCTACTGTAGGCCTAGTCAAAACAAACTTAAGCGTTACGTTTTCGTTTCGTTTTCGTTCAAACGCGGACGACGTTGCGAGAACGCGTCAATTTTCGTAGCTAAAATACTCCGAATAAAATAAAAAGCTCCGAAAATTGACGCGTTCTCGAAAACTCGGCTTGTTTGAACGAAAACGTAACGCTTAAATGTGTTTTAACTAGGCCTACTGATATTTATTTCAAATTCATAATGTCCGATTTCGATCCCAAGCTTCTCATATTAAAGTTTATTTAGACCCTTAATAGACACAGCTAGATTTAAGTTGTATTAAATAATATAGACGTGATATAAGTCGCATCCACACGAAAGCTAATTAGAATGGTGCGTGAATGGACATAGGGAGACCAAAAATAAATGTATGGTGTTTATACACGATCAATTTTATTTACTATTTATTGAGTGTAAAGAATTCAGTTACGAGACAATTGTTTCCTGTAATGAATGGATAAACTTCACATTAGCACAAAGAAAAGGGAAAAAATCAGACCAATTTGGTTATGTTTTGAAGATGCTTAATAACCTGAAGTTACATATTATGTTTTCGCACCATATTTCATTAAAAATACAGAAATAACATTATTTAACGGCGTTCCGTTATAAAAATAAAAATAGGTGTTAAAACCTTATAAAAATAGGCGTTACAAATATTGTCTTTTTTTGTTGAAAATCGAAGGTCAGAAATCGAGGGTGGTGGATAGTTATTGGATTATGAAAAATCTTGCACTATAACTACGAATTTTACAGTTTATTTTGAAGATGCTTAATTACCTGAAGTTACATGATTGTGTTTTCGCACCATATTTCATTAAAAATACAGAAATAACATTATTTAACGGCGTTTCGTTATAAAAATAAAAATAGGTGTTAAAACCTTATAAAACTAAGCGTTACAATTGTCTTTTTTGTTGAAAATCGAAGGTCAAAAATCGAGGGTGGTGGATAATTATTGGATTATGAAAAATCTTGCACTATAACTACGAATTTTACCGTTTATTTTGATTTGGTTAAAAAAATTAAGTTGAGAGTGGACTTGGGATAACGTTATGAATTGCGTGAAATAACTAGGTACTTTTATTAATTCATTGTAATAACAGGACAATTTGTTTTGCGAGAAATTGCTTCAAAGATGCCTTAATGCAAATTTATTTGACATTGTTCCGTCTATTCCTAGATCTCACGGTAATCACAGCTGATTATTTAGAAGTTAAAATTAATTCCACATCAATTAATTATGTCAGAATGGTGTTCCTAGGAGTAATTAACGCATGTCGACGATGTATCGTTTTATTTTCGGTCCACAGTTACAAAACAACGCGTGGGAGGGGATTTGTGGTCGGAGGGTAGTGGGGAGGGGACACTATAAATATTACCGGACGTTCTTCCACCTCTCCCATGCCCCTCCAGCTAACCAGAGCATTATATTTGATAAAAATGTTTTGATGACTCTCAATATCCTGATAACATGTTATCATTCTGTTTGCTTATCTTGTAATTTTAAGTAATTTTAGTTTTGGTGCACCCGGTAAAGAATTGGTCTTCCACTCTTCTACGTAAGTTTTCAAGTGTTCTTTAAGAGGCAAGTGTTTGGAAAAATTAAGAAATTTTACATCTTAAATTCAGCAATTAGGTTTGCCACCTATTCTGAATGTCTTTATGTTATATTGACACGGAGAGGACAGCTTGCATGTTTATTATATGCAGCTGGTCTGCTGGCTACCCCACTTGTGGGATATGCCGTGAGGGTACAGTAGTAGCAGAAGCAGCTTTGATTTTAATTTTGAGTAATTTTAATTATAGCATTTAAATTTTTTTATAATTCTAGAGCCTGAGAACCTGGAAAGAGTAATTATAACTGGAGCTGTAGAAGGGAGAAATGGAAGGGGCCGAGTATCAGCAAGATGGAGCGACCAAATTAAGGGGGCCACATAGAGTTCACTACATGGGGCCTTGCACATGGCGGACGAGCGCTCAAGGTGGAGACCGATGGTCTACGGCTTGATGGTGACGTTCACGTTCCGATTGAGGGACCAACGGAGATGAAGATGACAATTTTAATTGTGAATAGCTGCTTGCTAATTTGTAAATTTTTGTTTTTGACATATATACGTACGTAGGTACGTTTACGTAGGTACTCGTACATCATCTTTGTAATCAACTAATGGATTTTTGATATGTTTTGATTTTATTTACTTCCACTGTGTTTATGTTTTTATATTTTGGTTTTATATGTATACTTAGTTATATTATTATGTAAACGATATTTGTAAACCTTTATTGTCAATGGCCAATGTGCCCTTTATGATGAATAAATAAATAAATATTTTAGTATCTTATTCATTTGGAAAGTTGTGAGATTTTCAGTAGGTACTTAATTTTATGATGTTTTGGTAATAATTCATTTACCTTTTTTTTTAATACTTAAACATCTCTGGTAAATTTGAAATCTTTTGTGGTCCGCAAATTGAATGTTTATTTCGATTAAAATAAATAGATTAATAAAAAAACTTACCAGCAGTTTCATCTTCATCATCGGATACATTATGAGTTTGCCCGTTGCTCTGAATGCCCACCACATGATGATTCTGTATCGTAGTATGATGATTCGTATGATTATGATGATTACTATGATTGTGGTGCAGTGAAGACGTTCCTCCATTACTCATTACATGATTATTCCCTGTCCCAATGATACTATTATTGTTGTGATTGTTATTCAAGTGATGGGTGTGATTGTTGTTAATATGTTGGAGACTGTCCCATCTTGATATGCTATCGTCTACTGCTCTCACTCTTACTGCTGGTGTCGGAGCTGGGGCTGGCCTTCCTCCTGCGATTTGTACTTCTACAGCTCCGTCCGTTGGGAAATCATCTTCTGGAGAAAGAGAATTATAATTTGTATTAGCAGATCTTGAACAGTAGTAGTTTTCATGTATTCTGAAAATTTCTTATATCAAAGAACTTCACTTTGAGGTTCTACTAATCAAAAAAGCAATGAAATAAATTAGTTTACTATTACAAATATCAAGATTAATAAACACAGTTAATTTTTCACTAATTATCAAACAAATGATTAAGCTCGATACAATGATCTGCCATCTCCCTCTAAAGGCTCTGGAATATTCTTTGACACGGGTGTCTATAGATCGAGTCGTCTGACCGATGTATTTTGCATCTTAGTCATTACACTCGATGCTATAAACACCGCTGCCATCCATCTTATTACATTTATCCTTACAGTTAAAAATGAATTTCCTTAAATTACAATTTGTGTTAAAAGCAGAATTAAACAAATGTTTAGTTTGGCTGTGTAGTTTGTTTACTATTATTTAACCTTCAAGGCATATCCCACAAGTGGGTTAATCAGCCGACTAACTGCATGTTATAAACATGCTGGATTTATTTCTGATCTTTTCTTGTACCTAAGTTGATAATGATTGGTCCTCATCAAATTGGGTTAGTTGGAAGAAATGCCTTTAAAAAAATATCTTTGCGATAAACTTGCTCTTAGTTTTGTGATTCTACTCTATATAAACATATTTTTATCCAATTTGTAAGCAATGCTCAGTAAAGAATAAAGAATCATGAATGAAACATAATATAAGTATAAAAAAGAAATCTCAAACATTCGTTAATTAAGTCAAGTTATTATGACATCTCTCACAAGTGGGGTAGCCTGCAGACTAACTATGTGTAATAAACATGCAAGTTGTCTTCTCCATGTCAATAAAAAGCTAAGCTATCTAGGATATGCTGAGTGGCATATTTCATTGTTAATTGTCTTATATGTGAGATTTTACGGACATCTGCTTTTAACAAGACACTAGAAAATTTACAGAGAGGAGGGAGAGACCTTTTCTTTATCAGGGTCTTCAAAGGAAATAAGACAATTATCATCAACTCAACTTATCCCAAATGCCTTATTTATGGAACAGAGAGGAGAACTTGCATGTATGTTGTATACAGTTAATCAGCTGACTACTTCACAGATGGAGAAGGTCATGATTGTTACATACTTTCTCTTTAGTATAAAAAGTATTTAAAAAGATGTTCTGATTTTCAGAGAACATTGAGGTATGAAAAATAAATTGATAGGTACTTAATGATTAAAAATTTACCATTGCAAGCATGATCTAGATGCTGCTTCGTAAAGACGAGAGTGTAGTCAGTCACAGCACACGTATGGAACTGCAGGGAGAAGATGAGTGACCTTGTGTGATGCGGGGCTGCAGGTGGAGGTGGTCTCCTGTAACAGCGGAGTACGACGTCTCCGCGAACAGCCACACCACCGGGACTAGAGCCTAAAGCTGCGGTAAACTGACGAGCACCTGATCCTAATGAGTACACGTCTGTAAAGGAAGATACAATGACATTGATATTTGTGTTACAACCTAGTTTTTTTTTTCATCTTTCAATGCTGCTTTTGGGAACACACGGTAGAAACAAACGTTCGCCATTTAGAGAAATTCTGCACCAAATTAGTCAACTCTGCCAACACATAACATTCTCAATACTCAGACGTATTCTGTCCTGCTAAGTAAAAACACAGTAATTACCAAAATACTAATGTGTCAGAATCGCAGATCAAGTTTAAAACTACCTTTTTTGAGTTCGTCGATAGCCTGGAGGTAGAGTCTCGGCCTCGTGAACAAGGGGTCCGTGGTTCGATACCAGGTGCCGGTAAACTCCTCTTTCACGACACAAGCTTTTAGTAGCTTACTGTGAAAGGTGTATAAGGTTGAATTTGGGTTTATAACAAAACCCAAATATATCTTTTTTTTTTATAACCTTTTTGAGTGTATTTTTTCAAGTATTAAAAAACAAACATACCACAGTCCTAACAAATATCTCACTTGATATAATACTCACTTGATGTATAAATGGGCACCATTCCTTCGTATAGCTTGAGGAAGACATGTGATTGCGGTGTTGCTCCAATAACAGTGACATGTGTTAACCATAACGGAGCAGCGTTTACTTTTATGCTCCCACCAAGCAAGCCGGCAAAGTATTCCACATATCTGTAATAAAGAAATAAAGATTTAATTAAGGTACTACTACTACTACTATACCATCACGGCATATCCCACAAGTGGGGTAGCCAGCAGACCAACTGCATGTAAGAAACATGAAACTGTCCTCTTCGTGCCAATATAAAATCAAGACATTCAGGATGGGTGGCAAACCTCATCGCTGAATTTGATTTAATTAAGTAAATGAAATATTTAAATATCTGTGGTAAGCCTAGAATAGAATGAGCCTCCCAATCCTTTCTGTAAATTTTCAGTGTTCTGTAAAAGTTAACATCTTCAATTTCAGCAATTGAATTGAATACATTTATCATTTTCAATTCAGTGATGAGGTGTGCCAAACACTATAAATTTCAGTTTTTTTATGGCACGACCTGTACATAGACTATAAACAGTAAGAGCACTGGTTATTCCATTCGTGGGAAATGCCATGATGGTTATGGTATAAAATTAATAGAAATATTTAATTTATCACGATTTAATTTCACAAAATTAGATGTAGTTGCCATCTATAGTACAATTTACAAAATAAGAAATATTTTGGTTTGTTTCTCCGCTAAGCTGGTAAAGTGGTGAGTTACAACTAGTGATCACTAGATGTCAGTGTATTACAATTACACACGATACAAACTTTACGATATTTTACAAAGTTTTCCATACCTTCTATCAGATGGATTCAGGGATGACGAGCCTTCTAGGAATCTCCTCATTGCACAGCGGTCCAGAGCGTGTTCCTGTTTTCCACATATTGAACTGTATTGGAGATATGCTGAAACTGCTACAGCTAATCGGCTTCTGCTTCCACTGAAAACAAAAATAATACAGAATTTAGAAACAAACTTGTCTTGCTTCACGAAAAGCCGTCATTAACAAGGACATTGAGTGCGTGTATCTATAGATGCCGTGTGCATGGTTTAGATGTTTGATTATTTGTGTGAAATACTGCTTAGGTATTTTGAGTTTATTTCAAATTCAGATTCGTAAAATAAGAAACTCACCATGATCTGAGAACGGCTACATTAGTAGGATTTGCCCCCAACCAACTGTCTAGGTGTTTGCAGAGAGCACATAACCTTTCAAGAGGAGGAGCCATTCCTTTATTCCATCCCAACTCGCAGACCTTCCCTGGATGTTCCATGATGGCGCGAGCAGGCTGTTCAGAGACGTCGAATACCTGGATAAGAAAAAATAAGAACGTTTTAGGTGATGATTACTCCTGACGTCGTCTAGGCCTCGATATTTCATTATAAATTCGGACTGTCACTTATTCTGAGTTAGTCTTTCAAACCAGAAACTCTAAGACAACTATTTTACACCAGAAATGTAAAGACAGATAAAATGATCAGTAATGACAACATGTCATAGCCTTTATGAATAGGTATTTTTCGTGTAATTTTCGAGTGTTCTGTAAAAGAAAGATGTTTGAAAATTAAAGACATTTTGAATCTGCATGGATATCATTAAATTAATGCTAGTATAATCAATCAAAAACTAATTCGTTTTTGGACTCTACTGACATTTCATTACAAATAGATTATTTTTTTATTTATTTATTTAAATCATATACGGCGTGAGCCTTTTACATGTTTACAAAGTATGACAGATAACAACAACAACAAAAAACATTCGTACGCAATCACACAGGCACATTGCAAATTCATAAGTCAAGATCAAAATGCAAACAAAATAATAAAATACAATAAAAAAATTTCTAGGTATATAATAAGTTTTTTTTTTCTTAAAAAAAAAGATATATCTGGGTTTTTGTTATAAACCCAAATACAACCTTATAAGTACACCTGTCATAGTAAGCTACTAAAAGCTTGTGTCGTGAAAGGGGAGTTTGCCGACACCTGGTATCGAACCACGGACCCCATGTTCAAGAGGCCGAGACTCTACCTCCAGGCTACCGACGAACTCAGTTATGGAGTGTCAAAATTTGTCCAATTTTGATAACAAAACAACATATATTTAATTTAATTTATATTGGAATAAGACATTGATAATTAGAAAATAATGTAAATAAAAGATAACAAAATTGTGTCACAAAAACAAAGGCTTTTAAATTTTGAAAGGGTCCTTGAACAAACATACATGAGTATTTTATTTTGAAAATAAATAATTAAATCTTACCATATATCGTTGTCCATGTTTGGTGTTAAGCATATTGGCAACCTCCCTCTCGGGTCCTGGAACCATTGAGAAGCGAGGTGCTTCACCTCTTGGCGGTGCAAGCCATAGACATAGAAGACGATCAGCTGCATAGCTGAGCTCCACTGGTTTGCTGGATACACTATCCACTTCCTGGAAATTTTCAGATGAATGAGGATCAAAGAATTATTATGTTATTTGTAAATGAACCGACAATTCTACGAACTCACTTATGAGGTAAAATATAGATCAAAGATGATTTGTAAGGTAATGGAACAAGTAAACAAGAATGCATTAGTAAAAGTTCTTTAATGCAATATTTAAAAAAAATACATTAAAATTCAGGCAGCTTTTACAAGTTAATGACTTTTCCATTTTCTTTATTAATCGATTTAATCATAGCTTTCATCCTTTATCATCCCATATTCACCATTTAATCATATCCAAATATTTATTATTTCTTTTCGAAAAGAGATATGCAAAAGCATTGGTTATCATTACTTCATTCATCCAATATCAGCTCGTTTTCTATCAATACATTTTCTCAAAGATTTGAAATACATAAGTTCTTAATTTTGGTTACAAGGTGCACCTAAGGTTTGAAATATGTAGAAAAATATCGAAAAATTTGCTGAATGAATAAAACACACATCATAAATGCATTCAGGAAAGATTGCAAATAATGTTTTTAGGGAACTATTGGAGTACTGTAGTGAATAGACCAAAACAATCGATGATTCCCTAAGTCTTCGCGAAGTTTAATTTATTGGAAAAACAAATTGAAAGATGGTGAATAAAAAAATGGGCGCTTACATCATTCGTATGTCTTGAATTGTTGACCGAAGATATTGGAGTTATGGACGTTGAAGATGGTAGTTCTCTGGGTGGCTGAAACAAAGAAAATCCAAATTAGTTTACCGATATTTTTCAAGTAATAGTACCTATTGATAAAAAATCAATAACTAAAAAAAATCAGTACCTAAGTCGAAGAAAATGTCTGATCTGAAGAATTTTACACACAAAATATCTCGATGTTTTAGATGAACGAAAACTATCATGACTTGGAGTGATGTACCAGATAGTCAACACCAAGCACATACTTTTACATTGTTCTATCAGAAAATCGTCTAGAGTCTTGTCTAATTCTTGTCACTGAAGAATAAGAGTTTCTGAATAGAGGAGCTGAAGTCAAGGAGTACAAGAGAAAAAGGCAATACCGTGACATCGAAGTAAGATAAAGTGAACGACAAAAAAATAAATAAAATAAAAATAACAAACTTTGTTTAATTCCACTTTAGTCAATACAAGAAATAACTAAAACGTTTTCGGGCTTACACCCATCTTCAGTAGTTACGTGCTTTTTGTAGACTGAATACAAAATAAAACAGTGTCACTATGGTAAGCTAGCGGGGGATGGTGAGGGGGAGGGGGTGGGTTTAGACAATATTTTCATAAGAGGGGATGTTAAAATAAAATAAAATTCTAAATCTACAAATATCTTTATAATAAACAGAAAAAGGACGAAGATAAGAAACCATGGAGAAGAGTGTTATATATGGGAAAACACACAACAGATTTATTAAATATGTGTAAAAATAAGAATTTTAAGCCAGCTTTGTATACAGATAATAGTTTAAGAAGATATATTTTGAATAATAAATGTAAGGTAGATAAATTGGACAATAGTGGTGTATATAAAATTAGTTGTAATGACTGTAATTCAATTTATATAGGGCAAAGTGGTAGGAAAATTAAAACTAGAATTAAGGAACATATGAATGGGATTAAAAATTTTTCTATAAACTCTGATATTGCGGATCATAGTAGGGACACAGGTCATAAATTTAGTTTAGTCAATGTAGAAGTTTTAAATATTTGTGATAAAAGTAAGAGATTAGACATATTAGAAACAATCCATATAAATAGTAACAAAGATAACAACATTTTAAATGTACAAGTCCCGCCCTTAACATCCCCTCTTATGAAAATATTGTCTAAACCCACCCCCTCCCCCTCACCATCCCCCGCTAGCTTACCATAGTGACACTGTTTTATTTTGTATTCAGTCTACAAAAAGCACGTAACTACTGAAGATGGGTGTAAGCCCGAAAACGTTTTAGTTATTTCTTGTATTGACTAAAGTGGAATTAAACAAAGTTTGTTATTTTTATTTTATAAAATGAATTTCCACAGTGTAACTCACATAAAATTAAAAAAATAAAGCCCACCTATGTAAAGTTTGCCGGTAGCCTGGAGGTAGAGTCTTGGACTCATGCACTAGAGGTGCGCGGTTTAATCCTAGGTGCTGGAAAACTCTCCTTTCATGATACAAGCTTTTAGCTTACTGTGTAAGGTATATAAAGTTATATTTGGGCTAATGAGAAAAATCCAGATATAGCACCAAAACCATAACCAATTACGTCTGTAATAGGGCGCATCTTTGTATCCAATTCTGTTTCTGTTGTTTACCTTCTGTTTGTATTTGATGTGCCTGTTGGTGTATCTATGTTTGTTTTGAAAAGATAAATAAAATTAAAAAAACAAACGGATGAATGGCCATAAAAATACGTAAATCACTAATCATTAATATGGCTACCTTGATAACAGTCTCCAAATGTTTGGCAACCTTCCACACGGCAAAGGCTAGACCGAATAGTAACCTTCCAGGATCCCTCTGCTGTTCTTGGAGTATCTGATTTGTATGTGGTGCCATTGGGCAAGGCTGTTTTCCATCACCCTTGGATAAGCAATATATGCACATTGCTGCACCAAAATTTTACTGCATTGCGACATAAAGTAACTCAGCTGTTGTATCTCACTTCATGGTCCAGCGATTTTCACCAATTATTTCGTTTTAAACTTTAGCGATGCACTACCCACACGAATTTATTTGGTATCACATTTTGAAAGTTTGCTTTCTTGTTTAGATGTTTATACGTTGTTAAATTAAACTTTTAAACTTATCCTTACAAATTTGAAAGTTTAATTTTCATAACTATTTTTGACATAAAGATGTGATAATTTAAAGTAACGTTTAAGTTGATAAGAAGTTTAAGAATAAAGTTTTAGAAAGTGAACCGTGGAGCGTGGTAAATAATGGTCTCATTTTCGAGTATCAGCCAGGTGTTTCAGTAAAAATACTAATCTAAATACGGCGACGAGGTATGCAACCTATTCTGAATATCTTTTATGTGTTGGCACAGAGAGGACAGGTTGGGTGTTTGTTAGACGTGGCGGGGCTGCTGGCTACCCCACTTGTGGGGATGGTACTTATAGTAATAGTAGGAGTAGTTTAAGATATAAAAATATTTTGATAAAAAAATCAAAACTCTATTATAAAATTTATTTGTAATATTGTTAGAAAGTTTTTGAACGCAGATATTTCGGACACAATACTGGTATTTAGAACCCGCGTTTTGAGCCTAATCCTTTGATATCCTGTATATCTATCAAGTTTTTGTGTGACCATGACTGATTCTACGAAGACTTATCTGGTTGCATAATTCTGAGATATGTGGATGGCATTCTACCGCTTTTTGGGGTACCACTGGGTGTATTGAAGTAGAAATAATGTCATTTTATGAATGTATTCGTTGTAAATATATTCAAAACGTCATATTGAACACGAGAAGACATAAAAAAATTACATTAAATATTAATTTATTCATATATAAAATGAGTGTTTTACAATACTATTAATCTCGAAGGTCGCATGTGTTTTACGAGATACATACACAAAAGTAGTTATTACTCATTGCTGCTTTAAACATAAAAACATGTAATAAAAGTTTTCTAATTTATTTATTTTTATGTATTTTTTAAAGATGAACTTAACCTATTTCACCATCACAGTATAACCATATTGCTTATTGTAAAGGTATTAAGGTTTATTTTCTATCTACCTACACCTCCACGTCGTGTCCCAGGTGGGGTAGGAATAGAGGACGGAACGCCACATTGATCTATCCTTACATATTCTTTCACTTCCTCAACATTCATCCAGTCTCTCTTACATGTAGGTCGATTTCTCTAGCTCAACACGTAGCCGTGCTTAATAATTTAATCCACGTGGTTAAGCCACGTAGATCTTGGACGTCCGTGCTTTCTTACACCCCCTCTTTCAAATAAATAAACCCTTTGCGAGATTCTTGCACTGTCTATAGGTCTAAACCATCGCAGCTTATTTACATGCATTCTATCTACAACACTCCTCTTGCATCCTTCCGTTTCCCTTGATATTCTCATTCTTCGCTCAATCTCGCAACGTTTCACAAACCAGTCCTCTCAGTAATCGCATATCGACAGCATTTATTTATTTTTCAAACGTTTGCATTCGTAATGGGTTGGTTGGAAGATATCGCTTCTGCGATAAACTCACCCATTACACAATATCATTTATTTGTATCACATTATTTTATAACTTTGTAATTATGTATTGTGCAATAAAATTTATTATCTATTTTTAAAATGCTTTTTATTTTTTTATTTTATATGGAGAAATGGTTTGTTTATCTTATTATTTCATGTATGGACACTATGGACAGTTTACAGTGCAGTATTTGCTTACTATAAATATGATTGTTATATGTAGGAGATGAATGCTTTTTGTGATTGTGTATATTTTTGTATATGATTGATATGTTTGTGAGATGTTTAGTACAGGATCTACCTAGTTGGGCGGCATCAATAAATTATGTATATAAAAAAAAAACTGATTGAAAAATTTACAAAACTTCGTTGGAGTACATTATTCTTCAGGTAAGTATATAAAAAAATATTTAAAGGATTACTTTTAACGGTCTAATTCATTAAAATAGAATTTTTACGGCTTTTATTGTGAAGTGGAGTAGGTCAGAGACGGGATATTATGACCTTAGACAATAATTAGCCCCATTTGTGCTTCATTACACGGGCGCATTAAAAATAATATACGAGTATATTGTGAATTTTAGTTTAGGAACTTTTAATAATTGATTGAGTTAGAAATGATACAAAAATGAGTCCGTCGGTAGCCTGCAGTTAGAGTCTCGGCCTTGTGAACAAGGGGTCCGGGGTTCGATCCCAGGTGCCGGCAAACTCCCCTTTCACGACACAAGCTTTTAGCTTACTGTGAAAGGTGTATAAGGTTGTATTCGGATTAGTTAAAAAACCCAGATATTATCTTTAAAAAAAAAAAACTATCCCTCGCAATAAAATGTTAATATATGCATACTATTGTACTTGTAAATCTTATATACGAGTATATGTATTTCGATATGTAATAGGATCATGTTGTGAATTTTGTAAAATAAAATAAAAATAAAATAGTAAAATATGTATCCTATAGTAAATGCAAAATTTCCCGCAAGCATTATTTTATTTATTTTCTTTTTCTTCACTTTAAATTGGTTACAATCAATACAAAGTATCATAAAAATATCAATTACACAATTCAATGTACAGAGGGCGAGTTTATCGCTAGAATGCGATGTCTTCCAACTAACCCGGTATTTACGTAGAACACTCTAAACTTTACCACGTGTAGAATATTTTTATTTTATTTGTTTATGCGGATGTAAACAAACAATTTAAGGTTAGTTGGAAGAAACTATAAATATTGCACTCATCCACTTTAAATAAAAATATTTTAGAATAATTCTCTTTATTGGATTTTAGAAAACATAAACCATTAGTTAATTTTTGCACGAAACTTAAAATAATGGGATTTGAAACACGACAAATATTGTTTTTAATCACATGCACCCACAACACTAAACTTTATTATCAAAGCTTTTAAGTTTTTGATGTCACAAACATAAATACATACTATGATTTTTATTATATAACTAAGTATTTTAAATCATTCATTATGATTTATTTTAAATAATAAATTGAATTAAATATGTATATAATAAAAACACTGCGTTATGGCGTTGTACTGCGGTAGTGAGTAAAAGAGATGTACTGTGTGATATGAATGGGATACAACTACTCCCGAAAACAGCATCCCGACGCTTAAAGAAGGGGCGTCGCGACGTTGCCATAACGACGCACGCTAAGCTTTTATATTCGTAGTTAGAAAACAAGGATGGCAGTTATATTTTCAAATAATAATTAATCGTTTATATATTTGTTAGATGATAAAACTCATTGACTCGGTATAATATATTCGGTATTTTAGACTAAATTATTGTTAATTATGAGGAAATGTGCTGTGAGCGGGTTTGTTAGAAGGTGCATGTTTTCCATTGAGAATCCTCTGTAGTTTCTATTGTCATAATTTATTTTGTTATCATTGTCTCTTATATGTTAATTTGTTTGTTCAAGTGTGTTTTATATTAATTTTATTTTATTGTAAAGACTATTTTGGCCGTTCATTGTGTTAATAAATAATTAAATAAATAAACAACAACATAATTATTAATTCTCAAGTCACTCGATAACTGTTGGATAGCCGAGAAAAATGAGTTATAATTAGATATAATTTCTAATTATCATTTCCTTTAATAACTATAAAAAAAACGCACAAACAGAAACAAACAAAAGGTTTATTTTTTATGGTGTAGTGCTATTTCGGTATTTAAGCTTGCTGAGAAAAATAGGACATGAGCAATTAATTATTACCACGAAACAATTTTATTTTTATCTTTTCCACTTGCACATCGTCATTATACAACGAAGTTAACAAAATTACATAAATTATTAATTTTTAAGTTAATTAATTACAAAAAACACTGTTTGATTTTCACTTATAATGTCTATTAGTGTAGACGAAAACGTTAGAGGCAATAAAAATTTATAGTGAAAATGAAACAGTGTTCTTCGTTATTAATTAACTTAAAAATTGATAGTGAATTTTTACAGTGTTAACACCAATACATTACAATTATTAAAACTTATTAAAATGATGTGCAAATAAAAATAAAGGCCAAATAAAAATTATACCACAATTTCTTCTATCTAAACACATCAATATAACATTTCTATCTTAAATTGTAACTTTTCCTATAAACCATAGTAGTACCTATATAATTAATTAATAGCATTTCACAATACAATAACAACAATTATCATTAAATTATTAGTTTGCATTGTGTATTTATTTATTGTAAGACGTATATAAATTTAATAACCATAATCAAACACTGCTGCGTTTCCCGCACACGACGATCGTATAAAATATAATAATATTATTTTCATTTATTGATTTTATCTATGAAATATAATTATTGACGTTGCTGCTACTAAAACAAGGGCCCATAATCCAAAATAGCATTTTGAGTCAGTTGTTTGAAATTTTCAATTGCATCTCCTTCAATATAATTTACATTACCCCCTATTCTTTATTGATTCAAACTAAAATAAGAACGTTACAAATTTTATAATCAAGTTCACTTGAACTAAAATTCGTATTCTATATATTATGATCTGAGAGAGAATCAGTCCACCGCCCTATTTAGAAACAAGTTGAAAACGTTGCTGTTCGGGAGAAATCATGGCGCCCTTGAGATGGTCACGGATCATTAAACGGCGCCACATATAAATAGTCCGATTATTATTATTATAATACAAGTTGTATATGATTCAAATTAGGAACAATTTTATAGTTAATAGAATACCAATGTAGACTAACTAAAATTGGAACGTCACCATTTTAGTTAGTGCACACTAAAAATGAAATAGAGTAATCGAGCGTAAATATTCTTTAAAGCATTCTACCATTTGTTTTTCTCTGTATATATATTCTTGATGTACACATTATTTTGTTTTTATTTGTTAGATATAAACACAATATACCTATAACATGTTTTTATTATATTGTTGCCTCTTAAATTCTTTGTAACAAAAAAGAGCTTTAAAAGCAAAGAAATAAGTATAAATATAACATGAAACTGAAATTATAACAAATAAAAATTGACCATCAAACAAAAAAAGATTATCGATATAAATCTCGATGAAGATATGCATAGGCATAATCAAATTCAGAAAAAAAATCATTTTTGTATTCTCCAAAAAAAATGGCTCATGGGTTCATGCAACCTTATTCTAGCCGCTGCCCCAATTAATAATTACTATTGTCCATCTAGAAGATAAATTATAAACCTATATTTATTATATTGCAAGTTGTAAGTGATAAATAATAAAATATTAAGCTTGGAAGCTGCCATTTATCTATCTTAAACATTTCTATAATAGATTTTTATAAGTGCAAGTTTGAAAATCATTAGTATCGCATTCTTACAGAGTTTTTTTAACAATAAAAAAATTTGCTCGCATTGTGTACTTATTTTATAAGTGGATTGTTATGACCGTATTTACATTTTTGCAGTTTTTATAGCGTAAAGGCCTTATTTTTTTTAGCTGCCGATATTAACTGTAACAATCAACAGATTAACTATAACTTGCGTTGATTTTTAAAAAGATAAACAACTTATCGAAGTTAATCTTTCGTTAACGAATTAACGATTAACCTTGTTAAATTTTTGATTAACGCTACTCAGCTCTGCAAAATTTACACGTCAACTCATACACGTATATTTCATTTTTAAATCCGTCTTAATTATTCACTTTCATTGCATTTAGACAGTAAAATTTTACACTTCGTAATTGCACACAATTATAGTAATGATTATTAAAAATGATTACACAAAAGTGAATTTAACTGTTATTTTGACATATTGTAATTAAACGTCATAAAAGTCGATTATTTCGCGTATTTATGTCCAATATCAATTACTCATAATTGACAGTGAAACGTGTTATTTTTTATTTTTTCAATTCATTTTATTAATTCACAAGGGAATTCATTGTAAAAGTGTGAATATAATCAATTCAAAATCAGGTTTACAGATATTTAACCACAACAGACAACTTAACTGACCGTGGATCAGCACCCGTTTAAGAATTGGTCTCCCAATTTTTTCCGTAAGTTTTCGAATGTCCAGTAAAAGGCAGATGTTCGAAAAATAAAGACATTTTACATCTCAAATTTAGCGGGTTTTCCATTCGTCCTGAATGTCTTAATTTTTATTGGCACAGAGAAGACGGCCTGCATGTTTATTGCATGCAGCTGTTTTGTTGGCTACCCCACTTGTGGGATATGCAAATTTAGGATATTTACTGGTCCACATATTGAATGCATATTTTGTTAATAAATTCCATATTTGACTGTTTGATCCTGTAAAATTTGTAGAAATAAATAAAAATAAACTCCTTAAAAGAACCGGCCAACAACGAGCTAACTGGATTGGCCAGAACATCAGGCACCTAGGCCTGCTCATCATCACCATCACGGAGGGCAAGACCAAAGACAGAAATGGTAGAGGCCGACCAAGAGACACTTATAATATAGACCAACTTAAGAAAGACATGAACAGACTGTGGCACATACATAGAATTAAAGAGACTTGCTGTAAATAGGGAGAAATGGAGAGGAAAATCCAAACTCGTTGCAGACCAATCCAATGGATTGTTATTCACTATTATATGATCAAATTAAAACACTGTGTGAAGTGAAGAAAGACACAATGTTTTGATACTATAGGTACCCTCACGCCGAGTCCCAGGAGGGGTAGGCAGAGAGAACGGAACGCCACATTGATCTATCCTTACAAACTTCTTTCGCTTCCTCCACATTCATCCAGTTTCTCATACATGCACGCCGATTTCTCTTACTCAACACGTGGCCAATCTTTAGGATTTGATTCACGTGATCAAGCAACGTGGTTCTTGGCCGTCCACGCTTCCTCACACTCCCTCTTTCAGATAAATACATCCTCTTCGTCATTCACGATGGTTTGGACATGTCGAGCGAATGCAAGATGAAAGAATGACGAAGAGGATGTATTTTAATTTAATCAAATAAAATATTGAATATGACGAACTTTCACAGTGTTTGCTCTTCAAAAATAAATAAATTAAATAATAAATACTGTGGTGGTAAAAAATATATATAGTTAGTTATATTAGTTATATTTTGTTTGGCAACCCTGTTAGTCTCGAATGCATATAAGGCATACTATGACGCGATAGTATTTCTATACAAAGTGAAGATAGGTATATACCCCTCTTAAGAAAACATCTATAAGGAGAAAATAAATATCACTAGAACGGTAGGCAAAACGGAAGCCACTTGAATAAAAGCGGAGTGGCATTTATATCAATAACATTTAATATAGAAGCACTATTAACTTCATTATGATTCGTGGCTACTGTACTAAAATAGAAAAGATAAATAGTATAATAATAAATCATTTGGATGGTTATTTGGAAGAAAATAAAATAATAAAAAATATTTATAATATATGGACTTATATAGGATCCATTGCCAGACATGTAGTTTTGTGTAAATAATGTGGTATTTGTATTGGGAAATTAAAGAAAATAATAAATTAACTTAGGTAAGTTAAAAGGAATCTTGTCTTTGTAGTAGACTCTAAGAAATTGTTTGTAATCAATGTTTAGTAAAGATATGTAAATAAATTAAATATGGATAAAATAAATATTACCTGCATTGTTTATTTGTAAAATAAAAAGATACATACTTAATGTTGTTTAAATAAAATAAGATGCTAAGAATATATATATATATTTTTTAAATATTTAAACTTGAATTACTATGTTTATTTGTTACATTAATTTAAAATACGCTATCGTTTTTTCAGTGCACTTGCATAATTGACGAGCTTTTCAAGACTAACCTTTTTTTTAAAAAAGTCTAGAAATTGTTACATAGTTAATGCCTCTAAAATAAGTGGAATATATTATTGTCTGAAATTCAATGTATTTTTTTTATTTTTAAAAAGATATAATATCTGGGTTTCGTTATAAACCCAAATACAACCTTATACACCTTTCACAGTAAGCTAAAAGGTTGTGTCATGGAAGGGGAGTTTGCCGGCACTTGGGATCGAACCACGGACCCCCTGTTCACGAGGCCGAGACTCTACCTCCAGGCTACCGTCGAACTCATGTTATTCATGTATTCATTCATACCATCACTGCATTTTCTATAAATACGGTAGCCAGCGGACTAAATGCATGAAATAAACATGTAAGTCGTCCTCTTCGTACTAGTAAAAGCAAATACATTGAGGATGGTTGGCAAATCTGATCGCTGAATTCAAAATGCAAAATGCTCACTCGCATTCAACTCACCCTCTGTACATTGAATTGTATAACTGATATTTTTATAATAATTTGTACTAATTTGAAATATTGTAACCAATGTACAGTGAATAATAAAATAAATAAATAAAATATGTATGTAGGTATGTATTTCTAAAGGTTAGTTGCCCCATCAATAAAATTTAAATCCTTAAACAGATTTATTTGATGTGTTTTATTTTTAATAATATATTAAGTATTATGTGCGCGATTACAAGAATTTTTTTGTGTCACACATCTGGTTTTTGCGTTAAGAAATTCATAGCGCTAAGCCATATTATGCAAATTTTAATGTCAGGAGACAAAATAATAGACTAATGTTTTTGTTTGTCTGCGCCGGCAATAGTGTCACCAGCTTACAGAACTATGTACTTATTTGTATATATCGAATATATGCGTATTGTCGTTATTCATAAATCATAGTTTGGGACTAACGCGATCTGTGTGAATTGTCTATGTTTTGTTATGTTATTAAGTTGAATTAAGTTGGGACAGAGATTCTAACTTTTCGATTGGATATCTGAAACTCTACCATGAAGCTATAGATTACCTTAAAAACAAATTAATCTTTTTCTCATTTAGTTCGCCACGTGTAGCTATGTAATACATTACACATAGATACATACCACCATCCCTCACGGGGTAGGCAAAAAGGATCCAGCGCCACTTCCTTCTATCTGTGCATAAATCTTTCGCTTCCGTCACTGTCACACAATTCCTCATGCATGCTCTCCTGTGTTTAATGTGCTCAACACGTGACCGTCCTGAAACGATCTTGCCATTTGATCCTCGGACGTCCACGCTCCGAGCACCATTCCTCTCAGCCTAATATATCTTCTTCGTCATTCTGTCTTCATTCATTCTTTCCACATGCCCAAACCATCATAACATATATTTACATTCATCTTTGTTATTACATCAACTTCCATTCCACATCCCTCTCGTATAGCATTGTTACTCTCAGACTTTTACCACACATCCTTCCCAACGATTTCATTTCTTCTGCATTTATGCCACTTTAAACCTTCTTTGACCATATCTACGTCTTTACACACTACACACTAGCTGACTACTAGCATACTAATGTATTAATGTACGCAAGATCTTAATTTGTTTATTTATCTTTTCAGCCTACTCTCGTCCACTTCTGGACACAAGTCTTCTCCATTTTTTGTTACGTTCTCTTTAATTTATTTACGTCCTAGAAACAACAAATTACTGGAAACATACTCGCATGCGGCATGCACACCTATGCAAGGTGAAGTAAAACAACATGTATTTATATAAGTAATAAGTCTATTTGTTTACTTGATAAACACTAAAACTACCAAAAATGCTTTTAAATATGCCGTCTTTTACTTTAATACATTTATATATTTATTTACATTTCTATACATTAACGTGTACAAAGTTAAGACAAAAATAAATAAACAAATAAAATACAGTGTGTTCTGAAAATAATAAGATATGCTTTATAATTTAGGGTGTTCACAAAAATTTATAACCGAGGTCGACAAGAAAACGTAACGCTAAAATGTGTTTTGACTTCGAGCCCTGAGTCAAAACACATTTTAGCGTGACGTTTTTTGTGTCGCAATCGTTCGAATATAGATTAGGTACGTTGCACCAAATTGACAATTTTCTTAGCCCGTGTGTATTTTAGCTACGAAAATTGACACTTCTCGCAACGTCGTCTATATTCGAACGATAACGAAACGAAAACGCAACGCTCAGTTGTGTTTTGACTTCGAGGCCTGAGTCAGAACACATTTTAGCGTTACGTTTTCGTATCGCAATCGTTCGAATATAGACGACGTTGCGCCAAAGTGTCAATTTTCGTAACTATTTTTTATTTTATTTATTTATTCATTCTTTACTGTACATTAATTAAAAACAATTACATATACTATTGTGTATCTTAGCAACGAAATTGACACTTGCTTGCAACGTCGTCTGAAATTCAAAAGCTAACGGAACGAAAACGTAACATTAAAATGTGTTTTGACTCAGGCCTCAGAGGCATGAGTTAATAACACATTTTCACTTACGTTTTCGTTCCGTTAGCGTTCAAATGTAGACGATGTTGCGCCAAAGTGTTAATTTTCGTAACTATTGTGTATCTTAGCAACGAAATTGACACTTGCTTGCAACTTCGTCTGTACTCGAACGTTAACGCTCGAGTATAGACGAAGTTGCAAGCAAGTGTGTTATTGACAAAGCCAAAGACAAAGCATTGTAATTCCATTGTCACACAACAAAGTTTGACAATGATTTTGTAAATCGAAACCAGGATACTGTAAGTATTATAAAATAAAGTAAAATTCAAACAGTTTGTGTTTATTCCCATAAATTAAAATGGAATTTTACAAAATAAACGGCAACTCAATCAACATCTCCATTTGTTTATAAATGTTTCAATTTCATAGCTTGTATTTATTATCCTGTTTATGCCGTCGAGCATCCGGTAAACAATTGATCTCCCACTCTTTTCCGTAAGTTTTCGAGTGTCCTGTAAAAGGCAGGTGTTCGAAAAAATAAAGACATATATTATGAAGGGTACACGATTAAAACAAGAAATTTCCATGTATCCTGCATATTTATTTATTTATTTATTTATTTATTTATTTATTTATTTACATATATTCACGGCGTTAGCCTTTAACATGTTTACAATCAAATCAGAATAGAGAACAACATAAAAATATAAAAAAAAAAAAACAGACAAAACATTCTCCAGTTAAAGTCAAAAAGTAAAAATTAAAATTTAAATACAAAACACAATAAATTCATTAAAAGACAAATTCCAGTCACTAGTCATGATAAAAACAAAAAATAATGATAATAATTTTAAAATAATTCTAAAACTGCACAAAAATACATGGGAAAATCTACTAGGTCTGGTCTGAAAGAAAACCAAAATTAAAAATATGATAATGTCATTATGCTGACAAAAGTATACTTTGATAATGCCGTTATCGAGCTATCGCTTGTTTTACGCAGTTTTGAATAGCTTTCTGAACAAATAATATCATCAGGAAAATGTTGCCATCAAAAAATTACTTTCTTACAAAAATGTGACATCCCCTGTTTTGTTCGTGTACCCTTCATATTAGGTACATCTCATATTCAGCGTTGAGTTTTGCCCCCCATCTTGAATGTTTTATTTTTTTATTGGTACAGAGAGGACGGCCGGAATGTTTATAACATGCGGCTGTTCTGCTGCCTACCCCATTTGTGAGATATGCCGTGATGGGGTAGTAGTAATAATATTATCACACACACACACACACACACCATCCACTTACTGACGGATACATATTTTATGTAGCTACATACATTGATAGCTGTACGTGTGCGAATCGCTTTATGAATAAAACATGAATAATTAGCAATGACGTAATCCTAATTAACACATATTATATTATAACATAGGTACGTATTTATATCCATAAGTTCACACTACCAGTAGCACGTACGTACACAATCCATTGGCGTACTTTATTTTGTGCATTTATCCATAGCGGCGTCTTCCACAAGTGCTTGTTATAAATATGCAAATTGTCTTTGTATTGTATTTATTTTATAAAACTCCATATTAATCAATAAATATGATGTGATTATGTATATAGTTTTACAAGTATTTTCTTAAAGTGACTCAAGTTTTGACATCAGTCAGTTTGAAAAAGACATTACGTCATGTCAAAACTTGAGTCACCTTAATAAATTACTTGTGAAACTAAACAATCACATTTTATTTCTTCATGCAAACCGTTATTACCGTGCTAACAAAAATTAAGAAATTCAGAATGGGTGGCATACCTTATTGCTCAACTGAAGATTCTAACCAAAATTACTATACTATACTATACCCTCACGCCGTATCCCAAGTGGGGTAGGCAGAGAGAACGGAACGCCACACAGATCTACCTTTACACACCTCCTTCGCTTCCTCCACATTCATACAGTTTCTCATACACGCACCAAAATTATCCTCATCCAATTTTTTTATTTTAAAAAGTAAGAGTCAAAAAAGCTACTACACTACTACTACTATTCCAACAAGGCATACCCTACAAGCGGAGCAGCCAGCAGATGATGTAATAAACATGTAAGCTGACCTCTCCATGCCAACAAAAAATAAGACGTTCTGGATAGGTGGCAAACCTTATCGCTGATTTTGAGAAAAGGCTTGCGAATATTGTAAGCCTCGGTTATTTACTGGAAGACATTGCCTCCAGGCAATATGTACGCTTTTTGTAAAATTTATTTTTAACAATAAAGTGTTTATTATTAATTTATCAAATTTCTATACGTAGGTACTAAATTTATGAAGCTGAAAGATTTTTTAATATGATGATATATAATCAGATACGGCTGGTCTGATGGCTACACCCCACTTGTGGGATTTTCTGTAATAGTTTTTTTTTGTTCCGTCACTGACATGCTCTATACATAATGTAATATGTATATTAGGTGTCGTATTTGGTTTCCACCTTTATTATTAATGATAGGTTATACTCGTATGTGATAATTTCAATTATTATTCATACGCAATAGTGATAAGAGACACCTAACACTCATCATCACTCGGGTGATACTGATATCTATCTATAATACTTATTTTATACCAACAATATAAGATCTACTGCAGACTACGCTAGTAAATAACTAATCAGTAGGGACCTGAATTTTTCGGTGTTATTTTTATGGAAAAACGGTGTTATTATTCTGTAAAAGCGGTGTTATTTTTCAGTGTTATTTTGATGGAAAAGCGGTGTTATTTTTCAAAGATTGGTGTTATTCTTTTGCAGATTTCGGTACCATTTACTTAAAATAAATCTAGTTATTTAAAAAAAAACAACACTTTCAGTAATCCCGGTTTTTATATTAAATTTAAAACACAATATTATTTTTTTTAAATGTCTACAGTTATTTAAACTTTTTATTTAACTTTTTTAAATATGTCATATACAAATACTTTTATTACGGTTCAAAATAAAAAATTGATATCGTATGTAGCAATTTTTTTTTCTTTTAAATTAGTCCTGCGATCAGACAACACTGTGTTATAAGAGGACAAGAATCTATCTGAATCGACATTAGCACAAGGCATCCATATTGGTCTGCTATCTCCCTCAGCAAATTCTTTTTCTTGAAGCTTCACAATATTCAATGCCTTGGCCAAGTCAATTTCACCCGCAGCCAATTGAAATTCAACTACCTCTTTTTATTTACAGTACGTCAATTCACGCCAATTCACGATGTCATTACCATAAAAGGCACGCCACCATAGACATTCTTTCATAAATTTATGGCTATCCAGTAAATAATAACCACTTGGCCACTTTTTAGATATAGATGTTTTTAATTTTGTCATCAATTCGATAGATTACTTTATTGTTTTAAACATATACATACATACATACATACCATCACGCCGCTTCCCTCGCGGGGTAGGCAGAAAGGATCGAGCGCCACTTCCTTCTATCCTTGCATACATCTTTCGCTTCCGTCACTGTCATACAATTCCTCATGCATGCTCTCCTGTTCAATGTGCTCAACACGTGACCGTCCTGTAGGATTTGATTTAAATGATCTTGCCATTTAATCCTCGGACGTCCGCGTCTCCGAGCACCATTCCTCTCAGCCAAATATATCTTCTTAGTCATTCTGTCCTCATTCATTCTTTCCACGTGCCCAAACCATCTTAACTTATTTACATTCATCTTTGTTATTACACCAACTTTCATTCCACATTCCTTTCGTATATCACTGTTACGCACACGATCTCTCAGACTCTTGCCACACATCCTTCTCAACGATCTCATTTCCACTGCATTTATGCCACTTTCATCCTTTTTCAACCATGTCCACGTCTCACTTGCATACATAAGTGTTGGCACTAAGATAGCAGAGTGCACCAACCTTTTAGCTGTGGTGGATATGTTTCTATTTGCAATTATTGGTCGGATTGCACCATTTACCTTATTGCCAGCAACTTTTCTCCTTTCAATATCGCTTTCACACTTCCCATCTCTCGTAAACAAACTACCTAAGTACACACATTCGTCAACTTGCTCTAACACTTCGTTGTCAATCATTACCTGGCATACTGTTCTCTCACTTCCTCTTTCAAACACCATGATTTTTGTCTTTTTTGCATTCATTCTCAATCCATTAATCGCACAATTTTCATACACACACGTCATCATTCGCTGTAGATCACTTTCACTTTCAGCCATCAATACCAAATCATCGGCAAACATTAACGCTCTTACATTCATCCCATTCATATCAACACCTACATTCAGTTCTTTCAATGGACGAATACAATGATCAATGTATAGGTTAAAAAGCCATGGCGACATCACGCACCCTTGTTTTACTCCTTTTGTCAATGTGAACCATTCCGACAGGTTATTGTTCACTCTAACACACGCAGAACTTCCTGTATATAGGGACGCAATGGCGCGAATTAGCCGACTACCCACCCCACACATTGATAGTACTTGCCACATTTTCTCACGATCTACTCTATCATAAGCCTTTTCTAGATCAACAAACGCGCAGAAAAGCTTCTGGTGTTTCTCCAGGAGCTTCTCTGTCACCATTCGCAAGGAGAAGATCTGGTCCACACGGTTTTAAACAAACACACATGGTTTTAAACATATTTCGGTTTTATTTTGCTAAAATGTGGAAATTCGCGTTATTCGCGAAATAAAAATCAAATTTCGCGAATAAAGGAGGGTTTATCGCAAATGCGAAAAATTCAGGTCCCTACTAATCAGACATCTCAATTGGAGAACCATGTTCACACAATGTAACATCGTGGAAAATCTAATCTATCTATACCCTCACGCCGTATCCCAAGTGGGGTAGGCAGAGAGAACGGAACGCTATATAGATCTGTCCTTACATACTTCTTCCGCTTATTCTACAATCATACAATTTCTCATGCACGCACGTCGATTTCTTTTACTCAAAACACGGCCATCCTTGAGAATTTGATCTACATATTCATCCCAAGTAGTTTTCGGACGCCCGCGCTTCCTCACACCCCTCCTTTGAGACAAGTATATCATCTTTGTCATTCTTTCCACGTGACCAAACCATCTCAATTTTTTTACACGCATTCTAACCACAACACTTCTCTTGCATCCATTCATTCTTCTAATATCCTCATTACTTACTCTATCACGCAACGTTTTACCAACCAATCTCATCTCTACAGCATTTATTTTACTTTCGTCCCTCTTCAACCAAGTCCACGTTTTACTTGCATACATAAGTGTCGGTACCAGGATGCTATTGTGCACTAGCAATTTTGCCATGTTCGATACATTGTCATTGCTGACAATGGGTCTAAGACTTAGACTCTAACCGGCCACTTTTCTTCGTTCGATATCCTTGTCGCATCTTCAATCCCTCGCAAACAAACTTCCTAAATATACATCCAATTGAAAGAAGTGAGCCTTATAATATCACGACAGTGAGAATGGCAGATTGGTGGACGTTGTCAAAAATCAAAAATATTTACTGAAAAGAGTGGGCGACCTATTATTAGTTCTATTCCTGTGACCCCACGCGTATTATATTACCACTGGTGTTACCAATATGAGTACATACGTATGCCGCCTGACCAATTATTTAATTGAAATTCATCACAGCAAACCGTTTATCAAGTACTACAATAGATGTGTACTAAAAATATATGTGGTCATGGGCGCAACACGGTTTATTCATTTTTTTAGTAGAGGGTAGCAGTTAAACAAAATTTCATTGATCCCTTCAAGAATTATTGACTCGAAGCAGTATTAGAGTTTCTTAAAATTCACATAATGTTTATTATTACGGAATAAACATTTTTTAATTAAATTTTCCGGCTTTTTTAACAGCATAATATATAATAAACCCTCTTAATTGAGCAAAACTCATGATTTGAAGGATAATTCAATTGGTTTGCATATTAAAATGTATCTATGTATATATGCTTTTATTTCTCAATCATTCAAAAAAAAAATGCTCAGATATTTTTTTTCATTTTGCATGTATTATTAGATACTAATTATATATAAAAAAAGTTTTAATTAGGTATGTGACGTCGGTAGAAGGAAGAAATTACTTAATAGTGATAATCTTGCCACTGCATATTTATTATTATTTATCGTGTCGAAACCCAGAAAAACCAATCAAACTGATCCACTGTACTGTGCAAAACGCGCAGCACGTGGATTTGCGTCAGAAATATCTTCCATAGTGCATGCGACAGCATAATTATTAGGTATGTATTTTGTATTGTTTTATCAACATCGTTATATAAAAATTTTATGATGATGATGTGCAAAAAGAATAAAAAAAATTATTTCGTTTCTTATTTACAAAAAATGGTAAGTATATGAAAATTGTCCAAGAATTTAAAATATGTGCCATTTTAGGAGAGGAGGGACAGTTGTATGCTTCAAAGTCATTTTTTCTTACTTTCCTTATGCTTACCTACTATTTGGCCTACTCGATACTACTTTTGATCTTCTAGGGAAAGGGGCAGCTCCTCTTTGTTACGCCCCTGTATGTAATGATGATATTATTATTGATCGTTTGATAAACATAATAAAACTAATGAAAGGAGGCCAATTTATTCCTTAGAGAGGATGTTATACAACAGTTTAATCAAATTAATCGAGTGCATTCAATTTTTTAATATAATAATAAGAAAAAGTTTAGAATATAAATCGAAAGTCATTATCAATTCCAAAAATCCAATGATGAATCTAATCATACTTTGATATTTTGAAAAAAGAATACGAATTAAATAATGTAAGCACATTAAAGATTTTTAAATGTTTAAACTTACAGTGGCTCTAGGATGTTGTGAATGAGAGACTGAGTCCGATCTCCATGAGTTGGTCTGCGTCCAGGATGGAGCAGGTGTTGTGGTGACTGGATGTATTGGAGAAGCCTCCAAAGCTGGCCAGATGGGTCCATCGCCAGCTCTCCACTGCTGGTGGATCTGCCAGCTTGTGTCAGAGAATCTTTCTGCATCCTATGGACAAATAAAGGAATATTGGTTAATTACAGCAGGTGACCTTGAATTGCATCCGCCAATTGCATCGAGTAGACAGATATTACTGAAATAAATTTTAAAAGCTACTTAATAATATTAAATTGCCTTTTAAAATCCTTGTATGATAGTTTCATGGGTTGACTTTGAGAATGAACAATATACCTCATCGCTGAATACATAATATATCTTCAAATTTACGTCAACCACAATTTCATCTTGACATAGAAAATTGATGTGCAAATAACATGAATAATAATATTATTAATTAGCATTTAATTGTCAACTCTTCATTCACAATACAAGTGTCTATTGAGATAGTATTTTCCTAAATCACTCGCAAACGAGTGGATGGCCTTGAGAAGAATAGAAGAGATAGTATTTTAAGTAGCGCTTGTTGACGATGCTTCACCACAACCGAACCGTCCAACAAGTATAAGATGCTAATACTACCAATATGGCAAGGTTAATGATCAATGTGACTGTGTTACAAGCGTATGCAGTAATTCAGAGTTATGTGGAATTTCCTGAAAAGTGGAATATTTCTATTACATATTTTTTGGATTAATATAAATAAATTTATTTTCGTGAAAATATGTTTGTAAATCAATTTACAAAAATTTAAATAAAATAAGCTTTTTCTTTTAAAAAATAAAAAATCATTCATACCATCGCGACATTTCCCTCAAGTGGGGTAGCCAGCAGACCAACTGCACGTAACAAACATGCAAGTTATCCTCTTCGCGCTAATGAAAGTTGAGACATTCAGGATGGTTGGCACATCTCATAGCTGAGCTGAAGATTGTTTTGCCCCCTTTTTTTTAAAAAAAAATGTATCTAGGTTTTGTTATAAACCCAAAAACAACCTTATACACCTTTCACATTAAGCTACTAAAAGCTTGTGTCGTGAAAGGGGAGTTTGCCGGCACCTGGGATCGAACCACAGACCCCCTTTTCACAAGGCCGAAACTCTACCTCCAGGCTACCGACGAACCCTACCCCTGAATGTCTTAATTTTTGTTGACACGTAGCCTGCATTTTTACTACACGCAGATGAACTTCTGATAATATTAGTAGTAATAGTTAATAAATAGTTTAAAACAGAAATAGTTGATTGATTGGAAGAAATTATGGATGGAAAAATGGCGGAAATGAAAATCATAATGAAATGCAATAGTTCTATCGTGAGGGTATTGCATTACAACAATAGGAATTAATATGGAATATGTGATATTAATAAATACTCTTCGCTACTTACGTGACTTAGGAAATAAACACAATATATCGACAAAAATGTGATTCAATCACGTTCCAATATGTATCATTGTGTTATATGGCTAAATGAAACGATTAATTATGTATATTTGAAGATGAAGTGGAACGATCAACTGCTGATTGATAATAATACATTCCAATTCTACTGAGAAGAAGAAGTAATATGTAGCGAAATAAACAAAACAAGCGTTTTATTTATTTCGATATGGAATTCTACTACTTAAACACCGACACAGTGAAGTAATATGTAGTGTTACTCAATTTTTCTCTCTTGTATTTGCTTTTTTCATAGAACTACAAACTAGCCATAAAGCAAAATTAGCAGAACATTTAGTGGAAGGGTATGTGCCCTGAATATAGCCGCACATTGCGAGGAGTCGGATCGTAATGGGCTATTTTCTGCGGAACTTCCCACAATGCACACCAGATGGCAGCACAGCTAATAAGGGTCTAACACAACTGTCAATCATTAGATTTCGTAGCGTTCGTTTTATCGATATACCAGTTTTTTGTTATCTTCTACCGTGTTTCATACTTATATATATATTAAAAATGAATAAGGATTATGGCACATTTTCTCTAGCCGAACTAAAAGCTGAGCTTAAAAAACGGAATGCCAAATTAAGTGGTAAAAAAGCTACCCTCGTGGCTAGGTTAGTAGATTTTCATCCATAACATTTTGGTTGATTGTTTCTAAATAAATAAGTATATGTGTTATTAAATGTACCAATTATTATATTTGTTGCAGGCTTCAAGATTATGATAAACATTCAAATTTTAATAACTCGCCCGTCGTAGAGGAAGTTTTCGAAATGTTTATTCCAGAGCATAATCTATTTGCAGATATCAATTCCAACTCCTACATCCCATTATTGACACAAGAATGTTTTGATAATTTTGGTATGGGACATACAAAAAATAAAGCCAAATCCCAGAACATGTATGAGGAGAAGTATTTATTAAGCGTAAGAAGTGCAGTTTATTGTGGTGACACATACATATTAGGGAGATGTGCTTCAGAATACAGAAAGAGTGTTGTGTATATTGTTCACGTAAAATATACAAACAATTTAATATTAGAAACACAGTGTGAGTGTGCTGCTGGATCGGGTCCCGATGCACATTGCAAACATGTTTTTGTTGTTTTGAGAGGACTGGTAGCATTTGGAATATCCAAAGTTATTAGAGTAAGGGATACATGTACCAGTCTACTTCAAAATTTTCATGTACCAAAGAAGTATCATGGCATACCAGTTGAGGCAAGAAAATTAAAACTACGTAAAAAACAAGTTTCCCAAGAGTTGCTTGCAAATTTTGACCCACGGCCGGTTACCATGAGGAAGGATGTAGGCTATAAATCCATATTTAATAATGTAGCTATAAGTTACTGTGCACAAAATAGCTCCAGACATATGCCTATTATGGAAATAATTCCACCAGCTGACAAACATGCTGCTCACATTGACCACAATTATTTGAAAGAAAATGTAGAAGATGATTTTCTTTCTGTGTTCCATAAAAGCAGTCAGGAAATCAGCGATATTGAAGTCCAGACCAGGGGACAGGCACAAAGTTCACAATGGTTTGAGGAAAGAACTTTACGCCTCCAAAGCTCCAATTTTGGCAAAATTTGTAAGATAACGGACAGGGCAGACAAGAAGAAAATTGTCGATTCATTTCTGAAGACAACGTCAATAAAAGCATTGCCAATAATGCATGGTGTGAAGTATGAATCTACGGCCATCAATACATTTGAAACTCATACAGGTTTCAAATCTACTCGGTGTGGGATAGTCATACACCCTCTTCATCAATTCTTAGGAAGCTCACCAGATGGATTAATTGGAGATGATGCTGTATTGGAGGTGAAATGCCCATATAGTGCAAAGGACAGATATATATCTGTAGAAACAGTACCATATTTGTACTTGTGTGAAGTCACTGGTCATCTAACGTTGAATAAGCAACATGACTATTACTTCCAAATACAGGGGCAATTGTTGTGTACAGGGAGGACAAAGGCATATTTTGTAATTTTTACATTAAAAGATTTTTTGATTCTAATAATTAACAGAGATAATAATTTCATAAAAACCATGCTTGAAAGGTTGATTGACTTTTACAATAATCATTTTAAACCTGCTCTTGTAAATAAATATGTATACAATAATTATAATAAGTTTATAGATAACAATATATAAAAACAAAATTACAATTTGAAATTTTATTTTATTGATCATATTTCAAAAATACCCTAACAATTATAGCTAGATTTTGCACAGACACAGCTCACCACCATAAGTAAAAGTCAACACTGGGATGACTATGTGTTATCGTTAAAAATTCAACAAAATGATATTATTTACATTCAGTTATTTAGTTCATGATTTCTTAGGTATAATGGATGACCTGAAGTTAACTAACATGCAGCATATGAATATGATGTCACAGGAGAGAATGGTTTCCGTGTAATTCATAGGTGACTTTAAAATTTTGTATGTTTTCAATAACCCTATTATTCTCTCAATATGCACTCGCTTGCTAGCAATTTTTCTGTCACTTTCTAAAGTCTCGGAATTTATTTTATTATTTTTTTTAAAAAACGTCGGTATGTTAATGGTGATTCCATATGGTGCGAATATGTCTTGTACGTTGAATCCCTTATCTGCCATAATGGAGTCCCCAGAATCACACATTTGTGGAAGATTAGATAGCTCAATAATTTGCCTATCACTAGCAGATCCAGCGTAGCTTTGTGACACAAAATTTATCAAGCCACTGGGTGTTGCACCAATCAAAACCTTAATGGTATTCCTATTTTTATAAGAAGAGAATGAAGCTTGTTGTGCTGCTGGTAACGTAGGTCGCTTGATTGGACATTCTGTACCATCGATCATTATCCTTGTGCTTGGGTATTTATTGTAAAAATCTGTCGGGCAAAAGAATTTAACCATATCTTTTGATGTCCAGAGCTCAAGTTCCTTCCACTGAAGAGACATAAACTTTATCCACGTGATAAAGATGTTAGTCACATCTTTTATTGTAATAACATACATTTTGGATACTTCAAAGAAAGTTTTGTGTGTGCGTAGTATTAATAAAGTTAAAAAAAATTGTTCAAATGGATTGATGTTGGCAGGTACATTTCCATAAAAATATTTTAACGATTGTGAAGCACTACCCAATGATTGAAATACAAATACGACTTTTTCAAAACATTCTAACCCAGTGAAAAAATGAATTGACTCGGGATCATTTTTGTAAGTCATTATACTAAATGGACAATGTTTCATAGTTTGACTGTAGGAATGGGCTATCTCTATGTTATAGTTTACATTATTCATGACTGTTTGCACGCTGACATCAACATAGGATGAAGTTGTAGGAAGGTGAATTTCAGCTGCAATGTCAGGACAAGGTGGTGGTGACTCGGGACAAATATTCTCCTTCCCATGTTTTGGAGTTTTATATTTTCTGTTTCCAAATCTTTCCCTTCTGTTGATGACTGTTGTTGACTCCTTTGTTGTCCAGTGAAATATCGTCGGAACTACATCCTTACGAAGCTTTTGAATTAAGGGTTGAGTTCCATCTGAAAAACGTTTACGAATTTTAAAACATGAACATGGTAAACAGATATATAATTTAATTTAACAACTATTTATTTCCACTTACAACGTACACTTTCTCCTAAATAGTCGGTATTTTTAAAGTGATTCTTGCAAACTACGGAACTAGTCGATGGCTTCCATTTATCACGTTTGATGGCATTAATCCACTTTAATTTTAATGCTTTTTCAGACGGAAATCGATGTCCACCTTTATTGGTACACAACGGAACGCAACAATAAGTAGACGGCATATTTTTTTATTGATTTATTAGTAAAAACAAACTGATACTCCAAAATCTTTAACACGAAATATCGACTTCTCTATGGAATAATCTAGTTTTGACATTTCGCTTTAGACCCTGTTTGTCAGTGCTGCCCCCGGTGTCAAAAAAAGGAAAACAAACAACCCATTGGACGTCAGTTATTTTAATACTTCGTAGAAAATTATATAGCATGCGAGAAAATGCTTAGAATAATGTGCTAACTTCACGTAGTTTGCTGTCTATTAAATGCTTCATCAATCTTTTTCACACGTTACTTTAAACTATATTCTATCTACTTCGTACAAACACATTTTAAATATGCATAGAAGGCAGCAAATATAGGATGTCTGTCTCAGATGTGAACATTTTGTGAAAAGTCAATTGTTATATTATATGTACCTATATGGTATTTTCTATTTCCTTCATAAGGAACTGCTTTTGTCTCCCTACACATTTCTCTTGTTTTCAGCCCTTTGATTACTTTGTAGACTGAGGGAGTTACGGTTTCAACTTAAATCATATTGCAATTTGTGTTAAAATAATACTTTTTATGATAGAAATAGGAATAATATATCATTAATTTCTTCTCATAATTACCCACATCTGTATAGAATGGTTGAAAATTTAGTGAGACATTTATATTAGGTATGTAGGTATTTAAAAAAATGTATGCCTTTTGTGGAATAGAACATGCAAAATAGTGAATTTTTTTTTAATCATATAAAATATCAACCAATAGAAATTGTTTTTGAGATTGTAGAAGAAAATTGGAACAAATATCAGTGAACATATACCTAATAAGATGTGACATTAGAGTTCCAGAGATGCATTCCATAGATGAAAATAGGTTGACTTTCCATAGAACAATATAAAACAAACATCCTGTCAAACTTGTCAATCGGTTCACTTTTCTTTCATACTATTAATAATATATATATCATTAAATAACAAGAAAACAAATGAAATCTGTTTTGCCGACACGTGCAGCGGTACAAAAACGTCTCGGCAGATGTTTCTAGAAAATTGTATTGAGGCGATAAAACTAAAATCATTTGCCTCGTTTACACTACAATATTTTCATCGATATACTTTCAGTATCAGACTAGTTGCAAAAAGATTCTCGTCTTTACACAAAGGGATAAAATCGTCATTGAAAATAGACACCATCTTTTTCAAATTAAATATAACATGTTCAACCACAGAATGAAGAAGTTTTATGAATTATTCTTTCACTGCCATTGCGAATGTTGTCGCTGATAGTCTGAGCATGAATAACCCTAAGAAAAAGGTAAGTATATAAAATCAATTTACATTAAATACCCCTGAATAAAAAAGTCGCTAGATTTTTTTTTAAATTTATCCATTACGCCTTTTAATGTTGTTCTAACGATTATGGGCGAAAAAGTCTTATCTTTTAACTGGGTCACATGCCATTTCAACAGTCAGGTTGCAAAATGAATAATTTCTACCCATTCAGGCAGGAAGAGAACGAAAAAATTAAAAAAGCTAAGTACGTGAAATTCTTATTATTCTGATACCAGTCGCTGTTGCATATTTTGTGATGTGAAAAGAATGTAAGAACCATGCATATTCTGTGCATGTGTTGTTTGTTATTGTGTTATGGTTTAGCCATTTCGCGGACAAAACGTGGTGTGTCGCTAATGGACCAGGTTTCCTGGAAGACTTGTGTTATTCATAACTATATAATGGATTATAATATTATGAAATATATTAATTGGATTATATGAAACATAAATAGGTTGAAATATGGAAAATCAACGTTGAATCATGTTAGGGAAATATGTCAGATAATAAGCTAATATTTTTTTAAAGAAAAATCAATGCTTAAAATAAACACAAACACAATTTCAAAGACCTTCACAGAAATCAATATGCTTGTATCATGAAGGAGGAGTAGGATGGCAGTGGAAAGAATTTTCTATGTTAAATAATTTCCGCATAATTTTTTTTTCTAACCGGGTGAATTTTAATAAACAAAATTCTTCATGTACCTGTACAGGCAATCAGAGGGTTAAAGAAAATTCAAATATAGAATTCAAAGTTGATTTTATAATCTTCATGATCATAATTTATGAGTTTCATTAAACAGCCGTCAAATTTTGATGGCTTAAGTACCTATAAAATAAATAAATAAAATATATGGTTCGTTGATAATATTTGTACACCTGCAGCATCGGTCCTTTCTAAATATTAAAAAGATTAAAATAAAATAAATAAACATATCATTTTTTTACCTTCGTCAATGACAATGACCTCTTTCTCTTGGACCACCAACCCATTTCAAAACAGAGAACAGTGTAAACACAACATCATTTTTACATTCTTGTCAACTGACAACACTATTGATGACAAACAAAATGGAGATGGCCACTTCACTTCACATTTCACATTTCGATAGCCATAAAAATATTGAACGACAACATGGATGCTGCTGATTTTAAGGTCCTATACAAACAGTATGATATGTACTTTATAATTATACAAAAAAAACACGTTTATATTTTTACGTTGAACTTAAATACTATTTAGGATTTTTTATATGTGTGTGTGTGTTTTTATCGATTCTTTTTTCTTAGAGCAGCTAAAAAACGAGGTTTAATAATATAAACATTTCGAAAATAGTTTATTTTGTGTTTCTACGAATTAATAAATAACATTTTTAGGTTTACTGGAAGACATTACCCTCAAGGTAATATGTACGCCTTTTGTTAAATTAATTTTTGACAATAGGTAAACTGTTTATTATTATTATTTTTCAAATGCAGAAGACAATTTTGTTTCAGATGTTCTTCACATATCTCAGGACAGACAAAAGTGAAAAGACACGTTTATCGCGCCTTTGCGATAAACTCGCCTTCTGATATAGATTGTATCTAACTTGAATGTTTACTTTTTTATGTAGGTAATTGTTTGTAATCAAAGTACAATAAAGAATTAATAAATAAATAAATAAAATAGTTTACCCAGAAGATCTATTGCTGCCACTATCCTCAGAAATGAGGGTAAATGACAAGAGATTTATTTAATTTTATTCTTTTCATCTACGTAGTTATAAAGAAATAGATATACTTAAAAGATTAGAAAAAAGTCAAAATAAAAAATAGGAACCTATATTTTTGTATTTTTCATCACTACCAGGATATCGTTTAGGTACCTTTTTTAGATTTTAGTTCCATTGAAAGAGCCAAATTCGAGTAATAATAATTTAAAAAAACGCCAAGAAAGTGTCAACTTTAAAAGAGTATATAGAGTCTTACTAATATTCTAAATTCAAATTGAAAAACATTCGAACGACATAAAATTTAATTATTAAGAATAAAAATCTATGCATAGATAAACGGAATAAGATTTCTCGTATTAAATTTTAATTTAAAAATAGAATACCTATCACATTTTTCTTTGCACTTTAACACTATAACCATAAACAATTTTATAGCATTCGTTTATTATTTAACCGGCTCAGAGCTATCATCGGCCGTCATTTCATGATGTGATTAAAATAAACAAAACTATGTAATTAGAAAAGATAATTGCTTCCATTAGGCTGATTTATAAACATCGATTTTGAGGTGAGTTTGAGCAGAGAATGTAATGTTTACAGAACTAATAGGTTAATAGAAAAAAAGAAGGAAGAAATTCTCAACCGACGATTATTCAAAACTTCTATATTAAGTTTATTGAATACCTACTTTTGGGAGGAAATATTCATCTGATACCCATACCCATTAGTACCTATAATACAAGATTCATATCTTAGTTTGGGACTAGCTTGATCTAGGTGAGTTGTCTATACAAAAAAAACTACTACTACAATACTATCACGACATATCCTATAAGTGGGGTAGCCAGCGTACTAATTCCACGAAATAACCATTCAAGTCGTCTTCTTCATACCAATAATAATTAAGACAATTCTGAACGAGTTGCAAACCTCATAGTTGAGCTGAAGATTTGTATTCATATTTTCCTTTAAATAATGTAGGAATTTGTTGATAATTTTTATAATAAAAATATGTGTTCTAAAATTTGAAAAAAAATGTTCAAATACAATCTTATAAAAAAAAGTTTGCTAACCGTGTGGAATATTTTATTCCACAGCAATGGTCAAGCTACGCAGAAAGCACGGCAATATAAAACGTTTGCACCACTAGTTTATTACCATCATTTGTATCAGCTGAGTGATTTGTGCCATTTTGTTGTTGCATCAGAAATGGAAATCTCCTTATTGCAAGTTTGGGACCACCTCAATTATGAAATAGAAATTTCATGTCATATTCCTTTGCAAGCAAGACAAAATTCTTTGTTTAGAATAAGAATAGGTATTTACTATTTTTTTTAATGTTTTTCCGGTTTTGGGCACAAAGTGCTGATGACAAAACCAGTCAGACATATCGATTGCAGAACCGTGTTTACACCAATAGTGATCATTTAAACCAGCCTAGACCCAATTCGTAAGCGTTGGGACGCCTTTCTCGCTTCTAACGATTGGGTTTTGCACAATGTTACATTGTATAGACGTGGTTCTACAATCGATATGTCTGACAGTTATTTGCTTTAAATAAAAAAAAAGTTAATAAAAAAGGGTAGAATAAAAGTACCTACACAATTTTTTTTGTAACTTTCAAAAGGTACAATTTAATTTCAGCAACAAATAAAGAAGTTTTTAATACATTACTGGTACGCAAACTTTTAGCAAAGAAAATAACTCTTCGAAACGAAATTTCGTGTTTGTCTCATATGTAGAGAGAATACTGTATGCCTAATGAAATTTCAACTTTCTCTATGTAATAAGTAATTTTATTTCTCTAATGGTGGCTCTTATTTAATGAACTAAGTTGGTTGGTAACCCCATTAAGTTGAAAGCATTTCTACATTTATGTACCCATTAAGTTTTTTGTTGTCATCAAAAGTACCTACCTATCTTGTAAATAATTTTTAATACAATTATGTTTTTTGTAAACTGTGCTTGGGTATGTGATGGTTAAAACTTATTCTTTAATATAAAAAATATTTAATTTAGAAATATTTCTCTTGATTTTTAAATATGTATAAGTTGTTATGTAGTCTGATGTAGTCTCATGCTTTCAGCCGGCAGGTCTCAGGTTCGAATTCCTAGCCTATCCCGCTCTAACAGTAAGAGCATGATATTGTTTACCCACAGAGAAAAAAAAACAGTTCGATTTTATTATCTCAATCCAAACATATAAATAATTTCAAACACTCCAAGTGTATATTGTCTTGATTTAAGAATATATCCTTGAATTAAGAAAATCAGTTCTCTTCAATATGACCTAGAATTTTCATTTCGTCAATGAAGATTGTTATCTTATTTTGAGAATTTGAATTCTTCTATACTATAAAGAAGTCTATTTTCAGTTTTTATTCTTTCAGGAAGATGAAAATCTCAAAATTTCCCAAGACAATTAATTTTCTTAACTGATTACATTTTTTTCTGTCTGATTACTAGTAAAGTTTTAATAATAATATCTATTAGCAAAAAACTTTTATTTATCCATTTATCGATTCCATCACGTCATCTCCGACAAGTAGGGTAGCTAGCGGTCTAATCGTGGATAACTAATAAAAATGCAGGTCGTTTATTACGTACCAATTCAAATAAAACATCGATGAATTGAAGATAATACAGATCAGTCTGTTTTAACAACGTGATATCACTAACGCATATTTTTTTATAATTTTTTCTAACCCATTCAAACCCGAGAATACGAATATAACATACGTTCTATTAGGTACCTACACGTGTCGCCGAGTTTCGAATCCTGTTATAACACATTTTTGGAATTTGGAGAAATTCAATAAAAACTATTAGGTATACAAGTATTAAACGTGTACTTTCCTGACGTCAAACAAGTTTATTAATAATTATAGGATTGTTAAAAAAATCAATTTTAAATTAATTTTGCTATTGAATAAAAATAAATTGATTTTTGTATACATAAAAATAGCTCCTATTGGTCGGTTGAGTTATATAGAGGGTATTAAAAGACACATATAGCGGGATTCTTTTCTTATCATCATTTTATTTATTTTTTTGTACGATTTGTGAGTGTTTCGATAGAAGCAATTTTCTAAGGTTATATATAGAATATAAACGTGATGAATCGGTTAGAAACATTCGAAATGTGGATACACTGAACAATGTTTCGTATACCTTGGACCGAAAAGGTCAGTAACATCGAAGTACTTAGGAGAGCAGGAGCCAAGAGAGAGCTGTTGTCGATTGTCCAAGTGAGCAAGGTCCCATATTTGGGTCACGTGCTGCGTGGAGAGAAGTATCGTCTCCCCGGCCTTATATTGGAGGGCATGATAGAGGGAAGATGAAAGAAAGCAGATGTCCTGGCTGCGCAACATTAGAGAGTGGACCGGAATCCGGACGGTGGATGACCTGTTCAGAGCAGCACAAGACAGGGAGGTTTTCAGGGAGGAAAGAAGAAGGTATAGAGTATTGAATAACCAATCCAACGACATAATTTATAACTCGATATTCGTGAAAATGTGTTATAGCGGCTTTTGAAACTCGGCAACACATATTATAGGTATCTAATATTTCAAATATTCTATGAACACGTATGATTGTTTATTTATTTATTTATGGTTTCACATTCGTGATGTATTACCTATAGTGTATATCATTTAAGATTTCCTCTTCATTTGCATTTTAAACAATATGTTTTATGTCCTATGCATGTATTTATTGTTACTTACTCATTGATGTCTACTGTATCTACATAATTTATTCAAATTATTTGCATGACATTTGCATTGGTTACTTAATGTTATTATTCTCGTTATAAAGAGGACATAGAACATATTATTGTAACACTACAAGAAATCGATATTTTCAAGATATTTGATTCAAAAGTGATAGTCGACGTTGGGGGGACCTAACATGGCACTCCAAGAAGAAAATACTATAATACTATATTATTAATAATAATAAACTTTATGCACAATACATATTTACAAAGTTATTAAAAAATGTGATTCCAATAAATGATATTGTACAATGGGCGAGTTTATCGCAGAAGCGATATCTTCCAAGCAATATAATTAATAAAATTTGAAAAAACAAAAATTATACACATACATACATATGAATATAGATATAGATACTAAAATAAAAACACATTAGTACCTACATAATAAGATCTAAAAGATACATACATACATAGTTAAAATAATGACAACAGGAAAAATTGGTGACGATGAACAACAGAACAAACATACACATGAAGGGGGGGGGGGGGTTGATGAGAGAGAAAAAGAAAAAAAGGAAGGAGGGGGCAGAAAAGCTGCTCAGCGTGAATGGACCACACGAAAAAAGATGATATAAAACATGGAAAGCTTATCACAGTTGCGACAGAAGAAAAGCGACCATTAACTTCCTTCTTAAAGGTGTAAAAGAAGGTACAAGTACGGACCTTTGGCCTTAATGCTATAATACTGTATTTGAAACTAGTGATGTGAGAAGAGAAAATTCTCCAAAGAAATTTCTCGAGAACGAGAAATTTCTGTCCATAATTTTACTTAGTGGTATTATGATCTTTCGCCCAGTACTTTTCGCAGCCAACCTGTTTGATCCAAAATTTTTGGGGCTGAGTAAGGCCCAAATCAGAGGTTTTTAACACATTTTTCCATGTACGTACCTGCAATTTTTTTTTAACTTAAATATGGGCATGTGGGGTGTCGAACATCAAGATTTAACATCAGTTATTAGCACTTTTTTCTATGTAGGTACCTAGCATTTTTTTGTTTCCATAATTAATTGGTGATAAATTGTCTTAACATTTGTACATTGTTATTGATTGATAGAATAAAGTATTTATTATTATTATACTGTTAAATAAAAAATAAAAAAAATTCTCGGAAAATTCTCTACTTTGAGAAATTTACCGAGAAATTTCTCGATAAATTTCTCCAAAAATTATTTCTTGAGAATTCCACAACACTATTTGAAACTGAGTTGTTTATCAATCTACATATTACAGTATATAGTAACGGTTTATCCCACAACTAGGGTAGCCAGTAGACATATTGCAAATAATCATCATGCAAGTTCATCACTGTTCTAAATTGAAGGTGTTCAAAGATATGTGATCTCTTTCGAATGGTTATCTGCGTTTTACAGAGTATGCGAAGACATGCAAAAAAGTGGGAAACCTATTCTTTGTCCACGGCACTTTATTACGTATCTACATTTTTAATAAAAAGATATTTGTTCGAACATTTTTTAAATTTATTAATGAAAAATATTTTTTATTAATGTTGCAATACAAATTTTAAATGTGGGTTTTATACAATCACCAATATCCTTTTATAAAATATACAAAATATATGCAATATTTACTATCTACATATCTATTAAAAAATAATGGATATTATTCTACAGTTGCCTGTCATATTAAAATATAATATGCAAAGTCAAACAACAGAAGTAATAATTATTCTATATCTGATAAGAAGAAATTGACAATAAGAAACCCTACAGCACACGCTTATATGGATTAATTAAACTACATAAACCTGATCTCCCTGCTAGACCCGTAGTTTCTTATGTCAGTGCACCAGCGGTAAACATCGCTTAATATCTTAATGAAGAAATTGTACGTTTAACTAATTTTCAATCAAAATATAGTGTTAAAAACTCAGTGGAGTTAACAAGTAAATTACATCATCTTTCACCACCCGAGAACTCACTACTTGTATCTTTTGATGTTAAGAATTTATTTACAAATATACCTGTAACAGATGTAATTGATATTCTTAGAGATAAATTAAGTTCTAAAAATGTTGATATTGATACAGCTACTAAAATTATAAATTTAACCAAACTTTGCATGGAACAGAATTATTTCAAGTTTGATGACAAGTTCTATAAAATTAATGACTCATTACCTATGGGCAATCAATTGTCGCCATTACTTAGTGAAATATACATGGATCACTTTGAAGAAATTCTGTTCTCATCAAAAAATCCATTGTTAAAATGTATATTTAAGTACCAAAGATATGTGGATGATATATTCTGTGTATGGACTGGCAGTAAGAGGCAATTAGATCTTTTCTTAACTTTCTTGAACTCTATTAATAAAAACTTACAATTTACATTAGAAATTGAAAAGGACAAAAAACTTTGTTTCTTAGATTTAAATATAAGTATTAATAATAGTAAATTCAAATTTGGGATTTATCCAGTGTCACATAAAATGGCCGCATTTAACTCTATGATCCACAGAATGTTGAATATACCCTTAGATAAGGATGAATTCAACAAAGAACTGAATGTAATTAAAAGTATTGCCCGGAACAATGGATACGATATTCACATAATTGATAAAATTTTATGTAAAAAACAAAAACACATCATGTTTAAAAATTACATTTATGCTCCATATTGCAAGGAAAATAATAATAAACCGTGGAGAAAAGTTTTATATTTAGGTAAAATCTCGCATATAGTAAATAAACATGTAAATAAAAATATTAAATGTGCATATTATACCAATAATAACATAATTAGATTACTTTTTAATCACAAGGATAGGGTAGATAATATAGATAATAGTGGGGTTTATTGTATTAGTTGTAAGGATTGTAATATGAAGTATATAGGCCAAACAAGTAGAGCAATTAAAACTCGCATTCAGGAACATAACAGGGCATTCAGGGGGTTATCCGGATACTCGGAGATTGCAGACCATTGTATACAACATGATCATTCTATTGACATGCAAGGTACTAAGGTCTTGCACTCCGAGTCTAAGATTAGCAAATTAAATGCCTTGGAGATTCTTGAAATCCATAAAAACAAGAACAATTTGGTGAATATCCAAATACCATATGCATCTCCTTTGTTGATATACCCATCTCCTTCCCTCTTATCAAACACCCTCAACTCCGCCCTTTCTCCCCCACCTTCAAACTCCCCCCCACCCTTAGTATAAGTTAGTAATAGAAAACATACTCACTAAATATGAACTTTAACTAATTAGTCCTCCTGATGATGCCAAGTAGAAGCCTTGGCGAAAACGTTTGAGGTGAATAAATTTAATTTGGAAATTATACAGTGTTTTTAAAATCATTTTAATTATAATGAATTTCCAAAGTGTTAACACAAAAACATTTGATTTATCAAACAACAGACAAAATGACATCAGATATTATAACAAACATGAGGACGTAATATCACCATAGATAATAATATTAGAGTCTGTTCATATTATATTTCTATGTATTTGTATTATTTAGGTTTGTTTCATGAGGTTTTACTCAGTAGAGTACTCGGCAGTGAATAAGATTTACTCAGTTGAGTACTCGGTAAGTAATAAGATTTATTCAGTGCAATACCCGATAAGTAATAAAATTTAATCAGTGGAGTACCTAGCAAAAATAGTTTGTCAGTTTAGTACCTACCCGGAAAAGAATATAATTTATTCAGTGCAGTACCTGACAAGAAATATAATTTACTCATTGTAGTACCAGACAAAGAATATGATTTACTCAGTGGAGTACCCGACAAAGAATAAGATTTACTTAGTGGAGTAGGTACCTAGCATTGAATAAGACTTTCATTATTTTTCGTCACTTTTCAACTGTCGTTTTGTAAAAAGCAAGTATTCGTAAAACGTCATGAATTCTAAGACATTTTAACTAACCAAATTTAATTTATATCATCCATTTCGAATGTCTGCGTTTTTATTGGCATAGCGCGGAAGGGTGAATTCCCCGTTTACGAGTATTATACGCAGTCAATCTACTGGCTATATATATATAATGAGTTACAATCCATTGGATTGGTCTGCAACGAGTTTGGTTTTTCTTCTCCATTCGTCTCTATTCTCAGCCAGTCTTTTCAGCTCTACGTATGAGCCACAGTTCATATCACTCTTCAGTTGGTCCATATATGCGTCTCTTGTTCGGCCTCTGCCATTTGTCCCATCGGTCTTACGAGTTGCCTACTGGCTACCCCCACTACTGGCTACCCCCACTTAAAGGAGGTGCCATGATTGTTGTATAAATAGAGATATAAAGATATTCTTGAGAAAAACCGAGTTTAACCTAGGATTTAATAATACTTGAAACTAGATACATGTACCTACTTACGTCATAGCATCGATTTAAATAAAATTATTGTAATAATTCAGCTTATTATTATTATATTATGAATTAATTAATAGTAATCTTATGGTAGTCACTGTCCAGGGAACAAGATTATTGCAATTAAAATAGAGAATTAATATAGGTACTAAGCGACAATTACAATTGAGACGGCAGCTACAAAAAGGACCCATAGGCCTATGGGTTCCTGAATCTGGGTTCGAAATAAATCGTGTCGTGTGGAATCCAATCCACCGACCACCTCAAAATGAATTCTAGTCTTTGCCCGTGTAATTCTTCATTGAGATATCTTGATTGCTAAGGCTAATATACCTTTTTTGGTTTGAAGGGTTCATATTAATTAGGTCTAATTTATTACTATTTATTGATGTGGCGTTAAAATTATGACAGTCTCTAAACATTATTATGAATATTTCGAGTCAAAAACGTAATAATTAACAATAAAAAATTGGCAAGATCCCTATCGAAACCTTGGTCGCGCGTATATATTTTTTAGTAGAATTAGTAAAGTTTTCGACTCCGATATTTCGTTTTTATTTCATTAACTATAGTTTCAATGTTGTTTTAGCAAACGCTTTTATTCTGTTAAAATACGTATTTTGTACATATTTTTCTAAATAAAAAAAATATATATTTAAATTATTTTACTTGGTTATTTGAAAATATAATTGAAAACTTTAATAAAAGCTGTATATCTTAAAACGAATTTGGCTTATGAGCACTTATTCTAGCCACAGCGGCAATAATTATCGTTATGCAATTGATGGCGTGCATCTTGAGATGCACTCGGTAATTCTAAGTGAATAACAAAATGACGTAACGTTGTGAAAAGCAAAATAACGTACTTAAGTATGTCATATTTGTGTCAAAGACGTTGTCGACAAGGTGTTATGTAAATGTCAAAAGACAAATAATTTTGTAATTGGAAATTGAGAAGTGAATCAAAAAAAATATTAAATCCCAACAGTTCGTCGGTAGTCTGGAGGTAAAGTCTCGGCCTCATCAATGAGGTTCGCGGCTCGATCCCAGGTGTCGGCGAACTCCCCACACTGAGAAAAATACTAACGAAATTTCACAACGAATCATTGGTACTTACTATCAGATTAGGACCAGAGATCGTACAAACGATTCATTAGTACGAATCTATAATATTAACTCTTCGCAAACAAGTTGTTGGTAAATTTACCAATGATTTGTTTGCGAAGAGTTAATATTATAGATTGATACCAATGAATCGTTTGTACGATCTCTGGTCATAATCTGATAGTACTGTACCAATGATTCGATTTGAGTATTTTTCTCAGTGCATTCACGACACAAGCTTTTAGCTTACTGTGAAAGGTGTTTAGGGTTGTATTTGAGTTTATAACAAAAATCCAGATACTTCATATTTAAAAAAAAGTAGGTCTATCTATCTATCTATCTATTCCCTCACGCCGTATCCCAAGTGGGGTAGGCAGAGAGAACGGAACGCCAATTAGATCTGTCCTTACATACTTCTTTCGCTTCCTCTACAGTCATACAATTTCTCATGCACGCACGTCGGTTTCTTTTACTCAAAACACGGCCGTCCTTGAGAATTTGATCTACATGTTCAAGCCATGTAGTTCTCGGACGCCCGCGCTTCCTCACACCCCTTCTTTCAGCCAAGTATATCCTCTTTGTCATTCTTTCCTCTTTCATTCGTTCCACATGACCAAACCATCTCAATTTATTTACACGCATTCTATCCACAACACTCCTCTTGCATCTACTCATTCTTCTAATATCCTCATTCCTCACTCTATCACGCAACGTTTTACCAACCATCCTCCTCAGCGATCTCATCTCCACAGCATTTATTCCACTTTCGTCCTTCTTCAACCATGTCCACGTTTCGCTTGCATACATAAGTGTCGGTACCAGGACGGTATTGTGCACTAGCAATTTTGCCATGTTCGATACATTGTCATTGCTGACAATGGGTCGAAGTGCACCGTTAATCCTAGCACCGGCTACTTTTCTTCTTTCGATATCCTTGTCACATCTTCCATCCCTCGCAAACAAACTAAAAAAGTAGGTACATATAAACAAAAAGAAGGCCAGCGTAACGCAGAGGTAACGCTCTTGCCTTTGAGTCACGAGGTGTTGAGTTCCATTCCCGGCCAAGGCAAAATGGGGGATGATCTTTTTCAAATTGTTCTGTGTCTGAGTGTAACATGTACAATGTACATATTGTGTTTAGTGTATTGTAAAGCTGTATCGTCGCGTTAGTAACCATTATACAAGATTCGTATCTAAATTTGGGACTAACTCTATCTGTGTGACTAATCAATTTATTATATGTTATGTTATAATTATGATCAATTTATTTACTTGCTTATTGGAATGGAAAAGATCTTTTTATGTTAATATTTGAGTGATCTGTACCAATTCGTCAAACATCGTGAATAAAATATTGAACACCTTTAATTCGGTGGTGATGTGTTATGTGAATGACTTATGGCACAGAAAAAATGACATATTTATTAATATCCAATTAATCCATAGAGATGCTGTTTTGGTATCGATAGATAAAAGAGTAAACATTTGTCGCTGAATTTGCAAATTTTCCAACAGAAATATACACAAGTAACTGTGTCAAAACAAATAAAACTTTTTTACTTAACTTGAGTTGGGGTAAACGTTAAAAATATTTTCGGCAAAAAAAAACATATTGTTACATTCTTTCTGTTTTACTTAGATCAGTAAATAAATCAAAATGATTGGCACACTACGTGAAAAATTTCGATAAGCCTTCGAAAAATATACCAACCGCGTAATTGACTACGTAATTGAAAACCGCATGTGCAGATGACTGTCAATAGAATAAGAAAACTTTTTTATATTTTTTATAGACTTCGAGATATTATGAATAAAGCCCAATTGAAGAGTGTATACTTCTCCTTAGTACAGTCGGTTTTACAGTACGGTATAATAGCTTGGGGAGGTGCGTATAAAAACAGCCTATATTCCTTGGGAGTTTGTCAACGTAGTATAATAAAAATAATTCTCAAGAAGCCTATGGACTATTCAACCGTTAGACTGTTTGAAGAGTTTGCTGTTCCATCCATAGAAAGCATATACAAAAGAAAAGCAGTATGCCAGGTGTGTAAGGAGTATTTTGTACGCGCAATTCATCCAACAAATAGTATTAGTGAATGTTCGAGGTCAGGAAGACGAATAAAAGTTCCTGCAAAAAAAACTACTTCCGGACAGCACCACTATACTTATCTTGGGGTTGGATTGTATAACAATTTGAAAGGAGAATATAAGTTTAAAACAGCAGATAAGCTTTCGAATTTTAGGTATAATCTGAAAAAGGTATTTAGGTGAAAATAACTGAGTGTATTCTCGTTTTATTGATTTTTATTTTTTGTTTTGTTTTTTTTACATGTAACTCTATTGTTATTAACTTTAGGTTGGATATTGTATACCTAGTTGTGTATGTTTTGTTGCTGAATTTAAGATTTAAGAATTACCCTTTATCCTTCAAAGCACGAGCTCTGCTCAATTTTGAAGGAACAAATAAAAGAAAAATATATGTTTTTATTATTATTTTGTATTGATTGATTATTGTTTTAAGTGTATATTTTTTACTGAATAAATATATTTGAATTTGAATTGTTTTCATGTATTAAATAGGTAGGTACATAATATATTAGGTATTTGTTTTTTTTTTATTCAGGCAATTCGCCTGTCACTCTGATTGACATTTAAACAAATTTCGAAAATGGAACGAGTACCGTTCTATATATGAAAAAAATATTTGATTGATGTAACAAGTATAATAACAATATGTCGACCACAAATCCCCTTCTGAATTGTGACAAATCACACCACGCAGGCATTTGCGGGTTAAACAGAAATGGCGGAAATGAAAGTGTGGGGGTTAAGTGTTACTATTGATCAGTGGCGGATTTAAGTTTTTGTATCGGGCATGCTGTTGTTATGAAAATGTTTTTATTTTATTCATCGTTCATAACATCACGGTATTTTCCATAAGTGAGATAGTTAAGACATTCAAGATGGGTGGCACACGTCATTATCGCTGAACTGAAGATTGATCAATGAAGACGAAAAAAAGATAGGGAGAATTAGGAGTACTCTGCCGGAGATTTCACGGAAATGTTTGTTATTTTATTAATTTATACGGTCTTTTTAGACATCTTTTTTCACATTTGGTATTAGAATTTAAGATAATCCTCAACGCCTACTAAAACTTTCACTTCCCCGTCTCCAAATTTTCAATTTGATTTAGAAATTTGATATATTTCACAATCTCATTATATTCGTATACAACTTCAGATAAACATTACACATTTCTACCCCCTCCAATTCAGTATAGAAATTTAAGAAAATTCTCGATTTTAAATCTTTGGATAAATAAATTTAAAAATCAACTGCCAGTATAATTTAGAATCAAGATGCATGCAATTCTTTAGATATGCGTTGATATTGTGCATGATTATCTCTGTTTTGGCTTAGCGTGATTGTTTCTATAAATATAAAAAAAAATGTACGAAAAGTAGCATTGCAGGCATGGGTTGCTTTTTTGCATTTATCGATAGCCCGCTACTGCTATTGATGTACCTATGTATACTAGAATAAGGTACTGCCCACATCAAGCGGATTCACGTTGATTTAGTAACGATAATAATAACATGATTTCATTCATAAACAGGTACAAGTAATGAAAGTGATATTTATATTAAACAGACTCCCACTCTTTTGAACACACTCGTAAATTAAACCAGTTCTTGAGTCCTGTAGAAGATTGCAGTTACAATTTGCAATTCGAAGTTTTTTTATACATTTTTTTCACAGAAGATTCTGGGTTTGAAATAAGTCCAAGTACCGTTCACTCCCAAACACCTCCACACTTAGCAATATGCTTGTACTGTGAATGGTAAGTGAATTGGCATATTTTTTTGCATTCATTCATGCATTCCTAAAAAAAATGAAGTTTACATATAATGTATGTGTGCCATGTACAACATACCTACCTAGTTAATACCTATAACAATAGGTTGCCTACCGATCTATGCACTTGCCTCGTAAGCGAGGAGTCGTGAGTTCGATTCTTGGAGTGACTGCTCGTTTCCGAAATTACATTGATTGGAAGGATTAATCTGGAGTGGTTTAAAATAAAAATGTGATAAATTTAATACCGCATTTCTGGGAGTTGTCGTGATAATGTGGAAATATGCGAATGTTTTTTCTTTTAAAAACCGTTAGATATGTCGTCGAGTTAAATCGATGTAAGTACCTTTAAATAAAATATAGACGTCACGTACTTCTAATCTACAGATTCGATATTTGAAAAATTGGGTCAGAACGTTCGATCCATAGACGATACAACAATAATAATCTAAATTTGTTCTCTACAGTTTAAAAAATATCACGATACAAAACGATTCATGAATTTTGAATTTAGAACTTTTCGTTTTAGCCAATGGTCATATGGTGGTAACTTTAATTTTCGATACAATCACGAAATTATAATTTTAATGACTTTTCGGTAAGGCTTGCTTTAAGGCTACAAAATAACTTCTCGAGTATTTTTCAGAGTTACTATAATTTGATTAATAAAAAAATTAAATAACTATACCAAAAATTTATATCATCTTTTTCAATATTATTTTTTTCAGAGTTATTATAATTGGATCCAAAGCGTAGTATATAAAATTTAGAACAAGGAAAAACCATAGATAATATTTTTTTAAAACTGAACTATATTTGAATATGTTTTTTTTCTTTTTTATTACAATATGGCTGTTGATAACACACATTATTGTGATTGCTTATGTAGTCAGGGTCATGCAGATAGGGAAAAACTTATCTTAGAATAGTAAAGATAAAAAGAATTGAATTTTTCTTCGGTAAACATTAGATTAGAGTTTTATGAAACACACTTATTGTTATTTCTTAACGATTCGATGATATATTTACGATTTCATTTTGAAATAATTTATTATTTGACATTTGGCATCCTGATTAAACAAACACTCGGTCGATAAAAATAATAAACGAAGTTTTATTTCTTTAAATTAAAACATGTAGATCTATGAGTTTATAAACCATAATATAGCCCAAATACTTTCATTGTACACAGTATGCTTGTGTCGTAGTGGTGGAGTAGGTCGGCAGCAGAAGGAATTGAACCAGGGATCTCTCGTTTGAATGGCCGTGACTATACCATCATAAGTTGGATAGCCAGCATAACGAATGCATGTAATAAACATCGAGGTCGTCTTCTCCATGTCAATTATAAACACCGAGAATGGGTGACAAGCCTCATCTCTGAATTAAAGATGTTAAATGTCTTATATAAGATGTTGTACCAATACCTGCCTCTTACAGAACACTCGAAAACTTACAGAAAAGATTGAGGGGCCTATTCAATTCTGGGAATTCTACGATAATCATTTATTATTATACCCAAATGTAGACATTTGTCAGTTCTTAAACAATAAATTTTGTCTTCCTACTTTTTTAATAGCATTTTGCACAATTTTGTTCGATTGTTTAAAAAATTAGGTGCTCAATAAATTTTGTTTTGCCTTGAAATCACAATTATCTTGTCGTTTCGTAATTTATTTCATTAATCTAAAACAATGTATTGACAGCATCATTGACAATTAATTAATCGTTCCGTTCTGACATCAATTGTATTCGGAACGTTTTTTTAAATTATCAATTTCGGCGATGATGCAATTCAATAATAATAATGATTGAGGAACGAGTTCGTATTTCAAAATATTTGGACTTCAATCGATAAATACAATACACACACATACACGTTCATAGACAAAATTAAAACAAAACACATGAGAAACTGTTCACAATCAAATTGAATCATCAAAACAAAAATAACACAACATGTACAATAGAATTTTATAATGTTTTGAATTATTTAAATACTAACGAATGAATGAGGAATTATCAAAATAACACGTAAAACAACCGCATTCAAATCTTCTTCGAACACAACTAATATTAACAACAAACTATGATATTCGATATTTGAATCGAGTATAGGTACTAATTTGAAAACGTAAGAATAACAATTTTACGACACCAACGACGTCGTTCCATCGATTGCGTTTGACAGATATTTAAAAAAAATAGAATAATACCGGTTTCCCGCCTTCGCGTTTGCGCGTGAGAATTAAAAATGGCTGCCACATATGATAGTAGTAAGAAACAGCTATAATTTAGATTTTCTTTTCGTTTGTTTGTTTACAAGTGCGCGGGCGGATGTTTTATTTTGAATTTATTATATTACTTATTGTTTCGTGTATGAGCGATGTACGTAGATGTTCACTGCGCACGATATCTCGGTACAAACTAAACAGCTTCTCTCATTCTAAGTCTCTGAGTTTAAACTTCATGGCATCGATAATATCAGAATATATACACAAAGTATAAAACTATACATTACTATTATTATTATTAGCTATGTACACTCTCAACTCCGCTAGCAAACATTCTGAGTACATAATAAAACATTAATATATGTGTGTATTAACAATGTACATACTCATTATATACCTAACCACTCTGGGTCACAGGTTAAAGAATATTGTTGTAGTGCGAAAATTTAACACTAGCGGCGCAAAAATCGCAGAACAACTAAACCATTATTTTTTAAATTAAATTTCCCAGCCGATTAAGCACTTGCACTTATACTCACAAAATAAAAAGATAGGTATATATTTTTAGTCCTTCGTGTCTCGATGTATGTAATAGAATAATCATTCGCAAAGCGATTAATTCTACGGTTCCATACTATGATGAAAAGTTTGGATGACCACGTAGATCAATTTCTCAAGGACAGCCGCGTGTTGAGTAAGAGAAATTGGCGTGTATAATTAGCAACTGGATGAGTGTGGAGGATGCGAAAGATGTATATAAAGACATATCGATAATAAACATGCAAGCTATCCTCTTTGTAACAACAGTATGCATATCTCAAAACTGAATCTAAGATGTAAAACACCTGCCCTTAACAGGACACTCGAAAACTTACAGAAAATAGAGGGAGAACTATGGCGCGCCCACTCAATATTTTAACGAAAAATCAAATTAATTATCAATAGATATCTGTATTTAATTTTCAGACCAACAGATTTAAAGGTTTCTAGAATATTTGTCGAGTATTTATTTATCCAAAGAATGATTCTTAGTCAAAACAAATTTCTATACAAATAAATAATAATATATTATTAAAGGCTTTACATATACTTTATTACGAATTACCCGAGTTTCGACATGCAATGTCTTTGCAATATATTATTATTTATTTGTATATAATGGAGTTTTACGAAATAAATATCAAAAAAATTCAATATTCAAAAACAAATTTCGTTTCATTATCATTCAAGATGTTCTTCACAATATGGTCCTAAAAACGATGTCGAAGAAGTACCCATGAGGTGGTTTTAGCCTCCTCAGGCAGCCAATTGGAGCCCGTCTGTGAAGATTAAAAGTTTAGCTAAGAATAATTACTGATAATTTTAAAACATCTAAGGGTAATTCGCACATATGGAGCTAGTCCCAAACTCAGATTTCTTGAGTATGAGTTACTAACGCGATGATACAGATATTATATAATGCACTAAGCATGAAACACTAAGACCCAGAAAAAGATCATTCTTCATTTTGCCTTTAGGACAAATTAGTAGGGCTGGTAAGAGTTCTCCATCTTCTGAGAAACCGGGTACGGGAGGGAGCCTTCTTTAATAAATATTTACTATTATCTGTCCCAACAAGACACAACACAACACTATGACCATTTTCTCTGCGCTATTAATGCGGAAATGCTTAATTCAAAAGATAATTACGTGTCATCCTGACCTAGATAAATAAAAAAAAACGCACTAATAGTCGTTAATGCTTATGGGTGCTCTTCGCCATTGCATTGTACTGGATGACTGAATGTGACCGATGTTAAATATGATAATGTATGGAATACTAGGCAATGCGACAGCACGCCAAATAAATTAGTAAACAAAACGTTATTGCAGAGACATGGGCGGTGCGTGATGAACTCATTATTAAGGAACTTTAAATGGTATATGTAACTGTCTTAAAATAAACAAAAAAGACAGTTAATTAATCATAGACAGTAGGTTATAAATCTATAAATCTATATTTGAAGAGCTGGTAAACGTTACCAAAAAATTAACATCATTAATCCTTATAGACAAAATTAACCTTGTTAACCCTTAAAAAAACTCGTTAAAATTAGCTTTGTTAATCCATAAGGACAATACTTACCTCGTCAATCGTTATTTTTACTTAGTTTTTGATGAAATAACGCAAATTACAGTTAATGGTTACAGTTAGGTACATATTTTCAAAGATTAGTTACCAACATTTAATTCTTATTGACAAACTGAACCTCGTTAAGCCTTACCAAATTCGACAAAATTAGCTTTTTTAATCCATAAGGACAATATTAACCTTATTAATCGTCATTTTATTTAGTTTTAAATAAAAATGACGTTAAAAATTAGTGAATTATCGCAAATTATGACTTATGTTATTAAATGAAAGCTTTTTTAGCGGAAGTCCTTCCACGATCTTTGAGTTTCAATTTGTGATTAAATTTTTATATTTGTACTCAATTAAGTAAATCTTTTTTGTTGTCTACATATATGTATGTATTTTTTTCTATGTCCATGTGTGTATGTATATATGCTTATTTTATAATCATTGCTTTTTTGTATGACTTTCCTTTTGGTTTTTTTATGGTTAGTTGGAAGAGATAGCGCCTCTGCGATAAGCTCGCCCTCTGTATATTGATAATATCTTATTTTAATGCATTTTTCTATAAAATTGTATGTATTTGTAATCAATGTTCAGTAAAGAATGAAAAAATAAATAATTAAATTTACTTGAAAGAAATCGTGTTTTTGCGATAGGCTCACCCTATGTTTACTGATTGTAGAATAAATAATATAATATTCCATGCAATCAATGCACAATAAATAAGTTAATAAATAAATAATTTCACCCTTAAAATAATATTGTAACGATACATGACGCCTTACTTTAACTAGTGAGTACATATAATATTATTGTGTGAAGTTAATTGTAGGTGCCGCACATTGAGTATGTACATATTATGTACACTATTACTTTGTATTATTATATTTTATTACGCACATACTTACAATCTGTTATGTGATTCAGATCAGATGTGAATGGAAACCTACAATATAATGTATAGATATCTATGTAGGATATACAAACAGCTGAGCGTAATTAGTACCTATAAGTTTTGAAAATAAACAAATTGAAATGGATGATTGTCTTTTCATATATACTCTTCATACTACGAGTAGAATCTTAGAACTAAGAACTTTGAAAGCTGTGAAAACGGGCAGAAGATCGATGGGTAACTTCAGCAGGCAAAACGTCTTAAATTAAGTCGCTGTCAAATATTTATTTGTATATAGAGTTCGTCGATAGTCTGGAGGTAGGGTCTCGGCCTCATTAACACGAGGTTTACGGTTCGATCCCAGGTGCCGGCAAACTCCCCTATTCCAAACGACACAAGCTTTTAGCTTACTGTGAAACGTGTATAAGGTTGTATTTGAGTTTAGGTATAACAAAAACTCAGATACATCTTTAAAAAAATAATAATTTAATGACCTGTTTTTCAGAGCCAAGAGATTACGTCTAGATGTAATAATCTTCCAAGACGAAAAAGATCTATCGATTGCCCTACTCGAAGATGCTCGCTTCCAATCTGTGCTTCGAAGAGAAACGTAAGAAGATAAAATAGAATGAAAATGATGATAACCTAGAATCTTTGCAAAGAGTGCATTCTCCTGATTATTCAACAACATATGCATTACGTACAATGTTAACACAAAATTATATACTTTACGTCTATTTTATGTATTCGGCATTCTCTATAACTGAGACATAACACATGGCCCAAATGTTTATTTTATTTTATATTTTATCTTTCATATGAAAATAAATGTCATAATTATTTATTTTATGTACCTACTAGTGTGGTTTACTCGGTTTCCCCCAAGAAACTAATATCGAATTGACTACCTTACATTTGCAAAAAGCGTACGTAAGTATTTTGATAAAAAATATCAAAATTATGGAGAAAATAATTTAAAAGTTGGTAACACTATTATGCTAATATTTTCGACGATATATCGGTGTTTAATTTAAAATATTTTTGATTTAATTTTACAAAGTAGCCTTTATTTCATAATTAGTGTTTGAAATATACAATTCAGCGATGAAACATGTCACCCATCTTGATACGGATTTTGAAAAAGACATTTCCAGCATTTGCCTTTTAGCGATATCGGGGAAACCACAAAAACCCATTTTAGAGATGAGCATTATTTTTTTCGAGAGGTAGGCGTTCCTCTAAAAGTTAGAATACATAAAATTGAAATGTGAATCTACTTGACATAATAGAGCTCTTGAAAGTCGGCTCGCATCCAATAAAATCATAGTGGATATACTAAAGAAATGTTTAATTTAACATGAATTCCCACTAAGAACTTAATTATTTTTTGTGTCTTATCTAGTTACGGTGTTTACAGAACACATAATTTAAACATACATTCAAACAAACGCACTAGAATAATGTTTATGTCATGATTTTCTTGTTATTTTGTGTAATATGATTTTTTTTATCTCGTTGCATTAATAAATAATTCGTCGTGCATCATTCTTATCGATAATTATCGTTTTTTCATATTATATTACAATATTATCTTATTTATTTATCAGTTACGTAGGTGTGAACATGCTATCTGTCAAATAAAAAACACGTCTTTGTCGCATATACGAGTATTTTACGTAAGCGGGCGTTAAGATTTTTGTTAATTTATATATTTTCCGTGGAGCAACCGGCAAAGAATTGGTCTCCAAATCTTTACTGTTAAGTCTTCGAGAGTCCTGTTAAAGAAAAGTGTTTGAAACAATGTAGACATTTTACATCTTAAATTCAGCGGTACTGACAGACTAGAGAAAGTTGAAAGATAAATAAATTGTCAGTAAATAACACATAATAAACATGCGGTTTATCCCCTCCATGTCAATAAAAAATAAGACATTCAGGATGGGTGGCATGCCTCATCACTGAGTTGTAGATAGGGTTGCCAGATGATAATTTGATAAAGGAGGACAGATGGGTCTAAAAAGGAGGATTTTCTGTGAAAAAGGAGGACATTAGAAATTAAACGATTTTTTATATTGTTTTAATTTATATTAATCATATTTAGCTGAGCTGCCAATTTTGGAAAGAAGTTTTGGTTTTTTAACAAATAATTATAAAAATCTTTACATGTCATGTTTTTGAAGTTGTATTGAGTAAGAATTAAAGATTTAACTGACTTCACACTCAGTCTATTCCTCTCTTTGCTCCACTGAGTATTAATCAGTGAAAAAACTCTTTCCACATTTGCGTTATGTGCGCTTATACAAAAATAAAACTCGCAGAACTCGATGTTTAGCAAAAAGGAGGACTTACAGTTGGTAAGGGAGGACAAAACATAAAAAAGGAGGACATGTCCTCCTTTTGGATACCATCTGGCAACCCTAGTTGTAGATGTTAATTGTCTCATGCGTTTTACGAACAGGACACTGGAAATATACGAAAAAAGGTGAGGGATCTATTATAATTTACCGTGGACTTTACGGGAGTCTTGTTATATGTTGTTGTAGAATCAAAGATAACATCACTCATACAATTAATGCAGATCGAGCTGGTCCCAAATTCAGATATAAATCTCGTATTATTGGTAATATCGCGACGATATTCATATAAACTATATACCTACAATGCACTAAATACATTTACTTGTAACACCCAGACCCAGGACATGTGATGTTGAATGAATACCGAACTCTCTTCAAGTACATAATAACATCTACCTTCCATCCTTTAAACATGTATGTAATATGTATGTGTTTTTATAAGTATCTATATAATGTAGGTATAGGTACACTGCGGTTTAAGATTGTCCAAGAAGACTCATCGTTCACACGACACAATTGTACAATGAAAAAATTAATCATTTATTAATCATCAGTAAATGAATGAAAAATGAATGAGTACTACACATTCTGTTACTCATCATAAACAATGATTTTCAAACAACTACTAAATTAACACGGCATATTATCCCACAAGTGAGCCATCCAGTAGACCAGCCGTACGTGATAAACATGCAAGCTGCCCTCTATATGTCAACTAAAAAAATAAGACATTTAGGATGGGTGGCAAACCACATCGCTGAATTTAAGATGTAAAGTTTATATTTCTTTCGAACACCAGCTGTCTTTTACATAATATGACACTCTAGACCAGGGATGTTGCGAATATTCGCATCCGCATCCGCAAATGCGGAGCTTCCGCATGTATTTGGACATCTGCATTCGCATCCGCAATAATCGATGCGGATGTTCATGCGGATGTAAGACAATTTGCGACAAGAAAGAAATGAGGCGGGGCCGGCGAATGGCGCGTGCCGTTTGCACTTGACATTAACCAATGGGAACGAAAATAATGGTGACAGATCCGACGCATTTTTATTTTTGCCGGTTTTATTTTATTTTTGCAAATAACAAAGAAGAAAAAAAATATTTCTACAAAAAATCCATAATATTATTGTAGCAAAAATTTCGTCACATATTTGACAGTGAGGCCTACCAACTAAGATAGTTCCTACTTTTTTTTCTATAACATCTTAAACATCCGCATTCGCATCCGCGGATGTGAGCCTTCAAAAATCCGCATCCGCATTCACATCCGCGGATGTGTAAAAATTGACATCCGCAACATCCCTGCTCTAGACTAACGGGAAAGAGTGTGACACCATATCTTTGGCGGATGATTCACGGAGCAAACATTGTTTTAATCGGCAAATTGCCTTTATTTTTTACACTGGCGAAAACCCACCATTTGCCACCCTTCATGAATGTCTCGTCATTTAAAATTTATTAAAAAAAATAGAAAATTTAAAAAGAAGATTTAGGTGTCTTCGAATTAGGAATTTGATAAAAACTAAAAATGTCATTTCTATACATTAAGAAAAAACATAAACCTATTTAATTCCAAAAAAATAATATTAAATTAAATTATTATTAAATTAAATAAAAAAAATAAAAAAAATAAAAAAAAAAACATTCCGGTACCGGGAATCGAACCCGAGCCTCCTGGGTGAGAGCCAGGTATCCTAGCCACTAGACCATACCGGAGATGCGAGACCGTTCCGAAATAATTATATTTAAAGTCAAATATTATCTTGTACATACTATTTCCCGCTATATTGATAACTCCTACACAAATACAGATAAGTGCTAAATAAATTTAACAAGAAAACTGTAATTGAATATTTTTTATTTGAATAAAGATTTATAACGCGATTTATGACGTAATTTATCATGAACTAGCCTTAATTTACATAGTCAAGTTAAGTAAAATTGATTGAAAGAGTTCGAAAAGTGACTGAGACGAATGTATGGGATGTGCAAGGTGCCTTTCAGAGTGGTAGAGGGTGTGTGGACCAGATCTTCTCCTTGCGAATGGTGACAGAGAAGCTCCTGGAGAAACACCAGAAGCTTTTCTGCGCGTTTGTTGATATAGAAAAGGCTTATGATAGAGTAGATCGTGAGAAAATGTGGCAAGTACTATCAATGTGTGGGGTGGGTAGTCGGCTAATTCGCGCCATTGCGTCCCTATATACAGGAAGTTCTGCGTGTGTTAGAGTGAACAATAACCTGTCGGAATGGTTCACATTGACAAAAGGAGTAAAATAAGGGTGCGTGATGTCGCCATGGCTTTTTAACCTATACATTGATCATTGTATTCGTCCATTGAAAGAACTGAATGTAGGTGTTGATATGAATGGGATGAATGTAAGAGCGTTAATGTTTGCCGATGATTTGGTATTGATGGCTGAAAGTGAAAGTGATCTACAGCGAATGATGACGTGTGTGTATGAAAATTGTGCGATTAATGGATTGAGAATGAATGCAAAAAAGACAAAAATCATGGTGTTTGAAAGAGGAAGTGAGAGAACAGTATGCCAGGTAATGATTGACAACGAAGTGTTAGAGCAAGTTGACGAATGTGTGTACTTAGGTAGTTTGTTCACGAGAGATGGGAAGTGTGAAAGCGATATTGAAAGGAGAAAAGTTGCTGGCAATAAGGTAAATGGTGCAATCCGACCAATAATTGCAAATAGAAACATATCCACTACAGCTAAAAGGTTGGTGCACTCTGCTATCTTAGTGCCAACACTTATGTATGCAAGTGAGACGTGGACATGGTTAAAAAAGGATGAAAGTGGCATAAATGCAGTGGAAATGAGATCGTTGAGAAGGATGTGTGGCAAGAGTCTGAGAGATCGTGTGCGTAACAGTGATATACGAAAGGAATGTGGAATGAAAGTTGGTGTAATAACAAAGATCAATGTAAATAAGTTAAGATGGTTTGGGCACGTGGAAAGAATGAATGAGGACAGAATGACTAAGAAGATATATTTGGCTGAGAGGAATGGTGCTCGGAGACGCGGACGTCCGAGGATTAAATGGCAAGACCATTTAAATCAAATCCTACAGGACGGTCACGTGTTGAGCACATTGAACAGGAGAGCATGCATGAGGAATTGTATGACAGTGACGGAAGCGAAAGATGTATGCAAGGATAGAAGGAAGTGGCGCTCGATCCTTTCTGCCTACCCCGCGAGGGAAGCGGCGTGATGGTATGTATGTATGTATGTATGGATTAAGTAAAATTTGTTTTTACATCTAGTAAACGTAAAATATCACTAAGTATATAAAACTTTGAACATCTAGAATTCAGAAATGAGGTATGGTACTCAAACTTTTATCGCCACGGAGAGGATGACATGTTTATTTCATGCAGTCGGTCCACTGGCATTTTGAGAAAGCCTATTATAATGAATCTCGGTTTGAAGGATCTTGTGGTGAATAGGCAACCCCGAATTGGTATTGTTGTGATCAGTTGGTGATGACGTCAGATGTTAGATTCCACAGCTAATTATTTGTGATATCATCACAATTTTTTTTTTTAAAAAAGATATATCTGGGTTTTGTTATAAACCCAAATACAACCTTATACACCTTTCACAGTAAGCTAAAAGCTTGTGTCGTGAAAGGGGAGTTTGTCGGCACCTGGTATCGAACCCCGGACCTCAAATTATTCTTATCATTCGGATTTTCACCGCCCAGCTGGCCACACGTACTTTTAAGTGCTCTTATCTTTTCTATAACTTTATTGTAACAATTTAATGTAATATTTCTTTTATCTTATTTCAATTTAAAGTTTCTTTGAGTTTTACAAGAACGCGAGTTTCATTTGTAGAATATTGGTAAGTAAACCAATCTTAAAAGTTGATATTTTCAACCGACGGTACTTGGTGGAAATTCATGTTGAATTAATTAAAATAAAACACTATAAAAACATAACATTATATCAAGCAGATTCATATTTTATGTATACCTACTAACTATCAGAGGAAGGCTACCTACCTCTTAAAAAAATAATGCTCATCTCTGATATGGGTTTTTGTGGTTTCCCCAATATCGTTAAAAGGCAAATGCTGGCGATGTTTTTCTTAAAATCCGTCCACAACGGTACTCTATTTCAATCGTTTGTTACCACTGTCTTAACTACCTCTTTTGTTTTGCTACCCAATGACATACTATATATATTTGTTACCAACCTGTAATTTCTTTACTTTTCGCCAGCCTGATGATGAGAGCGGAAGCTCTTGAAAGCCGGCTCGCGTCCAATAAAAAGTCACCGTGGATATACCTACTACAAATAAGTGTTTTATTTTAATTAATTAAACCAATCTTCCTTATCAGAATCCTTCCTTATCACAAATCATCTTTATAAGAATCTCTCACTAAGAAACTTCTATCTTGTAAGTAGAGGATTGTCTAACATAAGGCAATCCGGCAAATCTACTTCAATCTCTCTATTTTAAAATATAATATGCGGTTCTTTATTATATACACGATATCAGGAGCAAAACATAAGGAATAAGAAGAATTTATGTTTAAGGGGTTTCAAAAAAATTGTTTCAGGGATGAACGTCGAAAAGGAAATAGAAAATAAATTTGAAAGAAAAAAGTAGATATGTACCTACCTTGATTATAATATGTGATTGCCTCAAGATCAATAAAGTTCAAATTGAAGTTTGAAAACATGAGAACTCAAACTCCTCTTACGAACGGAAGGAAGTATTCTATATAAGTTCCATTGTATTCCATTTTAAGATGACCGATTGTAAGGTTCCTATATCTTTTAGATTAATTGTGCACGCATTATGTTGGATGATGGCTGAGCTTTGAAAGATTTACCATTTTTCTGTACTTTATATATGTAGTCATTGTCTGTTTTGGGCTAGTAATAAATAAATAAACTTTACTTAAAGACAAAAAATTATAACTATTTGATACAGTAGGTACTCGAAAAACATCCGTGTATCTTTATAATATTAGTATGACGTCATATCTTTCACGAGTGAAAAGAGTTAAAAAATTGTACTCGTTCCAATTTTCCGCTAAAAGATTGATTTGACAAATAATCCAGATTCCTGTACAAATTTAGGTCACAGAGTGTTCTTGGCAGCGGACTGCAGATGGCTCTATGCAGTAAGAAGTTATATTTTTTTTATATAAATAGGTATGTATAAACCTGATATTTTATTAAATTTATCGTTGAGTTGTTATAACGACTTCTGGAGTCTTTTTGCAATTTCTGCAGTTTTTTTTAAGTTATCACTTTAGTTTTTTTCAATATCACGGAAAAATTAATGAGAAAATTCACGAGTTATTCGATCAACTGAAAAATGCATCGAATTGTCCGATTGATGTTCTAATGTTTATCGATCCATTCGATCAAAAACAATCCGAGCATACGACTAGTCGATTCTAAAAATTCAATTAAAGTAAATATCCTCAGATTATAAAAATTATGATGCATTGAACTTAAAATTTTCATATTAAAGTAAATCATAAACAATGAATGTAAAAAAATCTACGAGAAACGAGATTTAGCATTTTTTAGTGGAAAAAAAAACATTTGTTTTTTAACTTAATAAATTTCAATAAATTTAGGCCACTTATCACGCATAAGACATTTAAAATCTTCTATAGTGATGAGGTCACCCATTCTGAATGTCTAAACTGTTATTGCCACAAAGATAATATATTGCATGTTTATTACGTGCCGTTGGTCCTCTGGCTGCCGCACCAGGGGAAAATGCCATGATGATATGCATGAATTGACGAATGCATCAAATATTCGATCAAACAAATATTGAACTTAGGTATCTCGAATCATTCAGTCGTGTAAATTCGAGCTTACCTCGAGTCATTTCATCAAATAAATTCCTCCTTTACACGAGACTTGTCTCTATAAGGAGGATGTTTAGATTTTAGTTTATATAAAATAGTATATGTATTGTTTGCAGAGATGTGCAAAATACTTTCAAAAAAGTATTTAAATACAAAATACAAATACTTTTGAATTTTTGTATTTCAAATACAAAATACTAAATAGTCGAACAAGGTGTAAGACAAAAGTATTTAATATTTAAACCATTGATGAATGAAAGAGAAATTAAAAACTGGGCAAAAGTATACATAAATGGAGAAAGGGTTGACATGATTCGATATAGCATTGCTTGCAGACAATTGATGAATGCCATTGATGAATGAAATACTGGACAAGAGTATACATAAATGGAGAAAGGGTTGACATGATTCGATATAGCATTGCTTGCAGACAATTGATGAATGAAAAACTGGACAAGAGTATACATAAATGGAGAAAGGGTTGACATGATTCGATATAGCATTGCTTGCAGACAATTGATGAATGAAAAACTGGACAAGAGTATACATAAATGGAGAAAGGGTTGACATGATTCGATATAGCATTGCTTGCAGACAATTGATGAATGTCATTGATGAATGAAAAACTGGACAAGAGTATACATAAATGGAGAAAGGGTTGACATGATTCGATATATCATTGCTTGCAGACAATGAGGATGAGCCTTAGGAAGAACTGTCAAAATAGAAAAAAAATTAATTAAGTCATGACAAAATGTACGGTTGTTAGAAGAGATAAGCCGAAAATTGTCATAAATGGATTGAGTATCATCAAGCATGTAAGAGAATTCCTGACTTGGGCTGCCAAATAAATCAGAATGGATAATCCAAATCTGAAATCGTATGGACTACTGTAACATCATACATACAGTATACAGGACTGCTCCAGACTCTTCCTTATCGTCTTCAGATGGTTTTTAGTGTTGCCTCCGGATCATTTACAGAGAGAATAAGAGCTACCACATAACTTCACTACTAAGAAGTCTACACTAACTGAGAGTCCTAGAGATACTGGTGTTTAAACTGTGTCTCACTGTCCACAAGGCAGCACACTACCCACTGAGCTGTTCCGCTGACGAAAATGTGTGGCGAAGGCTGTGCTCAGCTTCTTAAACTCGTTGAACTCAAAAGGGCAAATACCTCTAAATTTGCAGAAAGAAGAAACAAAGTCGCAGCGTCATCTGCCTGGAATAGATTGCCTTCAGACAAAATTGAAAATGCTACCATTCAGGAGAAATCACAGCGCCCTTGAAATGGCCATGGATCGTTAAACGGCGTCATGTATAATTTGTTCAATCATCATTATTATGTGTGTATATCTCAAACATGGAGTACTCTAATGGAAACGTTGTATTTGTAATTCAACAAATCGGTAAAAAAGCTTGCGTACGCGCATATCAATTAATGGCAGAATTTTGTTTCAAACAATAAAAAGGTATTTTGTAAAAGTATTTTGTGTAAAATACAAAATACTCAAAAAAAGTATTTCAAATAAAATACAAAATACTTTTTACAAAAAGGTATTTGAAATACAAAATACAAATACGTATTTTGTATTTGTATTTTAAATACTTTTATTTGAAATACGTCACATCTCTGATTGTTTGTTATGTTCAATAAAATAAATAAAAAAATAGAAGTAAATAAATAAAAATTCGATAGCGTCGATCTACTCGATCAAATAAATTCGAGCGAGTGTCAAGCCATTCGATCAGAAAAAAATGTCAACCGCGCTTATGTACTCTGTTGGTTCAAACTACCTACAAACTTTGGTCTCTCTACTTAATTATGAATCATAAAAACGGAAACTAGAACCGAATACCTATAACAACGGAACGGGAAACGTTTTCTCTGAATTATTTGGATTCGTGCCAACGATGAAATTATGTGTATGTCGCAGTCATTTTGAAGAAACCATCCGTTCACATAAAACGGGCGTTTTTCTAAAAAAAAAATATTTAGTTTATTATTATGGCGTTTTACAATTTGTCTATGCAATTTACAAAATGACTAGTCAAATTGTGAAAGATTAGTTACATTGCTCAACAACATCAAGATGTCCCGTAAAATGTTATAAAGTTTCACTTTAAACCTTCTTTTATTGACTAACAAAAAATAACTGTAGAAGGTGAAATTACGTATCTATTGTCACTAGCAAATTGCTTTTTCATAACAAGGAGGTGCAAAGTGATTCTCACTTATTGCAATGCCCGCTGATGAGGAATGCATGTAATGAGAGTGACCTGATGATGGCGAGTGACAAGGCGATATACGTCGCTGCATACTGGAGTGGCAAGGTCTAAAGTTCGGACCCAAAAAGTAAGTAAGTATACCAAACTATGAAATTATCACAAGCAGTTGCTTCACTGGCTACCGCTATGTGGAAGGCAGCGTGATGGTATAGATAAACAGATATTATAAAATATGTAAAGAAACGAAAATCAGAACTTAAAAAATTAAATTAATATATCACATATTTTCTCTTTCATTCATCGATTTAAGCGAAAATAAAAATAACGCAATCATGCTTATGACTACAATAATGATCACAATTGTACGAAAAATTTATAATTCAAAACATTTTGATTAAATAACCCAATTTAACGGACAATTAAAGTACACTCGTACATATTTGTCTGAAATTTAAATTGTCGAATTAGTTCATGGAGGGCACCACCAGAGGGCATTAGCATCGATTTATAAGCGACATAGAAGCACAAAGGTATTTTTTTTAGTTTTCGATAAACCTCCACACTGCTTCAAAGCTTAAACGTGACATATTTTTGAATATTAGAATATCGAGTCGTTGTTTTATGACACTGGAGGATCGATAGGATAATGCGGGAGATAGTCGTAAAATATTGATTCCATTTTTTATCATCTGATGGCGCTGCAAAACAAAACGTAAAATAGAAACACAACCAGTATTATTGAAAACGGACAGATTCTTCAAAATTACTACGACATAATACACACAACATCTCGGCATTGACCTAGGAGAATGTATCTATCTATATGAAAATGGAACAAAAACTTTGTAGGACTAAATTAAGACTGTGTATTGATTTTTGTACCCTTTAGGGGACTTTTGTCTTTGCTTGTCAAATGAACAGATAAAAAAATTAATGAACCAACGAAGATACTTTTGTCGTTATTTTTTCAGACGGCAATGTAACGATTTTGATTTTTTAATTAATTAATTTACTTATAACCTAATATAATTTCGTTTAGAATGTTTACTAATATTTTATTGTTTTACCGGATTTTGCACATCGTTACATTGTGTAAAAATGGTTCTCCAATCGAGATTTCTGATTTATTTTATTGTAATTTTTACTTTGTAACTCTAGTATTAATTTCACTAAATATTCAGGGTAACTCACCAGAGATGTGGTGTCCCGCCAATCATGATTGTCTTTTAATTTATTGGTACGGGGTGGACAATTTGCATATTTATACCATGCGGTTAATCTACTGGCTGTGAAATAACGTGATGGCATAGATAAAGAGAGAGAGATTTATTAAACGAATGAGTTTGTTCTAACATATTTGGATGATGTTGATGATGATGGATGAGTTGGTTGATTTTGACGCCGTTTCACAGTAGGTACCTACTCAAATACGTCTCAAAAGCGCTGGTAAACAGTGCAGTTTTTAATTTGCTTCTGAAGTTGGTTACCGGTTGATTTTTCCTCAGTGCAGCTGGCAGGCGGTTTCATAGAACAGGTCCTATGGCAATACCAAAAGTCTTCTCTATTAAATTAGATTTACCAGTTCTGTTAGACTCAAAAGCCCGTTTACAGCCAATGCCGAAGATCGCAAAGGTATTCTGGTAGTAGAATTAAGGGATATGTAAGTCCTGTAAGATACGACAATGGCATTTTGTTTATGGTCTTATAGATTAAAAGCCATGTTTTAAATGTCACCCTTTTCTCAACCCTCATGTATTGTATGAAGTCACAGTTTAACAACAAAAGCTTAACTTACATAATTGCTGGATTATGGATTTGCTTCGGAATTCAAATAACATACCTGGAACAAAGAAAACATAAAATTAATTAATGGTAATTTAAAGCTTTTCTTTAAGAGGTAAATTTAGGATCTTTGCTGGTCCACTTATTGAATTTATATTTTGTTGTCATGTTCTATAACTGATTTATTTGATCCTGTGAACATTGTAAAAATAAAATAAAAAGATATATTACATAAAGTGTTCACTTGCTAACTACACTCTTAACTGAAGATGTGAAAAATGTCTTACTGTGATATTTCACGAATGCCTGCTTTTTACAGGACACTCGAAAGTTTAGAGAAAAGAAAGGGGGATCTATTCTTTGTCAGGGATCCACGGAATATGACTATATCATACTCATCGTAGTCATTTAAATCTACTCTAAACGAAGTAGTGTTCCGTGGTTTTGTGTTTTGTTGTAATGTCCAAAGCAAACTGTACTGACATGGTTTTAGATCAAATCAGAAATAAGTCAAATTGTGGTTTTACATTCTTGAATTTATGGATATTATTATGTTTAGTAAGATCTGATTAATATCACAGAATATTTGAAGTATTTATGTATTATCTTGGATTTATAAGACACACCTTATTTCAACAGTTGTATGGAGTTATGTTATGTTATTGTAGGTAATCTAGATACTCAATCGATTGTTGAATGTTGCGACAACCTCTGGATTTCGAAGAAAAACTAAATGAATTTTACTATTATTGTTATTACTTAAAGCTATCAAGCAGGCAGCTAGAGCTGATGTGCTTGATATCCACACAACTGATGTCACTTTATACTATCAAGCTCGTTTTTGAACAAATTGGTATTCTTTGCAACGACCAATGCAGCTGGCAACCTATTCCACTCATCCACAACTCGGTTCACGAGGATATGTTGTCTTCGAGTGTTCTGAGTGAATCTCTCCTTTACCAGTTTTTGGGTGTGTCCTAGCAAGTGCTCATTCTGGCTGCTGTGAAACATGTTCTTCAGCTCTAGATAGTCATAATGGTTGTTTAATATCTTATCGACCTCAATCAGAACACCTCTTAATCTCCTTATATCTTGAAGTTTTGCAAGTTGTTTAAATAATTATGAAGGCAAAATAATGATAGAGTGTATTGAATCTCTACACTCATCTAAAGACTATCGGCTTTTTTTAATTATTATTTTTATTTTAATAGGTACCTAGAAAGTTTTTTTCAAAAATTGGCATTCCATCCAATATATGAGTGATTCAACCACGAACACACTCACAATGATTAGTTTAACATTGACCACATTACTATTATCAATACTTTATCATTGAAGGCAGATGCAAACCAAGTACCCAACCATCAATAGAACAATAGAAAAAAGGTTCGAATTTCAAATAATTACTTAAAGGATTTAAAATAAGATTACAATGGACCATATTATAATAAAATGAGATTCGTCTAAAATAATTATCAAAAACTATTAAAAATGAAAACAAGCTGGGTCAATAAAATATGATTTAAGGACCCAAAGTTGTGGATGTTAGGAACTCAAGGAGTCTGATGTAATAGTTCATAAAATTTAATTTCAATACTCAGATTTAATCAAAATATTTATGTGATTGACTGAAAAGGTTGTTTATATCTGATCAAGTATTACTAAATCGTCAATCAGTCACGGATCAATGAGGGTATTAAAATATTGTTAAATTATGATTGACCGTGACACGTTGCAATGGGTTACAACAATAAGATATGTAATATTGTAATTTTATCTTATTGTTCTCTATTGCTGCATTGTTTATGGTTGATGTTACCTACATACTACAAATTATGTTGTAGTAGTATCTATGGTTTTGTTGACAGCCGTCATAAATGATCAATTTCGTCGATGCATGCCCCGAGAACTAAATATTCACAGTCGTACGTCGATTTCTTACGAACGGTCACCTAAAACTGAAGTAATTGAATTGAATCAATTTCTATCCAATCGATTTCTACCAAACACTACAAAATAGATATATATGTGAATTTCAAGAGTATTTGGAATAGAAAAATATTTAGAAATTTTCCGGGTCAGAGGCCTACACGAAAAACTGCAATGAGATAAGTCAATCGAGTGACGCAGACCGGGGCCCCTTCAGTCTACAGAACAATGCATAGTGCTGCGGACAGAAAAGGATGGCGATATTTCTCAGGTATAATGAAAAAATAACAAGTTATAAACAATTCCATTAATTAAATAAAATGTGGAACAATGGTAGTACAGAAGAGACGTTCTTTTTCGCAAATATGGAAGCTAGTTTATTATTTATTGACCGCGCTGAAGAAAAGTTTAAAGAAGAAAACCATGACGAATTTATTAATTTAATAGAAAGGCTCGACGATAACCGAATTGCAGTAAAACGAAGGTACAATTGTATAATATTACAATATATCTATGGTTTATATTCTAATTTCAAAATATCGTGCGTTTTAAATAATAATTATTTAATTTATGAAATCAACAGGGGGCCATTTGCGAGACGGACCACGCGATGTGCGAATCCGGATTAAACCTGACTTTATTTCTGGACTAATTTCAATATCAAATTATTTTTATGGTAGTTGGTAAGTGTATATTTCAGACATCAATTAATCATATTTTTTTATATCAAAGTTTTGCTTGTACAGTGAGGGAAATAAAAGGAGCACAACCTAATGATTTCGTGGAGTTTTTGATAAAAAAAAAACATGTAGGTTTACCACTTTTATTTGTAGGTTTCGATCGCCTCGTACATCATCACGAATAAGACGATTAATATCTTCCTTATCAGCAAAGAGTAACAACATCTATCTCGAATGTTTTCTTTTCTATTGCCGCAGAAAACACGTGCAGCGAATGAATGTTGAAAGGATGACGAAAAAGATATATTTATCTGAAAGAAGAGATGTGAGATGAGGTATGCCTTTATACTTTTATTGGTTTATTACAAGCAGTTGGTTCGCTGACTACCCCACTTAGGAGAGACGTAGTGATGGTGTGCATGTATGTATTTTTTTAAACAATTTCGATTGTTATTTATTGCAGACGTTTTTGCTGGTAGCCCATTATATAAGATTAAAAAAATATATATTAAATATGTGATCGTTATAATATATATTGTGTTAACACGTATGGACAACTCAAACAGATCGAGCTAGTCCCAAACTTATATATATGAATATTGTATTATGAGTAGTTACTAACTCGACGATACACATATAATATAATACACCAAACACACGTATATGAAACACCCAGAACAAGGATGATTAGAAAAAGGCCTTTATTCATTTTGTTCTGGGCGGGAATCGAACCCGGGACCTCGTGATTCAAAGGCAAGAGCGTTTCCTCTGCGCTACACCGGTCGTCATATGTTTACATATTTTAGAGTATTACAACATTTAAAATATTTTAAAATTTATTCACCGTAACATTTTTAACTGGATTAATGTTAATATTTATTTTATTTTTGACAGCGTCAAATTTCATTTTGCACCATATATGATTATATAAAATACAAAACAAAAAATGTATGGGGTCAACTGGGGTAACTGTGATGCATTTTTACAACAAGGCTTTAATTTTTTTTACCAGTTTCAAAGCAGAACAAACTTCTTCGCAAAGTCCCCAGTAGGAATAGCTCTTCAAAATATGTATAATGGTCTGGCTAGAAACATTGATATATTTGGCGTGATGTATGCGGAGTTTGTTAGGAAAGTTGAAGGCATATTGTAGTTGTGTTGTTGTTTGGATATTGTTACTTTTCTTTTGGGATCGCATTGGCCTTCAGCTGTAATGATCTTTGTAAGAATCGTCTCATTGTCAGTAATAATAATAATAATAAATTGTTCAAGGGTTTGTCGTTAATAACGTGGTAAAAATGTGGTTTTGTAACATTTCCATTAATTTTCTTATAGATTAAATAACTTAAAAGGGCTTGATGACGTCAAGTTATCTTGACGAAAGCACTCTAAGGTTTTGTTTATACCCATGGACTCCCCTGTAAAAAATAGATATCCCACTCCTTTCTGTAAGATTTCAAGTGTCCTGTAAAAGCCTAGTGTTCGTTAAGTCTCACATAATACAATCAACACCTACAATTCAGCAATGAGGCATGTCACCCATACTGCATGTCTTATCCACAGAGAGACCAATCTGCATCTTTATTACATGTAGTAACATAGTCCACTGGCTATTCCACATGTGGGATATGCCGTGATGGTTTGTAGAATATTTGTAGGTTGTTGGTACTTTGTCCTCTTTTCATTAAATGTGATACTGAAAAAGTCTATTTAACAGTGATTTTAAAGATCGGAAACAAATCACTTTATTATTAAAAATAGTAGAACTAAAGCCATACGTATTTCTTTAAATTAATCTAGTTTCTAAAAAAATTGTCGCGATATTTACCCGTGTACATATTTCCTCAGTTGACCTAAGATTAATATAATATGTAATTAACATAATCCCGACGCATGCTTTGGATTAATTCTATAATTATACACTATGCAACACGACACTATGATAATAACATCTAATTTATTTCACAGTAAAACCGGTTTGCGTTTTTGCCGACAACCAATCCGGTTTTTCGGGTACCTACCAAAAAAATAATACTCAAGACACTTGACGCAGCAGTCTCTCAGACGAAAAGACAAGCAAAAAGGTAAATAATTAATCATTTTAATTAAATAATATGGAAGTCTTCATTAAAAAAAATGATGTATTTATATCGCACTTTTTTGTTAGTGATGTATTGTGACTACATTTTGATTACTTACTACATACTCCAGTCTGCAGATTTTGTTCAGAGGATAATGAAACATGAAACACCTATCCACATACTATGTAATTGTGACGCACTCTCGCAAACGAAGTCACAACCTCGGAGGACCATTGCTGGACCCAAGATAAATTGTGAGTTACATGACGCACCTAGGTCTTGAGAGTGAGATATTATAGCACAGAAGGATGTCAAAATAGATCTACTATGGCTGCGGTGACACAAGGGATGCAAGGTCCCTTGATCTTTATTTAAAAAAAAATTGTGACTACATAGCCTGCAAACAATTTCTGTAACTTTATAAAAAAGACCGCGAGACCACTTATTCTTTATCGAAAACTCCACAGAACGTTATAGAAGTAGATGGATTGATAATAGTACACAATTACGATTATGAAACAATTGCATGTTATCGTTTTCCTATATTTATTTAATAAAACATTTATATTTAGATCTTCCACATTGAATTTATTAATCGCGAACTGGCTTTCAAGAAATTCCGCTCTCATCATCAGGTAACATCTTAAAATAAATCTTAACTTTAGCCTAAAGATGAGTGCGAAAGTTCTTGAAAGCCGGTTCGCGATTAATAAGGTCAATATGGAAGTATTAAATGAGTGTTTTAGTTTTATTAATTTAACATGAAATTCCACCAAGTAACGTTGGTTCACAATATTACTTTATTTATTTATAATACTCTTCACTGTACTTACATTATTTATAATATTATAAATCAATACAACATACCATAAAATCATTGGATATACTTTACAATGTAGGTACACAGGGCGAGTTTATCGTTAGAATCCGAAGTCTTCACACTAACCCAGTAATTAAAAATAAAGGAATGTACAATGTACATATATATAAAAAGAAGCTATCAATGGATAAAACTCATGTTATAAGCATATAGGTTGTTCTCTCCATTCCAATAAAAAAATAAGTTACTCAAGATAGGCGGCACAATATCTCACTGCTAAATAAACATGTCTTATATCTGTGATAATAATAATAATAAATATATTTATTTCCAAAGTAGGTACACAATACAATATTATTTTCAATAAATAATGAAAAACAATCACAATAATATTCTACCTCCCTATTAGAGATATCTCGTGTATAGGGAGGGAGTATAAACCAATTAAAACAAAAATGAAAATCTGTTTTTTACAGTAGGTACACCCGAAAACTTATGAAAAAAGTGGAGGATTTATTTCCCATAAAAAAATGATAAAAATAGAGAGCATATAATAATTAAAGAATAAAAATATACTAACTTGTATTTTAAATACTTCATTAAATAAACAAAACTTTGGTATTCAATTTGGCGTGTCTGCAAATAGTTTTCTGCATTCAGATTCCTGAAGAAGAATGTGTCTGCATCCTGACAAGGTATGTGCAAATGTTTGTTCTTCAAACTTTAAACAAATTATATACCAAAACACGCCGAAGTCTGAAGTCTGAAGTATTTTCTGCCCTGTGACTACTCGATAAGGAATTTTCACACTGTTGTCAAATGTATTAAATTAATCTAATATATAAAATTCTCGTGTCACGGTGTTTGTTTTCACACTCTTCCGAAACTGCTGGACCGATTTTGACGAAATTTTGTGTGCTTAGCGGGTAGGTCTGAGAATTGGCCAAAATCTTTTTTTCATACCCCTAAAAGTTAAGGGTGGTCCTGGTCCACCCCGAATTTTTTTATTTAAGTTTTTGGACAATTTTTTTTATTATTTTTATATGGTGAGGCATTAAAAAGTACATACAGTCCTAAATTTTCACCCTTCTACCATCAACCCCTATTTTTTAATAGCGATATTAGTAATCTAGAAATAATGTACATGGCAAAACAACGTTTACCGGGTCAGCTAGTTTAAGTATATAATTCTAGATAAACTAAGAATAAATATCAATATCAGCTACAAGGTATATGTATGTTTGTTGGATGATTTATTCGGCGCCGTTTAATGGAGCATCCATATCAAGGGCGCGGGAAACTATGTTAAACGTTGTTATCGGCTGGTTTTTACGGAGGTCCTCGGGGAATCTGTTCCAAATGACGGGTCCTGCGACACCAAAAGCCCTATACCACCCATCCCAAATTTCATTTTCATTTTATTTGTAAATAATGTCATTTCTTCACTTAACGTTAGCCTGATGATGAGAGCGAAAGCTCTTGAAAGCTGGCTCGCGATTAATAAAGTCATTTATCGAGTAATAAATACAAGTGCTTCATTTTTATAAATGTTATTTGAAGCCGAAAATTATTGATGTTGAAACCCCCAAAGCATTCTTTATTATCTTGATTTTTCTATTGCCAACTATATGATCACTGGCATTCTCAGCAATTTTACCATCCGAAGTCTACTGTTATTAAAATATTTATGTTGATAATAAAGCAACTTCCAATGATAGCCGCATAAATATTGTATGTAGATTGGTGGTAGGTAATATAAGATTGCTCCTAATAACACAGATTATCGATGAGGTAACCAGCACTTAAGTAGAATGTTTGTTGAGCTTACTAACTGTTAATGAATGGTTGAATATTGTTAATAATGACAAATAATACGACATTTGATAAGTACAGGTTAAGTATACGTATTATTATAACCCAGGTGATAATTTTCTATTGACTGCAATAACAAAATTATATGCCATTGCATATTATTTGTATTACGTTCTCGTAATTGTATATATTAAATATTTTTTATAAGTTTTTTGTATATTTTAATAATAATCTGCTGTAATAATGCATTTTGGCGTTCCATTCTCTTTGCCTAACTAACGTGGGATACGGGCGATACGGTACACTGAGAAAAATACTAACGAAATTTCACAACGAATCATTGGTAGGTACGTACTATCAGATTAGGACCAGAGATAAGAAACATTAGTACGAATCTATAATATTAACTTTTCGCAAACAAATCGGTCAAACAAACGATTTGTTTGCGAAAAGTAAAAATGGTCGGTTGAGTTATGGAGAATATTTTTTGAAAGGTTTTTTTTTTCGTTTGTTTTTTTTTCGACCTTTTTACCTACATGTTTTTTTTCGACATTTTTCAATAATTTGACTTTTCTCAGTTTCTATTGACACTAAATATTATTAATTCTACAACATCCATTTTTAAAGACTGTGTGCTACTTGGCGTCCCATTTATTTTTGTTTGAAATAATCTCATTAATACACGTTTATTGAAAATTTGACAATATAACCTACTATCTAATTGACTTGTGATCCATTGACTTTTTTTTTCTCCATTCATAACTTATGCTGTGATACTGTTGTTCTTTTTTGTGTTTTTTTTTTACTTTTTATTATGATTGTTGTGTCTTAGGTATGTAAATATATTATAACATGTAAAAGGCTAGCACCGTGAATTGTTAATAAATAAATAAATAAATAAAGGGGCATAGCGGGATTCTTTCCTCATCGTCATTTTATTTTAGTTTTTTCAAAAACGCTGGGTCGGGGACTCCCTCATGTCAACCACCTCTTCAGGCATCTGCGCGGACATCTTTCTATCCAATATAAGCAAGTAACAGACAAGAAGCGGGAAGAACTCTTTTAGATTTAATCTACTTGTTTCTACGTTTTTTGAAAGACACGATTTTCTACGGTTATAGAATATAAAATTACGAATCCAACGGCATAATTTATAACTCAATTTTCGTAAAAATGTGTTATAGCGGATCTCGAAACGCGGCGACACTTATAATGTTGCAAAATAGTCTATTTTCTTGTTGTAAATAATGACTTAGTATTAAAAAAGAATACATTTTGTATAATATGTATGCATAATACCATCTCAGCTGGGAGCACGATATTATTTGCATCATAAATGGACAAAATAAGCAATACAATTTATTTTAACTGCCCCGTTTTGAGGAAAAAACTACCGCAAAGATGTATTTTAGAGGACATAACATCTTGTAAAACATAGAATACTTTGTGTTTGAATTCTCGTTGAATACTTTGTTAACTATATTTTACTATACTTTATTTGCTTTGAATACTATACCCTCCAGGGTCGCGAAACTAAAAGTTCCGACCTGTTTTTTTCCATGCACTTGGAGACAACACGCAAAGTTGCATAATATTTAATTAAGCAATAAAGTTTGTTACGTGATAATATCACATTACAGTAATTTGATAAATGTGAAAAAAACAACATGTTAATGATTTTAAGTCTCAAACCAACCTTGGTCGTACTCAGAGGCGGTTGGTGATTTGAAATAATGGGGAAGTAGTGGAAATATAAAAAATACCTTCATTTATAGAAAACATCGATTTCATTTGTCTATTTTCATCATTGATAACGAATAAAGGTGAAGGCAATGTATTGTCTAAAGAATTACTCGTTTGAGTAATGACACCCCACTTATAGTTGGAAAATATTCCAGGACAATATTAGTTCAAATATATGGGAATAATCATAACGCCAGAGGGTGATCCTTGATCGGAATAACCAATCCTCACAGGAGCTGTCAGCGGGACATTCAATGACTTAACAAAATTTGGAGGGCTTTTGAACTCAGCTTCTTGTTCAACGCCTGAATGTGTTTCCTTTTCTCGGCTAGAGGAACATCATATTTAAAATTCAAAATGTCTTAATTTCTTGAACACCTGTCTTTAAACGACACTCGAAACTTGCGGAACAGAGTGTGAGAACAATTATTTGCCGGGTGCTCCACGGAAAAAATGATCTGTTAATGATGTGTGTCTGTTTTTTTTATTGTCTGTATGTACTTTAATAAAGTATTTACATGGTTCAAATCACTCAGCTTTGGGGGATGGTATTTTAAAAGAAGGAGTAGACCGCATCAACGCTCCAAAGTAGGAACCATCGCTGGTAATATTGTAACACATCACAGAAGGCTGTAAACGTGGCTATAAAAATGTTTATACCCGTTTGAATATAATTATTACATACTTTGCTAACACATTAAATCTGTATGTAATGTTTTTCTCCTGCAAAAATTCTCTATGAAAACTTTCCATAGCTTACAATGTTTCAAAACTTGTTATTTCATGTGGAATTACGGTCAAAGGAATGGTTTACCATTTTTTTCTGTAAATTTTCGCATGTCTTGTAGTAGTAGTATAAGGTTAAAAAAAATATTAAAAAAAGGAGAATTCTACCGAATTGTTAAAGTTCACATGTAGTCTTTTACTAACTTATACTAGAGAATCATTGCATTTATGAACTTTAACTAATTAGTCCTCCTGATGATGCCAAGCAGAAGCTTTGGCGAAAACATTTGAGGTAAATGAATTTAATTTGGAAATAAATTATTCAATTATATCTTTAAAAAAAATTAAATACTTTTTAACATCCTTTCTATACACCCATCTTTAAGTGTCCCGAAAAGATCCCTACTATATGTGGCATCCCTACGTATTGAATATCAATCCGAAGTGTTCAAATAATTTTCCTATTCCCATCACACCGCAGACCTCTCACTTTTTATTCTATGAATGTTTTCAGATGTAGCTATTGTGGAATAATTTGTATATTCGTGAAATACACACATAATAATGCCAACTGTCAAGGTTGACTGAAGGGTATTTTGACAATAGAAATAAAATATGTGACGATAATATTATAAATAATATATGACAAAGTAACGATAGTCTTTCAAATGTGTAATAGATTCTTACTATTATATTATCCTGTTTGATATGTGTGAATTTTAATAAAGAGTTTTATAAATCATACTTGCATGTTGTTAACATTTTCGTGGGTGACATTGCAAAGATTCTGAGATCGAGAAAACGGCGCTGTAAATAGGAGAATAGTAGGTATCGTTTTCTGATGCCATTTAGTGTTAATGATAGATTGTCATCAGCTTCGAACACAATCATAAAGATGGTTGCTGTTAGTTGACATTTATGCTCAACAGATGTCGAACATAGTGGTTTGAAACAGGAATTGGTGGGATTGATGAATTTACCATGGGTAAAGTGCACTTGAACCAGCCTAAGCCGATGTATAAGCATCGGAACACCTACTTTCCTGTTTCGTACAAAAAGGATTTTGCACAGTCTGTTGGTTGTGCGGATGAGGTTTATTGAGTAATATTCTTAATATAGGTAATACAAATTGGTAAACTCATCTTTTTACAACATTTTAAACATGGTCTCACAAAAACAATGAGGTACAAACACATTTGAGTGATTAAATTTTTCAATAGATAAGGTTTATGTTACAGTTATTATTTTAAAAATTAGAATTTTGAGAATTAAGATTGCTGACTCCACATCTGCATAAAGAGTCCCCAATTCCTATTCACAGAATCTGAAGATGCCATCTTTATAAGATCTGAGTTTATCTGAACTTTCAATGGCTCAGTCAAAAGCATGAATACGCCATACAACTTTTTTCATTCGTATTCAGAAAGGATGGCAACACCGACATAAAATAGTACAACTTTTGATTGAGTTAAACTTTGCACCTACTTTCAATACAAGTAATAATCACCTTTTACGGCCTTAGAAAACAAACATTAATAGATCCTGTTTTCCATCAAATTAATAGACCCAAGTAATGAGTCTCTTTAAGGAGAATATAAACAAACAAGATATACCTAATTGTGTAGATTTCCATATATTAGATACATACTAGCTATAGTTCCCGCTTATGGCGGAAGAAAATCATCAAATTACTGTCGAAAAAGTGTTACTAAAGCATGTATCAAATAGTCGTTTTATAAAAGTGTGTCTTAACTTTTAATGGCGCGGCGAGGACAACTTTTATTTTTATTATAAGCAGTTGTCCCGCTGGCTACCCTACTTGTGGGAGATGATGTGATGGAAAGGATGGCGATAGTTTACGTATGTCAGATGATTTATTTGACGCCGTTTGATGGAGCAACTATATCAAGAGCGCGGAAAATTATGTTGGAGAGCGATATCTTCAATTTGATCCAGACCGTTGTTATTGACTAGCTTTTACAAAGGTATTCGGGGAGTCGATTCCAGATTCTGTGACACCAAATTCTCTGCCATAGAGGCAGAAATTTTTGCCTCTTTTGATCTCGTCCAGCATATTTGTGGATATCTTTGGTAAGTGAAGGGGTCTACGTGCATATGTTTTGAGAACACAGAGCTAAGAAAGTGATTGAGAAGCTACATTATTTAAAGCCTATTTACTATAATAAAACATATGTATTGTGAAGGGTCTAATATGTTTATACCTACATGTACCTAGATCGATTGATTCTTTTGAGTATCTACGCATTCAAACATAATAAATATGTGTTTTCTTGTATGTAATTGGGTGAACCTATATCATGTGTGTTTCCGTATGTAATTACGTGTTTCTATATTATGTATATTGTGTGTTTCCGGATACAAATTCCAATTACCTACGCAGATCGTCACTTAGTTTTTTGTTTGAACGCAAACAATATAAGGTTTTGTGTGTCAGTAAACAAAAGCAAGAGGGCGAAGAGTTATTAATGTTGTGTGCACCCCGAAATAGTGCACCCCGAAATAACAGCTATTTTTACGCGTGAATACGTTATTTATTATTACACTAATTATAATCGTTATTGAAGCTACAAAAAGCGTATTCTAGAGCAGAACTCCGGTTTCACTTTTTTAATGTAGATCTTTATGTACCTTCGCTATAATTGATTTAAATAAATCTAAAAGTAAAATTTGCGTGAGCGAAGGTCTTCGAATTCACGAGAGATGGAAGATGTGATGGCGATATCGAAAAAATAAAAATATTGTTGGCAATAAGATAAACCGTGCAATTCGACCAATAGTCATAACAAGAAATATTTCTGTCGCAGCCAAAAGCTCGGTGGATTCGGCTATCTTAGTATTATTAGTGACGTATGTAAGCGAGACTTGGACATGGCTGAAAAGGAATAAAAGCGGTGTTAATGCAGTTGAAATGAGGTCATTCAGAAGGATGTGTGGAAAAAGTCTGAAAGACAAGAGTGCGTAATAGTGTCATTTGCGAAGATCGTGGAATGAATACTGTCTACATTTAATCTTGTTTTACTCCAAGCTTTGGTGATTTGGGCACGTAAAAAGAATGATTGAGGACAGAAGGACAAAGAAAGTACATATGACTGAGAGGAATGGTGCTGGAAAACGTAACCGTCGGAAGATTAAATGGTAAGACCATATAAACAAGATCCTCGAAAATGGACATTGAATAGGACATGCATAATGAGTTTTACGACAGTAACGGTAGCGAAAAGTGTATATATATAGGAGTAAGTGGCTCCCGATTATTTCTGCCTACCCCAAAAGTGAGGCGGTGTGTTGGTGGTGATGATGTTGATAAAAGATCTCCGAAAAATAGCATTATTATAAACTACGTACAAACTACATGTGGCAAAATAAACATGTTATCGCTATTAAAAACAAAGAAGAATATAATTTTTCTCAATTTTGCCAGTTATTACGCATGTGGAAAGTCGAGTGCGTATTTCATTAGTAACGAATCATAGCCCTAAGAAGCTTTAAATAAAAACTTATTTCAATAGCATGCTATTGAGCTTTTTAAAAATAACGTAACTTGTCATAGTGAAAAATGTTCTACTCTAATGTTGACACTACATACAAGTCAATGTCACATACAACCAGTGTTGCAAAGTTAAAATAATAATATTAATATTGAGACCTTGCACAGAATAATAATAACAATATACTGTAAACAATATTCCATTAACTGGCAACACTTTTACATGGAAGTGACGACGCCATTTTGTAAGTATTGTTTTATGAAATGTATAGTTAAGTTTTTGTTTACACGTGGGACTTGATGAAACAGTTTGTGGCAGGTAATAATTAGATATTTATATAGGGTGAAGGTCAATTCTACCCTGTGCTTTCGAGAGAAGAGTTGATGGGCGTAACAAGAACAAAGAGTTAATAATTAATTATTATTTTGGGACTGGGACCAATGACATTGTTTAACCAAGTTTAACTCGGGGGGACCCGGCAGGACACGTGAAGAAGAAAATGGGAAACATGTAAGAACTTCTAAATAGTCTCGTCAACAAAAATATGCGAACTCGTTGACGAAAAATAACATTGAGGCACAAAAAAATTATAAATAATAAATTCAATATATTTCTTTACTTAGATCTATCTGTGAATGTGGAATGAAAATTGCTGTGATAGCCAAGATTAATGTTAATAATATGATACGGTTGTTTGGGCATGTAGAGATAATGAATGAGGATAGTGTGACAAAGAATATATATGTACATATCGTTAAAAGAAAGGGTACTTGAGGACGTAGCTAGCCGTGGATTAAATGGCTAGACCATGTAGACCAGATCTTAATAGACGCAAACGTTTTGATACAATTAACAGGAGAGTATGTATGAGGAATCGCATGAATGTGATAGAAGCAAAAAGTGTGCGCAAGGTCAGGAGGAAGTGGCGCTCTTTCCCATCTGCCTACTTCAAGGTAACGCCATGATAGTATGTATAATATCTATCAAAGATGTTTAAACATGTGTGCCAAAGTTGGTTTTTACATTTCACTGGATTTTTCACACCCGCATTAGTGAAGCTGATACACATATGTACTCGTACGTAAAAGATATCGAATGTAATTGTTTGAAGCAGGAATCAATGAGATTAATATTGAACGTACATCAGATAAAGTGCATTCAAACTGGCTTAAACCAATTTGTAAGCATCGTGACACCATTCCGAATTTCAGTCATGAATGATTGCTTTAACAAATTACTGAATTGTGAAAGATGAACTTATTAAGATTTATTCTCAAACTGATCAAAGATAATAATTCTCAAAGAATGCAAATACTTCTAGGATGCCCCTCATACAACATGTTTCCATTCCCATAACTGTACTTTTGCTATAAAGTAAACAAAACGAAATAATCGCAATTCGCAAATTACATAGTAATAGTATGTAACCGTCTAACAATAATAATAACAATTTCATACAGTTTGGTTCGAGGCAAATCTCACACGACCTATGCAACTTGCACTGTGACGTCTATAAGGAAAGACTTAGGCGTTCCCTTTGTAAAATGATTATTATAATGCCTGTGTTCAAGATTCAAGATCAAGTCAATTCACTTGATGCTAACTTGTATTAATAATAATAATAATACTCATAAAACACAGATCAGTGCTTTTAGAAATGTGGTCAATCCAACCAACAATTAGACATATTATGGACAAAACATTTCAAATAATCAAAGATCACATCAAGAAAAAAACACGTCGTTTCATCCACGTTAATTAGTTTTGTTAAGAAATTTGTTGATCACAATGTAAAACTAAGTCTCAGTTAAAAATGGATGAAACCATCCCATCTCAAGATATATGAACCTAATGATGTTGTCCATAAGCATAGACATACTAGACTTGCAGCGTGGTCCATTTTTTCGGATTTTTTGTGTTCCATTATCGATGTCCTAGCATGAGCAATATATTTTCTTACAACCAACGTCATGGTTAGATGGAAGAAATCACTTTACAGTGATAATTTCGCCACTGTACATCGTCCTAGTTTTTAAAATTTTATACTGTATTATTTTGTTAACACTGTTATGTAATGATAAGTTTATGTTATGTAGTAAATAAATAAAACTGGATGCAAAATTTGATCGGCCGCATGACCGATTTTTTTCTTTGAATTACAGTATATCTTTGTCCATAAGTTGTCTTTTTCGCAGAACATTTATTCGGCCTCCTACTTTTGGATGTACTCATTTATTCTCCATTGGATGAAGTTTTTGTTTAAAAAATTCTCTGCGTATTTGCCATTTGCCTCCATTATGTAAACATGTTCCGCGGAAACTTTAATTTTATTTAATGTAAAACATTATTTGAGAGCCAAGTCAAATGTGCATCTAAAATTATTTCATTATTACAACGGCAGGTTGGAAGGGAAGGAAGTCGGTGTTGTATTGAGCAGCAAGCATTATTGGTACAGTGCACAATAATGTTATGCAAACTACAAGAAGTACAAGATGTACACCGGCTGGATGTTGTTATTATTTGATGTTGTGAACTGCCCAGGGCATTATTTTAAAAGTAATGTTGTGTTCTGTGTGTTATGAGAGACGTGATGTTACGTCTTTCTGCATAATACATACCGCACATTATTATTTTATTTTATCAGTCTTTGGTAAGCTGTTTCCTCAACGTATATAATATTATTATCTGCTGATGCTAATTCTTTGAATTTCAAACGGAAGAAGCAACTTTTATAAATAAATTCTTGAGTATTGTTAATAATTATGCAGGACGATGAAGAAAACTTCAAGAGATTGAGATGATGAGAAATTAAGTTATTACTGAAGAGAAATGAGCAAATGCAATATTTGGAATTTTTAAAATACATAATTTTTTTTTAGAGCAAATAAAAAGGTAAACGATACTAGTGTGTAAAATGAAACACTCCAGATGGAAAAATGTAATACTTTAGGCGACTTTATTGGTGACTTCAACTTTTTCTAACCAACCGAAACGATTACATCTTTGTTGATTTAAGATAAAAGTATAAGAAAATGCGGGTATTTTAAAGTAAATAATTATAAAGTACCATCTGATATTTATGAGAGAGATAATAATAAATTAGAAACAGGGTAAGAAGTATCCATTATCAACAAAAAACAGTATCAAAGAAGTATCGGCTTTATATATCTACATTTTGAAAGTTAAAATTTGGTGTGCCTCAAGGTATTATTCAAGACCCGTAAAAAAGAAAATGTAAATTTATTCAAAAATAATACATGTTTGCGTTGATATTTGATCACTTTTACAATTAAATCAAGATAAATAGAATAAATAAATAAAAGACAAACAGTATAAAATATAATAACGGAATATTTTATTGTGAACACAACACAAAATATGTTAGTTCTGAATTATCTATACTGTATGCATGCGTATCAAAGTTATTGCATTCCTTCTTGAACAAATACTCATATTACTATTGTTGATAATAATCAGTTTCTAAATGGATTGCTTTGTGTTCCAACTTCGTTCATAGCATAATAATATAGGTATTATTCTGTTTAAATATATTAATATATTTTATTTATTTATTTATCCACGATGAACTATCATTATTCCCAGTATCCTATCTCAAGAATGCGTGAACATGATAGCATCATAAAACTTAATGCACTAACTGCGTGATTCATGTGCTAATTATGTACCGTAATTAAACAATTAATAGCGCGTAGGTATTTCATTTCATCCTTATAGCTCCGAGCTCTAAGTGTTCAATTTCATTCAAGAGCTTTGTATCTTATCCCTGATCTCTCATTAAATGAGTGGATGACTTTTGAACAAAAGAATGTATCTTAATTTTTTTTTCATCTATGGTGCATGGTGTGCATTTTGATCTTAGCTCGATGTGTATGTAAAGATCTTGTAATGTTGTTTACATGTCTCGGCGAAAAGGCTTTCTAGCTGTCATGCCGATATATGTTCATTACATCTATAAATAAATACGAATTGTATATTCATAATTCTACTCCATCTTTTGTAGTATAGGCAAAGAAGATATAAAAAAATTATACACTCCATAATGTTTTGCTTCAGAATCTTACAAGATCTTTTCAACACACTTAATTATAAGCCTTGACCAACTAACTGCACCAATGTAGCCTTTAAATCATGAGGTTCCGGGTTCGGTTCCCGGCCAAACCACGATGAAGAACGGTTTTTTACAAACTGTTCTTGGTCTGACTGTTGCATGTAGGTATATAATAATATGTTGACTGCATTGTATTCGCTCAACATGTCCAAACCATCTCTACTTGTTTACACGCATTCTGTCCACAACACTCTTCACACATCCGCTCATTCTCCTGATATCCTCATTCTTCACTCTATCTCGCAACGTTTTACCAACCATTCTTCTCAGTGAACGCATCTCCACAGCATTTATTCCACTCTCATCCTTTTTCAACCACGTCCAAGTTTCGCTTGCATACATAAGTGTCGGTACCAGAATGGTATTGTGCACTAGCATTTTTGCCATGTTCGACACGCTGCTATTGCTAACAATGGGTCGAAGTGCACCATTCACTCTAGCACCGGCGACTTTTCTTCTTTCAATGTCCTTATCAAATCTTCCATCCCTCGCAAACAGACTTCCCAAATAGACATACTCATTCACTTGCTCTAAACATTCAACGTCAACCTTTATTTCACATACCGTTCTTTCACTCTCTCTTTCAAACACCATTACTTTCGTCTTCGCGACATTCATTTTTAATCCATTTGCACTACAGCTGCAAGCTGAAAGGATGACGAAGAGGATGTATTTATCTGAAAGAAGGGGTGTGAGGAAGCGCGGACGTCCAAGAACCACGTGGCTTGATCACGTGGACCAAATTCTTAAGGACGGACGCGTGCTGAGTAAGAGAAATCGGCGTGCATGTATGAGAAACTGGATGAATGTAGAGGAAGCGAAAGAAGTATGTAAGGATAGATCAATATGGCGTTCCGTTCTCTCTGCCTACCCCTCCTGGGACATGGCGTGAGGGTATAGTATAGTATAGTATAGACTGCATTGTATTGGTATCCATAATAAAAGATTCAAAATATTATCATATTTTGAGATTAGACATTTTATTTTAACCAAAGAAAGACACGTGCTATTATATACTTATAACCAAATTAATCAAATTAAGGAGGCCAAACAGAGTTCACTACATGAGGCCTTGCACATGGCGGAGGATCACTCAAGGTGGATATAGATAGTCTACAGAACGAGGCATGATGGTCACGATCCTCAGGATTCAACGACCGACGGAGACGACGATGATGATGATAAAGACGTGAGAGATCTATTTATTTTGATTTTAAGGACTAAACAGAATTTTGAAAAAAAAATGTGTAACAAATATTCTCTCTTAAGATCAATCAAAATTAAATATTGTTTAGCTACTAGCTCTTCTATCCATCCATTCGTTTTCGAGTGATCAGGGCCACTATGGTTTCAGTTTGTTAAAAGTGCTAAATTATATACGAACTATTCCATTAAAATTAGTATTATTTTAAAATTAAAAAGATACACTAAAATTAGTATCAATATTATCTATAAGCTCTTCAATATATATTTGTCGGCATATTTTGGAACCAATCCACATGTTATTCCTATACGTAGCACAAATAATAATTACGATATATGAAAAAACAAAAACAACAAGCCTTATTTATTAAGTGGTCGGTATCTTCTTTCCGAGGATATTATTATAAACTATTCAAAAACAGGTTGAACGATGGTCGCGGTGTTGCAAATGTTAGTTACATCCAAGAGACTTTAGTTAAGATTTGAGTCCTTTTTTTCAAAATACAAAGCCTTAGTTGCCAGGTAATTATGTGAGGCGGCACGCAACGAGATGCAATTTTCTTTTATTGGGCGTGATGATGTAGACCCTAATGGACCGGAAAGTTTGGAGAAAAAATCCAATGCACTGTTTTTAGAAAAAAATCGAAGAATTTCTGTCACATGAAAAATATCTATGGAGTTTAAAAGGTCATTCTTTATTTTGCCCTGACCAGGAATCGATCCACGGAACTCGTTACTCGAAGGCAAGAGCGTTACCTTCGCGCCACATCTCACGTCAAAATGAAAGTCTCTTTATCCTCTAAAAAATGAGATTTAGATATTACAGTATTCACTGTTTAGGTAGTAGAATTTCAAAACTAAATTAGAAAACAAACAATGTCCTTGCAAGACGAAAGACATCTCTTTCTACAATAAAACATATAGGTAGTGGAAGAAAACATATTTTATTATTTTAATTTCGTTGAGATTAAGATAGAGCAAAAAGACTTTGGAAACAGTAGAGGACCACAATTTATAAGGAATGTACCAGAAAACACGTGTTAAACTTCTGACCACAAAAAAGATCCAACCAAATTCGAAGGCAAAAAAATTAACAAGGATCATAAAAAAATGTTGCAAAGTAATTATGAAAATGAACATTTGATCTCTTTACTACAATAGTTTTACTGGCTTAGGAAATCGACATCAAATTGACAAATCAATACTTGCAGATAGCAAAAGTACTTCCTTACGAAACGATGAAGAAAAGAGAAAATTATTTTAAAAACTGGCAACATCTTGATTAAAATAATTTGACGGTTGTATGTGATTTTTTTATTACTAGCAAATTGAATGTTTACTTTACATGCAAACACAAATTCTGGACATTGTACATGAAGAAAATAAGAAAGATGAACAATGCACTAAAGATGTTAAAATAACTCGGCTTCCCTAAAGAAATTTTGATCATTATTTTGATATTTGTTTTTTTAGAGAAATTGGCGCACAGAGTTATATACTCCGTGATTAAGTGATCATCTTTTTTTATGGATTTGATCTATGTATTCTATTCCCTCAAGCCGTATCCCAAGTGGGGTAGGCAGAGAGAACGGAACGCCATATAGATCTATCCTTACATACTTCTTCCGCCTATTCTACATTCATACAATTTCTCATGCACGCACGTCGATTTCTCTTACTCAATACACTGCCGTCCTTGAGAATTTGATCTACATGGTCAAGCCATGTAGTTCTCTGACTCTTTCAGACAAGTATATCCTCTTTGTCATTCTTTCCTCTTCCATTCGTTCCACATGACCAAACCATCTCAATTTATTTACACGCATTCTATCCACAACACTTCTCTTGCATCCACTCATTCTTCTAATTTGATCAAATCTCCATTTTATCTCCACATTAATGATGTCTATACAATTCTTTCTACTATAATGTATCTAGACCAATTTCGTTTTGCTTATTAGGCACTAATGAATGTAATCTTTTTATTTCTTGGTGTTTATAAAAAATCAATAATATTCCCTTGATATAATTTGTTGCCATTGAAATACATAGAAATATTTTAATAGTGTTATATTAATTCGAATCAAATGTATATTTTTGAATGTCTGTTTGAAAATCTGTCTGAGTAAAATGTAATTACGTGGAGTTAAGAGGATAATAGGCTATTGTTATTTAATTGATTGAGTTGATGTTTCTTTGTAAAACTTCATAATTCCATAGTAACTTTGTAAAAAAATAATTAGTAAATTAGTTAATAGTGTACTATAATATTGCTTTCGAATTTGTATGATAATGTCTTTATTAGTCGAAACATGGTGACTTGATTACTAAAAGATAAATTAAATTTAAATCTTTTTTTTTTTTAAATATAATCCGTTAAATTTAATGAATGTATTTCCCATCTTGGTAGTAATTTCAACAATTAACTTTTTTATAAATACACACTTTTTATTGATTAAAGAGTATACAATTAATGTTTCGTCTCTTACAAAGACATTTTAAATACTTTTATAAAGAATACAAAACTAATTAAGAAGGTCCTTCTTCCTTATTGAAGAAAAATAACTTAATGTGTGGCTGGAGTGGCAAATTCCTAAGTTCGAAGCTGAAAAGTAAGTAAGTATTGTTCTATCTTTAAAACCCATTCAATGACATGGACCGACATACTAGAAGGACCTTGTTCGTCCTACTGAAAAAAAAAACAATGTCAATTTTTTGTTACATATTCTTTGGAATGATGAACTCAAGTGTCCTACAAAGGATCTACGGGAAACGATAAAAGAATACAGAATAAAAAATAGTTTTAAATTTTATGTTAGTTTTCATTAAGTTCTCAAGCGAAGTCGGGTGTTAAACGATAAAAGAATACAGAATAAAAAATAGTTTTAAATTTTATGTTAGTTTTCATTAAGTTCTCAAGCGAAGTCGGGTGTTAAAGCTAGTATAAATAATAAATAATTGAAAGTACTTTAAACTAAATAATTATCTATTTCTTATCGATCAATCTTTAAGATCTATTATTGAATGATGATCGACAGCGTGCTTGTCTGATCTATAGCCAGCATTATTTTATTAACGCCATGAATCAATACAGGAACTGGTTTTATTCATGCCGAGTTTCTTCGCGGTTAGTTAAAAAATCATTTCCAGAGCGAAACATATTTTGCTTCTTCATTTAGGAATATAATCTTCTCCTTGCAATCTTTTCTTGGGATCATAATATTTAATTTTTTATTATATTTTATTTTATTGATAAAAAGTACAAAACAGACAACAAACTATATATTATATGGTTTACAAAAATAAAATTAAGTCGTTTAAGACTCAGCTGTCATCCACAAACATGCCCCACAGTTAAGTCAATTATTTAGGTATCGCACATATCGCTCATTCGTCTGCTCTCACTAGCATATCGCACAAGCAGCCATCGCTAACACACAAAAACATAGTTTGAAACATAATTATTATAAGTACAAATAAAAACTATTAATAAAATATAGAAAAGACAAAAAACATACAAAATCCTGTAATGTTTGAGAGGGATAATTATTGAAAAAGAAAACTTTTAATAAAAGATAGAAAAAAATAAACACACAAAAACCTGTAACGTTTGAAAAAGATGGAACATTAAAAAAAGAGTAATGTTAGGAAAAAATTTACTCCGTCCATTGCAATTATTCGCCAATTGAGGCATAAAAACGATGTATGGTCCAGCTGGATGTATTTTCCATCGTTGGAACATTTTAGTTGGAAAAGCAGTGCGAATTTTGGCAAATTTTCATCGAGATTCAAGACATGATCCAGTCGGGACCATAGTCTCTCTACTATTACACACACAATCAAGACATACACATCAGTGTAAAAATAACATCTTAATTTAAATGCAAACAGCTTAGAATTACACTTTCTTAGAAGAATTGAGAAAAAACTGGTTATCTGGAAGAAAATACGTAGATCGATAATTTTGACGTATTATCGACTTTTGTCCGAAGAAAACAATTTTGATCATGGAAGTTTATCTGGAGATTGTCAGTTGCCTGATTGCTGAGTTTTGGACTTAAAAGCAGAAAATTTGTCGTTCATATGCCGCTGCTGAGCTGGTAAAACTTTTCCTGATACAAGTTGTCGCTTACGACCTATTTATTTATTTTACGGGTTTGAGAGTGTTTGGAGGGCATGATAGGGGGAAGACGGGGAGTTGGTAGAAAGCAGATGTCTTGGCTGCGCAACATTAGAGAGTGGACGGAAATGAGGATAGTGGATGACCTGTTCAGGACAGCACGGGACAGGGAAGTTTTCGCCGCAGTGATCGCCAACGTTGGGGGGACCTCACATGGTACAGGAAGTAGAAAAGTATTTAGGGTTTTTGAAAAAACATTTGATCTATTAAAAAATCTTTTAGTAAAATTAACTTTGAGTGGAAGAAACTGGCTCTTTTGGTTTCTCATTAAATAATAATGAATATTGCAATTGATTGATATAAATGATCTACTTAAAAATATTTACTTAAGAGAACTCAGCCATTCGTCACGGAGACTGTCTAGAAACACAAAGCGACCCGTACAAGGCAAGAGAATGATTATGTATCGACCGTTCTCATTTTGTGAAGCACATGTGTCAATAATATAATAGATACAAAGAACCCAATAAGGCAAAGGTAAGTTGGCATCAACATAATTATTATGTGTTATACTTTCTATAGTAATCATATTTTAATATCCGCATTTTTCTAATTGAAACAAATAAAATAAATAATAAGTAATTGTTTTTATGTGTTCAAAAGACACGCACGCTAAAGAGAAGTGTTAGCTGGCTACCTACAATAATTTAGCGATGGCCGGTGTAGCGCGAAGTGACGCTCTTGTTTTTGACTCACGAGGACCTGGGTTCGATTCCAGATCAGGGCAAATTGAAAAATGATCTTTTTCGAATTGTTCTGGGTCTGTGTGTTTAATTTAATTTGAATGTATTTTTCTCAACAGAATAAGCTCGTGGAGTCCCCGGTAAAGAAATGATCGTCCTTCCTTTTCTGTAAGTCTTCAAATGTCCTGTAGAAGGCAAGTTTTCGTTAAACATCGCTTACAAAACCATAAACATCTGAAATTCAACGATGTCTTAATTTTTATTGACACCGAGACAACGATTTGCATGTTTAGTAGGTACGTGCAGATATTCCGCTGGCTACCCCGCTTATGGGAGATGTCATAATGGTATGAATGAATGTATAATAATTATTGGAAGATGGAAGAAATCGCCACTGCATATCATCACATTTTTTTATGTAAATTGATTTGAAGATTTTATTATGTAAATGATAATGTCTAAAAATAAATAAATTGGGTATTTTTCAATTGACGTTTAAACAATGAAAAAACGTGCAAAGCGAAGTAGTGAGTGGCTATTTTTTTGAAATTTATTTTATTTCTTTTTTAAATGATTAATATTCTGATACAGAGTTTAACCTTGCATTGTGTTCGCAATCACGACCATTCCAAGGAAACCAGTTTAGGGCAGGTAGGAGTCGATGTTATTCTGCGTGCTTGGATGAAGGAGGAACGTGTACTTGAAATAAGAACCCGCACACTATAATATGATCACTCCCGCAAATGTTTGACCTACAAAATCGGACTCGCTTTTGAGAGAACTGGATTTGTTGGTCACTTAGCAGCATCCCGGCCATATTTTAAAATAATAATATAACAAACTGAAACAAAAGAAAGAACTGTTGCATTGACATTGCACATAATGTATTAGACACGAATCTGAGTTTTGAATGAGGCAAAATATACCTCGAACATTTTCACAAAATATTGTTTTGAAATTGGAATATCTAAGGTTTTATAGCGAGAGATTTTGAATTCAGAATATCCTGATTGAAAGTTTTTTTTCAATGAGCTTCACCAATTATGGGTTCTCCGCCAGTCTCAAGTATGGATTTAAAGTCAGTCAGTCAACAATTATGTTGTTCTTGGTCAGTGTCAAGTACGGATTGAAAGTTCAGACCGATTATGAAGTAGTCACCATAATAACACATTGAAGATATACCCACCTCACTACCAGATATATCAACAGTAGGAGAGAATCGTAGTTCGCTATTTATCCGCATATTCAAACCAAAATTGTCTACACGGGCGGCCCGTTGGGCAGGCTTAAAAGGCCGGCCGCTCATAACAATTAAAGCAAAAACAAAATTATTTTGTCAATACAATTTTAACATATTTATTTTTATTTATTTATTCATTCTTTACTGTACATTGATAAAAAACAATTACATAAAAGGTATACATTCAAATTAAATACAGTCAATATACAGAGGGCGAGTTTATCGCAAAGGCGCGATCTCTTCCAACTAACCCAATGAATTTAAATTGACAATTCTTTTAAAATGACAGGAATGAATCATTAAAGGCTATGTGGCGCAAAGGAAATGCTTTAACCTTTGAGCCACAAGGACCCGGGTTCGATTCCCAGCCAGGGCAAATTGAAAAATGGCTTTTTTCAAATTGTTGTATATCTGGGTGTTACATGTTTTATATTTATTTATTTTATTCTTCTTGCACATCATCATCCATTTATTATAACAAATAAAATAAAGCAATATACACAAGAAAAAATGTGATGATGTGCAGTGGCGAGATTATTACTATAAATATAGTGATTTCTTCCATCTAACCACGGTATATTGTGGTTACATGGTACATTGTATATGTGTATTGTCGGGTTAGTACCCATAATAGTATTCTATATAAATTTGGGACTAGCTCGATGTGTGTATATTGTCCACATTATATAATTAAAGAAAATATTTTTGCCAAAGAAAAAACTTTTGGAAACGTGATCAATACAATATTTACCTAATTGGATCTTATTAATCACTTAAAAGTTTTTTACGTGATGGAAACACAGACAGGCGTCAAATGTATTTAATTAACCCTTTCTAGTTACTAGCCGGTTTTTTTTAAATGAAAAGAGTTTTTTAAATGAATTTTTTTTTTTTTATTTTTTTATGAAAAGAAAATTAAAAAATGTATACCTATATTATACTAAGGTATGATACACAAGAAGAAACAATACAAGATGTGGCGTAATACATGTCCCTGAATAATATACTTATAATAAGTTTAATGCGTATAAAATTATGATAAACAAAATATAATAATATAACAATAGTGTACAACTCAACTTATCAATATTCAAAGCGAAAGTGTTTCATCTTTTTAACTCATTTGCAATGTTGGGTCAAAGATTACCGAAAGGTCACAGATCAAAAACTGAGCGATCATATCGAACAAAGGCTCTAAAACTTGGAAGTAAAATTAATGATTTTTATTTATACATTATTTCGATATGATAACCATCTTAGACAATTTAGCATTGTGTAAAATCCAATCTGCGCGTTTTGCCAGTTAAACAGTAAAAAAAATGAAAACATTCCAAACTATATATTTTTGTTTGTGTGTAAATCTTTCTCAAAGTAAAAGATACTCAGAATTTGACTAAATAATAACAACTTTTAACTTTAATGTGGTATTGAATTTCGTCAAGGTTTTTGTTGTACTACAAAATATGAAGGACAAGATGATCTTAAGACGATTGTACTAAAGTTTCTTGGGTTTGTGGGTAAGCCTTTTATTGCACTAAATATTTTATATCTCAAAATTTTAAAATCCACCATTTTTTTTATAATCATAATAGATTAATGCCTTAAAATTACGTGATACCTACCTTCTTAAAATATTGTACTTTGCACAAATCATCCCACAAGGATGCCGTAATATTATAAATTAATTAATTAAAACGTGTCAGCGCACTCCTGTTGAGAAACACTGGATCAGATAAACAACCATATTCGATATACCTATGTACGTACTTCAAAGCAATAAGAGAGGTATATTGAGTTTATTATAAACAAAGATAAAAATAATGAATAAAACATATTGTAGGTATGTATTTTGTACTTGAACAATTACATTCATCATGCAATAATAATAATAATACCTAAATAATCACTTACATAGAACAAATTATCACAAATGAGCTAGAGGTACACGTGTTCGGGCGGAACTAAACGATTAAGTTTTAAGCCTCAGCTACAAAATGGTCGATTTGTCGCAGCGCGAACAAACTAATCGAAGCGAATTTTTATACCCAGTGGAGCATCATATTTTTTCAAATGCCTAACCAATTCATGATGGCCGATAATAATAATAATAATAGGACTACTAATCTGTGGCGCCGTTTAATGATCTGTGACCATCTCAAGGGCGCCGTGACTTCTCCCGAACAGCAGCATCTTCAACTTGGTTCTAAATGTAATGGTAGACTGATTCTCTCTCAGGTCAGTAGGCAATCTGTTCCAGGCAGTTGGTGCGGCGGCTCTGAAGCTCCGTTCTGCAAATTTGGAAGTGTTCGCCTTATTGGATTTCACGAGTTTATTGATAGCAGTCGTCTCGGAGTTTTGTCGACGGAATAGAGTTCGGTGAGACATGTGGGTGCCGTGCCGCTTAAGTCTGATAGATGAGTCTCAAATTTACAATTTAGGAATCCCGGGTTCGATTCCTCGCGATGCCAATTCCACCTTCATGACACAAGCGTATTAACTTTTCTATTTTTGAAGAGGTAACACTATGAAAGCTCATTTTTAAAATTTAGGTAATAAAAATAAAAAATATATAACACTGTATAACTTTCACTAATTAATATTTTGCTTAAAAGCTTTTCGGACATACGTCCATCTTCAGTAATAAATATCTTATAACTATAAGTTATCTTCAGTAATAAATATCTTATAACTATCTTACGCTCTTAATTGGGGAACTGGCCAGATCTTATTGTATGTTTGTAATTTATGTATTGTGTTGTCAGTTTTCTGTGAGTGTCTCTATAAAATAAAATAAAAATAAAAACTATAAGTTATAAGATATTTATTACTGAATATGGACGTATGTCCGAAAAGCTTTTAAGCAAAATATTAATTAGTGAAAGTTATACAGTGTTACAAGCGTATTGCTTATTTTATTGGGGTTTGTGATAAATTTTATTTTGATAGAATTAAAGGAGATGCTAAGTACGTATATACTTATTACAGCTAGAATAAAAACTGAATGGTCAGATAATAGAAACTGCAAGAATACAAAAAAATCAGTGTGGTGTTTAGAATATTAAATAAAAATATTTAGTTTTTTTTTATTGTTCAACCGGATTTGGGTGCAGATGACATAACCAATCAGATATATCAATTGGAGAACAATGTTTACACAATGTAAAAAGTGATCACTTAAGCCAGCCAAGAGCCAATTCGTAAGCATTGGGACGCCTTTCTCACTTCTTCCGATTACATTTTGCACAATGTTAGGTACATTGTATTAGTGTGGTCACTGGCAAAAAATAGGGTTCCTACGTTTTAAAGTGTCTTGTAAAAGGGGGGTATTCGTAAAACATCAGAAAAAAGCATCTTAGGTTCAGTGATGGCATATGCCACTCATTCTGCATGTTGTTAGCAAGGAAAGGAAGACATGCATGTTTTTACATGTAATTAATTCGATGGCTACCCCATTTGTACGAAATTTCGTGATGGCATAAATGAATGAATTATAATTGAGCCAAATTCTCCTCGCCTTTTTCATGAGAAAAGAAAAGAAACATGAATGAATTAAAAATAATGAATTGCTTTAAACGTTAAATATATTGACCGAGGAATCGTTTAGTCATTGTACCTATGCATTCATAAGCTAAAGTCAATTTTCACGGTGGATGGAGTCCATTGAATTTGATCTTTTGAATGAGCTTGCAAAAATAATGAGAAAAACGATGAACTAATTATGCAGGGCCATTCGTCTTCTTCAAAGGAGTATGTTTAAAAGGCTTTATGCCATAAACTCTTTATTGTGTACCGTTTTGTGATAATCTGGTTAAATATTATCATATTGACAGCATGATTTGCAGATACTGGAAAAAGACCTCGTATTTTACGACCAAATAGAATGTGAGGTTAAATAAATTGACTAGGAAATTGTTTTTGAGGAATTAAAACATCGTGAAAAAATGCGTGCAAGCGAAATTTGGACGTGGTTGAAGAAGGACGAAAGTGGAATAAACGCTGTGGAGATGCGATCACTGAGGAGAATGGTTGGTAAAACGTTGCCTGATCAAATTAGCAATGAGGATGGCAGGCTAATGGGCGGACGCGAAAGGAGTGTTGTGGATAGAATGCGGGTAAATAAGTTGCGATGGTTTGGAGATGTGGAGCAAATGGACGATTAAAGGAAGACGAACAGAGTGTATTTATCTGAAAGAGGTGGTGTGAGAAAGTGCGAATGGAAAGTAAGGATTAGTACGAGTACATATATTGAATAAAGTCACAAGAAAAATCATAAGATATTAATTTATACTATACAGTGAAACCTCTATCTATCGTTTTTGAAGGGACCGATTGAAATAAACTATGGATGCGGGAAAACAATGAATACGGGAGTATAGAAAAAATCACATTAATATGTATTTTAATGTTTAATATGTACATACGAGTTTATAGGCTTTATTGTTTCAAAAGTTATAAATCAATTTGTTGAAATAAAAGATATAGTAACAAAATAAAAAAGGAAGCTGCATGGAGATCAAAATCATACTTTGTACTGTATAACAATCTTCTGGCAATTCCTTCACACCAATCTGGTTTTTATACAGACTCCTTCACAGTTCTCGGTGCTAGGTTATGGAATCAACTTCCGTCTAGTATCCGTACCTGTCCCACATATCAATTGTTTAGAAAGCAGCTCGGTGGTCGCTAGTCTTCAGAATTTTAATACTTTCACTTTGTAAACCCTGAGGAAACGTTTTCTTCACGTGTTGTATATATACACGGCGAGCATTCCTTCTCTTCCCTTCCCTCGATATCCAGACTTTCCCTCATTGTGTGCGCAGGTGTTTGCCTGTTTGTAGGTATATTTATTTAACTTTTTATGTATGTATATATTATTTTCTTTATTTTCTTTATTTTCTTTTTTTATGATTTTTGGGTTAGTTGGAAGATATCGCTTGCACGCGATAAACTCGCCCATTGTGCATGATAATTATTTGTATTTATAATCTGTTTATATGTATGTTTTTTTAAGGCACAATTTTTTTGTACGCGGCGGCAGAATTGCCATCCACACTTCTCAGCATTGTACAACCAGATAAGTCTCCATATGATCAGTCATGATCACACAAAAACTTAACAGTCTAATGCCGGGAAAAATTCACCTATCCAGATATACAGGATATCAAAGGATTAGGCTCAAAACGCGGGATCAAAATACCAGCATTGTGCCTGAAATATCTGTGTTCAAAAACTTTTTTACAATATTACAAGTGTTTATTATAATAGATTTTTGAATTTTAATGTACAAATTAACCGGTAAATCTAATTTTTGTAAATTATTTATTAAAGATTTCGGAGTTACCCCTGTAGCTGACATGACTAAAGGTATTATATAAACGGACCTAGAATGCCAAATATTTTTTATTTCTCCTGCTAGTTCTGTATATTTACGTATTTTTTCAGCGACGGTTGTTTGTATATTATGTGTATTTGGGACAGCGATGTCGATTAGGTACGTTATTTTATTACGTTTATCATGCAATACTAAATCGGGTCTATTATGATGTATTTGTCTATCTGTTATTATGGTTTTATCATAATAGAGCCTATAATTTTGATTTTCTAAAACCGGTTCCGGGTTGTATTTAAAATAAGGTATTACATTATTTGAGTTTAAAAGATTATGTTTAATAGCTAAATTTTGATGTATAATTTTTGCGACATGATTATGTCTATAAGTATACTCAGTTTGAGCGAGAGTGGAACAACCCGAAACTATGTGTTGAATTGTTTCCGGTTTGGCCAGACATTTTCTACACGAATCATCAATTATGTTTTGATTTTTTATAATATATTTTTGATAATTTTTTGTATTTATTACCTGATCTTGAATTGCTAGCATAAAACCCTCGGTTTCCCCATACAATTCCCCAATGGTCAACCACCTGTTTGACGCATATTTGTCAACATAAGATTGGTTGAGATCATTGAGGTGTCTAGCATGAAGTTCCTTCCTACCCCAAGATTCTAACAAAATATTTAAATAGTTTAATCGCGGACCTACTGTTTCGTCATTAAAATTTAAAGGTGTATGATTTTTATCGGCCTGTATTATAATTTTATGTAATATAGAATTATTTTGTTTGTTCTTAAAAAATGTTTTAAGGGATTCTATTTGATTATTATGTAAAGAGGAAATGTTAACAATTCCTCTTCCTCCTATACTCCTAGGCAGAACCAACCTTTCTTTCGCGGAATTTGGATGATGATATGTTATATATATATATATATATATATATATATATATATATATATATATATTATTATTATTATTATTATTATTATGTTATCTTTCATCGTCATTTGCTTTTTTATAAAAGACAGCCAACAGAATCAACAAACCGTTCTTTCTTTCTCGCTCGCTCTCCAATAATAATATTATAAGTAATATATACGAAATTTTTGTGTAATTTAAACGGTCAATGCGATAAAATCATATGGAGAAACGATGGATGCGATATATTTTTACGTGTTTTGTATGAAACTAATTCGGAACTGTAAAAAATAACGACAAATACGGGAAAACAATTATTCGAGGAACGATAGATAGAGGTTTCACTGTACTATACTATACTATACTATACCCTCACGCCATGTCCCAGGAGGGGTAGGCAGAGAGAACGGAACGCCATATAGATCTATCCTTACATACTTCTTTCACTTCCTCTACATTCATCCAGTTTCTCATACATGCACGCCGATTTCACTTACTCAGCACGCGTCCGTCCTTAAGAATTTGGTCCACGTGATCAAGCCACGTGGTTCTTGGACGTCCGCGCTTCCTCACACCCCCTCTTTCAGATAAATACATCCTCTTCGTCATCGTTTCATCTTGCATTTGCTCAACATGTCCAAACCATCTCAACTTGTTTCAAGTTGAGATATTAATTTCCAATTGAATTAAAAGTTAAAAGTACATAATATCTTATTTCACTTCTATTAAACTCAAAGACCCGGGGTCTCTGTTCATACTATTGCTTTATTCCTGGGACGCTAGAATCTCTAACTCTTAGGAGCCTTTTGGAAGAATGTTGTACGCGAAGCCACATTATTTACCATAAATAATCAAAAATAAGTAAGTCTCGTAGAGTACCTTTGCAAAGCATAGGTCTCCTGCACATTCTGTTAGCTTTCGAGTGTCCTGTAAAAGGTATTCATTCGTATGATACATTTGAAATCTTAGATATGACGATCCGTGCCATCCATCTAGAAGATTTTTTATTTTTATTAGCACGGTGAGGACAATTCGCACGTTTATTACTTGCAGTTTATTCACTGGCTACCACACTTATGGAAAATACCGTGATGATATGAATGAACGAATAAATAAAGTCAAATTTTCCAAACGTTTTGAGATACGATTTCTTGAGATTAATAATAATTAATTAATAATAGATCTCTTAAGATTAATAATAGCATAGTATTTAGAATTATTGACTAACCAAAACATTTAAGTTATAGGAGTAGTCAGTCATAACAAAATAATTACTAGGTATAGACAATAATTATCATTTATGGGTAATTATATATCGCATATTTCCAAGTAAATAAATCATTTATCTACTGGGAAGCGTTTAGAGCAGAGGTTCCCAAACTTTTTTTCTCATAGACCACTTTCAAAAATTTGCTGGCTCCGGTGGACCCCCTATATATCTACCCCCCCCCCCTTCGTTGTTAAATTTTCGAAATGGTATAGGAATTTGAAATATTTCCAAAACTCCTCGGTTTTTTTTACAGAATATTTTTTACAGAATATTTTTCTACAATGTAACGGGTATTTGTACCGACTATTGTTTACTTTAAAAATATTACGCATTCTACCCCCCTCCCGTCGCCGAATTTTCAAAATGTTAAAGGAATTTGAAATATTTCCAAAACTCCTCGGTTTTCTTAAAGAATATTTTATCCCAGTACCTTTTTTACAATGTACCGGGTATTTGTACCGACTATTGTTCATGTCAATATCTGGTACTTTTACCGAATATCTGATACTTTAACTATGGATTCGTGGACCCCCATTATTTTGTCACGCCATCGTGGAGCCCTGTCGAGTAGATCGTTGATGCCCAGGGGTCCACCTAGACCACTTTGGGAATCACTGATTTAGAGAGACGTCGTAATTACGAAGAATTGTAGATACAATACTATTATGTAGAGCCAAGTATTACCTCATAAGTTGATTAACTCAATAATAGTGTAAACATCAACAAAGATATAATAAACAAAATATTATTCATTCATTCACTAATCACGGCATCTCTCACAAGTAGATGATGATGATTCTGGATAATTTTGTTTTGACGCCGTTTAATAACAGTCCCTACACCGTCTCAAGGGCGCCGGTGAAGAGTGCAGTTTTCAATTTGCTTCTGAAGCTGGTGACGGTCTAATTGTTTCTCTATGGCACCGGTAGGATCCAGCGATTGTTATCAACATGCATTTATCTTCTCCATGCTAATAAAAGTTAAGACATTCAGTATGTATGGCAAATCTCTTCACTTAATCGAAATTATTTTTAATGTTTTATTATTTGTAGTGTATTACGAATACCTGTCTTCTTCCAGGACACTCGAATACTTAACAGAAAAGAGTGGAAGACCTTTTCTTTACTGTGGAATGAGATTAAAATGAGATTAAGTATTTTATTATTGACTTAAGAGCAGGTTCTTTGTGAAACAGAGTCAAAAACAGCGCTTTTTTCAACCAACAATTAGTAAACCATCTTATTTGACGGAGATGTGCGACATCGAGACTATCAGTGAAAGATGGCTTACGCTTCGCTTAGCACAGGGTGAAGCAAAAAGCAGACTTATTGAGCTATCAAGATCTCGCAGGACAGGCTTTGTAGATAGAACATTCAGTATTGCGGGATCCAGATGCTGGAACAAGCTGTGTCTGGGTCTGCAAAAGGAAGCGAATGGAGAGAGCTTTAGAAGAACGTGAAGGATGCACCTTTTTGCTGGATGTTTCAGGTGATGGACACGGTAGGTATACGGCGCCCTTGAGGTCATGTTATGAGTAATAACCACTTAACAAATCGTCCATATATAATATAAATATTCTATAATATAAATATTGCTCTGGTGCATAGTATTTTGTCGTATGGTATTCTTGGTTGGGGGGGAGCTTCACTGACAGCTCTAGATCCATTAATAAAGGCTCAGAAATCAATTATCCGAGTAATCAACAAAAAACCTTACAGATTCCCATCAGCTGCTCTCTTCCAACAATTCGGTGTACTGGACATAAGACAGACATATACAAAAAATATAATCTTACACTACATTAAGCACAAGCACTTGCAGACACAGATAACGCACAATTTATCGACAAGATGCAGAAATAAACAATTTTACAAAGTACCAAAAACGAGGACCAAATTTGCACAAAGACATTTTACTTTTCAGGCACCAAGACTCCTTAACAAAATACAGGACAATGTACTGACTAAACGACAAATGACAAACAACTCCTTACCTAAAAGACTCATTACGGACTGGTTGCTTAAAATTGGACGCGGCGAGACAGAACGTATACTTAACTACATACCGGCTTAGCCTCTTCGAGCGTCTCTCATACAGTGCCCTTGGGTTTGTATATGTGTTGTGTATGTTTATATGGTTATACGCGTTTATAAATGTTTAACACTCATCGTGTGGGTGGGTGTGGGCGTGTGTGGGTGCGGGTGTGTGTGTGTGTGTGTGTGTGTCTGTAGTACATGTGTGTGCATGGGTGTAAATGTATATAATGTGCATATTATTATTCTGTCTTTTTATTTAGTTTTTTCTTTATTTTATGTTAATTAATTAAGTTTTTTAGTTAACGTTACTTTAACCAAGAGCAATGTTCTCTGACCACACATAAATTGATCTACCTTAGTACGGGCTGTAGCCTAGTTAGGTGAATCATATAATGAATATGTTAAAATTGAATTTATTTATATCAATAAAGCTGTTATTATTATTATTATTATTATTCTTATGACATTACCCAGCCAAGATCGCAATATCTTCCGGATGATAGATGATTAAGATTATTGTATTTCTCCCCACTTAAATTTCTGTAAGTTCATAGACGAGCCATTCTTTTCGAATATACAGTATTTCACGAAAAGAGCGAGAGAATGAGATGAAGGTAAGGAAAAAAAGACAAGTTTTTTTTTATCATTTTGAAATATCTTTCTTATTTTACTAAATGCCAACTATGTAATTTATTTCTTGTGTCATCAGAGTCATTGCAAATGTATAAAATTGTCTTAATTACTAATTATTACAAAAGATTTTTTGCTCGTTACCTGTGAAATGTGTACTTTTATAATCAAACACAAAAAATCATTACTAAAAACCTACAATAATGATAATTATTATGAAATAACACTAAAAAAACTATTACGTTTTGTATTTGTTTTCTTGTCTTTTGATTGTTTTGGGAGCCGAAATGAATGGGGCAATCATAATTTGTTGAATGATTGTAATTTCGACAAAACGACTTCTAGAAAAACATTGGTTTAATGATTCGGAAGAAATCATTATTCCCTATAACAACATACACAGGCATGTGCCTCATATTTTCGTCCAAACAATTTACGAAGACCATAATTTAAATCTTATCGGACAAAATTATGGTTAGTTTTTATTGTTTACAGTTGAATCGTAGAGAGAAGTTATTACTTAAAGTTTGATTTATCGATCGAAGGTTTTTGGTGGAAGTTCATTTATTGATGAAACAAGATAGGTGTCTATACCATCACGGCACATCCCACGAGTGGGGCAGCCAGCAGACCAGCCGCACACACACACACACCACACAAGATAGGTGTACCTATAGTTATTCCACTGATGACTTTATTTATTTTATTCTTCACTGTACCAATGTACAAACAATGTTGTATATTACAAATCAAGACTAAGATCATAAAGATATCAGTTATACAATTCAATGAACAGAGGGTGAGTTTATCGCTAAAATGCGATGTCTGATAACTATATTTTATTTCCTTTAACAAAAAAAAACATATAATTATGAGGGATATAGAAGCTAAGTCGCCTCAATCCTTGAACTTTGAAAGTGAAAAAACTACATATCTGTTCTTCTGCTGGTTTTTTTATACTAAATCAGTTTTCAGAACTGATATACATACTTGAGAATAGATGCGGATTTTCAATTTATCTATTGAAATACTGAATAGCCAGCGAAAAAACAAACATTTCAGATGGGTAGATGGCGCTATTGTGGCTGCTTCTACCCATTACTTCACATTTTAAATTGATAAATGTTATATTTAAATATCAATTTATAATACCTATTTATTTTGCGACCAGAATAAAGTTCGTTTTAATATTTTTAGTGTCAAGATACCTATCTTTAAATTAAGTGATAATTCTTATAATACAGAAATATAAAACTTAATCTAATAAAATATGTGAAATGATAGAGTGTCAAATAATAGTGAGAACTTTTTACGTGATTTCTTTACAAATACAGCACAATATAAACCATTTAAAAAGAATCAAATATCTGCATTTGTATAGTTCAAAATTTCAAAAAAATGGAGCAATGTGACTTTGCTATTATACACCTTATATTATTATACTACATAATTCATCAAGAATGTGAGAATCGTTTGACGAGATATTTTTATGTATTTTGGTGGTCCGTTTAATGGCATTTATTAACACCAGGATGAGAAAAAATTAAAAGCAATTTCAATGGTCTACCACAAGGTATGCTCTCAGGTCCGCTATGATTTGAAACATTATAATAAATTCATGCAAGTTTTATGTATATTTTTACTGCTTGACATTTAAGATTAAATATATATTAATAAAAATCATAAAACGCCGACAAATCTACCGCCACATTGGCATCATTTACAGAAAAAAAATATAAAGAAGTCATAAAACAGATAAAAGTCGTCGTCCTGGATGATGTTATCTCAGGATCTTATTTCGTATTCATTGCAGATATAAAATATATTATAGTGTTTCACTGAGACTACACTGAGATTCATATGGAGTCACTACTACTAAAGTGTATATTTATTATTCTTATTATTATACATAAATAAACGCGTTTTGAATTTTAATATACATTTTGATACAACACCAATATTTAAGGTTTGGTTACGTTCGTATTATTCTCAAGGTGTGAGTAAAATAAAGTTGTTTTTGTTGTAGTTTTATGACTACTTTCCAACCCAATGAAGTCATTGTTAAAATGATTTCATGGACTTTTGATGACTTGAGAAGCCAGAAATTATTAAGTTTTAATTTTATTGCGTGTTTTCTCAGTGGGGGTTTAGGATTTTATAACATTACCGTCCTTTTTCGTCTCACTTTTATCTGACAGTTTTAAGACAGTGAATGGACTACTCCGACGGGACCGTTTAACATATTGCAGTCTACTCTAAGGTTTATCATTAATTTTCTTGGATAAAATTCGAAAGAAGTGAAAGTTGTGGATATAATTGACAAAGCCTCTGTAAGTGACACATTGAAGGAGAGCCATCGTTACAAATTTTATCCACACCGAAGGCGCAAAATGGGCAGCCTGAAGAGCTGGCCGGCAAAAATACTCCTGTATGAGATAGGTATATTTGACTTCGCCTTTTTGATGGCCCACTAGGCGAGGTAAGCAAATACACCAATAACATAAAAAATAAAACAATAGAAGTGGCAATGGACTTGTCATATAATTTCAAAGAGACGATGGCAGGTGCCAAACAGATGCTTGAGATTCTGGAATGGAGATCATGAAAGGACAGAATAAGAAAACCTCAAAAGACATAATCAGATGAGATTATCTATGTAGTGGGAAAACAGTGGGTTTTTGTTGCTCGAGACCATGTAAACGGACAAGTTTGAGACAAACATGAGGTTTTTCTTCAGCAGTGTAGAGATGAAAGCTAGCAATCATTTAGAAAAAAAAACTAACATTTGTAAGTAGCAATAATTTCATCAATTTCTTGGTGGATCCTGAGTTCAAAATAAAGGTAACTCTTACAATGCAGTAAAAAAGTAAGAAAAAAACATGAAATCACTCACATGCCTACTGGTTTCTGAATAAATTGTCTTGGAATTGAAAAAAAACTATACCTGAAACAAAAATAAAATAGGATTAATAAATTATTACATTTAATAATTAATTCTTTAGAATATTTAAGTCCAACCTCAATTTTATTTTTTCTTTACTCTTTTTAATTTAATATAATCATTTTATTTTATTACTTTTGAGGTTTTGTGCAAGTAACTATTAATTTTTTTACATCTTAATGTTTGTTTTATAAGTTTGTACCTGCAGCTGTTAACTCTTATTTTATTGTTTTTGTCTGTCAAATTGTTTTTTTCTTTGCTATAATATGTTTAACATGTAAAAGGCTCACGCCGTGTAAAGTTGATAAATAAAATAAATAAATATTTGAAACATGGTGTGGGTTCGATGGCTACACCATTTTTTGTAAATTCCGTAATGATATAACAAGATAGATAGCTTATACAGGAATTAACATATTTAGAGGTAGTTGAAACAAAAGTGTTGGATTATGGATACATGAGATATGTGTATCAATTTACACAGTGCCATTAATGGTGCACCACTAGTGGACTCTCTTTATTCAATGGCGCGCCACTAATGCATGCATGGCGACACTGGCAATTTACACGGGCAACTTACGTAGGTAACTAATGTCGCGCCATTAGTTGTATACCACTAATGGCTATGTGTAATTTTAGCTTTAGATACCGGATTCTAATCCCGTTACTTTCCCACTTGTGTGAGAGTGTTCGGGATGTTGACGGAAGTCATGCCACGGAGGTTACGTTTCTGCTTTTGAGTCACAAAATTCAGGGTTCGATTTCCGGCAAGGGCAAAATGAAAAATGCCCTTTTTCAAATTGAACTGAGTGTGGGTGCTACATGTACCTATATCTTTTCGATGCATTGAACACAATATGTATGTATGTATCGTTCCGTTTGTACTCATAATACAAGATTCATGTCTTAGTTTGGGACTAGTTTGATCCATGTGACTTTTCCATAGATGCTTGGGATGTATTTGAATTAATCAAAAATTTAGAATCATCTTATTTAAAAAAGAAAACGGTACAATAAATAACCATATTATTTTTATATCGACCCATATTTTTTGAGTCTTCAAGATTAACAAGACAAAAGAAATGCAGATATATTTTTTTAAACATCCATAAATAAAAACAAACCTTTGTCCACATTATATTTGGATGGTATTGTGATTTATAAACAAGTTAATTTCATTAACAATAGATAAAATTCGCCTTGACTTTAATGAAATTTTCAACACAAAAGCACAGATTTACCTTCGGTGATAAATTGTTCTATGCTGAGATATAATATTGAAATACGCTCTTTTATATTCGTTCATTTTCATTGATATTCAAATAGAAAATCGATTTTCATTGTTTTGAAACTGTAACAAATTTCTTTAGAATATTTTCAGAAATTTTCATAAAAAACACTCATTTAAATTATTTGTAATAAGTATATATACAGTGAGAACTGTCCATATCCGTGGTAGTTTCAAAGTCGCTCCCATCGGCGAAAAAATAACCGAAAACAGATTAAGATGGTACGGACACATTTTGAGACTACCACAGGATAATATGATCAAAAAGACAATGGAAGTAGAAGTAAGACCCAGAAGACCAGGCAGACCAGTGACTACCTGGTTGTCCACAATTGCCAGGGACCTGAAGGAGGCAAAATTACGCTCGGAGGATGCAAGGGACCGGAAAACTTGGAAGATGAGGACTAGGAGAGCCGACTTCAAGTAAATGGGATAAAAGCGAGGGCGAAGAAGAAGTATAATATTTTTATAGTGTTGTTTTTTAATTTGCCTGACTTCTTCTTAATGATTGTGTCGAGTCGTCAGGTTTATCCCAGCGTTGACCATGTCATATGGGAAAGTGACCCTATCTTGGGCAGCCCGAAACAGCTCTACAACGCTCCTTATTTATACTACTACTCATGTATGTTATGAAGCCAGGAGATCTGCCTTCTTCAAACTCTCTGTCTTGCCGTTAAAGATCAGGTGGCGTAATTTTTCTTTTCTTTTATGGTCTATATTGTAAGTAACATTAATTCTTGTTATATTTACTGTGTTGACTGTTTGTTCCTTGAAAGAGTTGATTTTCCTGACTTTTCATTTGAATTAGGGTAAAGGCGTTTGTGCTTTTTTCTACTAGTTTTACTTCACCATTACGGTAAATTACTCAATTGGGGTAGCTAGCAGACATGCCGCATATTATAAACATGCAACCCGTCCTCTTCGTGCCAACAAAAGTCAAGACATTCAGGATGGATGGCAAACCTCATTGCTGAATTAAGAATGTCAAATGTCTTGATTTTCGAACGTCTGCTTTTTACAGGACACTTGAGAACTTACGGAAAAGAGCGGGATACCAGTTCTTTGCCGGGTGTTCCACGAAAAATCAATATAATGCTACCTATTTTGAATATTTTTATAAGCACAGAATGAATAACACGAATGCTTGTAACACGCTGTGGTATAGATAGGTCGATATATTTATACAAATGAAAAATAAAATATATAAAATCGTGACCGAAAATTTCAATTTTAAATCCTTTTAGGATAGACACAGTGGGATCATAATAATAATAATAAGGCAGTAAAACATTAAGCACGTTGTAAAAATGTCCCAATGAGACCACTCGTTACAAATTACAGCTCTAGTAATGCCCGAAATTTTGTAGAGATGAGCCCTTAGGCGATAGTAATAGTACTAAATGTTGTATAGTTTTATTATTGCAAGACATAAAAATAATGGAATAAATATTATTTTAGACTAGTTTTTTAACCCGGCTTTGCTGAGATGAGAGTAATCAAATTGAAAATAAAAGAGAATATTAAAATAATAAAATATTCATTCTTTACCGTACATTGATTACAATATTGATATATTTTTTTTTATAGAGAAATGTAGTCAAATTAAAAATATCCAATATACAGAGAACGAGTTTATCTCAAAGGTGCGATTTCTTCCAACTAACCCAAAAATACAAAAAAAACAAGTTAGGTATACCAAAAACAATTGGCACCCTTTTTTAGAGGTGAATATTAAAATTCAAAAGATTCAGGAAAAATCATTTGTATTTATCTCCCTTTCTTCTCTATCAATCAATATCATCTAGCCTCCATCCACAAATGGGGTAGCCAGCAAATAAATACATATAATAATAAAAATATGGTTTGTATTTTTTTTTTGGCGCTGTTTAATGGTCCGTGACCATCTCAAGAGCGCCGTGGCTTTTTAGTTAAGTTGGAAGCATCTTCAAGGTCAAACATGAAGTTCATGTAATGCTGCTGCCACTGGACTCTCCATCTTTATTGGCATCAGTTCTCTGCCTTAGGCCATCCCATATCTTGGTCATGGTGTCGTTCGTCTCCATGTTTTTGGGATGACTCTGGGGCCATCCACGAAGAGTGCAGATTTTCTCAATAGCCAACTCGAAGTCCTTCTTTTCGAGCGTTCCACTTTGGTACTATATTATATGTATTTTGCAGGGTTGCTTTTGACACAATCTAAATACAATCTAAATCTAATTATCTTTTAATCAGACGTAGGTATGACATTGTTTTAAACTAAATAGAAAGATATATTTCATGAAAAAATTATATACATCAATAAATAAATAAATACAGTATCTGTACATTCTTGGGGCTTATGTCACATAATACAACCATAATACCTACTCACGTAAATATTGAAATCGACTATCCTCAGCTACCGCGAGATTGGCATGCACGTATTTTTGACTATAGTCACTTCGCGCATCGAAGGGGTTATTAAGATCAAGACAATATTAATATCATATTTAGACTGTGTCAAGAATAAACCTGCACACATGACTTGAGAGAATTACACATTCCATTTTTAAGACTGGAGTATATATTTAAATTATTGATAAAAATAATCATTTCAGGATGGGTAGCGCAGGAACCTCACACAGAATTCCATACAAAACCTAGAACCCTGACTCGTTTACAAAAGTGAGGCAAAAAATCTATGAATTTTTGACAGAACGGTTGGCAAAAGCGTGTGGTGTTTCCTACATTTGATGGACTATTTCTCGCATTTTTATAAAAATATATCATTTTTACATTTATATAAACGTAATTGGAAACGCAATAGAATCCTGCGGAGAAATGGCCTGGATGAAGAGGATATAGGAAACAGAAGAGTGTACAACCTCAGAACGAGAAGAGCCGACCCCAACAGCCTTCAGCGGCAGTAAGTTGGGACAGTGCCAGGAAGAAGAAGATAAACGTAATTGGACATTTTTTGAAGTTCTTGTCGACGTTTTTAGCGATTTACCACACTGGTTTTCGCCAACCGTTCTGTCAAAAGTACGTAAAAATGGTGCCTCACTTTATTACAATGAAAATACATACGAGTACTCCATCTAGGTATTATAATATATATATTATATAAAAATCTATGGAACCTTATCACTGCAATGAAATGATAAATATCTTATTATTATGTAACGAATGCGTGTCTTTAGTAGCATACTCGAAAACAAACAGAAAAGTCCCTTTTTTTGCTGGGACCTCAACGGAGCATTGAGAACAATTTTCAGAAGGTTTCACAATCTTTATCATTCCATGACCGAGTTACAACATAAAATTTTAAAGTGATAAAAATGATTATTTCAGGTTGGGTAGCGCAGGAACCTCATCACTGCAATGAAATGATAAATGTCCTATTCATTATGTTGCGAACACCTGTCTTGTACAGTAACCTCGAAAACCAACAGAAAAAAGTCCTATTTTTTTTTCAGGAATGCCACGGAGGATTGAGAGCAACCTTCAGAATGGTTCACAATCTTCATCATGTCATGACCGAGTTACAACTACATATCTTCCGCACTACTATTAGCTATTGAGAGCCACACAAGTTGTGGTGTATTGTAAGAGTCGTAAGTAGCTTATAGGTGATAACGGATTCTTGCGTCCGAACAAGGTTGTCTGACTTGCCATCCCATCAAGTCCGTATCGCCGGTCGCGTTGTCATAACCAACAATGGGCATTGTCATATAAGGAGATGAAAGGTGAGTCCACATTATTCTATACGATACGCAGTGAGAATGTTGCACTGTTTATTATAATGTATAAATAATATATATGTGTACAAACTAACAGTATTATTGTAGCACATCTTCAATCGAAAACTTGTGTCTCATGGATTTTCTGGCAAAGACTAAATCTCCCACTCTTATCTGTATATTTTCCATTATCCTGTAAAAGATACGTATTCGTAAAACATCATGTATGTAAAATATTAATGTTGTTGACCGAAGGTACTTGTTGGAAGTGCATTTCAAGATAATTGAAAAAAAAAAACACAATATGTAGTTAACTTCCAAATGACTTTATTAACTTCGCGTACTAGTATTCGGAGACTCTCGTCTCCATCATCAGGCTATTAGTAAAAAAGTGAAACAAGATACAGAGACAAATAGTATTTATAGGATTTGAACAAAAGAAAGTTGGGAGAAGCCCGTGTTGATAAGAAAGTAATTATAATTCAGTGATAAAAAACTAGTACGCGAAGTTAATAAAGTCATTTGGAAGTTAACTACATATTGTGTTTTTTTTTTTCAATTATCATGTATGTATATAAGATAGTTAATTTGAAGTCGGCGATCAGGTGTGCCATCCATCCTGAATGTCTGTCTTTAAATTCAGCGTACGTTTTGTAGAATATGTCTATATTATTGACTGTGTTCAAGGCACTACATGACATGGCACCGGTGTACATCTCGGAGTTCTGCATTTCTGAGGAGCCAACGGAAAGGCAAAAATCACTAAGGTCTGCTAATACAGACTCTGCCAATAGACTTGTGGAGCCACGTAGGGGGGTCTAGCCAACAATGTTGACCGTGCCTTCTGTGTGGCTGGTCCGTTGCTGTGGAACAAAATTCCCAATGATTTGCGGACTCTGGAGAGTGTGGAGATGTTCAAGGCGAGGTTAAAAACCCCATTGTTCAAGAGGTGTTATGATCCTTGAATGGGCCCTTGCGGTGGTTTTTCCACAAAACGACGCGTCTTAAATAAGATGTCTGGTTATTATTATTATCATTCGGGGCAATACTATTAAACAATCAAATTATTTTTGCTTTTGGTGATTCTGCGAGAATGTTGGTTTTGCTTGTAGGTAGATAGATTGCTAACAACACCACTCAGTAATTTGAAAAAATGTCTTGCATAAAACACATTTCAACGATGTTCTATACACCATTACTATATTAGACAATCTTGTATGCATGTATAAAATATATCTGACAATAATGATATTATACTATGATAAATATCTCTACCATATATGGACGATATTGATTGTTGAGAAAGTGTCTCATTTCACTCCAAAAACAACAACAGCACTGGCCACTAACATACTCACATTACATACTGTGTCTGGAATCTCAATCAAACGAAAAAGAAATTATTTTAAACATGTATTCTTACACACAGATCAGTAGCGTGTCTTCCATACAAGCCGAAAAGTCGAGCTATTATTACCTGAGGTTTCCAGGCTTAAAAATGATAAAATTACGTGCAACAATCTGATCATTTTAAATAATGCGTGCAGTCGCGTACTCCGCAAGGGAGTGAATTCCATTCCAATTATACAAATCTTTATATTATCTGTTTTTTTACCCTCAAAATTGAGCAGAGCTCGTGATTTGAGCTTCATACTATATAGCGGGAACAAAAAAAGAATCAATCCCAGCTTTTAGCAATGCTCTTTAGATCACAGCGTATTGAATGGACTGACCTTCGTTCGATAACATGAGTTAATCGAATGGAGCACTATCGGTGTTTGGGTGGGTGACCATTATATAATATCTATACTCGTAGTTCTAAGAGTCAAATCTCATACATTTTTTATTGTTTTATTTTGTGGACAGAATGCGTGTTAAAAAGGTACGATGATTAAGGTGTGAAAAACATGACTATCCGAGAACTACGTGGCTTGATCACGCGGATATAATTCACAAATATGGCCGTGTGTTGAGTGAGAGAATTCGACGTTTTCTTTGCCAACCCCACTTGGAATACTACGTGAGGGTATAGTATAGGGTAGGGTTTAGTAAAATAATTTATACCTATTAATAATCGAGGATATGAAAACCTTAGAAACGCCACTGATAGAGACAGAATTATGTAGTTTGCATTAGGTGTTATTAGAATTAATACTAAGTTTTTTTACGACGAACAGATGTTCAGAGATGTTTGGATTGCGATTGATTTGCAAAATGGATTCTTTCATTAATGTAAAGTTGGTTATGATTAGGGAATCCAATCCCGCATCAAAATCGCGATCCCGCAAGCCTGCGGGATTGAGGTCGTCAGTCCCGCGGATCCCGCGGGATTTGCGGGATTGAGATTTTTTAATAAAAAAATTGTTTCTAGTAGGTACTTAGTAATTTAAAAATTATATCAAATAAAGACAAGTAAATTTTAATATTTTTTTAATTATTTTTAGCAGATTTATTACTTATTTTACTAATTAACAAGTGGAAATAATGATGTTTTAGAGGTATCTATAAATAATCGGCTTCTTATAAGGAACGATATAATACATTATTTAACAATTCTCCTTATAGATCTGTAATTTGTATTGACAATTGAATATATTTATTAGTTTAGAGGCATAAAAAATTGTTTTTTTTTTCTGATAATACTTTCTAAGAAATAATAAAGTATGTAACGTTTCATCTATTAGATTTGATCTTATCTTCTTAAATAGCTGGCGGCGGAAAAAGCACGCTCAGCTTCTTGGTGGAATTTACTTTATATTACTCGGCTACCCATTCTGCACGGAGACTGTGCTCTGATTCATCTTCTAGTATAGGCGAAGGCTAATCATTCAATAGATTCGATAAAGGCGTGTCTTCTTCATCGCCATTGTCATCAACTTGTTGGTTATGAGTTTCAGGTTGTACCTGCAAGTCTGACAACAGTCTCTCGATTAAACACTTCATTTAAGTTCTAAGTGTAACTTTGCTTGGATAAAAGAATGGATCGTCCACCACATTTGTAGATCCTGAATCTTTTTCTAGATATTTGTTAGGACCTTCTAAGCACAGCGACACGATAGTCATTGATGTGCGGCGTTATTTTATAGACAGGCAAAGTAGTTAACTAACTTATTTTAGCGAGATAGCGACACTACAAGTTCCTGGCTTAACCTGGTATTTTGTCGATCCAGTTTACTTATCATGAAACGTAATGTAGTTTTTGCAGTAATTAATGTTGCGTCCTCGCGGCATAAGACATTTACAGCAAGCTTCACTGACTCTAAAGCTCGTTCAATATTACTCAGTGTTATAAATTCTTCATCAGTGAATGAAAATGAAGATGATGTCAGTTTAAGATCAATAACTGCTTTGAATATGCACTGTTTGACTTGGTTGAACCTCGATAACATTGATGCGAGACTGCTACAGCGCGTTCGGCAATCTAGGATCAGCTGTAATTCTTTGCAGAATTTCTTCTTTGATATATGTTTGCAGAAGATCATTTGTTACTGGAGATTTCTAACTAAAAAGCTTAACAATTTTCCTGACTTTTTGAATCAGTCCTCTTAAATAACAAATGGAATAAGTTATAATGATTTTCATTGAAAAATCTATTGGTCTAACAATACTTATCTACCTGTATTGTGATAGCAACTCTCCTTCTTGAATTTCTTCCTCTACCGAATAATCACCTTTCTCGTCATCATCATCTTCATTTTCATTATCACTCCCACCATCCGGTCTTTTTTCGAGTACTTCAACTTGACTGTATTTCTTCTTCTTGTCTCTGATTGCATAGAACTTCAAGAACAGCGAGTTGGAACCCATGTGCAAAGCATAACTGGTGGTACGCTGATAATAATCTCCCAACTTTCTTCATGACTGCTGCACCATCGGTTGTTGCTGCGATCACATCTAGATTTTGGAAACTCAAATCATTTTCCATACAAATTCTATAGAAAAGTCACGAGTTCCAAAGGCAAAGTAGTTAACTAACTTATCATTGAGGCTGTGCTGGGTTTAATAAATAATCAGAACGTCGTCTGAGCCCGTTCTTAAACAATTTTTTCAGTCCCGCAAGAGTGCGGGATCCCGCATGAGTAATCCCGCATTTCTGATCCCGCAAAAAAGGTGCGGGATCCCGCATTTACGGGATCCCGCTTTTGCGGGATTGGATTCCCTAGTTATGATCATGCACTTCTAACTGCAATCCGTCAATAACAAATCTCCGATGAATTATAGGACTCCTACTTTTATCTGTAAGTTTTCGAGTGTCCTATAAAAAGTGCATGTTTATTACATGATGCTGGTCTGCTGACTACCCCACTCGTGGAATATGCCGGGATGGAAGAAAACGCAATAAGTATGACCAGTACGTATTGATAATCTCGAAAATACCAAAGGTTTGCCGAAATCAAAAACAATTTTTAAAAAGTCAAGTAACAGATAAAATACATTACATAAATATTTTATATATTGAAATAATGACTCACAACTGTTACATTGTTAATTCTTTTATAATAAGTGAAAATTATTTGGTTATTTTTTACGCATTACCTCAATCAAATAGAAATCATTCTAAATCCAATGATCAGAAAGCGTTCTCGAAAACGTTCAGCAAATAAATCTTTCAGTTCTTTGTATTCACACAATATTAAATGTCAAACGTGAGTGCACCTATAATAATAGTATGAACGTAATATAAATTCATGCGATGCGCAAATACCAATTGTCGATGCACCGCGCATATTGTTATTATGCGCGTGTATCATCATATAAGATGTTCTGCGCATGTATCTGCACGCCTCCCATGACATTAAATCTGCTCTCAATTTATTTCGTACATGGAATGAATGTTAATGCGCTCATTGAGAGAAAATATAAAATGATTTGTACCTCAGAGAAATTCTCAAGAAAGTTCATTAACATTAAAATTTATATTCAGGAATGAGCATTAACCCTTTCTGGACCGTAAGGTTTCAACAAGTAATTTTAAATATCCTTCTTAATCTTTTTTTGTCAGAATGGATGGAATATAATTAAAAAATTGATAAAGTAACATATTATATTTTTAATGTATTTGGAAAGAATTAATCCGAAAAATATTTCCCTGGTCCATAAAATACTTCAAAAACAATATAATAGTTTTATCAACAATTGTGCATGCTGTAGACACTCTTAATTGGGGAACTGGCCAGATCTTATTGTATGTTTGTAATTTATGTATTGTGTTGTCAGTTTTCTGTGAGTGTCTCTATAAAGTAAAATAAAATAAAAATCAATAAAAAAATATAGTAAGACCACTAATTAAATAAAATTTTAATAATTCTAAGCTTACCAATATTTTGGTGTTTTAAATGCAAAACAAACGAAAAATAAATAGAAGTCAATAAATTTAAAAAAAAAAATGTAAAATCATATAATTTTTCAGTTGAACCATCGTTTTTTTCAATTTTTGAAGCAATTATTTTAATACATTTTACATATTATGGCATAAAAAATGTAATTGAAATCTTCGAAAACTGAGACTATGTCTTTGAGAAGTTTACTTTCCCTAGACCTTATAGGTTTAAGACGTTTATTCCAAGAGTCTTAAAAAAAAGACAACCAAATTTTTATCTATCCACTCGTTTACGGATATTTACCTCTTACAGGATACTCGATAACTTACAGAAAACAGTGAGATACCTATTCTTTGCCGGGAGACTACTTGGAATATACTTCTTTTATCATTTTTCTTTAAACATTATTAAATATAAATATATTCCGTTTTCATTGATTTTCGGTATTTTTTTTATCATTCAATAAATTGAAATATTATCTTTTTATATTTCACCTATCACGTAATAAGATTAAATGATTATTTATTTATTTATTTATTCATTAAGTTGCAATGTCAGTTGATATGGTTGATAATCCTTTAAACTTTATCACGCTTCTCATGAATAAATTGAATTGATATGCGATGATCCCTACGTACAAAATTTAAATATATTTTAGTAGGTTCGTATGTTTGTTTGTTTGTTTGTTTGTTTGGCAACCTTTTTAAAAAAAATAGTAGGGTGAACGTAGTACTATGTAATTTTCAAATATGGACGTGGATGTTGATCCTAGATGTTGTCAAGCGCCCTTGAAGTGGTATAATCACAATAAGGCGCTATTTTAATTGTCATGTTATTATTATTATTGATGTAATGTTCTCTATTTTATCCTTTTAGGTCTAGACTCTAGAGGGAGTTTAGTTCCCAAAGGTATAATCTATATTTTCAAGGTTTTCAGTTACAAAAATTATTTATTTTTTGCCATAATATAAAAATATAAAGCACAATTCATCAAAATTTTCATGATCTGGTTACTTTAACTGCCCGAAGAATTAAAATATATCCTTGAAAAATGAACTACGGTTAAATTGATTTTTTTTATTATATTGCAGTTCTTAATAACCTTTTTGTTATGATTTTCATTTTAACCCATGTATAAAAATAAATTTCAAAATGGCATTTAAAATGGGTGAAATACCTCAAATCCGAGTCGAAGTTATAAATATATTATAATCTATCTTACACCTACTTATTTATTGTCTTTCTTGAAAATTATTTTTAATTTTTTTTCATCTGATTATTTATCAGCCGACTCGTGTTATTACGCCTTGAGTAAATTCGGCATCTATAGCTAGTTTATTAATATTTGAATATGTATGTAGACATTAAATAAGTGTGATTCAAGTGTTAAATTTATTAACATTCATTTGCAAAATGTCATGTTTATATTAAAGTTTATACACAACATCAATGGATGAAACCATAAACGAAAATTATAATACAAGTACTGTACTTGTACAAGTACTGTACTCGTATACCTGGGCAGCAGAATAAACCAGGATGGACGCTCCAAATCGGAAATTGTAAGCAGAATAAACCAGGCAAGGATTGCCTTTAACAAAAAATCAAAGATATTGGAATCCCCAAATATTGACTTAAGCGTAAGGAAGAACCTTACTAAAGCCTTTGTATGGAGCGTTCTGCTTTATGGTTGTGAGACATGGACCATCAGCAAGAGTGAAAGCGGACGGTTGGCGGCCTTTGAGATGTGGTGCTACAGACGCATGCTTAAGATCCATTGGTCGGAGCACGTCGAAAATGAAGAAGTATTAACCAGGGTAGGCGAAAAAAGGCAACTGCTTAAGAGAATCAGCCAACAACGAGCTAACTGGATTGGCCACAACATCAGGCACCCAGGACTACTCATAGCCATCGCAGAGGGTAAGACCGAGGGGACAAATGGCAGAAGCCGACCAAGAGACGCATATATGGACCAACTGAAGAGAGACATGAACTGTGGCTCATACGTAGGGCTAAAAAGACTGGCTGAGAATAGAGACGAATGGAGAAGAAAAACCAAACTCGTTGCAGACCAATCCAATGGATTGTAACTCATTATATATACTGTACTATACTGTACCCTCACCCCGTGTCTCAAGTGGGGTAGGCAGAGAAAACGGAACGCCATATAGATCTATCTTTAAATACTATAAAATCTTTGAAAGTAAGTTCAAAAATAACATAAAAATACTAACCTCTGATTTATTCAAAGCCTCTTCTTCAGATTTGAAAATAGTCCCATTGGCAATGGTGACCCTTTTAGGCTTGGAATTATTTGTAGCATATCTTCTATCATCATCCATATACATTTTGATACACTTAATAAAAACACTTCTGTAAACTTATTAATTCACTTTTATTTTAATACCACTAGCCATTTCACAATGTGCCACTTTTCACACTAATCACTCTAACTTTTTTTTAAATATTGTTACATAATTTTATATATTTTTTTGCACTGATTATTTATTATCACTTGATTTACTATTTTATAAATAAGTAAAAAAATATGAAAAAAAAAAACAGTAAATGTAATATGTAAATAAAGGAAACAAGTTATACGAGTATAACTGTCATCCAGGATCATGTAACCTAGCTAAACAATTATAGCGTAGTATCTTCTAATTTTATGAAAATGAAATGGTTTTTAATATGTTTAAAAATTATGTACACTTTTAAAGGGTATCCCGATTGTTGCGTCTCAAACTCTCAAACGTTTTATCGAAAGATCCGAGTTTCGAATCCCATGTTAGCTTTTTTTATTCAAAATGCGCAAGAAATTGATGATTGATTCTTGAATAATTTTTCCAAACTTTTGATAAAAAAAACGATAAGATTCGCCATCCATCCTTAGCGTTTACTTTTAATAGGCATTATATGACATTTCATATGTATGTTTATTGGACAATTTATTCGAAAACATCTAATCGAGAATCCATCTCAAGGGCGCGGGAAATTATATTGGAAGAGCGATGTCTTCAATTAGCTCCTGAACCTTGTTAATGATTGGTTTTTACGAAGGATTTTGGGAAGTTGATACCAGATGACGAGTCTCACGAGATTAAAAACTCTGTCATAGAAGCAGGACTTGTTGGCTCTATTGATCTCGTCCAGCATATTGGATAAGTTTGCATGTAGCTAGTCTAATAACAACCAGGGTTGCCAGGTGTTCGGTATTCTACCGAACCATTCGGTATTTTAGCACCGTGTTCGGTATGACAAAAATACCGAAGTATGGGCGGTTCGGTATTTTTTTCTGATTAATTTTTCTCCCTAATAAACAACATAAGCGCTAACTTGAAACAGATAATTAAAACGATAATGGCAGTACCAATGTAGTAATGCTTATGTGGAAAGAGTATTTAGCCATATGAATTATTTGTGGACGAACAGCCGTAATAAATTAAGTGTGGACATGGTGAAGGCTGAATCATGTATACAATGTAATATCAGTCTGACATGTTGCGAAATGCATGGGCAGTTAAAGCAAATAAGACGTATTGCTGAAAGCGTGCATTAGTGAGAAAAAATATAATATTTATAAGTTAGGGCAGCTAGTTGGTCTTGTGCAATGGCACTTTGTATTTCAAGGTCATAATATAGTTCAACTATTAAAACTTTTTTTGCCCAATGTTCGGTATTTTTTTGGAGAAGACCTGGCAACCCTGATAACAACCCCACTTCTGGGGTAAGTCACGATAGTATAGATAGAATATACTAATAAAGAATTTATTTAAAGTTATGTTTGAAAAAAAAACATCTTGTAAAAGAGCAACACTGAAAAATTGTATTAATGTAACAGAAATTGAAAAACATGTGTAGGGCGCTCGGTTTTTCTGACTTCATTTATTTTATTTTACTTGTTTATTCTTTACTGTTGGTACATTGACTACCTGCTTATTATGTTTTATTACATTATTTCTATTTTTTATTAATTTCTTCTTTTATTTATTTATTTATTTATTTTCTCGAAGGGAACAAACAGTCAACACAACAAGTATTACAACAATTAAAATTAAATGAAATATAGACCACAAGAGTCCCCCTATATTACCACAGTTTAAAAAATTCAAAGCAACTAAGACAAACACACAAAACCAACAACAAAAATAAAGAAATATAATAATAAGAGCGAAGAGAATTCTTGTTAACATGTCTTAAATTCATTGTTTATTGATCTCTATCTGTATTGATTATTAGTTTGTGATGTTCAACATTTTATAATTATATGTTTTAATACTCTTAAATCTTATGTTGAATTTGCCAATTTTGATGATTTATTTTTAGTTCTGTCTTTTATCAATTAATTTTTAAAAAGTTTTATTGAATGGTTTATATGTATTATTTTTTATTTTATTTATTCAGTAAGGATCAGACAGTTGAAACAATTAGTATAGACATTAAAAGACAACAATAGACAAACCAATTAAGATCATCTTTTTACCAATGTAATAGACATAAATTTGAGACTTAAAATGATAAAAGACATATAAATGTAAAAAAATGTGTAAAATGTTAAAATGTAAAGGTGTAAAAAATGTAAATAAATGTAAAAAATTTAAAAAAAGTATAAAATATATTTATATATTTGCCCCAGAACAGATTTTCTAGTGGGGCAATATATTCCATTATATTGTTTTTTATGTTAATTTTGTATGCTCTATTGGAATAATAAATAAATAAAAAAAAAAAAAAATATAAGATGTTAAAATGCAAAAAATTGTAAAAATGCAAAAAAATGTAAAAGGTATAAAATGCAAAATGTACGAGTATATAATGCGAAAAATGTAAAAAAAAACACATTATATTTATCATACTGTTTTTTTATTATGTATTGTCCTTTTTTCATGATTATTCCTTGTCTTGTTTAAACGTAGTCTGTCATGCATTTTCTATATTTATATTTTATACATGTAAAAGGCTCACGCCGTATATTATAATAATAAATAAATAAATAAATTACAAGGAAATTTAAACAAAAAAAAAACGTTTAAATCAAATACAATCATACAATCAATATTCAGAGGGGCTATTTCCTCCAACTAACCCAAACTTTAAACTTAACGCTGAACTCGTCGGTAATAGCCGATTTCATTTAAAAAAAACCTCATAATAAACTACACAAGGAGCGTCCACTAAGAAGTGCCTCACCTGTCAATTAATTCCATCAACAAAATATTTTTATCTATTTTATTGATAAATGTATTGTGTTACAGAATTACATAACATACCACAACTGATAATACAAACAATATGTATATAAATATTGTTTACAAACGTACATTATAATATAATACAGTTTAACAAGAAACATAACATAAAACAAAATAACTGTATGATAAAGGAAAACTATACTATGTCAAATTAAAACTGACATATAAAATAAAAATAATGTTGTAGTCTTCTTTTTTTATGTTCAATAAATTCATAAAAATAAAACACTTAATTTTTTTATATTCAGTACATCTACACTGGCTTAACTAGTACTTCCACAGTGAGAGTGATTTTTTCACTTTACGTTGGCCTGATGATGAGATCGGAAGCTCTTGAAAGCAGATTCGCAAATAATATTGCAAGATAATTAGTCAAAGAATGGTTAATAAAGTGTGGATTTATAGGTATATACCTAACTAATAATTGTCGGCCGGTGTGGCACGGAGGTAACGCTCTTGCCTTTGAGTCACGAGGTCCCGGGTTCGATTCCTGGCCAGGGCAAAGTGAAGAATGACCTTTTTCAAATTGTCCTGGGTCTGGGTGTTACGTGTATATGTGTTTAGTGCATTGTATATGTGTGTATCGTCGCGTTAGTACCCATAATACAAGATTTATTTTAGTTTGGGACTAGCTCGATCTGTGTGAATTGTCTAAGTATGTTAGACAAATCTTTAAGATTTGGCTTGACTCATTAAGTTGTATCTATTTTTGTATTACTACTACTACTACTACTATACCATCACGGCATATCCCACAAGTGGGGCAGCCAGCAGACAAGCTGCATGTAAGAAACATGCAAGCTGTCCTCTCCGTGCCAATATAAAATCAAGACATTCAGGATATTTTTGTATTATTTTCATTAAATTTAAAAAAGTCACTGAGGTAGTACTAAATATAAATGTTTGATTTTTATCATTTGACAAAAATTCACCTACCAAGAACCATCGGTTTACAATAAACTAAGTTGAATTACTTTTGCAGTATTTACAAACTGAAAATCGAAATCTCTCGACTTGTATTAGTTTTTTTATTACCTCCGTCTATTACATATTTTGAACTACAAAATTCCATTATACATACATATGTACGTAAAATAAAATAATAATTTCTTATCAGCTATGTATGAGTTGGAAACTTTATCTGTGTAAATATCATAATCGAAAAGCGATAAACAAACTGATACCGCAATGAACAGAGGTGTTGATATATATTATACTGTATTATACAATATAGTTGGTATGTTTTGATGGAACACATTTGGGTAATTTAGGTTCATTTTTGATATTTTCACCTCTTGGTATTTTCTGTCGTTCAGTTAGTATATTTCGTCTCTCGTTTCGCATTTTCAGTCACTCACCTAGTTTAACTGTGGCCCATTTTTTGCAGCTCTACTATGAATTTTGGTTACATTTTTCTGAGAAAATTAGCACTGCGTTACAAGTTTTTACTATAATAGGTCAATGATTGTCATCATTATCGCCCTCAACGCTCCTCTTGAGAGCACAGGGCAGAAACAAGCCTCCTCCATTCAGAGCGTCTCTGTGCCAATTGCGTCACCTCTTCCCACGACATTCCCTGCGCTCTGATATCGTTGTCATAGGAACGGTGCATTGTGAAAAAGGGACGCCCGGGCCGACGGAACCCCTGCAGACGGAAGAACAGTGCTCTTTTTGGCCAACTATCATTGGGCATTCTCATAACATGTCCCAGCCAGGACGAGATTTTGGTCAACTATTATTTATTTATTTATTTATTTATTCTTTACTGTACATTGATAACAAGCAAATTCACACAAAAATACGTTTAAAACAAAGACAATCATACAATCAGTATACAGAGGGCGAGTTTATCGCAGAGGCGCGATTTCTTCCAACTAACCCAATTTCATGAATCTTTCACATAAAGCAAATCTTAAAGAAAGGAAAGAGGAGGTAAAAAGGAGAAGAATATGTAGGAAAAGGGACTAGGATACAGAAGCCATATTTTGTGTGATAAAATATAAATATTTGATTTTTATCATTTGACAAAAATTCACCTACCAAGAACCATCGGTTTACAATAAACTACGTTGAATTACTTTTTCAGTATTTACAAACTGAAAATCGAAATTATAATAAAATTAATTCCATACTGGGAATTCTCAGAACATGTCCCAGCCAGGACCATCGTCTCTCCTGTACCACGGAGATTACAGATCTCTGCCGGGTGCTCCGGCGCACAGCATCATTTGTAACATTTTCATACCATTTTACATCCAAAATCCTCCTAATCATTCCGTCCAAAAACACTTGTTTTCAAAGCTTCGTATCTTCCGGTCTTGAACCAATGATTATAGGAGAAGAAATTTAAATATAAAGATATATTAATCCTGATTTCAATGCTTAAAGAGAAATTATGATCAATATCTATCTATAATATCTTACATATACCTACATAAGCTCAGTGTGCAAAAACAATTAACATTTCAGATTCGGTGCATAAAATATAACGGTTCAGTAGTGGTTCGTTGATAAGTGTGAATCATATAATAATAATAATAATCATTATAATATGAAATAACCATAGACATATTAAACTATAGACTATTCACAACATTTTCACATCTGAGAAATTCCATTCCCTTCTGTTTTTTATGCAAATTTAAAATTTGTAAGTAAAAAAAATAATAGAATAATTATATTGATTGAGTTACTTGACGTTTATTTTGTAAAACTTCATTTTAAATGTTAAACGTGGTTTTCGCCTTTTGCTGTTTTTTTTTCGGATCTACATGAGTAAAGATATTAAGAATAATACTCGAGAAGTGAGTATCGAAACACCTCTTCTATTTCCCACTAAAAGAAGTTTGCACGATCTATTGGTTGTGCAGATGAGATGTCGGTTGAGTAATTTTCTTAACTCCATATTAATTTATGTAAGAATATACAAACAGTTTTTACTTTTTTTAATTATTGTATAATAATTATAGAATTATATTTTAAGAACTCGGTATAATTGTTTAGGTTTAGACATTAATGATATAATAAGTAATTAGCAACAACATGGCATGTTGTAAAATCAGTTTGAAAATGATTTAAATCAACTGTGTTTTCTTACTTAAGTATATAATTTTTCTTCATCAATTTATGTGCATGCTGCTGCAAGCTGTATTTTTGTCATCATCTGTCAAACTGTTATTGTTGTTGTTTTTTTTTTTTAATTTAGTATGTAAAAGGCTCTGCCGTGTAAAAGTATTAATTAAATAAATAAAAAAGGTAGAATATAGTTGCAAAGTATATGATGGATGGACAAAAAATGGATGAAGCAGACAGAAAACGACTTGAAGTTAGCACATTATTGAAAATATTTTTTCTCGTATGCTATGTTTTTTCTACCATGTCTATGGAGAATTCAGAATTTGATGCACGCCTACGACCAATTATTATGACTCGACTTTTCGCAATATGCGACTATATTCAGGACATATACCCTTCCACTAAGTGTTTCACTTATTTTGCTTTATAGCTGCTCTATAGTTATTATGTCTATGGAAATAACAATATAACAGCATTCAGCATTGCACAATATGTCGCTACCTCAGAGGAATACAGTATCATTTCAAAATTACTTGTTTTGAGAAAATATATCTTAAAACTTATTCTTTTCAACCAGGTAAACCAAATCAAATCAAAGGTAAAAATGGGATGCTGTCGTGGATACATTTCTAGACCATACTTAATAACAAAAAAAATATTAGGGAATGCCAGAGATTTACAGGAGAATGGCTGGCACTTGGCTGCAAGCAGAGAAGAGGGAACCGGTGCATCTCTGGCATTACTCGACCATAATGATCAGGTGTCCACTAGAGATTTACTTTTTTTAAAAAAGTGAATCGAATTGTGTGCATTTATTATTATTATTACTTTCTTTAAACTAACTTTGGATGTGCAGAGACACAATTTATATACCTACAGTTGCACTCTCATATCAAAAATCACATGAAAGTAAAAATATATCCCAACTCACAATGTGCAAATTTTGAGTGCTAATGTATTGCACTAAGGCAGTAATATTGTATAGTGTTGTATAGCGAGATACACCTAAGGGTGGATACAAATTATTACAGAACCTACTATGAACCAGTACACACAGGTTCTAGTTCCTTGACTGGTTCGATGCGTGAGAGATCAATACAGTAGAATCATTTTACCAGGTTCACGATATTTCTCATAAATGCCGTTCGAAGCAGTTTAACTCTATGAAATTAGCACACGAGTCATCTTATCTGTGCCAATAAAAGTTAAGACATTTAAAATGGCTTATTTTTGGAGCATTCGCGGTTAGATGGAAGAAATCACTTGATAGTGATAATCTCGCCACTGCATATCGTCCTAGTATTTTAAATCTTGTATTGTTTTGTTAACACTGCTATATAATGATGATGTGCAAAAAGAATAAATAAATAAATAAAGAATTGGTCTCCCACTATTTTCCGTCACTTTTCAAGAGTCCTACTGTAATAGGCAGGTGTTCGAAAAAATAAATTGTCCCTGAACATCTAAAGTGATTATTATTACTTAACCCAGCTTGGTGCCAATTCGTAAGCTTCGAGACACCTTCCTCATTTGTTTCAGTTGTATGTATTTTGCACGACATTTTTGCAATATGTAAACATAGTTTCCTAATTGAAATTATTATATTGGTTTTATAATTACCTACTGTATTCTGTAAATATGCATTATTTAATTTCCAAGTACACAATTAAAACAATAGGTATCCTGTCTATAAGATTTTCGATAGTTATATAATATAAAACGGATGACTAACTATAGAAATAAACCTTGAGTCAATCAAACCATGAATAATAAATACAAAAATATTCTAATCACATATATTCGGTACCTAATTGATTGACTGTTGAATACATTAAAATGTTAATGACCAATTTCTGTCTAAAAAAGTTAAAACATCCTATGCTGTTTCTGGTAATTTGGTTCATTAAAGAATAAAATAAAAGAATCTATGATATTTTCCGCAAGAAAGTGAATTTTTCAACAAACTTGTTGCATTTTTTTTCTGAACATGAAACCAAAGATACTACATAAAAATAATAACATATTATTCTTTTGATTGCTAATTGAAGATTCAGAAATTTACACATGGGAGATGGTTTGAAAGCGAACATGTAAAATTGATAAATATAGTCGATTGAAGTTAGAAAATGCTAGCTAGCCAATGGCAAACTAATTTTTTCCAATATTTTTTTTCAATTTATTTATTTATTCATTAACTTATACACATCATTGCATAAATTTCATCAGCATTAATGTCGGAGACCAATTCTTTGCAAGGTACTCCACAGAACTATATATATGAATGCTTACATTTTTTTAAACATTTATATAGGTATTCTTGTTATATATTATATATTCCATTTTCTGTTTATCTTTTGATCTAAACTCACTTTATAGTAAAACATAGTTATCAAACATTGTAGTAGGTTTACTGGAAGACATTGCCTCAAGGCAATATGTACCTACGCCTTTTGTAAAATTTATATTTGACAATAAAGTGTTAATTATTATTATTATGAATAGTATAATAAATTAATGTCCATCGAAGTTGATTGCGAACTGTGATTGCAAGAATAATTTCAAATAATTGAAATATTTTTGAAATATGAATCTAGATTTTGAATAAACCCACAAGCAATAAGCTAGTGTCGCGAATTATAGAGTCTACTACCAGGTTAACTACCTCAAAAATATAGAAATACATTATTTTCATAGAAATTAAAAAAAAATACTGAACCGGATATTAAGCAAATACAAAGTCGAATAAGGGGTAATCAAGTGTAGATACAATATACTAATATGTTGAAGATAGCTGTTTACTTCCATTTAGGTAAACAGGGACTTGACGATGATGTTGACGATATAGTGTGTAGTGTACGAGACATAATAATATGGTGTGTAGTGTACTGGGTGTACTAAATACTAAGTATGAAGAGTGTATTGGCCGAGTACTAACATTGCCAATATAAACAGTCCCTGGTCATAGTATTATGGTCATCCCATATTTTTTAAATATTTTACATTGTAATGTCTAATCACAACATTTTCTACAACAACAAAAAATATATAGGCTATAGTATTTTCTTTTGTAAAACTCCATATTAATAGAAATTAAAAATACAGAATTTGGATATTACCAATATTTTAACAGATTGATTTAGGTTTCGACTTGTAATGTCGTTGCCAAACTCATGTTTTTTCGACATGTAATGTTAGTAAGACAAATACAACGGCACCTCAGTCACTTTCTAAGCTCTGTGTTCTCAAAGCAGCTGAAAGTAGACTCCTACGCTCAGCAAAAACATCCAAAAACATGCTGGACGAGATCGACAGAGCCAACAAGTCCTGCTTCTACGATATGGCTTATAGAGTTAGGTACAGGACCTGTGATCTGGAATCGGCTCCCCGAGGACCTTCGTAAAATCATTCAATTACAACAACGTTCGGGAATAAACTGAAGATATCGCTCTCCCAGTATGGTTTCCACGCCCTTGAGATGGCTACTCTATCAAACGGTTAATTCAATTATTATTATTATTCTAAAAATATCACCCTGCACTGAGACCATAACAGCTTTTGGCCAAAGCGATTTCAGCAGGAATAATAAAAAAAAGATATGCCAATTCAAAAAACAAAGAACAACGAAAAACAGCGAGACAGAACGAAAACTAGATTACTCGATTATAATTATTGATGATTCTCAAATAGCTGTAGTATTAATTTTTGTTTACATGTGAACTACGTTAAATATTATGAAATTCATATTACATAAAAATATGACAAAATATAAAAAAAAATAGTGATCCTAATATCGTAGCCGAGGACTGTAGTTTCTAGTTAATCACCTTCCTAGGTCTTACTGTAGTACAAGTCATGTTAGTGCATAATATATATTATAATGTATATTGTACTGTACTCATAATATATATAACATGTGTTTTATGCGGAAAGATCGTGTGCTGTAGGATGTTTTATACGGATGTAAATATTATTATTGTAAGAAAATTGCGGATGTAGGGTGATTTCTATGTATCTATGTACTTATCTTCTATATCATAGTTGTTCTCTTGATGCTGAGGATCGTGTACAACATCAGCGTTGGCCAAAATCTGTTTTGATATCAGTGAAAGAATTTGATATATTTATTTATTTATTCTTTATTGTACATTGATTACAAACAATTACATAAAAGGTAAACATTCAAGTTAGATACAAACATTATACAGAGGGCAAGTTTATCGCAAAGGCACGATCTCTTCCAACTTACCCTATATTTGATCCGGGTTAGTTGGAAGATATAGCATTCTAGCGATAAACTCGCCCTCTGTATATTTAGTTGTATAACTGATATTTTTATGATAGGTACTTTGGTAATGATTTCAAATATTGTAATCAATGTACCTACAGTGAAGAATAAAATAAATATATTTATCTCCCAAAATTGGGATAGCCAGCGAAGTAAATGTATGTAATGAAAATGTTGTTCTTTTTATACTACCACTATACTCCACACATCACACAATATTCAACAGCTGGGGTAGCCAGAAGATCTGCTGCATGTAGTAAACATGCAAGCTGTCCTCTTCGTCCTAAGAAAACATTAAGACACTCAGGATGGGTGGCCAACGTTATCGCTGAATTAAATACGTAAAATGTCTCACGCTTTTTCGAATGTTTTCGAGTGTCCTATAAAAGGCAGGTATTCGAGAAAACAACACGTTTAAGACGTTAAACATTTTCAGTTCAGCGATGAGATATGTTACCAATCCTGAAGGTCTTAATTTATATTGGCATGTGAAGAAAAATCTGCATGTTTATTACTTGCATTAAGTCCGCTGGCTACCCCACTGGTGTATAATAATAATAATAATTAGATAAAAATAATAAGATTAAAACATGGTATAAACAAATAATTCTGCACAATGCTGAGTTTATCGCAGAGACGCGATATGATCTTCCAACTAATCCAATAAAATGAAACAAAAGACAAATTGATAACGATGATTCTTATTTCATTTTACGGCAATGCACCCGCAATCGAGTGAGTTATGAGATAACGATGATAAAAATAAAAATAAAAAATTGTATAATTTAGTAGTATAATTTGTGACATGTATTTTTTTTTTTTTTATACTTTTATTAATAAAAAAATATGTTAACAAAGTCTATATTATTTGCCTAATCCCTTATGGGGTTTTTGGGCTGTGATCTTAAATATCTTACATTACAATAATAAAATTAAACAATCAAAATATAAATATTGTACTTAAATTATGTTTATACCTATAATAAACTATCCGCCCCACGAAGTCCAGAACAACCCGTGCCCAATTCTTAGATCAATCATCGAGGATTTTTGTCTAATATGTATCCTTTAACCTTCTTTTTGAACTCCTCGATGGATTTGCATTGCTTCAAACAATTTAAGAAACATTTCCACTGAAAACTGTAATCTTGAATTTCGTTTATGTTTCATTATCAAACATATTGTTTAATAATGTTAGTTGTTTAAACAAATTAAACATATAAACAAGACAGCATTTTGTTTAGATAATACATAGAGTATACATCTTATGTTTTTACAAGATAAGGAAACCTTCAGACGCACAATAATCGATACGAGGCCTCTTAAGCCTTTTACGTCACTATAGGTAAGGGCTCAATGAAATTTTAGTATTGATTGAATTTCAAAAATTAGCCGTTTCTCGGTTAAACCTATCTCTTCGTCTATTCCACCAATTCATCTCTCATAAATGTGGTTGCCAGTAGACAAACTGCATGTTATGTGGTGTTCTCACTTTGGCGAATATCGCCAGGGCACCAAAATATCGCCAGCCATTTGAACCGTGTGAACAAAATGACAGCTAGTCTGAAACGATAAAAACGGCGTTCGTATCTATGGTAAAAACTTTATAACCTATAAATTTTATATTGTTTCCCGCTTCGTGACAGCTGTTATCTTTGTTGTTGGTTTGTGGCGTTTGTTTCCTTAATTAAAAGGCGCCTTATAGCCTCTACTATAGAAAAATAAACACTTCGCGATCTCCATCTCGACGTCCGCCATTTTGAAAACAGTGTCAAAACCAAAGCGCATCTGACAGATAGTTTCTATATCGGTGGACTGTGTGAACAGGTGTGACGATCAATGGATGTCCGGCGAATTTTGTTTTTTCGCCTGGCGATATATTTTGAAATTCGCCTGGCGATATTCGCCAAATGTGAACACCCCATTACATTAATATATTCGACTTTTTTCGATTCTACTTCGTCGAATTCGGCAATTCGACTGTTCAATAATGTTTCAACCAGCCTTGAATTACTGATTTTTTATTGTTTAATCGAATTTAGGTGACAGATTTCGTCGGTAGCCCGGAGGTAGAGTCTCGGCCTCTTGAACAAGGGGTCCGCGGTTCGATCCCAGGTGCCGGCAAACTCCCCTTTCACGACACAAGCTTTTAGCTTACTGTGGAAGGTGTATAAAGTTGTATTTGGGTTTATAACAAAATATATTTTTTTTAAAAAAAAAAGATGACAAAACCAATCAGTCTCACTTCTATCTATTAAATTTTGCACAATGTTACATTGCGTAAGGATGGGATTCTGATCGAGATGTATGATCGATATTCAGTGTTTTGACGGTCAATAAAAATAATTATTCGGTTTTGATTGAAAGCAGAATAAATGCCAATTCGGTTCGAGTCAGATGTAATATGTAAATTTTACAATATTTAGTCAGACGTTGAGGTGCGTCTTCTTATCAAAATATCAACCAACTCCCTATGGTTTCACGTGTTTGTTTTATTAAGGTAATTAATTATGTAAATATTATAAAATTTTAGACATGTTGAGAGAATGAAATACGAAAGAATGACGATAAAACCATATTATATGTGTGCTCAGTAGACATTTAAAATCTTCAGTTCGCAGTTCAACGATGAGGTAGGTATGCCACCCATTATGATTCTGGATGATTTTGTTTTGACGCCGTTTTATCGTCCCTAGACCGTCTCAGGGGCGCCGGTGAAGAGCGCAGTTTTCAAATTGCTTGTGACAGTCTCAATGGCACCGGTAGGCGATTCCACGTAACCGGCCCAACAACACCAAAAGCTCTCTCTTAGAAGTTAGACTTACCAGCTGTATTGGGCTCAGTAAGTCTATTCACAGCCAGTTCTGAAGGGGGCAGAGGTCTTCGAATGGTCAAGTCAAGGGTAATAGCTCTGACTGACAAAACCCATCATGAATTAGATTTTATTGGCACGGAGAGGACAACTTGTATGTTTGTTACGTGCAGTTGTATATTTCTGAAATTTATGAGAAAATTAAACTTCAGTCCAGAGTCCAGGGACAGAGTGTATAAGTTATTAAATGAGTACCAATGCAATACAAAATATACTTTTGCTAAGTTAACACGACACTATCAACAAAATTGCACATGACCTATTGACATATTGATAGTGTAGCGATAATCTTACATCATAACCCAAAATATTTTTTTTTATTTTCCATGAATTGTATACCTATTTAAAAAAATGTTATATAAGAATAATAATGAACAACTCATTAATTTCCAAAACCTCTCGGAGATTCAGGAACGACTACGTGGCTTGTGGAGTGGAAAAAAAAAACTACGTGGCTTGTGGGTGGAGTTACCATTATTAGTATTATTTATTTGAGTGGCAAATTATGACCGGTGGGGGTGGCAAGCCGAATTTTAGATGTAAAATGTATTTATTTTCTTAAGTCAGCCTAGAGGCCATTCGTAAGCGTTAGGACGCCTTTCGCACTCTTTCGATTAGATTTTGCACAATATTACATTGGGTAAACATGGTTCTCCAATCGAGATGATTAATATATTATATTTTATGTTGTGCCCAAATCCAGTTAAATAATAAAATAATTTGTTAATATTATTATCATTATTTATGGAATCCCGGTATTCCGTCCCTTGTGGAACGATTTGTGCCAAGTTCAAATTCCATAGTAGATATCATATAATTTTGAAGACACTATTTAATAATACATTTTTTCTGCCGATTTTAAAATTACAATACAAACTGCGAAAGCATCTCTGAGTGCAGCAGACAAGACATAATATTTTTATTTTTTTTAAAAGATATATCTGGGTTTTGTTATAAACCCAAATACAACCTTATATACCTTTCACATTAAGCTAAAAGCTTGTGCCGTGAAAAGGGAGTTTGCCGGCACCTGGGATCGAACCACGGACCTCTTGTTCTGAAGGCCGAGACTCTACCTCCAGGCTACCGACGAACTCAATCGGGTTCGTCGGTAGCCTGGCCTAAAATATTAATCGGGTAATTTGTTGATATTCTAAATATTAAATAATTCGACTTCATAGACTGCCTCAATTTAACTATATATTCTAATCATTTTAGCTATAAATATGCATAGATATTATGAATATTTTTATGCAATGTAGTGATTAAAATAATACAAATGGATTTATTATAGATTCACCGTCCTTGATATAACCTGTATGTGAGGTCAAATCTTGTTATCAAATTTATTTATTTTTATCTATCTAATTATCAATTTGTTTGCATTATTGAGCAATCCTAATTGTTTCAGTGATGCATTTGACTTAGAAGGATTGGTCTCCCACTCTTTTTCGAATGTTTTCGAGTGTCGTGGTTAGATGAAATTAATCATTAATAAATTGATAATCTTGCCACTGCATATCATCACATTTTTGTATATAAATTGATTTTTTGATTTTGTTTTGTTACTGATGATATGAAGATTAAAAAAAAAAGACAACTGTTTGAAAAAATAAAAACATGTTGCATATTAAATTCAGCGATGGAGTTTTCCACCCATCCTGAATGTATTTTATTTTTGGCACGGAGAGGACGTTTTACAATTTATTACGTATTTAGTATGCCGTGGTCGTAATCCTAAATTTAAAAATTTAAATATGAATAGCCGGTCAGTCTTCCGCTCTCTTCTGTAATATTTCGAGAGTCCTGTAAAAGGCAGTTTTTCGTAAAACACAATGTTTTAAAGCGTTTGAATTTTCAATTCAGCGATGAGGTGTGCCACCCATCGTGTTAGTAAACAGTCAAGCCACATCAATGTAAATCATTAAATTGATAAGAAATTGATAAAGGCATAGGTACAGTCTAAAATTAGAATAATTTAATCCAATAAGTAGGTACCCTATTCAAAAGGAAATGAGTCAAAAATTACGAAATATAAATGTTTTTTCTTTGACTAATATACGTGATGTAATGTCTTGACCTTTGTACGACGTGTTCAAAACGTAAACATTGAAAAGTATTAATATAAACAATATGAAAACAATTGAACGTGTAGAAAATATTTAAAAATAGAATCAAACAATACCATTCAAAAACGAAAGAATTCCAAATTTAAAAAGAACCAATCACAACATCGAGCTTTGCTCAGTTTAAAAAGTAATAACAATAAATTATGTATTCCTTTTTTGAAAAATAAACGTTCTAACAGTTTTCAAACACATTCAATAAGTTAAAAACATAAACACCACAAACATATGCGGTACACAAGATAGTTTAAAAAAACGAACACTTTTTAAATTAAGAACAACTTAAAACACTTCGAGCACTTTTCATACATTTTTTTAATTAGGTTCGAAATTTGAAAATATCTTTCTTTCTCTCTGTTTTGTTGTTTTTCTATGTTATTATCGCGAACTGATGCGAAAGCGATCGACACGCGACTCAACCAACGACGGCCGGCTATGTACTAGCAAATAAAATGACTTGGAGTTAAAACATACGATACTGTTTCTTAGCCGTAGTATACAAGCATTCAAGTTTGTTAGTTTGTTTATATGTATTTATGCGATAGCGTGTATATAAAATTATGTACTATATAAATTTCTGTATTTTATTGTATACTTGTATAGTTTTAATTTTACTCGGTTTCGTTCGGGAAATAAATATGAAATTGTTTTTATTTATTTATTTGTTCTTTAGTGTACATTAAATAAAATCAAATTCATATAAATACACATTTAAATCAATTGCAATCATACAATCAATACACAGAGGGAATTGAATCCTGAATTGAATTTAAGCGATTATGATGTAAAATGTCTTTTTCGAACACCTGCCTCTAACAGGGCACTCGAAAACCTACAGAAAGAGTGGGAGACCAATTCTTTGCGGGGTGCTTAAAATGGCGCCAAATACAAATTGTCCATATTACTATTATTTAACAATGCAATTATTTTATAGTACATAATCACATTTTCTCCTAATAACATGATCAAAAAGACAATGGACGTAGAAGTAGGACCCAGAAGACCAGGCAGACTAGTGACCACCTGGATGTCTACAATTGCCAGGGACATGAAGGAGGCAAATTTGCGCTCGGAGGACGCAGGGGACCGGAAAACTTGGAAGATGAGGACTAGGAGAGCCGACCCCAAGTAAATAGGATAAAGGCGAAGACGAAGAAGAAGAATCACATTTTCTCCTAACGCAAATATACCAAAATTACGAAAATGTCGATTTCTCGAATAAGTATAATATTTTTTTGCATAATTTTAGGTGAACGTACATTATGTAGAGACGCTTAATTGGGGGGTTGGCCTGGCCGGATCAAGGTGTCTTTTTTATTATTTTATGAATGTTTTTTCAACTCTGTGTGTGTCTCTGTAGAATAAATAAATAAATAAGACATTTCTACTAATTGAGTTATAGAACTGTACAATCGATATATTATACAAACAGACATAATTATTTATTAGATAAACTTGAGCTTAATAGGTAGGTATTCAGAATCGAGACGTTTATCGTCCAGCCGTGAGTCGCGTCCTTCGTTTTTTTCGTACAGATAATATGTAGGTATATAGTATAGATATATCTAGGTACCTAAATGTTCTATATAATTTGTGTTATGAATCGTGGAATATTGAGTTGCAAAATAAATTGTCAGTCAATATTTTATTTTTGTAAAATGAATCATGTTCGTCATTTGATAGATGTTTGAAATGTCATACTATCATTATTTTTATTGTGGAAAATCAGATATAGGTATACCCAACATAATATTATTGTTAATGATAATGATGAAAAACTTGCAAGTTAAAGAAGATATGTATCATTTGTAAAAGTCCAAAAAAAAACTGATGTATAAATAAAATGTAAATATAATAGTTGCTAGTTGTCCTCTCCGTGCCAATAATAGTTTAGACATTCAGGATGGATGGCACACGTCGTCACTGAACTGGAAGTGCTAAATATCTTAAAACGAAATGTGTTACAAATATTTGCAATGACATGACACTCAAAAATTTACAGAAAAGATTAGAGGAGCAATTCTTTACCATGGACTCCATGGCATCTAATACAAATAAATATTATTCTGACTACTACTATCCCATCACGACATATCCCACAAGTGGGACAGCCAACAGACCAGCCGCACGCAATAAACAAACAAGTTGTCAGGATGGGTTGAGTTGAATTTGAGATCTAAAATTTATTAATTTTTACGAACATCTGCCTTATACAGGTTTCACAAAAACTTACGAAAAAGAGTGGGATTTCAATGTCTAGCCGGATACTCCACGGAATGTTCCCATATAATATTTATCTGTCATATCCCATTATTATTTTTTTATTATGTCAGGATTTTCCAATAATAATCCAGGTAACACGGGCACATGTGCCAAGTGTCACCCGTTTCTATGTCAGTTTGTTTAGTATTCCGTGACAATGTCACTCGTTTCTGTGTCAGTGCATTAAGCTCCACCCGTTTCTGTCAGTTCGTTAAGTTGTACGTGACAATGTCACCCGGTTCTGTGTCAGTGCATTAAGCTCCACCCGTTTCTGTCAGTTAGTTAAGTTTTCCGTGACAATGTCACCCGTTTCTGCGTAAGTGAGTAAAGTTTCACCCGTTTCTGTGTCAGTTCGTTAAGTTTCGTCTATAATTTCTCGTCGTCTATAATCTTCCCAAAGCACGAGCTACACTCAATTTTGGGGAGTAATTGTATAAGGAAAAAAAAGTATTATTTTATTGTTCAATTATTGTAAATGATATTTGTGTTTAATAAACTATTGTTATTATTTTGTATCAGATTTATCTGTCTACCTATGCGAGTATATTTTTCTATCATGATTAATACCTGAATTACTACGTGTGTTTCCCATTCCCATAATAAATTGATCCAATATTTTATTATCAAGTCCTTACTATTGTTGTTGTGGGCACAGTGACTTATATTATAGATATATTTTATATAATATTAGAAATGAAACGGATATAACGAAATCTATTAGATAATATCTAGAGTATCCGATATAATTTATCTCAACGCATTAATTCTTCAATAGCTCCTCCAGGGAACACAGGCAGAAGGTACGAGGGAGACTGAATGGACATCCATAGGTTCACCCCAGAGGCGGTGCAGTGGCTTTCTAGATGAGAACCAAAGATTTGATTTGCAATGATTATTATTGATACAAGCCGAATCCATACAAAAAATAAAGTACATAAGTAAGGGCAGAATGGTTTCTTTATTTTTTTATAATCAAAAGTATTTATTATTTATTTTATTTATTTACATTTTATTTCCAAGGTATTAGCCTTTTACATGTTATACTATACATAATAAAGAGACAAATCAAAAATCTCATTCAAATCAACATAGTTAGAGCAAATCAAGAACAACAAATTGGCGAAGAACAAAATATAGTAAGGAATCGAATTATAACTTTTATGAAATTGCTTATATTGTTGATAATTTAACAGTGTTTAAGTATAACATATTAAAACTTATATTAAAATGAATTTTCACAACGTTACAAACGCACCTACTTTAAATTAAATAAAGAAGCAAACATTTGTTTTTTTTTTAATTTCGTTTCGCTCGTAGTATTGCTCGCTCCAAAACAATATCCGATTATCCGGTTTAGGCTTTCAGACTATTCGAGAAAATTATTACTATCTGTTATGTTACCAATATGTTTATATTTTCTAGAACAACCAGATCGGGTACATTATTTGTGGTTGATGTTAAGATTAACGCGATCATAAATCTAATGCCCGCGATAAACTGTTCAGAATGTACCTTTAATATTTTACACATATTATATTTGTTCAATAATGTCTATTTACAATATTTAATACTAATTCAGTTCCGTGGAGCACCCGACAAAGAATTGGTTCCCCACTTTTTTCTGTAAGTTTTCGAGTGTCCTACACAGAGTCGATTGAATTCGATGTAACAGGTCGATTCTATTCCCTCAATCCTATTTTTTTTATCATCTCAAACATTGATTTAGCACAGGGTGAGGCAAAATGCAGACTGATTGAGCCATTTCGATCTCGCAAAACAGGTTTTGGAGATAGGCTGCCTCTGTGTCTGCGAGAGGAGGTGAATGGAGAGAGTTTTAAAAGAGGGCTGAAGACACACCTTTTTGCTGGGAGTTTCGGGTGATGGATACGATATACAGCGCCCTTGAGGTCATGTTATGAGTAAACGGCGCTTTACAAATTGTCCATATATTGATTTAATATTCTTTCATTTGACTAAGTATATTATGTTATGATTTATTTTATTTTGCATTGTTTTATGTGATTTTATTTTGTTTTGTTTTGTTTTTACTTTGTTGTTTTTTATGAGCAAATATATGTGTAAACAATTATAGAACTAACTATCCCCTTAAAGCACGAGTCCTTCTCAAATTTGAGGAAATCATTTTATGTTTTTACTGTATATTTATAAAATTCAAGAGAATATTGTCTTGATTTAAAAGGACATTTCCTTGAATTTTAAAAAATTGTTCTTTTAAATTAGATTTTTTTTTCTGCAATGAATATTGTTTTCATGTTTTGAGATTTTTTTTTCTTCTATAACTGTAAGAGTTCTTGAGGTTTATACAAGCCTTTTTTTAAGATATATCTAGGTTTTGTTATAAGCCCAAATACAACCTTATACACCTTTCACAGTAAGCTAAAAGCTTGTGTCGTGAAAGGGGAGTTTGTCGGCACCTGGGATCGAACCACGGACCCCTTGTTCATGAGGCCGAGACTCTACCTCCAGGCTACCTACGAACTCAATTAATTTATTTATTAAACATACGATAATTGTCTTTTACAAAAAATAATATTACAAGATAAAATAAAAATTTACATTTCACATCTGTAGACCTAGTCAAAACACATTTAAGCGTTACGTTTTCGTTCAAATGTAGACGACGTCGCGAGAGCGCGTCAATTTTCGTAGCTAAAATACACAAGTAGCTACGAAAACTGACACGTTCTCGCAACGTCGTCTACATTTGAACGAAAATGTAACGCTAAAATGTTTTTTTTACTAGGCCCACTGTTATAAAATAACAAGAAAAGATGATTCTGGAATTGACTTCTACTACTATTATATCTCAGAAGTGGGGGAGGGGGTAGCCAGTTTACTTACTGCAAGTGATAAACATGTAGATTGTCTTCTCCGTGTCAATTAAAATAAAATATTCAGGATTTGGAGCATACCTGATCACTGCCAAAGTTACGATGTTTAATGTTTTAAACCTGATGTTTTTCAAACACCTGCATTTTAACAGGACACTCGTAAACTTACAGAAAAGAGTGGGAGATCTATTCTTTAATGGGGACTCCGTGGAAGGAGGCCTTTATAAACATAGACATACTAGACTTGCAACGCGGAACATTTTAACGGAGTTTTTGTGTTCCAACATCGATGACCTTCAAGCATTAGCAATGTATTGTCTTGACATTAGCGTCAGTATAAAACTGGATGCAAAATTTGATTGGCTGCATGACCGATTTTTTCTTTGAATTACCTATCTAGTATATCTTTGTTTATAAAGATCAGTGTTTATCGAAATTTCACTTGTAATAATTGCCAAGTTGTTTTTTCTACAAACAACTTTATTTCGTGCATAATTATTTTTGTTGTTGATTACATACTTAATGAATAATTCGACAGAGGGCGGGCGCAGGGATGTTCTAAATCCTGTAACAACTTTTAAAGAGCTTTAAAGAGCTTTAATGAGCTTAAATATTCAAGGTTTGATCTCTAGCATAACAAATCCCCTGAATATATTAACGTAAGCTTAATTCAACGTTTACTTTACGAGAATGTTAAACAGTAACTCATCAAAAATCACATGGCTTGGGTATTTCTTTAAATTATATAAAATCAAAAAACAAACTTATTAAAAGTCTTATTTTTTATTTCTTTACAAATTTAAATGTTCCATTGAGTCCTCGGGAAGGGAAAATTTCCCACTCGTCTGTAAGTTTTCGAATGTCCTGTAAAAAGGAGTTGTTCGTAAAACCTTACGTATAAGATATATATATAATATCTTCAGTTAATTAGCTATGAAGTATGCCACACATTCATAATTTATATTTTTTATTGACACGGTGAAGACGATTATAACGTTTATTGCATTCATTTTAAAACCCATATTGTTACGCAAAGAGCTTCGGTGGTTGACTAAAATTAAATAAATAAATAATTACTATTACTATACCATCACGGCATATCCCACAAGTGGGGTAGCCAGCAGATCAGCTGCATGTAAGAAACATGCAAACTGTCCTCTTCGTGCCAATATAAAATCAAGACATTCAGGATGGGTGGCAAACCTCATCGCTGAATTAAAGATGTAAAATGTCTTAATTTTTTCGAACACCTGCCTTTTACAGGACACTCGAAAACTTACGCAGAAGAGTGGGAGACCAATTCTTTACCGGGTGCTGCACGGGATAATAAATAATTTACTTTTTCAATAACGAAATTTCACAATTTTCAAAAATTGAGAAATCAAATTAACCAACCATCATCTCTATTGTCATCACGCTAGAAATATTTACATTCGTCTTGTTTATAAGTCTTGTTTTAATCCCGGATAAAAACAGTGATACCTAATCAACGTATAATAAATATGAAATTGTTAATAATTCGTATCTAAAGATAATAATTTGTCTAGATGGCTATAAATTATATTATTATTTCAAACATTATTTACATTGTTAATTTATTCCAATACCAGTTTGCAAAATAAAAATTAAAGGAAATAAAAATACTCATGTTATTGCTGCTATTAATGAAGTCTGGATATCGTCGATGGATCCATGATACCTCCCATGTGTCAATTTTTTACAAAAGTGAGATATTGATTAAAGATTATTCGTCTCGTCAAGCTGTATCTACCGATGAAAATAATAACCTGTAAGCGGAGATTTCCACAAAAAAAACTGTTTAGAGATTTTTATAAATGTAAACAAGTTACGATGGTTTTGGCACGTGGAAAGAATGAGTGAGGAAAGAATAACCAAGAAGATATATTTGGCTGAGATGAATGGAGCTCGGAGACTCGAGCATCAAATGGCAAGATCATTGAAATCAAATCCTACAGGACGGTCACGTGTTAAGCACATTGAACAGGAGAGCGTGCATGAGGAATTGTACGACAATGATGGAAGCGAAGGATGTATGCAAGGATAGAAGGAAGTGGCGCTCGATCCATTCTGCCTACCCCGCGAGGGATGCGGCGTGATGGTATGTATGAATGTATGTATTATAAATTTATATTATGTATTTCTGTATATTAATCGCAAGCAATATTACATAGAAATAACATTATTTTAAATATACAATCAATGACAGAGTTCGAGTTTATCACGGGGACGCGATTTTTTTCTCCAAATAACCCGATTTCAATAAAAAGGAAGGATGCGAGGAGGTGCAAGGGAGAAGAATAGATAGGAATAGGGACTAGGAACAGAGTATGCCAAATTTTAAGTGAGAAAGTGGTCATTGATCGCCCGCTTGAAAGCGCGAAGAATGGAGAGAAACCTTATTCTGGAAGGCAGACTATTCTAACAGCGAGCATCATGAACAGAAATTGAGTTCGGATAAAAGTTGATCCCTAACGCGCTGTTTTTTCTCGGATAATTCGTAAAAAATTACATGATCCTACTTTAGAAATAATTCTGTGAAATTTTCAAATTACGCCTAGAAAATCAATACACTATAGAATTTCTAAGACATTTTCGACGTAACGAATCAGACACATAAAAAATGTCATCAAGCAAAACACTTTTTTTATATATTGATAAATGCACATAGGAGATTTCACAAATCCACCGACAATATGCAAATATTATACTTAGTTAAAACTGGTTTCTAAATAGACTTTATGAAATTGTACAGAATTGGTGAGGTGCTAGATAGTCCGATAGCAAAGTTCTGGACTTTCCTAAAAATTATATTTTTATTCATCAGATATTGAAGGGGTGAATCATTAGGGAAGTGCGCGTCGACGCACTCAGCAAACGTCTGTATTCTCTGTAATATGGCAAAGATGATGGTTCTCTCTGAGTTATGTTTTGAGACAAGATAAGAAGAAGAAAATCCAATAATTGTTGGCAAAAGAGGACACTGATCTTTCAACTACAAGACATCGGTGGCTTGGACTTACTTCTTTCACAACACATCGTTTCTATAACAACGGCAATTGAGCGCTCGGAATGTTGTGGGAATACGTGACTCAATCAACGTAAAACGCTCTGAATGGTGGAGGATGGTTTTAGACCTGTGTTCACGAGAGTTTCTTTAATATCTATCTGAAAGAGGGAGTGTGAAAAAGCACAGACGTCCGAGAACTACGTGGTTTGATCACGCGGATCAAAGTCTCATGGACATCCGCGTGTTGAGTAGCCACGTTTGTACATGAGATGAATGTGGAAGAAGCGAAAGCCTACCTCACATGGGATATGGCGTGAGGGTAAAAGATAGTAGAAAATTGTAAGGACAACATGATGATGAGATTGGGTTTTCTACGGAACGAGCCTTTGTTTATAACTGTGATACTGTGAAATGCTTATTATTTAACAATGTATACAATGGAACATATTTTTGATGCGTCTTGAACTGCTTTGCAACTGGCTTAGTACGGGATTGAAATCGAAATATTTAGTTTGACAAGATTGTATAAACAAATAAAATTTAATAAAATATATCATTAGTCAAGCAAATAAAAGTAATACTGATACAAACCTGTTAGATTTAATGTTATTTTATTTATGCAAATGAGGCTCCGTTCGTTGGTGCAGTAATTAACATGAAATATTAGAATGCACAAGGACTTAACTTTTTATTTGTCTATCGATAGGATAAAGGCAAATTAATAATCATGTCAGTTCTATTTTTTAATAAATTAATCGTTTCCCTTGAGGAATTATTACTACTAAGCATTTTAGAGATATAAAGTAAATTTTAAACTGAACTGAACTCAAACATAATGTCAACTTCCATAACTGTTCCATAACTCGACAAAGTCTAGTTGCATAACTCGACAAAGTCTAGTTGCATAACTCGACAAAGTCTAGTTCCATAACTCGACAAATAGGAATGTCTTATATTCGAGAAATTGCAATTTTTGTAATTTTGCTATATTTATATTATGCTTTAAAAACACATCAGAAAGTGAAATATACTGTGCAATAATTGAACTATTAAATACATACATTATCCTATTAATTTTGCTCTAATTGGATTTTATAATATTTCTATGTACTTCCCGCGTAGCTGAATTGGTAAAAGCAAATCTAGCATTTTTCTCTTCTCTGATTTGGGTTTTCTGTGGTTTCTCCATTTCGCAAATCACTTTCCAATAGTTTTCTTACCAATTAATTATAATTACTTTCACATCAACACTGGTTTCCCCCAATATTATTTTGTTCAAATCCTATAAATACTGCTAGTCTCTGTATCTTATTTCACTTTTTACTTATCGCCTGATGATGGAGTCGAGAGTCTCCGTATTACTAGTAAGCGAAATTAATAAAAGTCATTTGGAAATTAACTACATACTGTGTTTTTTTTTTCAATTTATTTTGTAAAAAGCACACCTAGCGAAAAGAATGGGTTACGGGTTCGAGTCCCGTCTAGGGAACTGCCAAATAAAGTGACGTTATTTTTAAGGCTTTATTGGTAGTTTCATCGGCATCACGATTTTTTTACCAGCCTCAAAGCAGAACAAACACATTGGTTTACTCCCCAATGGGAAACGCTATTCAAATGCTTAATGGTCTGGCTGGAGAAGTTGATACCGTTAACGTGACCTATGCAGAATTAATAAGAAAAAATGAGGATATTTTGTAGTTGAGGATATCGTTTAAGGTTTTCTTCTGGGATCGCATTTATCTTCAGCTGTAATGATCCTTGTAAGAATCGTCTTATTGTCAGTAATACACACATAATATGTATTTAAATACCGGGTTGGCATTTGCGGTTAGTCCGTCCAATGGTATTTTGTAACAAATTATACTTGTATTCTTTATTTATGCCAATAAAGTTTTATTTATTGTTAATTTATATTTGTGTTTATTTTACTGCTAGCATAGATATTTATAAACATAACATTTAGATGCGATGTGTGTATAATCAAATTATTTAACTGTATGAAAATATAAAATGTGAATTTGAATATTATAATTATATAATGAATGTATACACATTATATAATGTAAAAGCTCAGAGATATAAATATGACTAAGTTGCCCAAGGATTTCTTCGAAAAACAATACAAGTCCAAGATGGATAAATAGATTAAATACTTAATTAAAAGGCAAAAAGCTCAAATCCAAATTTGGAAATTCATGCTGAAAAGAAGAGAATTTTTATTTTTTGTAGCTTTCAATTTTGTTGGCTCCATTTATGTGCCGCCTTTTGACTTATTTTACCCGAACTTTTACAGAGTCTGACAAAGACATATTATCATGTCGAAACCTAGATATCTTAAAAGTACATAGTAAAACTATACACGTTATGGTTTCATTTACAATTACTGTGGAGTTTTACAAAATAAACATTAATAAAATACAATTTCACATTTTTTTTTAATTATATGTCTAGAAGGTGGAAGAGTTGCAACTAACACAAGACAGAGAAGCCTACGCCAGGGTGAAAGCCGACGTCGGGGGACCTGATATGGCACTTTAAGAAGAAGATAGGTATATAAAGAGAATAGTATGGATAGCTTTTTTTTTGTAAAACTATCGTGGACAAATTTAAACGATTTTCGTGTTATTTGTTAAATTTGTTCATTCTCAAAGAATTGTGTACCCACTCTTTTCCGTAAGTTTTGGAATTTCCAATTGTAAAAGGCAGGTGTTGGAAAAAATAAGGACATTTAACATCGTAAATTCATCCTGAATGTCATAATTTTTTGGTGGCACAGAGAGGACGCCTAGAATGCTTATTACATGCAGCTGGTCTGCTGGTGGCTACCCCATTTTTCGTGATGATATAAGTATTGAGTTTTGGATGAAGATCGTTTTGGGTCGTGATTAACATTACTTATAATATTTTATTGTATTTCTCGAATGTTAGGATTTTATATTTATTGCCATTTTGTCGCCTACAGCGAAAACAAAATAAAAAACATATAACAGATTTGAAAATAAAATAAAAACGATAGGCATCGTTATTTTTTGTTAGGTATAGTTTTTTTTACAACATGTCTGTAAGTATATAATATAGTAATACATTCTTTACAATATAATATTATTAACATGAGTTATAATGATAGACGCTCTATGTTCTCGAACGGAACCATAAAGAAGGCAATAATATTTTGATATTGTTTATAAACCTATAAACTACTTAATGCAGATATTGATTAAATTTAATGTTAACATGTCAATGTTAGCATTGTGAAACAATTAATTGAAAATTTATTTAACAAAAACACATACAAAATTAACACTGTATTTTGTTTCACAAATATAGATATTGTTTTATTCATCCATATGATTTGAATTACCCTAAATCTCTTATTTTTTACTAGCACGGAGGAGGTGACATTCCCAATTCTTCTGTATCATAATTTGCAAATCAAAAAAGCTCCCATAAGTATGTAGCCAGCAGACCAGCCGCATATAGTAAGCATTCAAACTCTCCTCTCTGTGCTGACTATTTCAGAACTAGTAGCACACATCATCGCTGAATTTAATGTTCTCAACTCGGGTATTTTAAAATGTATTTTTCTTTCGCAGGGGTGCCTTTTAGATGACATTCGAAAACTTAATGATTACGAGAGTGGTACGGTACGGTACGGTAATTCACATACCTATGCCGGGTGCTCCGCAGCTTATGCAAGCAGGTTTGAACCTATATAAAATTTTCTGCAGAACTATATTCCATAGTATATCCATTCCAGATCCTCATATTTGGCAAACCCACGACACATAGCTGGTGAAAATGAGAACAAAACTACACATCGCGGGTGCCGTTGAGGAATATTTTATGTACATATTTCATTAAGGGAAGGTTTCCAACACTTACCCCTGGATGTTTCAAGATTATCAGTTTTCATGTCATCCAGTCAATCTAGAGGAAAAGCTTTCTTTTTTTATCAAAGAGTGGGCTCGAGGTTTTTTATTTTAAGTAAGTTAGTAGGTATATATTAAGTTTATATAAAATATTCATCAACGATAACAACACAAAAAATAATATATTCAAAAACAAACTAAAAACGACGCTCTTCCAATAGAGCTTCCCGCATCCTTGAGATGGATACTCCATTAAACGACGCAGAAAAAATCGTTGAAATCATCATTATCATCAAAACATACCTTATGCGTTCATAAAGACTCATAGTAGCTACATAGGTTGAATAAATAAGAAAGAGGTATAGAGTTCCTAGTAGGTGTGCATGTAACGTACTGCGATTAAGGCTTTATATACCCACGCAATGAGCCATATATCATAACGCAGAATAGTTACGGTATAATTTAATATATTATTTGATTTTATGACATACACTTACATTATAACCATTATTAGTATAAGCCTAACACGGTTATCTTGCAACTGAAGAGTATTATAATGAAATGCCGTGATGAGGAAAGGTTTAAGTTACGCTTTTTCTTTTATTACTTAATAGTATACTGTCCCTTAATGAATTAATGAGTAAAACTTTTTATTTTATTTAGGATCCTGGAATGGAGACCGTGGAAGGATATAAGAAGCATAGCAATGCCCCAAAAATGATGGACTGATGACATTGTCCAAATGATGGGAAAGAAGTTGGTTCGTGTTGCTCAAGGCAGAAAGGAAAAGAAAGATTTTAAAGAGGCATTGGAGATGTGAAAGTTAGAAGTAAGTTAGTAAGTAAATATGACAAAAACTGCCAATAATTTCTTTTAAAATAAAGGGACTATTTGTCATCATGTTATTACTACGGAAAATTTCGATCTTTAATACACGAATTACCTTAAAAGAAGACGTTTTAAGGAAAATCCTCGGCACATTAAATATTCCATAAAATCTTATAACGTGGTTGTCTTAGTTACGTTTCGATTTATTTTAATAGTAAGATTTTTTACCCAGCGAAATTCGCCTTTTTTGCAATAAAACGATTCAGTAAAATCAAAAGAATTCGCAAAGTTGATAAGTCAACTTTTATTTTGACACTTGACAGTTCTTTTCGTTTGTTTTGACAAGGATATTTAGCTATATAAGTCAATTAATAAATAAATATTTTTATGATTGTAAAAATGCGCGTGAGTTCCTTTCTCATTTAATCTTGGCGTAAATTTATTATTTATTGATGCGATTGAAAGTCGCTTTCTAGATTGAGTATGCGACATCTTACATAAAATAAATCAATACTTTATTTCTAGCAGAACAAGTAGAGCGCGACCAATATGATCGAGAATGATTGATGGCGCTGCGTACATCAAGCTACTTAAAACTGATTTCTTAAATCCAAAATTAGTGATATCATCTTCATAGACAACACCAAATGATAGTAAATTTTGAAAATGGAATATAAAAAAAACAGCTTTGATATTTTTATATTGGTAATCAATTATAAAACGTTTTAATTTTTCTTTGCACCAAATCGAATCTGATCAATGATTTGTTCCAAGAACCTATGTATGTCTAACAGAAAAATAAATATTTTTCGCTTTTTTAATAGCTTTTTCTTGTTTTTTTTATGATATCTAATATTTTTTACTCTGTCAAATTATTTAAAATCACAAAACATGTGAATAGATCGAGCTAGTCCCAAACTAAGATATACATCTTGGGTAATAACACGACGATACATATATTGTATAATACCTAAATCAGTAATTTTTTAAAAAAAAAAGATATATCTGGGTTTTCGCTATAAGCCCAAATACAACCTTGTACAACTTTCACAGTAAGCTACTGAAAGCTTGTGTTGAGGAAGAGGAGTTTGCCGGCATCTGGTATCGAACCACGGACCCCTTATACACGAGGCCGAGACTCTACCTCCAGGCTACCGACGAACTCAAAATACACATACATATGATGAAAATATTCTATGCGCGACAAAAAAACCTGCTTCACATTATAAAATGTTAAAAGATTTTTCATTTTAAAAATATAATATGGCAAAAAAAACGAAACGAGTTTAAAAAAAGAATAAACTTTAAAGCGCAGAGTGAATATAAGATAATTTTGTACGTACATTCTGTTGTCAAAATTTAATTATGAATCTTACCACCAGGCTTGAAATTATCAAAAAACTTTCATATCGTGAACTTACGACAAATCATAATATTATTACTGTATCAGAGAATGCACCTCTTGAGAACTGTAGGAGGCGATATGAAACATCTGAGCAGATTCCGTACCTACGTAGGTCAAAAACGCCTACTAAACGCACCAAGACTAGACGTGTACTAACAATAAACAGTTTGTATTTGATAATATAAATTACTATTTATCTCTGTTCTAATCTGTTCTATCCCCATCTCACAAGTGAAATATTAAGAATAGGTATTCATTGAACGCAAGCACGCAATAACCCGGCTGCTTTTGTTTGTTTTCTAATTTTGTGCAATTTGCTTTCCAATTTATTCATTTGACAGATCTGCTACCCCATTTTTGGGATATTTTGTTTATTTATTTTAATTTTATTTATTCTTTATGGATCATACAGTTATTAAAATAAATAAAACAATCCAGTACAACAATAAGCAAACCAATCGAGATCTCTTTCTTATTAAACTATACTATACCCTCACGCCATGTCCCAGGAGGGGTAGGCAGAGAGAACGGAACGCCAAACAGATCTATCTTTACACTCTTTCTTCGCTTCCTCCACATTCATACAGTTTCTCATACACGCACGTCGGTTCCTCTTACTCAACACGCGGCCGTCCTTGAGAATTTGATCCACGTGATCAAGTCACGTGGTTCTCGGACGCCCGCGTTTCCTCTCACCCCTTCTTTCAGATAAATACATCCTCTTCGTCATCCTTTCATCTTGCATTCGCTCAACATGTCCAAACCATCTCAACTTGTTTACACGCATTCTGTCCACAACACTCCTCTCACATCCGCTCATTCTCCTGATATCCTCATTCTTCACTCTGATAAACATAAATTTGAGGAACTCTATTTAAACGAAGATGAAGAAAGAAATAAAGTTAAAACATACATAAAAATTGTAAAAACAAATATAAAATAAAGTCCACAAATCCAATCCCTAAAAGTAGTGTTAACTATGCCATTAACCCATTTTAAACTGCAGAAGTAAGAAAAGCTAATTCCCCTATGGAAAAACAGATGAGTTCAGGACCCCCGAGACAGCCCCCCTGAACTCCCTCTCGCTCAATGAAAAAAAGGATATGCCGTGATGGTATAGTAGTAGAAGTTAAATTTTATCAAAATACCTACTTGGTACGAGCCAATTTCTCACACCGTATGGTTATCTATGGGAACATAACACGATAAAATATCTAAATCAATTTGTTTATTTTTAAAAACTATCTAATTCAACTGACATATTATTAAATTGAGTAGGAGTATGTATTAAAGTATTATAAATATATGTTCTAGGACCTCACAGGAATCATAAGGTACAACAAACAATTAATATGAACGCCCATACTTAGAATTACGGAATAACTTACATTGCATCAGCTGTTATGTCTAGTTAAATGCCACGATACTCACAGACAGCAGAAATTTAATAGAGTTATTCCAAATTAATATCAGGTTAAAATTATTCCCGACTATCTGTAAAGTAGCATTCAGATTGTTTCACTCTTGATGATCATCCAGAGTAAGAGTCAAAGCTGTTCATCAAAAGTGAAAACGTCAATTCACACTTGTTCATCCTATGCTTTCACTTCCATACCAATACTCATGATCATGGTATCTTTAGTTTGGCGTATTTTTGTAAAAATAAATACAAATATTAAAACAAATTAATTGAATTAGTAATCGCTAGTGATCACTATTGATGAAACGTCTTTTCACACCTTTCATTTTGAAGTATCATCTAGAGCAGTGTTTCCCAACCTTTTTCTCCTCGCGAACCAAAAGTAAAATCCAACATTTGGCGAACCCCCTATGTAGCCGTTAATGATAGGCAAAAAACAATAAAATTTTGTAGAACATTGATTTTACATACTGCACAAACATTAATAAGACTTAAATGATTAATATTAATAAGCCTAAAATGATTAATATTAATAAGACTAAAATGATTAATATTGATAAGATTAAAATAAGCTATAAAAATTGAATACAAAATAAACTGGTTCTTATTTCAGCACATTTTCCCTTTGAAAAAGCTCTTAATGGGATATTTTTGGCTGTTTCACGGAACAAAGCAATTGAAAGTTTGGCTCAATATCTGACAATTTCAGTCTTAGATCAGGTTCTGCATTTAACCTATTTCTATATTTATCCTTCAGATAAGTATATGTTGAAAATCCTTTCTCGCACAGATATGTTGTGCAGAATGGTAATAGAACGTCTATGGCTTTTTTTGACAGAACAGAATATTCATTTTTTATACTGAGCCAGAAGTTAAATAAGGAGAATCTTTGGCCATTTAAAATCCCGCCATTACGCTATTATTTTCGCGAACCCCCTTTGTACACATAGCGAACTCCCAAGGATTCGCGAACCACCGGTTGGGAAACACTGATCTAGAGTGAGCACTGAAAGTGAACAAGTCTGAATACCCTTAAGTTTTGGCTTATTTTGCGATTGGAACAACAGCTGTCATTAAAGAATTCTAAAATTATATTGACGAAAATGTAAAATTGTCGGTATAATATTGAGAAGATGCTCCATGGAACGAGTTACAAACGTGCCTACGAAGCCCACGAGCATTTATTATAGGAAGCCCACGAGCATTTATTATAGAAAGCCCATCTAACTCTAACTGAGAAAAATAATTCTCGTTTACATAAGGCGTTGATGTTACAAATATATGCCACGCCAAGTGTCATGTCTTACACCAGATTAAGTATAAGACATGGCTAGTAAACCAGGACTAAATATGTATGTTTTGTAAGAACAAGGTCTAAGTGTGTATCTATCTATTACTAAATTATACCTTTTATCGCTTACTTAAAAACAATAATAATTTGAATATTACTATTTGATAGTTTAATACAACGTATCTACACAATGTGGGTACATAAAAATAATAAAATTTCAATACTTTGATATGAAACCCTATAATCATGATACGTAGACCTATTATTACTATTAGTAGATAATGTTTTATTAAACGCCCGTATTATTGTAGTAATAATAACATATGATTAACATAATTTTGTTGTAAACTAAAAAGTACCTAAACGTGCCGCAACGGCTCATATGAACACATATAGGGTTATGGGTTGTAGTAAGCCCTAGGTAGGATTCGACCTGTTATCTAGTTTAATTTTCTTCTTCATAGTCAGATCTGGAGCCTATACAGAGCATCAACTTTTCTTCCAGAAACACGCAAATCACTGTTGCTTCCAGGATTTCTGGCAAAACCATAAAACAAGACTTATGAAGATTTTAATAGTAGTATGTATGTTTTCTTGCAAAAGAAATTCACGAACCGAACTTTGTAAAAGACTTCTCTATACGAGTATAAAGAAGAATTAACAGAGAATAAAAGAGTCAAAAATAGAATTAAAAGAACTGACTGAAATATTGCAGTCAGTCCTCAATTCTATTATTTATTGTTCATCTTAACTAAGTATATTATACACTTCCTGTTGTTTAGACTTGTGGAGAGAATGAACCAGGAAAGAACTAGGAAATAAACTACGAGACATGACCAAGCAGATGCGTTTGAGTAAAATATAGTTTTAACATCGCAACATGTTTGGGTTTGCACCAGTAAATGTTTGTATGTACAGTACGGATAATTTCTACCATAGGTTATCCAATAGTAACTACTCATTACGAAAATATATATTGATCATAGAGTAAATTGATTATCATAATTACATTTATTATTATTATCTTTCACTGTATACTGTTATAAGATATCATAGAAGTGTTCAAATGACAATATGGGGGTGACTGAGTGCATCTGGCCCCGTGAATGCAATATTATATAAATGCATAATTATGCCATGAAATTCAATTATATTGAGGAATAATTCATTATAGAAGTATAATTTACATCCTTCTCACAGCTCATATCTGGGTGCCTTATGATATCTTGCAACAGTGTTCAATATTAAAAATAAATGGAAACTATGATCATCAATAAATATTTTCGTACTGGATACTACTGGATAACCTATAATAGAAATCGACCCTACCACATAACATATACCTACCTACATATAATTAAAAATAATTACTATTGTATCATAATAATTATGCATAGCTGACGAGCCCTGTTACAAAGCTCAACTCGAAAACTGTCAAAAAAAAGTTTGAGGTAAATGAGAAATCTGTGTAATTATTTTGATGAAAAAAACTAGAAATGAGTTAAAAATTATAGTGTTTCAACATTATACCTCGATTCTAAAATAATCTGTAAGATATTTATAGCATTTTTCAATTTATTTATTGTATGATATTCAAATATATAATTATTTTAATTAGGTATCGTACCTATTGTGTCAATGTGTCGTGGTTAGATAGAAGAAGTGTCTAAATCATGGGTGGCCAACCTTTTCAGCAGCCGGGCCAAATATTAGAAACGAGATTTCCTACCGGGCCACAACAGTATAATCCATATATGGAACATTTTATTTCACCTTAATTTTTTTTACAACATCTGCCATTTACAGGACACTCGAAAACTTACGGAAAAGAGTAGGAGATCAATTTTTTTGCCGGATACTCCTCGGTAGGTACGAAATATTATACAATATTTCTTTTTAAAAGACATCTGGGTTTTGTTATAAACCCAAATACAACCTTAAGCACCTTTCATAGTAAGCTAAAAGCTTGTGTGGCATGAACGAAAATATTACATAATTATATAGTTATATGAATTGTAGGTATGTCAATTGAATGATAGCCCAAGTAGGCACTTTTATTTACACCTAAGGGCGTTTTCAAACGTCTTTCAATTTGATAACAATTGAATCAAATTTTTATAACAATGAGTGTTATTGCAATCAATAAATTGTGGTATTAATTATATTATGATAAAATGATACCGGGAACTTGTCATGAAATACGTACCTACTTCTGTATTCTATTTGAAAATATTAATACTTGTATGAATCACAATATATTTACTAGAATGTCAGAATGTCTTAAAAATATAAAAATGTAACGCCTTATTCAGGTATAAATAAAATTCTTACCTCATCATTCAGTTTTGAATTATCTAACTCTTGAATAGATTACAAGACTCACCTGTAATGAAAGAAAAAAAATAATAAGTAAAATATTATTAAAAAAAATAATAATTAAAATATTATGTAGTAGGTACACTGTAGAGAGACCCACCTCACAACCGAATATTTCAGGAGACTCCTGTTTATCAGTACATTCATACCAAAATTGTCCTCACGGGCGGGTCATTGTTTAGGCCAGAAGGACTGGTCGGTAAAAACCGCCGTCGTGGGAATCTTTTATATTACTTCTGTCTTAAATATCTGGAGTAGGAGCAATAATTTACTTTTACTACTTTATTTATTATTTATTTATTTTATTTTTAACACCTTGTTATTGTCAAGGTGTTAAATATAATTGATAAATACAAACAAGCAAAGCCGTCTTCTCCATGACAACAAAAAAAATGACACATTCAGGATGGGAGACAAACGTCATCGCTGAAATTAAGTGTAAAATTTTCTTTTTTTGCGAATAGCCGATTTTCACGGGACACTCGAAAACTTAAAAGAGAAAGAGAAGAAAGAAAGAATGAGTAGGAGACCAATTCTTTGTCAGGTGCTTCCAATCATTTATTGGCTCCCAAAATTTCAAATGTCTTTTACGTGATGATTAACAATCTTTAGGAAGACATGTCTCTTAAAAGGTACTCAAAAGCTCAGAGCAAAGAGAAGTTAACCTATTTTTTTTCCGGAAACAACACTATGGCCAATTCTGAATCATAAAATAGTTTAGTTGAACTAACTAAGTATAAGGAGATAGTTGAGTCATTCATATTTAGTTCAAATTCGTATTCACAGTTTTCCGTACTAAAACTAATTTAGTTAGCTAGTTCATTTTGACACCTTAGTACAACTATAAATTTCGAGAATCTATGGATTTCGTATTCAGAACGAAATTTTAGTTGACATCTGACAACTGCAATTAGTTGTATTTGGCAGAATTTTATTCGCGACTTTTAATGTGCGAATATTATTAGTTGCTGTCATTTTGCCGCAGAATATTGCTATATTTTGGAAGTTTAAAGTTGTTTTTTCAATTAAAAGTAAAAATGGATATTTTTAGGGTCCTCGCAACTCTTAGCATCTATAAATTGTAAAATTATACCACCACCGACGCAAATGCGAACGTCAAAATATACCGGCAAATCTGACATTTCACAATTTTCACGCGCGACAACTATTAAATTTTTGCCAGAAGTGTAAATCGGAACGTGAAAAACATTTTTTATTGCGGCATCACCGACTAATATTTGTTCGTCCCATAGATTTTACCGTTTGCCCTTGGTGGTTATCGAGTTTATAGTTGTTTATAGTTCGTAACTAATACTGAATACGAATTTGTACTATAATGACTAATATTAGTCAACTATTATTAGTTAGTTCATCAAGATTCAGAATTGGCCCTAGTGAAACAATGTAAATTTAGTCGGTATTTCGTCAAGATGTGTCTAGAAGTATTATATTTAATAATACAGTGCCTAGTATCCTAAAAAAGGATTTTCCTGTTTCTTCTATCGTTGTTGTTGCTTAACTGTCGCAAATATTAATCCTCTTTGTCACGTCTAAGCTTCGTGCTGAGATTGATGTTGGGCTTAAAGCTTTAGCCTGAAATACCAGCTTAAATATTATTGTGATATGTCATCCTTAACGTAAATTCTGCAAGCTTTCTTTAAGGGGAGGTATTATTTATTCTACTGATTCTTTTTCTATCGCTTTGTGTTATTTATTATTTTCTTTTTCTACGCTTTGAATCCTTTTCAGATAGGACGACAAGAATCAATCCTTTGCAACATGTCGCAAGATACATAAAACCAGAGACAACACATCACCAATATGGATATAATTATGTTGCAGCAGCCTCATTAGGTTGCCCTGTATTGATGCGTGCTGCGCGAAAAAAATGACATAAAATTAGCAAAGGGTTGTCGATCAACTGACATAAAGTGAACAAATGAATGAACGAAGAATGTCAAATAATAAGTTTTGTTTTGGACCTGCAGGACATCCATGAAGTAGAACCGGAGGCGGTGAATTGCTGCAAACGCTGGAGCGAAGACTAAGAAGAAGGACACGACGCAGCCCACATGGGTTAAGATTTATCAACGCACCGAGCCATACGAAAAGTAAGTAAGTTTTATACGTAGAAATTGAATAAATAAATGGATAAACGCATAAATAAACAATATGAGTAAATTAACAAATGTGCTAATGAATTATTAAAGACATTTTAGATCTTGAATTTAGTGATAAGGTTTGCCACTCATTCTCAATGTCTTAATTTTTTATTAGCACGGAGAGAATAGCTTACATGTTTATTACGTACAGCTGTTCTCCGGTTACCCTACTTGTAGAACATGGAAATTAATGATTACACAATATGAATAAATTAATAAATATGTCAATGAACCAATGATTAAACGCATGTATGATAAAAAGGAATATTGTTTTTTTTTTTCTAATCGAATTTTTCTTAAGTTTTCTTCCAATCATCTGAAGATGGAGTCTAGAGTCTCCGAATACTACATAGTAAGCGTAGATAATAAAGTAACTTTGAAGTTAACTAAATAGTGTTTTTATAATTCACCTTGATTATTGTGTAAGTTGAATGTCCAAAGAGCCTTAATAATGTTTTCTTCTAAGATTATTATTACATAGATGTAGTGTGACCATAACGTGAAAATGAATTATGATGACATAATGAAAGAATATAATACAGACTTCACGTGTTGTTTACTTATTTATCACAATTTAATAAATTATATCATCTTCATAACAATTTACCTGGATTTTGGAGGATTAGGTATATTACATGAACCCTTCCCCAAATATTAAGTGGTTTTAAGCCAGTGGTCCACAACCTTTTTGTCACTGCCGTGGACCGGTCAATGTTTGATATTAATTTATTTTACCACGGTCCGATGAGGAGGGGACGTTGATTGTTTGCAACGAAAAAGTGAATGTGAGGACTTTTGAGAACTGAGAACTCTGGTTTTAGGTCTCAGATTCCCAGAATTGATTATTTCTCTAGTGCTGTAAATTTCTGAAATAGAAATAAAGAAATTTCTTTTCATTCCTGTAATCTTAACAGGGACATTAAGGACTCACGATGGTATTGTACTAATAGAATATTTCATGAGGAGTTTACATGCAAAGGCACATATATCCTAGAAAATTAAAACTGAGAAAATAGCACATTTATTTATTTTATTCTTCACTGTACATCGGTTACAATATTTCAAATCAATACAAAGTATCATAATAATAGTTAATTCAAGCTGTTCAATTTACAGAAGTCGAGTTTGTCGCTAGAAATCGATGTCTTCCAACCTACATTTCTATTTCCACTTGAAATGTTTTTGATACTAAATAAGTTTTCGCGAATTGATTTACTCGAATATAGATAGAGACGCCTTTTCATTGTATCAATTAAACTACGGTACAGCGAAAAAAAAATAATCACTTTTTTCTAATCGCCTGATGGAGTCGAGAGTCTCCGAATTTTATTTCTTTGTTGTCGGTCCCTCAGTGCTGAGGATCGTGACTATCATTTGTATAGGTGTGCACAAAATGCTTCCAGCGATTTCGATCTTCCGCTCTTCGCAGCGCCTCATGCAAGGTTCCCCCCGTAGCCCCGTAGTCTCCGAATAAGTGAAGTTAATAAAGTCATTTGGAAGTAAGCTATTTTCTATTCAATTTATCTTGAAATGGACTTCCAACAGGTACCTTTAGTCAATAATATCGAAATTTGGGATAATTTCTGTATTTATAGTTAAATATTTGGGTGAAGGGCTCTCCCTTAATATGATACAAAATAGTAAGTGAACACAACATAAAACTATCCATTGATAATATACAATTTATAAATGCAGAAACAACTTATGTTTATACTATGCCAGAAGGTAATTTATAATTCATTGAATGTAGGATGATTAATTCGTGCCATTAAATACATTGCGTACTTATAATGTAGTATAGGGTGTCTTAATTTGTCATGAAGTGCTACATTTTTGCGTTTAAATTTGTAAAAGATTAAAAAAGAAATAATCGGCAAAATTGGCGCATTGAAATATAAATTGAAATTCCACCGTCAATCCGTCATAAATAAACCAACACTTATTTCATAGTAGATAATTATTTATTTTCGTGTCAAAACCCAGAAACCAATCAAACTGATCTCCATGTACTGTGCGAAATGCACAGCACATGGAGATGCGTCAAAAATATCTACACCCGTGGAGTACCCGACAAAGGATAATATGTCTCTCACTGTTTTCAATGAGTTTATGAGTGTCCTGACAATTTACGTCTTATGTATGTAAATTCAGCAATAATGTTTGTCATCATCCCGAATGTCATTAATTTTTATTAGCACGGAGTGTCACAGCTTGCATTTTAATTACACATACCTACTCCTCTTTTCAATATCTGGAGTAGGTGCAATCATCTACTATTACTACACTATACCATCACGGCATTGAATCTCAAAATTCCATAACTGGGGTAGTGTTCACAGCGGGGTGATCTACCCTAGTTGGTCTGAGGGCTACCACACTTGTAGAATTAGCCATGATGATGTAGTAGTAGTAGTGGTAATATATGAACCCAAATATTAAATAAGTAATAGATAATAGAATATAAATAAAAAATGGGATTAATAAAGAGCACCCTATAAATTATCATTTATATTGTGAATATAGCTTTTATTTCTTCCAAAGCTTCTACTTGTACTCAACAGTCATCAATAAACTGGACAAAGCTTTTCAATTATTACATACAAAAATTGCCATTAGAAAAAAATATGAAAATTAATGATTAATAATACTGAATCAAAGGTTGTCGGCAGCTTGTCAATAATATGAGTCTTTTAGTGTTTACAATATTTACTAATTTTTTTATTGTTTAACCGGATTTGGGTGCAGATGACAAAACCAATCAGAAACCTCGATTGGAGAGCTATGTCTACACAATGCATAAAGTATTGAACTTAATTGTTCCGGCGCCATTTAGACGGGAGAACGCAATCTATTTGAGATCTGAAAAATGAGATCCCAAAAAGATGGTTGCTTCTAAGGTTTGCATAAAGCGTCTCTAGATTGGTGGACTGTCATGGGAACCTTATAATTTGGTATCGTTAAAATGGTACTTGTGTTGCCATCTATCGAAATCCTGTGAAAGCCCTGGCCCCCTATCCAGAGATATCGTAAATACCTTTTGAGATTATCATAAAAACAGATTCCTTCTTCTTCATCCTTTTCCGGGAGTCAGCCATTTTGGCCAGTCGCCCCGCTGTTTCGTCTCCCAACAGACAACAGCGGGGACTCGCCCAAAAAAATATCTCTTCTCTTCTTCTAAATACTGTGAGTGTCGCTTTATAATGTAATTCAGTATTATAAACTGTGTATTGTTTTGTTTGGTGTAATAATAAACTGTGTAACCATATTCTTCGTCAATAAACTGATCGTACAACATCATGCTAGTGTTTACTTAATGCAACCACCACAATAAATTTACCCAACGATAAACCCTGAGAGAGTCACTGAAATCTGCCGACTATGGGAAGGAATGTTACAGATTGGCGCTCCAACGTGATGCCTAAATATTGTGGTGTTTTGTTGTGTTTTGAGTGAATTTAACAGTGCATAAATGATAACATTAAATAGTGCGTAGATAAGTTCGTTACGTATCACGTGACCCACCCATGTTTCCATGTATCACCAACACACACACACTTCTCTAGAATGTTCGATCAAAAAAACAGTTGAAATTTTCCCTTCTTCACAGCAAGACTGTACAACTTTGCTCTTCAAAAAAATTTCACCGCGTGACCAATAAGGACTATAATGGTACTTCAGTGAATATTTGAGTTAAATAATCAGTGAAATAATAAGAACATTTTAATAATTAAATATGTGAGTTTTGAATTTTCGCCTCACTACAACAAGTGTACTTCGTAAATTTCACCACATGACAATAAGGTTATGTTAGTGCTTCAATGAACATTTGAATTGATAAATAGTGTAATAATAACCACATTTTAATTAATAAATAATCAAGTGCGTGATACATTTGCGCGCCCTCAAAAAACTCATATAATAAAGAAGAAAAAAAAACCGTTACACCAACAAGGAAAAGAAATGAACGAGTACATTTATTTGAATTATAAACAGTGTTAAAAATAAAAACGATTTAATAATAAATATATGCGAGATACATTTATGATCTTCAAAAAGAAATCCGATATATTGCAAGTACGATCAGATATTGTTAATGAATGGAGAATTTAAGAAATAAATACAACGAGAAATTGACAAGATTGTGAACAGATACTCCAAACTTTCCTAAGACGTCCAGATAATTTCCTTCTGATGAGATGAAGATCTCCAACGTTACAATCCCTTAAGAAGCCTGCTACCACCACTACGAAGGATGTCCATGACGGAATTTTCTTCCTTGACGGTTCCTGACCTCCAATAGAAGGATGTCCCATGTTTTGTCATCTAGATCTGACGTTTCTTCGAGGCCTTCTTTATCTACACAGAGAACCCTTGATGCTTGATGGTTTTGAGGATGAGGAAATAAATGCTTCCTTCACTAGTAATAGACAACCTTAATCGTCTAACTACTACACAGGTTTTTATGGAAGAATATGGTGTTGTTGTGTTCATTTTGTACTGAAATATTTTATATACCTACTATAGATACAGTTTTTTACATGTTGTTCCATGCTTTGCCTTTTGTGCCAAAGAGATTGTAAAAAAAAATTCCAGTTTCAATTTTGCATAAATTCAAGTGATACTAGCTAAGATCATTTTACAATTATTTGCGGAATTATTTGCTTGTTGATGTAAGATTCTACACTGAAGGATCTACAAAGTAAGAGTTGTAAATTTATAAATGTCCAGTTTGTGAAATAGTCCAAGTAAAGTTTTTTCTATATCTGGTTGAATATACTCAAGAGTAAAGAAATCAAATTTAAATTCATTGTACTTGTACCTACCTAGCGTGCGTGTCACGCGGGCTGTAGATGTATTTATGTATGGTTTGAAGTGAAATGATCATAGACCTCAATATTGCTGGAAGAGGCTTAACAAAACAGATTTGAATAATTACCAATAATTCTTTTACTCATATGCTGGAATTGTTAATTATATGATATGTAATGTATGTAATGTTATGTCTACGATATTTCCAGGGAATGTCAAACTTTCCAGCGATTTCCAAACTTTAACAATTTAAAGAAATAATTGTTATTGATTTTTTTTTCGAGTCTTATCAAAGGACAAGACTTCCAAACATTTTTTTTAGTATCCAATGATTCCCAACTGTTGAGATTTGATGTTACAAAGGTTGCCAAACTTTTTTTTTTAAACATTTTTTTTTTGCTTTGAGGAATTTTTTTTTGGATTCTTATTAGGAGTCCATATTTTCTAGAGCAATTTTCAAACCAAGGTGTCCACTGTTTCTCAACTTTTTTTTTGTTTTGGGAAAAAATTTTTTTTTTCCTCTTTCAAAGAATTTTTTTTTAATTCCTGCAAGTCCATCGCAATCTATCCAGCGCTGAATATTGGTACGTATAATCTTTTGTCTTGTTGATTATTATTTGCCAATTTTCTTTCAGATCGTCAATTCAAAACGTTTTGCATGTGCAATTTTTCTATTTCTCCTGTGTAAGGATCAGCTTATATAGAAGAACCGTTTATTATTCTACTGTCATTGCAAGTTAGAATCTCAAAATGTCTGGATCATCTTTTATGCCTATTTCGCGAGTCAATGTATCCAATTCCCGGACTCTTAAACACGCATTAACCCAGAGAGGTATAACGCCCAGCCATTCTCTCGCTGATCTTAGGGCTCAGTGCGTAAGTTTCAACAATAAGATCTCTGAAATGCCTCCATCAATTGAGAGTTCTGATTTGTCCAGTGACGCCGGTTCCAATTGTGCCATTACTACAGAAACTGTTAACCTCAGCCATCCCACTTCTCCTGCACACACTCTGTCATTGAATACTCCTCGACGTCAAACTACTTGTGTGCCTTTAAATATCAATTTTTCTTCTTGGCCCATTCCTATCTTCAACGGTGAGGGTGATCTCATCGAATTTTTTACTCGATTAGAGGAAATATGTCTGTCTCGAAGATTTGACATAGCTTTACTGCCTACTGTTCTTCCAGAATTTCTAACCGAAAAAGCTCTCACCTTCTATCGAGCTGCTCGACTCAACACTTTGTGTTGGGAAGATCTGAAAACCACCTTCCTCGACCGCTTTGATAACGAAAATATAACTTCTGAACGACGCATGAATATATGGTGTTCCAGACAATCACCTTCTGAAACCGCATCCGATTACATTTCGCGTGTCACTATGATGAACAGAAGTCTGAAATCTCCTATTAGAGATTCGGAAATTCTAAAAATCGTTAAGAAAGGTCTTAAAACAACTTTTGCGGCTGCCATAATTGGTGCAAATCCTTCCAACATAGTTGATTTGGAGCAAATATGTACTGGATTCGAACGTCTCACTCTTGTCACTTCTTCTTCTATGCCTGCAACCTCAAATAATGCACCTCCTCCTACTCGCCCAAAGGTCGCATTTACCCATGATACACGTAGGAACAATAATTGTTATACTTGCGGTAAACCAGGACACCTGGCCAGAGATTGTAAATTTAAAATGCCAACTCCTCGTACCTTTTATCGACCCCGTCATTTCTCTACAAATTCTAATGTCAATGCTTCTAACACCTCACGAATTTCAATGCCTAATTTAAGTATGCCTCCTCCTAACCTGTCTCGACGTCCAAAAAACTTGTAAACTACCGGTCTTCTGCTCGTCCTTCTCCTGGGAAGAGAGATGCCGAGTGGTCAGACTGGTTAGCCTCTGTTGAACTATTCCATCTTACCTGTCATTTAAACGAAGTTGCCATTACCAGTGGTTCGGACAATCGTCCTCACATCAATTTTAAAATTCGCCATGTTCCCTTTAGAGCCCTCTTAGATACTGGAGCTGCAGTAAATATATTGGGTAGAGATACTTATAAAACTTTTACAACCTTAGGCTATACCCTGCAACCCCATGTTCAAACATTGTTTGGTGTTAACAGTTCCTCTTTCCAGTCTATTGGAAAGATCATTCTTCCTCTTTGCTTTGATAACAAGACTGTTCATGTTACTTTTATTGTGGCCCCTTCTGTTTCTCATGGAATAATTTTGGGTGTCCCATTTCTTGAAAACTCCGGCTTAGCACCACGACTCTTTCCGAATAATAATAATTCTTTGACAAATCCAATAGCTAGTAAACACATATTTGTTACATCTTCGTCCCCTTCTTGCCTAGTTTCTGCCAATAATCTTACTCCAGCACAATGTTCTGAACTGAATGAAGTCAAAGAACTATTCTCAACGATTTCTTATGAAACCAAAGGCTTAGGTCGTACCCATTTTATAAGTCATGTTATCGACACGGGCGATAATCTGCCTGTAAAACAGAAGACTTACCCACAATCACATGTCAGAAGAGAACAACTTTGTACTGAAATTGATGCCATGTTAAAAATGGATGTAATCGAACCTGCCCGTAGCCCATGGCTAAATAATGTTTTTATTGTACCCAAAAAAGATGGTACTGGTCGATTTGTATTAGACCCTCGTAGATTAAATGACGTCACTAAGACCGACTGCTATAGACTTCCCAATATCAATCGCATATTAGATAACCTTCGTGATACCAAGTTTCTTACAAGTCTTGATCTAAGTCACGGTTTTTGGCAATTGCCCCTATCACTCGAAAGCCGTCCAAAAACTGCCTTTTTTGTGGAAGGTAGAGGACAATATCACTTTAAAGTCACCCCATTTGGACTGAAGAATATACCTGCTGAAATGCAAAGACTCATGGACAAACTCTTTTCTGATCTTGGTGATCATGTTTTCTGCTATCTGGATGATATCTTAATTTGTAGTCCTACATTTGAATCTCACATTGCCTCCTTGAAGACCGTATTTCAACGCTTAAATGAAGCCAATCTTACTATAAAGTTAAAGAAATCTGTTTTTTGTAAAGATTCATTAAAATATCTTGGCCACGTCATCAACCAAGACGGTATTACTACCGACCCCGAAAAAATAAATGTAATGTTAAATTATCCACGTCCCACTTCAACTAAGGAACTAAGAGGTTTCCTTGGAATGTGTTCTTACTATAGACGTTTTATCAAATCATTTTCTGCTATTGCCTCTCCTCTTTGCAAGTTGACAAGTAAGAAATTTAATAAACAATTTTCTTGGAATAATGAAGCCGAACAATCTTTCATTGCTTTAAAATCTGCCATGATAACGGCCCCTGTATTGAAACCCCCTGACTATTCGCTACCTTATATACTTACTTGCGATGCTAGTGCAATAAGCATAGGTAGTTTCCTTTCACAAAAATCTCCTGATGGAACTGAGCATGCCATAGCTTATTTCTCCCGTAAACTTTCTGATACTGAACAACATTATTCCACTACTGACCGCGAATTACTTGCTGTCGTAGATTCTGTACATCATTTTCGTAGCTACTTAGAAGGTACTCATTTTACCCTTATGAGCGATCATGGATGTTTAAAATATCTAAAAACCATTTCTTCTCCCAGCGGACGTTTAGCCAGATGGGCTATGCGTCTATCACAATACAGTTTTGATTTTGTTTATAAGAGAGGTTGTGAAAACAAACTTGCTGATGGACTCAGTCGAATTCCTGTTTCTGCTTTCACTTTTCCTTCTGTTTATACCAATGTCTCCGATCCATGGTATCGTAAAGTCTACAAATCTTGTGAAGAAAGACCTCAAGACTGCCATAATTTCATGTTAGAGGATGGTCACCTCTATAGATACTGTAAAAATAAGAAACCTAATAATTCTTCCCCAGATTCTTCATTTTGGAGACTTGTTGTGCCTTCTGATCAACTTGAACCTTTAATTTCAGAATTTCATGATAACAATTGTCATCCTGGAGTTTTAAAAACTCATGCCTATCTTTCTCAAACTTTCTATTGCCGTGGTTTATTGTCCACCATTAAGGATTATGTAAAGCAGTGCCAAACATGTAAGGCATATAAACATAATAACCAAGCGCCTCATGGATTAATGAAAAACCCAAAACCCGTTACTAAACCTATGGAATCATTGAGTATTGACCTGGTAGGACCATTACCCATGTCATATAAGCGCAACGTGCATATCCTTACTGTTGTGGATATCTTTACTAAATATCTTTGGGCTTTTCCACTACGAAACCCTACATCTAAAGAAATAATCAAACTACTCGAGGAACGAATTTTTCTTCCCTATTGTATTCCGCGGTGTGTTGTCTTGGACAACGGCCGACAGTTCGTTGCTAAAGAATTTAAATCATTTTTACATTCTTATGGGATCAATGACTTGTTTTATAATGCATATTATCACCCACAGAATAACCCCGTTGAAAGATACAATTCTACTCTTCTTACTGCTCTTTCTATATTGGTAGAAAATGATCAACGTTCTTGGTGTTCCAAGCTTCCAAAAATCTGTTCTTGTATTAATAGTACTGTAAATGTAACCACAGGTTACTCTCCCTATTTCCTTGTACATGGTACAGAATATGTTCCTCATGCCTCCTTCCATAGAACTGTCAATGCCTCTGATAGTGGTACCTTAGAAGCATTTGCCGAACAACGTCAACGTCGTTTATCAGAAATGAACGCCCTTTACGACGAAATTTCCTCCTCATTGACCAAGGCTTTCCATCGTAATGCCGATAGATATAACCTTCGTCGCAAAACTCTTCGTCTGGACATAGGTCAAATTGTCTGGAGAAGGTCATTTGTTCATAGCAACGCTGCGAATTATTTTTCAAAGAAATTGGCACCTCGTTTCATCAAGTCTCAGGTTCACCGAATCATATCCCCTAACGTATACGAGCTATGCGATGTAGATACTGGAGCAATGGGAAACTATCATGCTAAGGATATCATTAAGTTCTGAGTCCTAGGTATGTGTTTCTCCAAAATTTTGTTGTTATATTTCATTCTGAATGTAAATCCATCAATGTAAACTTGAAATTTTGGTAATGTAAAGAATTTATGTAAAAATGTAATGTTTTCTTGGGCTGCAATTTTAATGAATAAAAAGAACTATGTCTATACATCACAGGTCAATGTTAATAGTGAATTTTGTATGTAATAACAATGTTAGACTCACAAAAGAAATTATATTTACAGTCATAGTAATGTCAAAGGAATTATCTTTCTTTCTTCTTTAAAGCAAAATAAATTATAATACTGTTAATAGTCAAAAATTTGGTATTTCTACTCTTCAAGTACTTGTAACTTTTGCAGCCCATGTTATTGTAAACTTTTAGTTAAGAAAACTCATAGAGGCTCTTCAAGATTCTGCTTCTGTGAGAATTTTGAATTGTTCGAATCTTGTGGCGCCCTGAAATAATTTTTTTTTGTATGTTTTGATCACCTTTTGTTTGCGCCCGTGGATGCATGAAGTTGCCTTATCATCTCACATGCTAGCCGCTTTCAGTAGCAACGTGTTCACAATAATCTGAACCCATCCACTGTCGCAGACAAGGGTCATACAACATGTTAGTTTTAAAGAATTTTGTACTGTACAACTGATGTAATTTTGACCCTCCAGTATACGAAAGTATACGAATTCTTTTGTTGTTTTCCTTAAATTTTGTGTGAACTCTTGAATCACTGAGTTATGTGGTAACTGATGAATGACTTATGACAGATGATGAATGCAAGGTACGGAAGAATGAAGTATACATGAAAAAACGGCCGATAAAAGATGAAGTATGAAAATGCGTGAAAAGTTACCACTAATTCTCTTAGTTTGTCAAACCATTAATGTAAAATCTTAACTTGAGAATCAAGGTTGCATCAGTCAAATTATAATAAGTTTATTGTTATCAATCTTTAGTGTGCATGGTTTTCTAAATAAATTATATGGCAAGGTTTCTCACATGGTGTGAACCTGCTGGCCATTTTGCGGCAATTTTACTGTATGGAATGCGTACCCTTACAGTAATTTCTATTTGCCTAGTATGAATGTTAAGGAGTCATTGGATGATTCGCCATCTTCCATGTACATCTCCTGGGTTAGACTGATATAGAGATATGACTAATCGTCCTACCCTAATACAATCAGTTCTAACTCAAATTTATTTTAGTAATTATCAATTTTTTAATGCCCGACAAGCTTATTGTCCAAGTGAGGTTTGAGGACGCTCAAACAAAGAAAATTCATACAGGTCGCTTAGAGAAGCTCTGCGCGATAGGTTTGGTACCTGATATTAACCATTTGCCTGTATGAAATTGGTGGAAATTTCCACAAAAGAAAAATGCTATAGGGTAAAGGATTACCGCCCTTAGAATAGAGGTAGATCAGATGTAATTGTAATGGATACCTCCTCTTGGAGTAAAGAAAAGTGTTTGTAAATTGTTGAAGGTTTTTATTGTATTATGTAAAGGAAATTAGTAATTTTGTTTGTCTTAAGCATGTAGAGGTTTACCTAGAAGTATGGCGAGAACATTGTCTACGATTCCGTATCCGCGACCTGTTCTGTCGGTGCATCTTCCTGGTCCCTTGCTTGCTTGAGACATGTCTATTTGTAAGGATTAGTTAAGAATTTGTTTCTAATGTCTGTTAGAAAAATTTGTATCTTTGTTTTGACACTCACAGTATTGTAAAACCTTTCTTATCTCTGACACTCACAGTATTGTAAAACCTTTCTTATCTCTGACACTCACAGTATTGTAAAATCTTTCTTATCTTTGACACTCTTAGTTCTGTAGAATCCTTCTTATTACTGACTTTGAGACTTTTCTTTTTTTTATTCATTTTTTTTTCTTTAAAAGACAACTTGAGATGGTGTCATGGGAACCTTATAATTTGGTATCGTTAAAATGGTACTTGTGTTGCCATCTATCGAAATCCTGTGAAAGCCCTGGCCCCCTATCCAGAGATATCGTAAATACCTTTTGAGATTATCATAAAAACAGATTCCTTCTTCTTCATCCTTTTCCGGGAGTCAGCCATTTTGGCCAGTCGCCCCGCTGTTTCGTCTCCCAACAGACAACAGCGGGGACTCGCCCAAAAAAATATCTCTTCTCTTCTTCTAAATACTGTGAGTGTCGCTTTATAATGTAATTCAGTATTATAAACTGTGTATTGTTTTGTTTGGTGTAATAATAAACTGTGTAACCATATTCTTCGTCAATAAACTGATCGTACAACATCATGCTAGTGTTTACTTAATGCAACCACCACAATAAATTTACCCAACGATAAACCCTGAGAGAGTCACTGAAATCTGCCGACTATGGGAAGGAATGTTACAGGACCTTACATCGTGACAGTGAGAATGGTGGAATTGGTGAACGTTGTCCATGGACACCGAAAGTGATCACTTAAGCCAGCCTAGAGCCAATTCGTAAGCGTTGGGACACCTTTCTCACTTCTTCCGATTAGATTCTACACAGTTTTGCATTGTGTAGACATGGTTCTCCAATCGAGGTTTCTGATTGGTTGAGTCTTTTAGGTTTGTAAGTGGGGACGCGAGTTACGCGAACTTCAAATACTTTTAAATTGGTTTTAATTACTTTTAAATTATTCATCAAATATTTTTAAATTGGTAAAATATTGCGTGATAGAGTAAAAAATAATGGAGTATATTAGAAGAATGAGTGGATGCAAGAGGCGTGTTGTGGACAGAATGCGTGTAAATAAGTGAAGATAGTTTTGACACGTGGAACGAATGGATCATGAAAGGATGATAAAGACGATATATTTATCATGAAAGGATGGTAAAGACGATATATTTATCATGAAAGGATGATAAAGACGATATATTTATCATGAAAGGATGATAAAGACGATATATTTATCATGAAAGGATGATAAAGACGATATATTTATCATGAAAGGATGATAAAGACGATATATTTATCATGAAAGGATGATAAAGACGATATATTTATCATGAAAGGATGATAAAGGCGATATATTTATCATGAAAGGATGATAAAGACGATATATTTATCATGAAAGGATGATAAAGACGATATATTTATCATGAAAGGATGATAAAGACGATATATTTATCATGAAAGGATGATAAAGACGATATATTTATAATGAAAGGATGATAAAGACGATATATTTATCATGAAAGGATGATAAAGACGATATACTTATCTGGGATGTGAGATAGCGTGGGCTTTGAGAACCGAGTGGCTTGATCACTTGAATAAAATTCTCAATCACAGCCGTGTGTTAAAGAAACGAAATTGATATGGTTAGTTGGAAGACATCGCATTTTAGCGATAAACTCGCCCTCTGTACATTGAATTGTATAAATGATATTTTCTATGTTAAATTGTATTATTGTAAACAATGTACAGTGAAGATAAAATAAATAAATGTAGTATAGTATTATATAGAATTGAAATATTCAACAATCCAGTACATTTTTAAACATTAATGGAGTCGCTTCTATCTTCATTCTGTGTGTAGGTACCATCACATCAACCTTAAGTTGTCAACGGACTCACTGTATGCAACGGACATACCAATCGTCCTCTTTCACCCAAAAGAAAATGAGACATTTATTTTTTATTCACTTTTTACGTATGGACAAGATTTGCAAAGCGTAGAATTGCGAATAAATGGAAGTCCCCAGACTTTCGCGGTATCCAGCTAGTCGGTGGGTCTCCTTCAATAGGATACTCGAAAACTTAAGAAAATAATGGTATACCCATTCGACTCCGAGAGCTCCACGGAGAAACCGATGGTTTCAATGTTTAACTTTTCTCTTATCTTGTCTTATCCTATCTTATTATTATATTTCTTTGTTTTTGTTGTTGGTTTTGTGTGTTTGTCTTAGTTGCTTTGAATTTTTTAAACTGTGGTAATATAGGGGGACTCTTGTGGTCTATATTTCATTTAATTTTAATTATTGTAATACTTGTTGTGTTGACTGTTTGTTCCCTTCGAGAAAATAAATAAATTAAAAACACTTGATTATTTTATTAACATAACATATAACATAACATTTATAGACAATTCACACAGACCGAGCTAGTCCCAAACTAAGATGTGAATCTTGTATTATGGGTACTAACGCGACGATACACACATATACAATGTACTACACACATAGACATGTAACACCCAGATCTAGGACAATCTGAAAAAGGTCATTCTTCATTTTGCCCTGGCCGGGAATCGAACCCGGGACCTAGTGACTCAAAGGCAAGTGCGTTAGCCTCCATGCCACACCGGTCGTCTCCATACTTTTGTCAGAAACTTACTATTTAATGTAAGTATATATACCTAATAAGAAATATGTTAGAGAAGGCATTTTGCCAGTGGTCATCTGTGAAAAAAAAAACTGTGACAAAATTATTCAACTCAATTGCTCATCTTATTTCACAAATGACAAGAGAATTAATCAAAAGTGATCACTTTATTTATAACTATAAAGAATATTTTGCTACTGAAACCGGTTTTGATAGCGGTTACGAAAATATTATATTTAAAAACTAATCATGGCGCTAACTTCTAATTCAAGTACACATCTACCTACATGGAATATCGGAGCGGTTTCTAATCATTTTATATACCAGGGTAATGAAGAATGATCAATTAAAAAAAATATTTTTTACAAATAAACATTTGTAAATTTATTAACATTTATTAACTATCATTTAAGGCTTTGAAGATACATTTTAGAATACATATTACGTATTCGACATAATCCAATACATGTTTTTTTCAACGACATTCAAATATTTTCCAAAATTGTAGTTACTATTTTATTTGATTTTTTATAATTTTATTATGATAATAGGAAATAATTACTGTGAAGTTGATATCTTCAACGATTCGGAGTAAACCGTGAGGAAATGTGCTGTGAGCGGGTTTATTCAAAGGCACATGATTTCTGTTGAGAATATCCAGTAGTTTCTATTTTCATGTTGTATTCATTGTCTCTTATATGTTGATTGTGTTTGTTCCAAGCATGTTTTTTTTAAGTTATTGTACTGTAAAGGCTATTTAGCCGTATATATATAATGAGTTACAATCCATTGGATTGGTCTGCAATGAGTTTGGTTTTTCTTCTCCATTCGTCTCTATTCTCAGCCAGTCTTTTCAGCTCTACGTATGAGCCACAGTTCATGTCCCTCTTCAGTTGGTCCATATACGCGTCTCTTGGTCGGCCTCTGCCATTTGTCCCCTCGTTCTTACCCTCCGCGATGGCGATGAGTAGTCCTGGGTGCCTGATGTTGTGGCCAATCCAGTTAGCTCGTTGTTGGCCGATTCTCTTAAGAAGTTGCCTTTTTTCGCCTACCCTGGTTAATACTTCTTCGTTTTCGACGTGTTTTTCGACGTGTTCGTTTTAGCCGTATACTTTGTTAATAAATAAATAAATAAATAAACTTGACATGAACCCAGATTTCACTACCATCACCGTCCTTTTATAATTTTTCTCGGCTATCTATCCACCCGTTATCGAGTGACTTGAGATTACCGTACTTCCAAATGAAATAAAAAACAATGCGAAAATGGCTCTTTCTCTACAACTTGACTATCCATCTAATCTCGTTTCGCTAAATTATCATAGCTATTATAAAATATTTTTTTTACTATTTATTTGTAATAAAAAATCTACTTTAATGTTTGCCGAAAGATAATTCTGTAATTAATTATTTAGGCAGGTTTTATCAGAAATAGGTTTGCTAGGCAATTGTAGTAGACAACATACAATTTTAATCAAATGGGGTATCATCTCATTCATAAGTACCCGATTTATCAAGATTTAATTGAATTGAGTAATGAGAGATAATACATTACGTTATTTCTAACGCTCATAATTAAATTTTAACAAAGGCGTCCATGAAAATGGACGAAATCAATAGAGTCAACAAGTCCTGATGCTTCTACGACAGGGATTTTGATATCTCATGCAGGACCAGTCATCTGGAACTGGAATCGACACCCTGAGGACCTCCGTAAAAACCAATGAATAATACCGATGGAGAGCAAATTGAAACATCGCTCTTTCAACATTGTTTTCCACGTCCTTGAGATGGATGCTCCATTAAACGGTGACGAATAAATCATCCAATAATACAAACCTACATAAATTCTCATATTCAAAACGATTTTTTACACGAGTGAACTTCGGAACACGAACGTAAGTGAAATAACGTAATTTTTTGTAAATATTGTATTTCTCAAAACGATATTTTTTCATACAAAAAGTTATTGGTAATAATTAATTATCTTCCTCAGTGCATTGCTTTGATTACTAATTTATTCCTCAAAACGCGAGTTCAACTCAATGAGAATATACCATCACGGCATATCCCATAAAGGAGGTAGCCAGCAGATCTGTTAATGAGAGTATACCATCAAGGCATATCTTAAAAGGAGGGTAGCCAGTAGACCAGTTGAGTGCAATAAACGTGCAAGCTGTCCTCTCCGTGTCAATATAAAATTAAGACACTCAGGATGGGTGTGCAAAACAAAAACCTAATCGCTGAATCTTCTACGATGTAAAAATCAAGTAAAAAAAGACATTAAAAAAGCACGAGCACTGCTCAATTTTGAGGGTCAAATATGTAATAAATGTGTTTTTTTTAGTAATAAGGTGTGTATGTAATATTATTAAGTTGTAAATTTTATTTTAATAAAAATATTTGAATTTGAAATTTGAATTTATAAATATTGTTGGAGATCAATTCTTTGCTGGGTGCTCCACGGAAGAATTTTATAATATGAAATTTAATAATATTTATGTTATATAATATGCATAAATAATCCACTGATTTCAAATAATGTTAATGTGACCTTTTGGCCATTCTACTAGAGATGATGCTTGAGAATATATGTATAGAAATAATCTTTAATAATTATCGATTAATTTTGTATCTCGTTAACAATATTACATATATATTTATAATGTAATGATAATTAGGATAAGTAGACATATATAAATTAGATATTTTTATATTAGTTAACAAAGTGGAGCACAGTTAATCGGTAAATTATGTCCATGAGTCGTTTATCCGTTAAAGATACCTAATAGTTCTTAAATGTATCTCACACCCGGATATTAATCAGTACATTCGAATCAAATTTATCCTTATTGGTCTGTGAGAGAAGACGAACAGAGAGGACTTCAGAAGGAAGTTGAATACACTGCCTTTTGCTGGGAGCATTGGCAATAGACACAATATGGCGCCCTATATATAATGAGTTACAATCCATTGGATTGGTCTGCATCGAGTTTGGATTTTCTTCTCCATTCTTCCCTATTTTCAGCTAGTCTCTTGAGTTCTACGTATGTGCCACAGTTCATGTCCTTCTTGAGCTGGTCCATATAAGCATATCTTGGTCGACTTCTACCATTTCTTCCTTCGGTCCTACCCTTCGCCATGGTGATAAACAGTAATAGGTGACTCTTATTGTGGCCGATTCTTTTAAGGAGTTGCCTTTTTTCGCCTACCCTGGTTAACACCTCTTCGTGTTCGACGTGTTCCGACCATTGAAGGAGACCCACCGTCCACCCGGATAGCTCAGAAGTCTGTGGATTTCCATTTATCCGATAAAATTTCTACACTAACAAATTTGTCCACACAAGAGGTGCCATGATGGGCAGTCTGAAGGACTGGCCGGCCAAAACCCCCACGTGCGGAATCTTTTGACTACACTCCTTCGATGTCCCTCTAGCCGAGAGAAGCATATTCATACGTAAAATATATCAACAATAAATGAATTTCCAGCTGAATACATAAGCATAAAAAAAACAATATAAAATATACACATTCATATATATACATATATACACATTGGTGCAGAGCGCCGAGCTGAGGTGTCCAGAAACATTAATTGGGTATTTAAGACGGCAAACCGAGGGCCGCCGATGCCGGGGCCATCGATGAAAACGCTTCCCTCCCCAAAGGGACATCCCACCCAGACCAAAGACTCTCCACCAAGGGAGACAGGACAACACAAAAGACGAAGAAATGAAATTTGTTCCGACCAATGGATCTTCAGCATGCGTCTGTAACACCACATCTCAAATGCCGCCAACCGTCCGCTTTCACTCTTGCCGATAGTTCATGCCTCGCAACCATATAGCAGAATGCTCCATACAAAGACTTTAGTAAGGTTCATCCTTGCACTTAAATCAATATTTGGGGATTCCAATATTATAGATTTTTTTTGAAAGGCAATTCTTGTCTGGTTTATAAATGCCACATAAAAATTTGTTAATAAATATGGAAACCGGCGTCGTAGGAGTTTCAACAGGAGTTAATTAACTTGTATAGTCATTAATCGTTAATGACACAGATCTGTTAGTTATATTGGTATTATTAATCTGCGAACTCTTTGTCCGCCGGAGGCTGAACATGCGGTAATCGTATTTATCATAACCGATAGTTAGTTAGTTATAAATGTATAATTTTATGGTAAGCACGCGTTAGAAATAAATAAAAATACTACATCACAGCTATTATATCGATATTAGATGTTGTAAAGCGCTCTTGAAGTGTGTCTAAGGCAGGTGTTAAAAAAAATAAAGATATTTTACATTTTTTCATTTTACATGACTAATTTTCTGAATGATTTGATTTGACTTATTTTATTTAGGTATAATTGTTATAATTTGATTCCCAATTATATTTTGTTCTTCGCCAATATTGTTGTTCTTGTCTTGCTCCAGTTTTAATCGAAAGTTTTTTATTAGTTTAGTACTTATCTTGAAGAAAGATAGTATTGAATTGTATAAGTAGTATTGCAGAATTGTATAAATAGTATTGTATAGATATACATGTATAATATATTCATTAGATGATATTAGTTTATTAAGTATTTTTAAGTTATGAAAGAATTTTTGTTTTTATAACTTTATTAACTGCTGGTTACCCCACTTGTGGGATATGCCGTGATGGTATAGAAAAAGAAGAACTTTATTAACTAAATAAAAAAAACTGTGTATGAATGAGAATTATGATTTGTTTTATATAAAAGGCTCACGACGTGGATGTATGTATGAATATAAAATATGCCGGGTTAGTTGGAAGACATCGCATCTTAGCGATAAACTCGTCGCCCTCTGTACATTGAATTGTATAACTGATATTTACATGACATTGTATTATTTTGTAATATTGTAGCCAATGTACAGTGAAGAATAAAATAAATAAATAAATAAAATATAAATATCTGAAATTCAGCGATAAGGTTTGCCAACCATCCTGAATATTTTGATTTTTTGTAGGCACGGAGAGGATGGACATGTTTATATAGTGCAGCTATTCTGCTGGCTACCCCACTTGTGGGATATGTCATGATGGTATAGAATTAGTAGAAGTACATAGATGTCTATCATAAATAAATAAATAAATAAATCATAGTTTATCGCTGAATTTAATGAATAATTTTAAATGTAAGGTACAAATTTCAAATTAAAGATTTCACTAAAGTATGGTTACCATATTTGACATAATAATATATTTATCAACAATAAAATTACATTATTTTGAAGTCTATGATCATAACTCATTTCTTAAATCACTCGTAAACGAATGGATAATCTTATAGGAAATTAATAGGCTATACTATTTCGTACGAATAATGTAAGGATTCATGTATAAACATCGCTTCTTTTATAATAATTATGTTCGTATACAATAATAATATATAACCATCTAAGAAAACATTCATAAAATTGATGTTTTATAGCAAATAAATAGATGTAAACTACCTCTCGCTGGTTTCGGAATAGATGTGAAGAGTTCTGGATATTTAGCAAAGAAATGAACCAACGAAATTTTGCTGTTAGTACTATTGTAGATAGACGAAAATGTCAAAAATCTAGGAGAGAATTAAGCAACACATATCTTGTTTAGAGTATTTACATTTTTTTTAAATTAGTAAATATTCAAAACATTTGTTGCTGACTGGTCAAACTAGCAACCGATAAAGTATTGAACTTAATTGTTTCGGCGCCATTTAGACAGTAGATCTTGATCCATTCGAGATCTGAAAAATGAGATCCCAAAAAGATTATTGTTTCTATGGTTTGCATAAAGCGTTTCCCGATTGGTCGACCTTACATTGTGACAGTGAGAATGGTAGAATTGGTTTAACGTTGTCTATGGACACTGAAAGTGATCACTTTAGCCAGTCTAGAGCCAATTCGTAAGTGTTGGGACGTCTTTCTCACCTCTTCCGATTATATTTTGCACAATGTTACATTGTGTAAACATGGTTCTCCAATCGAGATATCTGATTGGTTAACACATACCTTATTTGCACAATTATCAGATTGTGCAAACTCCTTTTAATTTAAGAATATGACTCAATAGACTGTTCAAACTCCCTCTGGTAAGAAACAGCAAGTATGTTCCGACACTTCGACACATGAATCGGCATAGCCACTAGCCATGTTAAAGCAATAACGCGAGAGAGACGTCTTTCAATCACTTAGGTCATATATCTAGAATGATAATAACCTAAAAAGTCGAAAAACGTCAATCTCGCGTCCCTTAATCTATAGTAAAATGAAACGCTTGTTTCAAGTCATCCATTCCAATCTCATTCTACTGCAAATTATGAATTCGTAAGGGTACATTGTAGTATATTATATATTTTTTTTTTATGTAACTTATTGACACTTAATAAAGAGCTCTTTTTCCTTTCCCCCCCCCTCCCCCCCTCTCCCTTGTCCTCACCAGGAGTGCACAGATATCTATTTTATTTTATTTATTAATATTAATACTTATTTCTGAAATGCAAGTTTCAATAATTGTTTTGCACATGTATCACATGTTTAATTTGTTTTTATTAAAGTATTTTATCTTATCTTATGTATGTATGTATTATTATTTATTGTATCTGTGTATTAATTATGTATGTATAAATTAGATTATTTATTTATAAATTTAAAATCTCTTCTCTTTGGGTTCCTATATTTTTAATTATTTCTTTTCTTTTTTTTATTATTTTGGGTAGGCATAGACCTACTTTTTTTATTTTTATTTTTAAGGTTGACTGGAAGACGTTGCCTAGCAACAAGTCCGCCTTTTGGCCAAATTTTGTTAATTGTCACGTTTTGTAATGTTGTATTTTATTGTTTATGTATTTGTGTAAAATTATGGTCAATAAAGTTTTATGTATTTATTTATTATTATATTAGTATCTATTATATTTTAATTTCTCTTGTATCCGATTGTGGAATGCTGGTTAGGTGCATGAACCCAACACGATATTATTATTGCGACTAAATAAGTGCCTACTCTTTCTTTATATTGTAGCATTCAAGCCTGCTAACATGGGATAGCATAGCACAGCAATAGAAGCAAGTTCTACAGTAGAGAACACATATCTCCGTTCTGTTCTATATATGGAGTACTTATTACTGTCACCATGCCATAAATGGAGGACCAAGTTCCACTACTGTATATTATTATATGTACATACAAACACATCAATAACAACACATATGTATAAACGAATGGGCTCAGAGGAATTTCATCTTACTTACTGAGTTTGTACCTACTCAAGAATTTTTATTTAAAATAAAAGATTTTTTATTGATTTTTTTTCAGTAACTACGTTTAATTGTTATATGCATAAAAAATATCGCTACATAACAATATAAATACTTTATTGTCAAAATATTTTTTTACAAAAGGCGTATTTATTGTCATGAGGCAATGTCTACCAATAAACAATGTCTTCCGTGGTTCGATCTCAGGTGCCGGCAAACTCCCCTTTCACGACACAAGTTTTTAGCTTACTGTAAAAGGTATATACCTAGGGCTGTATTTGTGTTTATAACAGATATACCTTTACAAAAAAAACAATGTTTTATATAATATGCATAGAAAATTCACACATATCGAGCTAGTCCCAAATTAAGATATGAATTTTGTGTCATGGCTTCTAACAAGACGACACAATATTATATACAATGCATTAAACACATATACATGCAACACCCAGACTCAGAACACATTAAGGGTTGTACCCTCCCTCGTCCATACTCTAATTTATTTATTTTATTCTTCACTGTACATTGGTTACAATATTACAAAACAAAGCAGTGTCATAAAATTCCCGTGGAGCACCCGGTAAACAATTGGTCTCCCACTCTTCTCCGTAAGTTTTCGAGTGTCCTGTAAAAGGCAGGTTTTCGAAAAAATTAAGACATTTTACATCTCAAATTCAGCGATGAGGTTTGCCACCCATCCTGAATGTCTTGATTTTATATTGGCACGAAGAGGACAGTTTGCATGTTTCTTACATGCAGCTGGTCTGCTGGCTACCCCACTTGTGGGATATGCCGTGATGGTATAGTAGTAGTAGTCATAAAAATATCAGTTATACAATTCAATGTACAGAGGGCGAGTTTATCGCTAAAATGCGATGTCTTCCAACTACTCTTCATGTAAATTCTTCTAAAAAAACGGTTCAAGGTTTGCTTGAAGGGCAATTCCCGACAAAATCCTCCCCAAAATTAAATACAAGACTCAGAACAATTTCAAAAAGTCATTATTTATTTTGCTCTGGCCGGGAATCGAACCCGAGACCTTGTTACTCAAAAGTAAGAGCGTTGCCGGCCGCAATGTTTAATGAACATGTTTAAGTAATAAGTGAGTTTAGATACATTGATATAAGTCGATGATTATAAACTACTTAATGAAGCAATGTTTATGCACTTGTAGTAAGGCTAATAAAATAGTACTAAATACATAAAGATAAATAGATATCCAGAATATACGTGTGAGTGTTTTGCTTTTAATATAATTACCTGCGCAAATCAGCGTGGGGCCGCTCCTCAAACCGATTACACTTGAGCCACACCTAAGCCATTACTCTTCAGCCATCCCATAGGATAGGAAGTAGTACCGGACATACTAACTGATAGCTTGGATATTGCGCTACGAGCAGACTCATTAAACAGACAATACCAGAAATGACTTAACTGGGGGTTGATAATTAGAATCGAAATCATGGGGTGCAGCATTGACTATAACTCTATGGTAATTGCTTATTATTTATTTTATTTTTTCATGCATAAAATCTCAAATACAATATAACAATACATAAAATAAATAAATAAATAATGTTCAATCACAGTGTAAGCCACAAAAACCTAAGCCAACAGAGATATTTTGATGTCTGCTGTTGATTTTACACTTAAGATAAAGGCGCTGAATGATGGTGTATTGTTATTGGGTGAGTTTAAAAGAAATCGCACATCTGCGATAAACTCGCCCTCTGTATATTGATTGTATGATTGTATTCGATTTATATGTGTACATATACATACATACCATCACGCCGTTTCCCTCGCGGGGTAGCCAGAAAGGATCGAGCGTCACTTCCTTCTATCCTTACATACATCTTGCGCTTCCGTCACTGTCGTACAATTCCTCATGGATGTTTTCCTTTTCAATGTGCTCAACGCGTGACTTCCTGTAGGATTTGACTTAAATGCTCTTGCGATTTGATCCTCGGAAGTCAACGTCTCCGAGCACCATTCTTCTCAGCCAAATATATCTTCTTGGTCATTCTGTTCTCATTCATTTTTTCCATATGCCCAAACCATCGAAACTTATTTAAATTAATACTTGTTTTAACACCAACTTTCATTCCACAACAACAAAAGTGATATAGTAATATACGAAATTGTGTAAATAATTTGACTAGGCATAATTTTTAAATCCAATTTTTCAACCTTTCACAATAACATATAGCATACAACAGTTGTTTGTAAACCTGCTATTTTCATTTCACACTATCGCTATATTTATATTATTATATATACTCACTGCGACTTTGGAAAACCTTGAGAAACTCATGAAAACTACCCGAAGCTTTTAACGTATATTAAAAAGCGTTTTATTTCTAATCTAACAGTTTAAGCATAACCTTATCTTAGTGAGCTTTTAATAATGATAGTAATGCGGTATATCGCTTTTTTTAAACTATCAAATTGCGCACTATATTTAAAGAAATTATTTTCTTCATTCACCCTTTAATTCTCCTGTCGGTAACACAGGTTAGAAACTAACTTCAAATCTATTTTTTTTTTATCAATCACCTCTTTTCATAACGACATTATGTCATTAACATAGAAATTATGTATTGTGAATGAACTGTCGTCCAAGCTCTCGCCATACAATTTGTATTTTGTATTGGTAAACGTTACATGCACTTTAACCAGCCTAAGCCGATTCGCAAGCATCGGGTCACCTTTCCTACAGGGTTACTCTTGGCACAATCTAAATACGATCTTAATCTTAATCCTATACGATGACTACAATAAAAAATACGCGCATGCCAATTCCGCGGTAGCTGATATTGTCGTTTTCAACATTTTCATAAGTAGGTTATTTATGGTTGTATTATGTGATATATTATAACCCCAAGAATGTACCAGACATTGGTGTATACATTTATATTATTGTGATATTTATCATTTGTGTATGTAATATAATTTCTCATTTCGTCAGTATATTTTTTTTTGACTAAATTTCAATAAGAGATTGCTGTTTTTTCTCGGACGGAGTTTGAGATTGATTTTTTCCAAAGTTACAAAGTCTCTCAAATATCTTAAGATAGGTATCATCATCACGGCATCTCTCACAAGTGTATGTATAATAAATATACAAGTTGTCCTATTCGTGTCAATAAAAATAAGACATTCAGGATGAGTGTCACATCTCACCGTTTACTAGAAACGACTGGTAAACCTTAATTGCATATCTACAACTAAATATGCAATATTTTTTTATTTATTCGCGCCCTCTGAATGCCAAATAACATGTTTCTGGACACCTCACCTCGGCCTTCTGTTACTCACCAATTTGTATATACTTATATATCATTTACTTATTCGATATTATTTCCGTTTTATTACTTGAGATATTTTTGTTCTGTTTAGTGTCTTTTTACTAATTTGTTATTATTTTCTATTTAATTAAATAAATATACTTTCAAAAGGGGCATTGGAAAGAGACAGTGTAGCTTAAAAGATTCCCATGATGGCGGTTTTGGCCGGTTGGGCTTCAGGCCTGCCCAATGGCCCGCCCGTGAAGACATTTATCTGTGGTAACAAAGTTAAGGAGCATGAGTCAGTTTTGCGGAGTTATTCCTTTCACAGAAATGAAGGTATATGTTATACCTCACAAATAATGGCATCAAAGGTTACTTAGTAACATAGACATCCCTTGATGCCATTACTTTGTGAGGTATGACATTTACTTACATTTCTGTGGAGGGAATAATTCAATACCGCAAAACTGATTCATATAGAGAGGTCGCAGTTGCGATGGCTGGGTCACGTTCTCCGTATGCCAGAGGACAGACTACCACTTAGATCTTTGGAGGCTGTGGGAGAGGGCAGAAGACCGGTGGGCCGCCCTAGAAGAAGCTGGCAAGGGCAGGTGTCAAACTTGTGTGATGAAAGACTTGGTTTGGATTGGCCAGAGGTCCTGGAAGCAGCGGTGGATAGGGATCTCTGGAGGAGGTATACCTAGGCGCAATGGGCCCCCGACCCAACTAGGACAAGGGGAAGAAGATGTATGTATGTATGTAAAACTGATTCATGCCCCTTTACCTTGTAACCGCAGAAATTTGGTTTGAATATGCTGATAAATAGGAGTTCACAACTCTTATCCGGGTGGAGATGGGTCTCTCTTGAATTTAGAACTAAAACTAACTCGAGAATGTGGACAAATTTGAAGCTACCCAAACAAAAAATAATGTTAAGATGTCTGGATGACAATATGCGGTCGCCATTTAATGTTTTATAATTTATAATATTGGTATGAATTCAGAACACAGGATTCAGACAAACTGAGGTCATCAGTTCAAGGGTAGGAGTGTCACAGGAGACTGTCATAAACACTCAACTATACAACAACAGCGGACTATAAAACATAATGAGCATTAAACAGTACGTATATGTCATACGAGACGCGACGATGGGTAATTCCGTGAGCACGTCTAAGACTTTATACAAAAAATGTGTTTTATTATATGGCATACACATAATTGACATAACATACCTTTATAGGTACACATTGAAAAAATTAACTTCTAAAAACTCGAACAAAAAAAATGGTAATGAATTCGATCGAATTGTGGATCCAAATTTATTTCATATTATCAATTAGTCAAATCTGTTTTGGTATTTATGTATTAGACATGATGGACATTCGTTCGTTTATTTTTGTAGGGGTCCTTTTACGACTTAGGGCCGATCTTATAAACATTATGTCAAATATCCGTTAGCATTTTGGTAAGTTACTGACGGATGGCAGTTTGTGAGCCAAACAAACCGACGGGTGTCTTATAAAACGTATTTGACCATTCGGCATCCACATGTTAAATAAACTGGTGTTGCTATGATTTATTGTTATTCTATGCATAGCAACGATCAAATACACACGCATTATTGAAGTTTAACCCAAGTATAGTTATTATTCTATTGTTTAACCTCGCAGCTTGTGTAATCACGTTTGAAAAATATATTATTTTGTTTAAATTCAGGCATAATTATTAGTAAAATGGTTGTAGGTTGTAAAATTAAGAAATGTCATAAACCGACGGTTTGAGTGTCAAAACCGTTCCCAAAACGGTCGGTATTGCTAACCTACAGATTTTTACCGAAATATGGCTAACGGACCTTTATAAGACGCAAAAGTTACCGATTATCGCTTTTTTCGGTATATTTCGTCGGTTATGTAACTAACGGATGTTTATAAGATCGGCCCTAAATCAAGTAAAAAAGATGTCCAGTACCTATGTATATACTTTAGTGCGAATAAGACAATAAGCATCTTAATGACGTTATGGAGTGAAACAGCAAATGTTTATTAGCAATGTGTCGAACATGACAAAAATGCTGATGCTCAATTGGTGCACAATACCATTCTGGTACCGAAACTTTTGTATGTGAGCGAAACTTGGACGTGATCGAAAAGGATGAAAGTGGAATAAATGCTGTAAAGATGCGACCACTGAGGAGAATAGTTGGTAAAACGTTGCGAGATACAGTGAAGAAAGAGGATATCTCGAGAATGAGCAGATGTGAGAGTAAGTTGTGAGAGTTAATTTGTTTATTTCACTCAGATATCAATAGATCGTGAGAAACAGCCTTGTTTATTTATCTCATCCTCACAGAACAAGCTTTGTAAGGGCATTAATATAGTGGATCCTAAATCTAAAACAAATTGCTCCTGAGTTTGCGAGAAGAAGAGAGTAGAGAGTGTTTCTGAAAAAAAGCAGAAGACGATATTTAGTGAGAATTTCAGACAATAAAGTCACGATATAGAACTTTTAATGGCAGATTTGAAGTATTTAGTACTAAGTAAATTGTACTTGTAAATATTGCATAAACTGATTAGAAATGAATTGAAACTAAATAAAAAAAACGAAGCAATTTAAAAAGGAATTGATATACTGGCATGCGTTATTTTACATAACCAACCTGAAACTATCAAACAATGTTGTGGTATTACCCAACGGAGTCAACATCTCATGAAATTGAATAGTCGGATTATTTCAGTTAATCAAGCTGAGAGTGTGATGTATATTATAATATAAATAAATAAATTCGTAATAAATCTTGATTTGCATAGACGGCACAACAATTGACCTAAATTTAACAAAACACATAATATTATATACCAAAGAGCGTCAGTTAATAATAATAATATAATAAATGCTAAAAAAGATCCAACAGCGAGACGGATCAATTTGTTCCTTGCCGCGTCGGGATTAGAGCTATTATTTATCTTCAATGCACAAAAGACTTTGAATTGATTCAACCTTAAACGACATTCTTAAAGTTCAACATGTTATCATCATCGTTTGTTGGGTTTTACCTTTAAATGAATCGGGTGATTGTATTAACTAAAAACAAGCGAATAAAACTATTGTTTTTAATTAACCCAATTATGGAATTTTGCTACTTTTGCACCAATACAATATATTATTGGATGATCCATATCTTCCAATCAATGAAAGTGGTTTGAATTTTGGGCATATAGTTTAGCATGTTCATGCCATATATTATTGTCATTTTAAACGATCATACTTTATTTATAGGGATGCTCTCTGTCACCTGTTCTTTTTAACGTCTATATACAGAGTGCGATTGACGACTTGAGAGAGAGAATGAGTCACAGAGAGGGTGTAAAGTTGCACGGGCAAAAGGTGGATATGATAAGGTTTGCTGACGATATTGCTATGATTGCTGAAAGTGAAGAAGAACTGCAAGAGGCCTTAACAACTATGGAAAGCATTCTTCAAAATAACTACAGTATGAAGATAAATAAAGATAAAACAAAGTTGCTGACTGTAGGCCGAACGCAACAACAGATGAGAGTACTGATGTCGGGAATACCACTAAAGAACTTCAAGGAGTTTGTATACCTCGGGAGCAAAATAACATGGGACAGTCGGTCTAAGAGTGAGGTCGACAGCCGTATACATCAGGCTAGACTTGCATTTAATAAAAAGTCGAAAATAATAGAATCAAACAATATAGACCTAAGATTGAGAATACTCCTCATCAAGACCTATGTATGGAGTATCCTAATGTACGGCTGCGAGACATGGTGCCTACACTGAGAAAAATACTAACGAAATTTCACAACGAATCATTGGTACGTAATATCAGATTAGGACCAGAGATCGTACAAACGATTCATTAGTACGAATCTATAATATTAACTCTTCGCAAACAAGTTGTTGGTAAATTTACCAATGATTTGTTTGCGAAGAGTTAATATTATAGATTTATACCAATGAATTGTTTGTACGATCTCTGGTCCTAATCTGATAGTACCGTACCAATGATTCGTTTTGAGTATTTTTCTCAGTGTATCTGAAAGAGATAAAGAAGACTAGAGGCGTTTGAGATGTGGACCTATAGAAGACTATTAGGAATTTATTCACTGTGTCGGTGTTAAGGTAGTAGAATTCCATATCGAAAAATAAAACAGGTGTTTTATTCTACTAAAGATTATATTTTGTGAGAGAGACGTCTTTCGTCTTATGAGGACATTGTCAATCAATTGACAATGTCCTCATAAGACGAAAGACGTCTCTCTCACAAAATATAATCTTTAGTAGAATAAAACACCTGTTTTATTTTTCGATATTAGGAATTTCCTGGAGAGACCACATCACAAACGAAGAAGTTCTTCAAAGAATCGAAGGAGGAAGGCACCTGCTCAAGATCTTGTCAGAAAGGCGTGCAAGGTTGATCGGCCATGTAATACGACAAGAAGGCCTTTTGCATGCCGTAATGGAGGGTATGACCGAGGGGACAAACTCTAGGGGACGCCCACGCCGAGAGTACCTGGAGGACCTGTTGGTGGACATGCGCTTTTCATCATATGCAGAATTCAAAAGAACCGCACAAGACAGGGAGGAGTGGAGGAGAAGAATTAAAGAGATAATTAGAGAGAGACTATATTTATTTATCTATATTAAGTTAAGGCGTGAGCCTTTTACGTGTTAATTATGTAATATAATAGACAACAAATACAAACAGATACACTAATCAAAAATGTCAAGATTGATAATGTCCTAATAAGACAAAAGACGTTTCTCTCGTCGAATAAATCAATAGTAGAATAAAACATTTCTTCTATTTATTTCGCTATGGAATTCTACTACCTTAACACCGACACAATTAGCCAATAATTAATACCTCATTTCCATTTTTGTCGTGCAAGCTAGTGGAATGACTAAAGTCAACGATTAAAAAGGTTATCCCTTATGTGTTATAAGTTTTATTAATCATCATATTATCAATATGTTCGCACGCATTCATGAGATTTTGTTAACGCGATCCAATAATTTGGCCTTAAAATATCCTTGAAACCATTCTAAAGCTGAAAAATAATATCTTAGTCATCTCATACTAAATTAAATTAAAATTTTGATACAATAATTATTTCATAAAACTGTCCAGGAAACCAAAGAGGTACAAAGAGAAAGAGACTAAATACAAACGGAAAACATCTGTTTTCTTTCATCTTTAACACATAATTACAATGTACTAAAGCGTGTTGTACTAAATAACAAACCAGAAATAGTGAAGTACACAATTTTAATAGACTTAAGTAAATATGATGATTCTGACAAGGATAGTTTAACTAAATATTGAATTGTATTAACCAGATGTTGGAATGAGAACTAATTTTAGAAGCAATAGAAGTACCCGACACGATCCAGACGTGCGCCCAAGAAATTATTATTGAAACAATATTTGAACATTACACGCTTTAGTCAGGTGTGCCACAAGGACTACTCTTGAGGCCATTATAATAAAGTATGTCGATATTGTTTTATTTTGATATTATTATTCATATTTTAGTATGTGACTTATATGAAATATTGGTAAGTATTGCTTTGAACCTATAAATACGAGAATATCTTTGGACCTATTAATATTTTTTTAAATTTCATTGACGACGTAAAGTCGACTCCAATGGTCAGATGGACTTTTTGCACAAATGATTTGGTTGCTTCAGTAATTGTATAATAATATGCAATAATATGTAAGCATATAATATGCAAAAGAGAATATTACATACATATAATTGTTTAAACAGTTCAAACCAAGTAAACCTTGATGTCCCAAAATATCTACATACCAAAGTTATTGCCAAATTAGTGTAATTTGAATTTAAGATTGGTTTTGGTTTACACATTGCTGCATAACATTATTTATTAACAATAAATCTTTATATATGCATAATATATTTAGTAACTCTACCTTCACTACACAAACATATTACATGAATTTATGAAATATACAACACTTTCTTCAACGACGTAGACATATTTCAGGTAAGTAAAAATACCTTTATGAAATCAATTAATACAGTATTGTGTACAGAACTCAATGTAACCATAGAAAAACATTTTTTTATACAATCTTTATACCATAAATTATTATATGTATGGTGCAATATACCAAAATATGCTTTTACTCAAAGTCTTTAGACATTATTCTTTCCCTTCTTTTTCTCTTCCCCTCAATCTTAAAAATACTCACCTGCAAATTAATTTATCTCATCGCCTTGTTTCTCTCTTATTATATTCTTCAAGATATATCTGCGTAGTAATATATGTTAACCTAATTACCCTTTATCTTAAATTTTAATTATTTCTTTATAATATGTACTTGCTTATTTAAAAATATTTTTTTTTATTTGTAAATGGCTTTTATTATGTTTAATCATTGTTTTGAACTTAACGTAATATTAGCTGATACTTTAAGTTTGATATAAATAAATAAATAAATTACTTATTTTGCTCGATTTTATTGGCACTAACAATGTGGTAATCACGAAAGATTTTTAAATATTTAGTAATACCTATAATGTAATTCATCAAATAATATAACTATTACCTACTAAATATTTAAAAATCAATTACTTACCGTGAGGGTGTCTGAGGTGTGTTTGGCTTTATTTCAAATCCATACCTATTCAACTTCTTTACAAAAACTCTTATTTTTAAGGTTTCATGTGGGGGCATTGAATAGTCAATGAAACAAGAAGGTAGTGTATAAAATATTCATCGCAAACTAGAAATTATATATTTTTGATACAGGAATGAAACATGTTGCCTGGGCGTAGATTGAAATGTCATATTATTATTTTGCAGACTAGATGAGAAATGTGCGAAGTCTGGGGAATAAATATCTCATACAAATTTTGTTGACCGAAACGCCATAATATTATAAACGGTTAGTAGATATATTAATTTGTGGGTGTACCTTATTTTTCATGGGAACGTAGAGGAAGACGTGCTTGTTTACTAGATTTTGTTAAGAGGGCTCAACACCCCTTCTTTGTGATTTCATGCAAACGAATTAGCAAAATTACTATCATTTTATTTTTAATATATTTTTAATTCTAGATAACATTTATGTTACTTTTTATATTTATATAATATTTTGTACATTTTCAAACGCAATTTTATCATCTTAGCTTTATTTTGCTGCGAGAAATATAGTGAAAATAATTTTTGAAAATTACCGTCGCAATGATGATATGTTGAGTGGTGCTATTTTAAACAAATTATCCTTAATAATACAAGAGTGTTAATAAAAAATTAAAACCAAGATTAATCTTAAAATATCGTGAATTTTATGATACACCTTGATTTATTTATTTACAACCCTTGGATTTTCTTAATTATCATGACAAACTGCATACACATAAAAAAAATCATTATTAAAAAAATTATAGAAAATGTTTGTAATTCAACCATTTGTTTTATTTATATTATAATATCGTATGTTGTTTACCGTGCATACTACATTATAACGTCTTATGTGCAATAATCAAGAATATAGCGAGTTTCACAATTTTTTATTTTCAGAAGGCATACTCTGTGCCTAGTGAGAGCATGTGAGACCGTACTCGCTCTGTCTCTGAATTAGAAAATAAATAAATTCAATTTATAGAATAAATGAAAATTAAATTTTATATATATGTGACAACATACTATTTTTTTATATTCATGAATATTTTTGCATATAAAGTTTTGGCTTATATTTATTAATAAAGCTATTTCATTTATAATTTAAATAATTTTCTCTGCGCCTACTAAAAATTGTTGCCTGAAACCACAAGAGCTAAATCTGATTCGTACCTTAGGTAAGAACGGCTCATAGTCTGATAGTTGACAGTCTATCATACATATTTGTAGGAGATAAGATTAAAGATATATATATGGGTTAAAGTAGATACATATATTGTCCAAATTATTTTTTTTCAAAATATGTATTTGTAAATATGAATTGAGGTGAGGTGATCTGAAGCCTGATGGTAGAGTCTCAGACTTTCCATCAAGAGAGTCCGGGTTCAAATTCGAATCAAGAGCACCCGGCTAAGAATTGGTCTCTCATTCATTTCCGTAAGTTTTCATAAGGCAGGTGTTGAAAAAAAATAAAGTCATTTTACGTATTTGAATTTAGACGACGTTTGCCACCCATCCTGATTTTTCTTTAAATTTTTGATGGCACAGAGAGGACAGCTTGCATTTTAATTGCATATGGGTGATCTGCTGGCTACCCTGCAGCCCTAACTAAAGTTACTACTATTAGTTTTAGGTAATGAAGATAGCACTACAGTTTTTATTATTTAGAAATTTTGGGTAAAATAAGCTAGTGCGTGTCTACAAAGCAACGATTTTATTACAATATAGCAATACAGATAAAATATAAATTATTCATAGAAAAACTAGATTTATGAGGATTGACTGGACGATAAGGAAATAGCTATTCTAAGAAAGCGATAATAAAAATCTAATAAAAGGATATTGTTGTTACGATTTTTTTACATATTCTGCGAAATATACACACCTACCTACCTACATAAATATTTAACCATAGAATAATCTTTATTAATTGACTGTTTATTAAAAACCAAGATTCATTGAAATATACATATATAAAGTTATATAACAGGAAATTTTTAAATTTAATATGTGAAATTTAAATATGATAATTGTTAGTAACAGATCTCTCATGTTGAATGAATTTGAACATGTTGAACGAATAAACGAGGAAAGAATAACAAAGAGGATATATACCTACTTGTCTGAAAGAAGGGGTGTCTGAACCACGTGGCTTGATCACGTGGATCAAAAATTCTTAAGGACGACCGTGTGTTGATTAAGAGGAACCGTAATTGTATGAATGTAGAAGAAGCGAAAGAAGTATGTAAATAAAGATCCATATGGCGATCCTTTCTCTCTGCCTATTCTGCGTGAAGCTATGGTATAGTACATCTCTCACTATTTTATTTAAGTTCTAGAGTGTTCTGTAAAAATCAGGTGTTTGAAGAACGTCCCGCACCTACGAGACATTTAGCGTGAAAAATTCAGCGGTAGACAAGATGACTGAAAACAGGATCGTCCATATTGCTGCAAAGAAGACACTAGCTTGCTCACGTTCACGAGGAAGACCACCAAAAAGATTGAAGGATAGCTGGTCCTCAGTGTCACAAGAGGGAACAACTTCCGAAGCAACATATCAATTATCTACTACAAGAGTAAGAAGTAGCAGTGACGTATGATATTTTTTACGAACACATTGATATTCAAAAAATTAGATTAGGTCAGCACCGGTATTCGAATCATGGATCATCTGCGTTGAATTCTGAGACCTACAGTTAGTTTTCCAAAAAAATCTCGTAATATGCCTAACAATGAAATCAAGACATAAAAATAATGTGGGTTATAAATATTACATCTAAAGGTATATTATATTTTCAAAACAAATAGCAAGCCCCGTCGCTAATAATATTACAACCATTGTAACTTATATGAAATGAATTAATAATAATTATATTTCAATTAACTAGGTATTTACATACTTACATACACTGAAAATATGATGTGTAATTTATTGATGATAATGTTTATTTAATGAGATCAATATTGTACTATCTTAATACCTTAATATCTGTGTGCATGTATGTATGGTACACTTTGACCCATTGTTAGCAACAGCAATGTGTCGAACATGGCTAAAATGCTGCTGCGCAATACCATTCTGGTACCGGCACTTATGTATGCATGTGAAACTTGGACGTGGTTGAAGAAGGACGAGAGTGGAACAAATGCCGTGGAGATGCGTTCACTAAGAAGAATGGTTGGTAAAACGTTGCGGGATAGAGTGAAGAATGAGGATATCAGGAGAATGAGCGGATGCGAGAAGAGTGTTGTGAATAGAATGCGTGTAAATAAGTTACGATGGTTTGGACATGTTGAGCGAATGCAAGATGAAAGAATGACGAAGAGGATGTATTTGCCTGAAAGAGGAGGTGTGAGGAAGCGCGGACGTCCGAGAACCACGTGGCTTGAGCACGTGGATCAAATCCTAAAGGACGGACGCGTGTTGAGTAAGAGAAATCGGCGAACATGTATGAGAAATTGAGCATCCATCTCAAGGGTAAGGGAAACTGTTGGAAGAGCGATGTCTTCACATTGCTCCTGAACGTTATTGCTATTGATTGGTTTTTACGAAGGTCCTTGGGGAATTGATTCCAGATGATGGGTCCTGCGACATCAAAAACTCTGTCAGGAACTCTGTAGAAGCAGGACTTGTTGGTTCTATCGATCTCATTCAGCATATTGATGGATGTCTTCACTTAGTTGTTTAGATATAAATATGTATATAAAATATAGATTCTATGTCTTTTTCTCCTTTTTCAAACATTTTGGTTTCATATTTCGATATAGATTCTTTTGTATAATTTTACCTCTGTTCTGAGCTTGCTGCATCCACGTTAGGAAGACGGCGAATAAAAGCAATTATTCTTTGATATCGCATAAATCAAAATTTGTAATGCTTCCAGCAGAATATGAAGTCTTTTAAATAATAATAATATAGCAAGTTCAAGGAAGAAATTAATGAGAAGTTTAAAGGGCCCTATATCCAAAGATAGGCCCAAACGAAGAGAATAATAACAAATTAATAAGTAGTAAAAAAACAGATAAATCTTAGAAATTCTTCACGTGCAATATAGGAAAAAAGAGAGAATTCTGATTGGTCAATTATTTTTTTCCCGTAAGATATTAACCAATCAGGTGAACTGGATATTATTGCTAGTATTGAATAATATAAAATTGTTTTTATGAATTAATAGAGCGTACATACATATGATATTATCCTAATTAATGTGATTCATGTGAAGTGTACTCAGCTATTCCGTATTCATATAAGTGTTTTGAGCTCGATTATATTATTATCATTGTTAGATTTTATTTTGTATTTCTATAAATTGATAACCCATTTATAAATACATTTGTATTGAATAAAACATTACCAGGTATAATAATTATATAAGTGTTACTACGTCTTATTACTTACTGCTAGCCTTCTTCTCTCCACTGCTGGATATAGGCGTCTTCACACTATTTTCCCATCATCTGAACAATTTTTTTTATTTTTTTATTTATTTATTCTTTACTGTACATTGATAAAATACAATTACATAAAAGGTATACATCAAAATTACATACAATCAATATACAGAGGGCGAGGGCGAGGGCGAGGGCGAGCAACAATATCGTCAACACATCTTTTTAGGGTCTTCCTACAACTCTTTTTTACTCTGACGGCTTCCATTCAAAAATTCTGGAAGTCCACCTGCCATACTCTCGCCTTACTACATGACCAGTCCGTTGCCATTTCAGCTTGGAGACTTAATCAACAATGTCGACGACTTTTGTCTTTTTTCGGCTGGTTTCATTTCTTATTTTGTCTCTCAAGCTAATAGTAACTGTAAGTTTTACTATTTACTATTTTTACGTAGACTTATTAGACTGGTAACACAGTACAATTTTTATTAGAATTCATGTTCCTAAATTATTAATAATAATAATTAGTGATCTCCCATGATTGTACCTACTATTTATAACGTGACGTTTAACGTGACGTATGCAGAGTTTATAAGGAAAATTGAGGATATATTGTAGTTGTGTTGTCGTTTGGATATCGTTTAATTTAAGGTTTTCTTCTTGGATCGCATTGGCCTACAGCTGTAATGATCCTTGTAAGAATCGTCTTATTGTCAGTAATAATAATAATAACGTAGGACATCATGGGAGAATTAACTGAATAAGTGTCCCGGACAGGACTTGAACCAGCAACCCATACTTTTCGTGAGGTGTGCCTTGTTCAATTAAGCTACCGGGCAACATGCCGATATTTTCTCTTGTAAACCCTAATTGGACAAAATACACAAAAAAGGGTTGTGGATTCAAGTCCCGTCCAGGGCACTACCATCGAATAAGGTGACGCTGTCTTTTTTAATCCTCATAATGGTAGTTTCATGTGCTAAATTTACATATAATTTGTCTACTAATAAAATATTTTATTCATTAAATTAAATCCAATGATACACTTCAGATAATTTGGGTTCAAGTAATATACAAAAGACAAAAATATAACTAATGCATTACCCTATTTAAAAGTGTAGGTACACTTAATTAACAAATTGTAATATTTAAATAAGCCCATAAGGTTGTCATTTACAAAAATAAATAAATTAAAAAACAAGAATAAAACAGTAATAATTCAAATAAACTATGTACCTATGTATTAAAATATGTAATTGAAAGGAAGCTATGTATATTTTTGTATATTCCGAATATATAAGCTTGTATATTCCGAACAAATAATATATTATTATATATTCCTAAAGACGACCGCACTTGTAAACTTAACCGATAAAGGAATGATGGGTAGTTTTAAAAATGAGACCTATATTGTATAACCCATTAAGTTCGGAACATGATTTACATCAAAATCGTGACAAGACAACGGACATAAAATGAACAGTAGACACTGGTCCGAAATTATCTTATTTTTCTATCATAACCGATACGGAATTTCGGCTAGCATAAAACCAAATTCGGATAAAACCACAACATAAATTTATTAAAATTCTTGGAGTTTTTGGCTAAGAATAGAACTGCCTCAACTAAATCTTCTCTGTGGTAACCGACAGCATTTAAAGAAAATCGAGTTGATTTCAGTCAAGCACAGTCAATGAACTTTGCTTAAATACTACCCGGCAAAGAAAAGGTGTCCCGTTCTTTTCAGAAGGCTTTCGAGTGTCTTGTGAAGATATATTCAAAAAACGTAACACATTAGTGGCTAGTTGCCAAATGGCAAAAGTCTCTCCCATCTTGAAGACCAGGAGCATAAAAGACCCCAATGAGGTAGAGGGATGATATCACTCGACACACTGAGGTTAACTGGATGCAGGCGGCGCAGAATCGAATGACTTGGAAGGAAATAGAGGAAGCTTTCGTCCAGGAGTGGTCTAAGAAGAAGAAGAACAAATTGAACCTTTTTAACTTAGCGTATTCTAGCTTCAATTTTACCTGAAAATAAATTCGATTCTGTTTCGACCAGTCCGAAATATCGATTAGTCATTTAAAATTATACGTGATAGGGTGGAGATCCATAAAGATTGAAGAAGAGAAATCGTTAAATATATTATAGTATTTTACTTTATTCGAATACGGGTGCTTAGCCATGAAATAAAGAAGGTAGAAGTCTTTTGAAGGATCTTGCAATACGAATTGTAGGCTATATTTATTCCTTTATCAATCGATTAATCTCAGATAAGTATGAAATAATTGAGAATAATATTATTTCAATCGTCTTTATAGTAATTTATACAATCGCGAAATGTACCTATAACAATATGGATAGCAAGCAGATTAACCATAACATATTAGTTAAACTCAAAAAAATGAAAATGCATTTCATTTAAGACATTATTATGATTTTGTTGTTCTGTAAGATAGGTACTAGACAAAAACAACAGAGCAAACAAGTCCTCCTTCCATGATAATGCTTTTGGCGTCGCAGGACCCGTCATCTGGAACCGACTCCCCGAGGACCTTCGTAAAAACCAGCCGATAACAACGTTCAGAAGCAAGTTGAAGATATCGCTCTTCCAACATAGTTTCCCGCGCACTTGAGATGGATGCTCCATTAAACGGCGCCGAATAAATCATCCAACATACATTACGATTTTCTTGCTCTGCAGGGTTACTCTTTACAAAACTAAACACGATCTTAATCTAGTCTTGATCTTGATCATACGACGCACGAAGGGACTATGGTCAAAAACACCCCGCTACCGCTAACGCGCGATCGGTTTGCGTGTATTTTTGGCCAATATTCATCAAGATCAAGACTTGATTAAGATTGTGTTTAGTTTTGTCAAGAGTAGCCCTGCTGATTTTGTAATTTTTGGCCAAAAATTCAACATTTTGCGGCTTTACTCAATTTATCAATTCAAAAATATATAAATTTCTCAATTGAACAAAGATAATAATTATATACCCACATAGAATATGTTGTACTAGGTATTGCTATACGGTATTGTATATAGATAGATAGCTCTGCAACATTAACGGAATTGGTCGTTACTACCATTTGTAGAATTGAGGCATCTTGTTCACTCCATATTGGGACAATAGTACGCACAGTCGATACTTTTTGAACTCACCACATTGACTACCTATAGACTGAGTACAAAGTTAATTATTTTAGAAAGCATGGGAAGATCACTGATGATAATTTATTTGTTTTAATTTTTTTGATGAAAAGATGAATTTGAAATGAACGGAATACGCAAAATCTCGACGAAAGACATCTTATAAGAGATCCGATACAAAGACTCCCAGGGTTTAATCTACCACGGAAGCAATATGGTCGAGAATTAACTGATTTCAAATTGGCCATGGAAGTTTCGAACATCTTCTCCACTTATGGGGCGAGAGAGACAACCCACTATGCGCATGTTGCCAAATTGAAACGAAAAACCATATTGTGGAGGATTGTTCCCTAAGTAGATTTGCCGGGGATATAGAGGAGATTCATCGGGTGTCGCCACAGGCAATTGAATATATTAATGGCTTAGACGCAGAGCTATAGCTCTTAGATAACTCATGCACAGGGGTCACTTGCATACGATGATGATGATAACACAAAGATGAATGTGGATTTGGAATAAACACAAATACACCCCAGACTCTCTCACAGTAGGTATGCAATATTGTGCTTGTGTTGTGAGGGTGGAGAAAGTCGGTTGCGAGTGGAATAAATTCAACTCGGGTCTCTCGATTGAAAATCTATTTCACTAATTTACTAACTACTTCTTCTTCTTCATTGAAAAGAGACCCACCTCACACCCGGATATCTCAGGAGTCTAACCGCGCATTCAAAACAAAATTGTACTACTATACTATACCCTCACGCCGTGTCCCAGGTGGGATAGGCAGAGAGAACGGAACGCCATGTCGATCTATCCTTACATACTTCTTTCGCTTCCTCTACATTCATCCAGTTCCTCAAACATGCACGCCTATTCCTCTTACTTAACACGCGACCGTCCTTGAGAATTTGATCCACGTGGTCAAGCCACGTAGTTCTTGGACGTCCGCGCTTTCTCACACCCTCTCTTTCAGATAAATACACCCTCTTCGTCAATCTTACACCATCCATTCGCTCCACATGACCAAACCATCTCAATTTATTTACACGCATTCTATCCACAACACTCCTCTTGCATCCTCTCATTCTTCTAATATCCTCATTTCTTACTCTATCACGCCATTTTGCCCTCGCGGGTATTGGGCCTTCAATGTCCCTTTTAAAAGAAGGTAGGTAAGTTTATTCAGGAAAAAAATATTTATAAACAAAATTAAGAGAATAAAATAAAATAGGACAAATATAGTAAAAATAGTAACAAAACATGAATGACAAAAAAAATACGGTTTAAATACAAATAGTAAAACGAATAACAAAATCGAGAAAAGATGAATTATTGTGATGTTATTGTTTTTGTAGTTTGTTGATACTTTGAATGAGAAATTTGTAATTGTTTTTTTTTTATGTAATGTATGATTTTATGTAAAAGGCATTAGCCGTTTATATAATTAAATAAATAAAAAGCTGAGTTTAAAAAATAAACGTTCGTAAATAATTATAAAATTTTGTCCCTCACCCTTTCTCCCTAGAGAAAATGTTGTTTACTCTTTTGTAACGTAAATTCATAAATGAATCACAATATCTTAGATTGCATTTCTTATTAATTATTTTTGTCTACATCGTGTTTATTTCATTATTCAAATAGGTATTTATGTTAGCAATTATTATAGATGGTAGAAATATTTGGCATGTTTATTTACTTTATGTTTTGTATATTTAGGTGTGTTTCGATTACATATTGTGAATGTATAAAATTTATTACAAATACAGTCGATTCCGCTTAATTGGGACAGCCGCTTATTTAGGACAAATCTCAAAGAACAGAAACCAAACCAAGAAACCAATAGTAAATTTATATGTTTAATTGGGACAAAATTCCGATTAATTGGGACAGTAAATTTAAGATCACAGACATAATTATAATGTTACACATATTCTCAAGAAAAATATGTACAAAACACTGAATATCTGTGCTGATTTTGTAGAAGTGAAATGTTACAAAAACAAAAGACAGACTACACTTGCCTCATTTTTGCATTGAATTAAATTGTATATACCTAACCATTTATTATTTTAATGAGGATTTTTTTCTTAAAAGTTTATATTACATATTTGTAATTTATATGATAATTTATATTACCTATATGTAATTTACAGTTTCCCAGAGTTTGTAAAATAAAATTATTGAAAAAAATATACAATGTTTAATTTTATGCGTGCATTACTGGTTAATGGCCTAAGTTGCCGAATACAAATAAATGAATTTAAAAAAATGTGAAATTCGCTTAATTGGGACAGTCGCTTAATGGGACAAAATGCCCAAATCCCGATGTATCAATAAAGCGGACTCGACTGTACAAATATTATACACACGTATTTGTCAATTAGTCGTGTTTGAGCATGTGAAATATAAATAAAATGTTTAGACTTATTAGTAAGTAACTAGTTTTTTTAGTCTCTATAAGTAAGTACTCATGTCTTCATATATATTTATTTACTTATTTACATAGTATAAGTTTTAAAGTTAGTTAATTTGTATAAATTTTTTTTTCTCACGATAATCTGCATTATTTTTTTAAGTTCAAAAATATAATGAAACTTTGTGTTTTCTCTAAGAATGTTTAGAAGACTAATATTGCGAGAATCTCTTCCCACAAATAATAATAAATTATTTAGAGATGATTTTTGCCTCCTATCCTAATTAATGTCTAGCTTTTTATCTATAAGTCCATCTATACCAGCAGTCGTCAAATTTGTCACCCTCAAAACAATTATTTTATTACATACATACATACATACCATCACGCCGCTTCCCTCGCGGGGTAGGCAGAAAGGATCGAGCGCCACTTCCTTCTATCCTTGCATACATCTTTCACTTCCGTCACTGTCATACGATTCCTCATGCATGCTCTCCTGTTCAATGTGATCAACACGTGACCGTCCTGTAGGATTTGATTTAAATGATCTTGCCATTTAATCCTCGGACGTCCACGTCTCCGATCACCATTCCTCTCATGCCAAATATATCTTCTTAGTCATTCTGTCCTCATTCATTCTTTCCACGTGCTATTTTATGAATACGTGTTTTTTTCTGGTTACTCGAAAACTTACAAAAAATAGTAGACTACCTATCAATTCTTTGCCGAAGGCTCTTCGAAACTCCTTCTCATGACCATGTTTTTTAAAGTTTGGCTAATTTATCATCTCAGGTATATAATTTTAATACCCGAGTCATATTTTCAATGTTTCAGACGGTTTCATGCGAGTACTTTGACACCGTCAGCATTTTGAAACAAATTATATCGCTAACGTTGAAATTTATCCGATGTAAGCAGTAAAAACGAAATTAACTTGGAAACAAATTAGATGTAACTTCCAATTTATGGCGCAGTCAGCTCAGTTTATACATTAAATTTAACGTCTTGGACTGAAATTCAATTAATTACAATAATTCATTCATTCATCCCTTTCCTTGCGATAACAGGGAAGGACAAAGGACAAGCCAGTCAGATTTTAGAACATTCTTTTCTTAAATTGACGAATCTCTTTTCAACACGTCATTTTTGATTTTGTTTTAATGTGAAGGATTCTTCGCGAAAATTAGTCTGCTGGCTTGTGGAATAAGCCATTGTAGTGTGCTGTAAAACATAATAATATGTGAAAAAAATATTGTCAAGCAGCCTTTAATTTTTACGGAATGGTAATTTATTTTATTTATTATTGAAAAAAAAATCACAACTCGACTAATTTTTAAATTATTACATATACCTATTTGTAATAGTGATGTAACGAATATTCGTATTCGCATTCGCGAATATTCGCATATTTCAAAGTATTCGCATTCGTATTCGCAAAAAAATATGCGTTCTTGTTCTTGTTCTTCCTATTATGACACAGCGGGTGTATAATGAAAAATTGCCAAGAGAATTGCGCAATCATGACTCAGGACGAGATTTGCCAACTGCCCCTGAACAAAACGAACCTGGGACATCGTGTGAAAGAATATTGTGCAGAATTTTTACGAGTAAATTAATAAATTTCTTGTAATTTCTAATATCTGTTTTTTTTAACCATATTTTTTCAAATGATGTCAGCATACATGTCAAATACTCACAAAAAACTAAAAAAATAATCAAAACTTTTTAAATAATGGCAATAATGGAACTTAAAATGAGTGTCTGTCAGACCACTCCTCAGCAGAATAATAATTAAAAAGCCAACTCAGTTGCAGAGGGTTAAGCAAGTCAATATTCGCTATTCGCATTCGCATTCGCGAATATCGGCATCAAATATTCGCATTCGCATTCGCATTCGTTACATCACTAATTGTAAGGACGATTTGTATGTTTATTGCATGCAGTAAGTTCGCTGGCTAACCCACTTTCGGGAGGTATAGAAACTTAGATAGAAAAAAATAAATTTCATAAGAATTACCCGTTGAGACCCCGGTAAAAAAGTCTTCCACTTTTTTCTGTTGGTTTTCAAGTGTCCTGCAAGATACAGGTGTTCGAAAAAAAAAGATATTTTATATTATATTAAATGCAGCGGTGAAGACGAATATCATCTATCCAGATTGTTTGAATTTTTATTTGTTACAGCAGTTGGTCCACTGGCTACCCCACTTTAGAGAAATGTCACGATGACTCAATGAAATACAAATTTCTTTTTAACTGCGCTAACTTGTATTATAAAAAGGCGAACATATTAATTATATTTTGGTAAAGGACATAAAATATCTAGACGTATTTGAAAACAATGCCGTAATTTTGGCGAAACAATAAATTCGGCAACAAAAATGGAATCAGAAATAAAAATATCTATTGACGAACACAAAACAATGATTTATACGCTCGACGATGGCGCCTAGAACGGTACCGAAACGTGACAAAAACTTAATTTCTTATACATAATAATATGGTCTGCAATTGAATGCTAACAATAATTGTGTCGGTGAGTTTCGAAACTCGCTATAACACATTTTTGTGATTCGGAGAAATTCGATAAAAACTATTACACAAGTATTAAATGTACTTTCCTGAAGTCAAACAAGTTTGTTTTTTGTAATATTGTTACAACAGTTCAAATGAAAATAATTTTTTGCTATTGAATAAAAGCAAACTGTTCATTTTGTACACATAAAAATATCTCCTACTGGTCGGTTGAGTTTTATAGGATTTTAAAAGACACATAAAGGGATTTGGCGGGATTCTTTTCTCATCATTTTACTTCATTTTTTTTTTGTACAAATAGTGAATGTTCTACAAAAAAAAAAACAATTTTCTGCGGTTATAGAATATTATTAGTTCGTCGGTAGCCTGGAGGTAGAGTCTCGGTCTCGTGAACAAGGGGTCCTTGGTTCGATACCGGCAAATTCTCCTTCCACGACACAAGCTTTTAGTAGGTAGCTTACTGTGAAAGGTGTATAAGGTTGTATTTGAGTTGATAACAAAACTCAGATACATCTTTTTCAAAAAAAATAATTAAGTACGATTCAAACGACATAATATATAACTCAATATTCGAGATAATGTGTTATAGCGGATTTCGAAATTCGGCAACACGTTTATATCTAGGCTCGAGAATGGCGTCTAGAACGGTATCGAAACGTGACAAATACTTAATTTCTTATACATAATAATAATAAAATGGTCTGCAATTGAATAATTATAACATGACTCATTTCAATGCGTTGATTATATTTTATTACTTTGCATATCGTGACAATATTCAAAACAACAGTAAAACGCATGACTAATATTGAAAGTATCTTGTTTTATTATTGATAGCTTACCTATTAATATTATTATAGTTAATGTTGTCATTATAACAGGACTCTCGCAATATCGCCCGCGAAGTCCCAGAATAGATTAATAATAAAAAGACCACCATTGTTTTGTGTACCTACTAGATACTTATTAGTAATTATTGTACGTAATATTTGGTAATGGTTTATAAAAATAGTTTTATAGACACCATAAATATTAAATTTGAAATTGGTGCGTTGACGTTGTGAAAATTCATTTTAATCATAAAAAATAATATACATATTACTTTTTATTTTTTTATACCATAAACAGCATAAATAGCAGGAGAAATCAAATAGGTATAGGTATTTGACATTCTAGGTCCGTTTATATCATACCTTTAGTTATGTCAGCTACAGGGGTAACTCCAAAATCTTTAATAATTAATTTAGAAAAAATAGATTTACCGGTTAATTTATACATAAAAAATTAAAAATATATTTTAATAAATACCTACTTGTAATATTGTTAGAAAGTTTCTCAGCACAAATAGGTATTTCAGGCAAAATGCTGGTATTTTGATTCTGCGTTTTGAGCCTAATCCTTTGATATCCTGTATATCTGGATAGGTGAATTTTTCCCGGCATTGGACATTTTTATGTCATCATGACTACATAATCATTATCGTAACTTTAAAGAATATCAATTCACAAGTAACACATTGCCATCTATAGTACAACTAAACAAGCTTAAAACTTACCGCCATCCATTGATGAATAGTAACAGCTCAACTCGACACAATATTATTTCGGTGTTTAGTCAACAGATGTCTCTACATATCAACTACAAAATAAATACAATATTTTCTTACCTTATTTTCGCAGGTTTCATGGCAGATATACTTGCAAACTGAAACAAATGAAACAATACAATTTGTTTATAATGAGATATGTTTTTAATTAAAATTTTAATACCAAAATTTCAAAGATAATTAATTTACTGTTGACTCTTAAGTAAGATATTGTATTTTGTAGATTCTTATTGAATATTATAAAATTTCCCAAATTTTCAACGTATTTTCCTTTCATTTAGGTACCTTCATTTTCTTCACGGGAACGTAGTGAGGAAGTATGTTTCTGAATTTAAGACAATTTTGCACAGACACTATGAATATAATGTTTTCTTTCCAAAATATTGTTGACACTAATATCTTCAATTTTTACATTTTGTTCTGAAATATTTTACAAATTTGCCAGAGGACGTTTGATCACCTTACATAGGTTTACGAACGTTCTGCATCCCATAAATTTGCGCCCAGGGCAAATGCACAAATTAAATTTATTTAATTTAATTTATTTAACTAATATTTTGCGTGTACATATATTTTTTTTACGTATAATGACTATGTACATTTTATAAGAAGAACATAAAAATAAATATATTTACCTCTACAACACGAAGCTGTTCCATGGAGAGGCTTATGACAGGCGTGACATGGAGTGGACTTTCTGATTCTCTTACTACGAAACTCATGGATGGGACCAGACTTTGGAGATTTGTCCTGAAAAAAGAGAGAAAAACATTATTAAAATTATGACAATGATTTTGTGACTGGGTTTATTATTGCTCCGTGGAGCACCCGGCAAAGAATTGGTCACTCACTCTTTTCCGCAGGTTTTCGAGTGTCCCATAAAAGGCAGTTTATCGCAAAAATAAAGACAATTTACACCTTAAACACAACGATGAGGTTTTCCTCCCATCCTGAATCCCTTATTTTTTTGTTATCACGGTTTTATTATCGCTTGCATGTTAATTACATGGAGATGGTCTACTGGATACCCCACTTTTGAAATTTGCCGTAAAAACATAATATTTTTTTGGATGAGATGGACAGTAGCCTGAGACCCCAGGTTTGATTTCTCTCGCCGTCACTGACCCACTTCACTTTCACGACACAAACAAATAGCTTACTGTGAGAGAATTTGGGATTTATTTAAAGATTTCAGAATTGGAGACATTAAATAAAATCTTATTCGTAATGTTATACGACAAACTGTCTTTTACAGGACACTTGAAAACGTACAGAAAAAAGCCCTAGCTCTATTCATTAATGTCAATTCAAAAACTATATTTATTTGATTATTTATTTATTGACATAAAAAATCTTGTTCAACAGAAATCCAACATGACTTTAAAGACAATTTGACGATCACAAAAATATTTTTGACTGAGGTCAGTGTCCACTTTATAACTTGTTGTATCATAGCAGAGAATAGTAATTATCCAGTTTTTTCTTTGCTTATATAGATGCCGCTTTGTTAAGTAAAAGGTATAATTTAAAAGCCATACAATTTGCTAGGTGCTAATCAACAGATTAAAATCTTATTAAGGTCCTATTAGCAGGGTTTAATGTTTCTACATTGCTACATGGTTTCTTTATCTCATAACTTTATTACCTATGTAGTATCTAAATTATCATAAAATCTTCTTTGTGAGATAAAACCAGATTATTAACATAAATTTAATGTGAAATTCCCTAAATATTGATTAAAAATCGTGTGTTTTTTTATCACTGACGACTTAAGGGCCCCGTTTAGCAAAAACGGTAAAATCTTCAATTTTCAACAAATTTGATAGAAAAAGTGCCAAAACTTGTTGACCCTTGCAAACATATTGATTTGATAAAATAAAAAAAAACAAATACTTATTACCAATATTAGTTTTTTACTAAAAAATAAATAAATCGCAGACTGACGAGATATATTTAGGTACTCTTTGTTATATCAAAATACAAATTATTTGTAAAATAAATATATTTTTTCCCCTATCAAGCATATAAATACTAAAGATTTTTTCTCAAAACTTGTTGTTCCTACGAACATTTTGATTTGATAAAATATGACAACAAATATTAATTACCAATATCAAACTTTCACTTTAAAAAAAACTTGATTTTAGCTTAAAAATATATGAAAATTTGTAGGATTCTCGTGCATTTATGTACCAAACTCACCCCCGAATTCGATTTTTAGAAATATGCTTTTTTATAAATGAATACTATGAAGCTGAAATCAAGTTTTTTTTAAAGTGAAAGTTTGATATTGGTAATAAGTATTTGTTGTTGTCATATTTTATCAAATCAAAATGTTCGTAGGAACAACAAGTTTTGAGAGTTGGTGTACCAAACTTGTTGAAAATTGAATATTTTATCGTTTTTGCTAAAGGGGCCCCTTAACATTCGTGGCCATCTTCAGCAATTCTTTTAGGTTATGAACATGGCTTATGTGTCTTCTATTTTTAAATATAACGACGGCCTAAAATTACGATTTCAAAAATCTTAGGGATCTACCTACTTAGCAATGAACCTCTAATAATTAGGAAAAAAAATATACGTTTGGTTGACTGACGATCGAGATTGATTTAATTGTTTACCCTTCTGGTTCAGTTAGTATTTTTATAATATCTGGAAGATGAGGTATGAGAAGGAGCGGGTGTCCGAGAACTACGTGGTTTGATCTCGTGGATCAAATCCTCAAGGACAGCTGTGTGTTAAGTAAAAGAAATCGATGTGTGTAGGTATATGAGAAATTGTAGAAGAAGGGAAAGAAGTGTGTTAGGATAGATCTTCATATATGACGTTCCGTTCTCTCTGCCTACCTCCACTCTGTATACGGCGTGAGGTTACAAATAGATAGATAGATTTTATAATATAATAATATAATATTTTTATATATCTCTGCCTACCCCACTTGGGATGCGGCGTGAGATAATAGAACAGAATAGAATATTTTTCATAGTTTTGTGTATGGAATTTGTTGATGCATACATGAAAATGCATATTTTTGGTTTGTAATCATTAAGGCTTATTAATGCTTTATTACATAAAATTATATTTTTTTATAGTAGGTACATAAATTATCAATTGATTTATATTTCAATGCTTTATGTATATTATTTCCTTCTATTTTTTTGTTTGTCTATGTTTTTCATCAAATGGTTCACTTATATGATGTAATGGCAACATTGTATTAAAGGCATCAAACGTGTATATTGTTTTCAATAAAGAAATAAAAACATTGTTTCGGGATATGTGATGCCTTTAAGTTTAAAGTACCTAGTTAATTTTGTACACACCTCGAATCTGTTTCCATATAATTACTATATAATAATAATAATAATTATCAAGCATTTCTTCAAGTTGTTAAAATAATTACAAAAAATAAAACACGTTTCTGTTATAAAATAAGTAACCTTACCTAAGTTCGGTAATATTAAATTGGAGAGAAAAATGTACGCGTGTACAGTAGTAGCCATAAATGTGGTCACTTTTTTTCAAATTTAATTTTCGCTTTTATAAAAATATGGTCACTTTTTTTAAATTTAATTTTCAATAACATGGAATAATATGGAATGCACCTAGATGGAGTACTCGTATGTATTTTCATTGCAATAAAGTGAGGCACCATTTTCGGTACTTTTGACAGAACGGTTGGCGAAAAGAAGTGCGGTAAATCGCTAAAAACGTCGACAAGAACTTCAAAAAATGTCCAATTACGTTTATATAAATGAAAAAATGATATATTTTTATAAAAATGCGAGAAATATTCCATACAATGTAGGAAAAACCACACGCTTTTGCCAACCATTCTGTCAAAAATTGATAGATTTTTTGCCTTACTTTTGTAAACGAGTCAGGGTTCTAGGTTTTGTATGGAATTCTGTGGGAATGCATGGAAAAATATCGAATTTACAACTACATCTTTCTGAGATATGTGAAGAGCATGATGCAGAGGAATTGGGAATGTTGCCCGGTTTTAAATAGTACTCTTAACCAAGCCCTGAGTCGATTCATAAGCGTCGAAACTCTGTGTCATGCACTCCTAAAGAAAGTTCACATAATATGCATGTGTATCATATACAACATACCTACCTAGTTAATACCTATTCAAATAGGTTGACTGTGGATGAGTGTGATCAATTGGAATGATTAATCTAAAGTGGTTCAAAATCAAAAATATGATTAACATTTTTCAACATATTATAATATTTTGATACATTTCTTATTTTGTGGATATTTCAGTATCACATCATAAACAATACTTATTCTTGCGTATTTCACTAATTTTGTGCGCATATTTTATTTATTTCTTCATTCTTTACTGTACATTGATCACAATATAATTATACAATTTTATAGAAAAATTCAAGTTAGATATAATCAATACATAGAGGGCGAGTTCATTTGCAAAGGCGTGATCTCTTCCAACTAACCAAAATATTTTGTTATTAAAAAGAAAAATAGATATTTTGCATACGTGGAAGAATTTGAGTTATATAAACTGACAAGAACACTAAGAAAATTAAAAACGTGTAATTATTGTGTCAAAAATAATACCCAATTGTACATTATAATTTTGTTGAAAAATACATTTTGTCAAAAAGTGTCCATACTTATGACTACCACTGTACATACCATAATAATAGTGATGGAACGGAAAATGGCTTATCCGAATATTGGATGGCGGATATTCGGTAGAATTCTCTTAACTATAGTCAAATATTTAGTGCAAGATTATCGGACGGTAATAATGTTTATTTGTGTATTTACAAGCACGACGAGAGCTTCATTCAAAAACAACCGAATAACAATTTAACTGTTGCAGACAGAAAACTCGATAAAAAATAACCAGAAGTTATAAATACAAATAATAAATTATCAAAGAATTTTTTTTAATGGAGGTCATGAGCTAATATTCCGTAGAGAATTCGGCAAAGAATTGGTCTACCATTTCTCCAATTTTTGTTGATTTTCGCTTCCATGCGCAGAAAGACGACTAAAAATTTATCATAAAAAAATTATGCAGTCGATGGAAAATGAAAAATGTAACACCCAGTCTAAATTCTATCATTGGAACGAAAAGATCGCAGATCCCATGTTAAAGTATTTTTCACCTCGTAACGCACAAAGCACAGACCTTTTACCGTAGACACATCTGCATAATTTTTATTATTATTATTACTGACAATAAGACGATTCTTACAAGGATCATTACAGCTGAAGGCCAATGCGATCCCAGAAGAAAACATTAAACAATATCCAAACGACAACACAACTACAATATATCCTCGATTTTCCTTATAAATTATGCATACGTCACGTTGAAGATATCAACCTCTCCAGCCAGACCATTAAACATTTGAATAGCTTTTCCCACTGGGGAGTTTGCCAATATGTTTGTTCGGCTTTGAGGCTGATAAAAAAAATCGTGATGCCGAGAACGTCCATATGCCTCGGGAACATATATATTGAATTTTTCAAGTATTATTGGATTAAATATGATACCGTTGAGTAGCTTAAAAAAGTGACGAGCACAGAATACATCTCGGCGATGTTCTAAAGTATTATAGCCAAGGCAACCCATTACGAATGAAGATGGAAACAGGTAGGGATAATATCCATATATTTTCCAATAAAGCGACCTTAAAAATCTTCTTTGTACCTTTTCTACCATTAAAACATACGTGTCTTCCGATGGACACCAAATAATCGAACCTGATTCCAGAACACTCCGAACTAATGACTCATATAAAAGCTTTAACGTGTTTGGATTTTGAAAGTTGTTGGAGTGTCTCAGCAAAAAACCCAGCGATTTGTAAGCCTTTTGAGTTATATCCGTAATATGCTCCCTGAAATGAAAATTCTGAGTGAAAAGAACACCAAGGTCCTTAGACTTCTCAACTCTGATGAGCAATGTATTATCCATGGTGTAGTCATAAATCATCGGTTGCCTAGATCTAGAATATGTCATAATGTTACATTTTTTTACACTAAAAGGAAGCCTATTTCTATGTGACCATTCGACGATAGAATCAATATCTGACTGCAACTCCTTGGCATCCTCGGCACATCGGACACTCTTGAAAACCTTCAAGTCGTCTGCAAACAGAAGAAACTTCGAATAACGCAAGCTGCCTCCAACATCATTTATAAAAAGTGTAAAAAGTAATGGTCCTAAATTTGAGCCCTGAGTAACTCCAGACGTTGCCAAGAATTTGTCAGAGCAATGATCACCGCTCACAACATATTGTTTTCTGTTTGTGAAATAATCCGAGAGCAGATCAACCAGACCTTGAGAAAATCCCATTTTAGATAGTTTATTCAGCAAAACATGGTGATCCACTCTATCAAACGCCTTCTCGAAGTCGTTGTAGTTAACATCCACTTGTGTTTTGCTGTCTATGTTTTTGGTTACATATGTATTAAAACAAAGCAAATTTGTTACAGTTGAACGTTTCGGTCTAAATCCATGTTGCTCATCCACCAGCATATGCTCACACATGCCAAATATATATCTATGCAATATCATTTCAAAAAGCTTGGCTGGCGCGGATAGCACAGCTACAGGTCTGTAATTGGTAATTTCCGCTGGGTCACCCTTTTTAAGAATAGGAGTTACCTTAGTAACCTTCCACACATCCGGCATTCTCCTAAGATCAACACACATATTGAATAAATACCTTAGAACATCAGTGATCACATGGCCAGCCTGTTTCAAAATATAAGCAGGTATCATATCCGGTCCTGACGAATGTTTGGGTTTCAGATGTTTTAAACTATATTTAACGTCTTCATAGGTAATTGATGGTACATCAATCATTTCAAATGATCCTCCCGAAGAATCTTCAATCAACCGTTCATTATCAGCAACATGCGGTCCAAAAACAGAAGAAAAGAACGACGCAAATCCATCTGCAATCTCGCTATCTCCAACATACAGTTTTTCATTATAAGACATAGATTTAGGTCTTTGATCGCATTTTTTCTTTCCCTTAACAAAATTCCAAAAACAAGAAGGATCTGATGCAATTTCGTTTTCACATCTATTAATGTGCGTCTTATAATCAGATTCTATCAGTTTCTTCACCACACTTCGATGTTTTTTGAACTTGTTGTAAGCAACAAGTGAGCCAGATTTTTTCCACAATTTATGAAACTTCGATTTTAAATTCATGTTATAAATAAGAGTCCCTGAAAACCAATTAGGAAAACCATCACGTCCGTTGTCACTTATTCCAGCAAAACATTCGTCAAACGAAGCATACACTGTTTTGTAAAATTCATCCACCGCGACATTTAAATCCCCCGCAACATAAACGTGCTCCCATGATTTCGATGTCAGGTTGTCAATAAACATCGGAACATGTCTGTTACTGAACCTCCATCTCCTATCTACAGAAATCTCCCGACCTCGTCTTATATGACCCTCATAATATCTACTTTTGTGGGTAATTGAGAATGTGACATCAAGGGTAGGGTGGTAAGAGTCTTCAGGAACAAGTGGAAAGTCATGTCTACTAACCCGAATACACGATGGATCAAGATTTGCGTATACCATATCCAATACTCTACTTGAACAGTTGACAACAGTATTCATTTGTTGTAGGTTAAGCAGATCTATGAAATATTTGTGTTCAGCCTTAGGATAGTTGCAAGAATGCAGATTAAAGTCTCCCAAAATCAAAACATTTTTACCAATTAGTCTCGAACGCTCACTCTCAACCTTTGAGTAAAAACTTTCAAATGCATCAGAGTTAGTACTTGGCGGAAAATATACGACACAGACAAATAGCACGTATTGATCGAAAACTAGTTTGACCCATAGATCTTCTCCTGACTCAGTCTCCAGGTTGTGAACTCGCGTAGCCAGTTGTAACCGAGATGTTCTCACCGCCAAAGCAACACCACCACCTCTTGTTGGCCTATCACGTCTGAAAGCCATATATCGGGAATCAAAAAGCTCAGAATCCGATACGCCTGCATGCAACCAAGTCTCGGTAAGAGCAACTAGTGTAAAATTTTGGGTCAAAATATTACTGTGAAATTCATGGATTTTAGTATTCAGTCCACGAACGTTTGCGTAGATTCATGACAAGTTAATAATGACTATCCTATCCGGATTTTTACCGAATGGACATTACATCTCTAATGTATTACACAAAATTATCTTTGATAATTTGGTAACTCGTTTAAAAAATCAACGCCTTGTCAGATGGACTCCGCCCACGAAACAAAACGTGAAAGACTTTAAATTGACTTTACAAGAAGATTTTTTTCATTGACATAATATTATAAACTTTGTAGATTGGTAAACATGAAAATAAAATGTGACATTTGACCTCCAAAATATTTCTGTTATTTTATTTCATATGAAAAAATGTAAAATTATAAATCCAGCAATTAAGAATTCCATACACACTATGTGTAGGTACTTGAGCATTTTAATAAACCTACATGAATGAAGTATCCCTCACTTACTTATTTGTAATGAATACTAAACCTATACCCTCACGCCGTGTCCCAAGTGGGGTAGGCAGAAAGAACGGAACGCCAAACAGATCTATCTTTACACACTTCCTTCGCTTCCTCCACATTCATACAGTTTCTCATACACGCACGTCGGTTCCTCTCACTCACCACCGTCCTTGATAACTTGATCCACGTGATCAAGCCACGTGGTTCTCGGTCGCCCGCGCTCTTCACATCCTAATGAATAAACTCGCACTAATTAATATACTAACGGGTAGACTTGTGTACAAGTTCTTTCCAGATGTCCGTGAAAGACTGAGAATGAGCTTCTTGTCCCTTGATCATTTCTCTGTACAGTTTATCACAGGACACGGCCAGTTAAGAGGTAAACTTTTTGAGTTAGCATTGACTGATAATCCATGGTGCATATGTGGGACAGGAGCTCAATATGCGGAACATATCCTTTTGGAATGTCCTTTGATGATGGATGCAAGAGAGGAAATGATTCTGGGTATGACTATTGACACTCCTCGACCCATCTGGTTTGGGGAAGTGTTTTAAATGCCACAAACGCTTCACGCTTTAAGGCATTCGTGGATGTGTGGGTCTCAAGATGGGATCTGCTACGTCGGCCAGGTCCCCCGCCCACTGACGTGGTAGGATCGGAGATGCCAACACTGGCATAGTGGTATTAGACTACAGAGAGTTCAAATATTAATAAATTGTCACCTAAACGGATAAATAGGAGTCCACTGAAATATCCGAGAAATAAAGCTATTTCAACAATTTTTAATTAATATTCAGTTAAGAATATATAATATAATATAATGGCCTGTGGGCCATTGATGTATCAATAAATAAATAAATAATTAAAAAATTACATGACGATAACTCGCGGAGCTCCGGGTAAAGAATAGGTCTCCCACTCTTTTCTGCAAGTTTTCAACAGTTCTGTAAAAGGCAGATTTGGCAGGCTTTCAGAGATATTAAATATCTTTTCGTAACGTTTTACGAATTATTGCTGCATTTTATTAAACATTCGAGTGCTATTATAGATATTAAACGTCTTTTTCGTAACGTCTTACGAATATTAGCTGCAATTTATTGAACACTCGAAAGCTTTCAGAGATATTAAATGTCTTTTTCGTAAAGTTTTACGAATATTTGCTGCATTTTATTAAAACATTCGAGTGCTATCATAGATATTAAACGTGTTTTTCGTAATATTTTACGAATTATTGCCGCATTTATTGAACATTCGAGTGCTATTATAGATATTAAACGTCTTTTTCGTAATATTTTACGAATGTTTGCTGCATTTTATTGAACATTCGAGTGCTATCATAGCTGATAATAAACGTGTTTTTTTGTGAAATTTTACGGATATATGTTGCATTTAATTGAACAATCGAGAAATTTAGATATTTTAAGTCTTTTTCGAAACGTTTTACGAATATTAGCTGCATTTTATTGGATACTCGAAAACTTTCAGAAACGAGTCGGGATTCTTTACCGGGAATCCCTTGAGGGTTTATATAATAATAATAATATTCAAGAAACCGATAAACTTTTACATATTTTATGAGGGTATCGCTGTCCAGAAATAGGATATCATAAAAAACCCTCAATGCTAAAGTATATATAAAGATAAATATTTATTATTTACTTGTCTAATTCGTTTTTTTTCGGTAGGAAAATTCTTCAAGTTGTAATAAGTATGTGGGCAAGAACAAAGGACATTTATTTACTTTGTGTTTCATTAAGATACTAGTTTCAACCCGGTTTCAACGGAAAATATAATAATATGTGTTCCGCGGAGTCTCTAGTGATGAAAAAGAATCCTAATTTTTTGTAAGTTTTCGGATGTCCTGTAGGGACAGGTATTCGTGAGACATCACATATGGCATTAAACATATATCAGAACTTAAATCTAAAATCACATGTTCTTAGAATAATGATAATAAATTGAATTTACATCCTCGCCAGACATAAGTCTGTTCAGAGGCAGTGTAAAATTATTAAAAGTTTTAAGTTCTATTCGCCCTTTATTAAAGTGACCGGGGTTTTGACATTCACATTCGATGTCTTTGACAAACTCGATCTTTTTAACAAAGTGCAAATTAAACTAAAAACTGTATTTTCAATTGTGTACATAGATCTGTAAGCCTAATGAAAACACATTTAAGCGTTACGTTTTCGTTTCGTTTTCGTATATTCGTATTCGAAGAACTATAGTGTTAACATTACGAAACAAAATTTTGAATAATTTGAAATATGAAAAACCCACATCTCAGCCCTGATGAAAGCGCTAGGCGTGTTTATGGTATAAAAAAACGGTATTTTATAACATTTTATTCTATCCTTTAATATACTCATTAGATGAAAATTCAAGCATAACGGGAATACAAACAAACATACATACAATTTACACACAGACTTAAATATTTATGCTACAATTACAAAAGAAAAAAAATCAACGTCAAAAGAAAAATAAGAAATGCGACATTTAAAATTGGAATCATTTTTGTTTTGACACTAATTTGTTTTTTTGTGTTTGTTTTCCGTGATGCGGACATTTTATAAAATGTTTTTAAAAATCGCCATCTTCTCATTTTTTTGTCGTAATGAAGTACTTTATTTGCAGATTAATGTCACAAAGGATGGATACATTTTAAATCGGAATAGACTTAATTTGCAGTGGAATCTTCTACAATGAATCTCTTCACCTTTTTTTGACACGACATCTGTCACAAGTGCCAGTGGATTAAATGCATGTAATAAATATCCCTAGCGTTCTATCTGGCTATGAATCTTGGCACCTAACCGAGGGTCGCACCTAACCGTTTAGAAAACAAGTGTCTTAGAAGGATTTCGGATGTAAGGTGGTATGAACATATCTCAAATGATACAATGCGCCAATACACCCAGAGAAAGATGTAGTCTTTTTAATACTAACACTAATAATAGAAGAGACGAAGGTCCAGGTTGGGTCATGTTTTGAGTTCCCAGTGCCAGTTAACCAAAATGAGCACTGTTCTTTCGACCACAAAGGTTTCATCATCAAAGAGCGTTGGCTTTTCATAATACACTGTTGTTCCTAAGATAGTGACATTAGAGCGTTAGGAATATCGTGGGATGAGGTGACTCAGTAAGTGCAGATTCTCTGAATGGAGGACGGCGACATGATGATGAATAAATATGCAAATCAGTTCTTAAGTAGCACTGAAGATGGACTAAGTCCGAAAGACCTCTGCCTAATAAAATAAATTTGTGAAAATAAACAGTGTTTGTTTTTTAATTTTTTCTAGTTTATATAAAAATTAACTTTCACAACGTTGTCACCGAGAAAATAGAATCTCTAAGCAAATGGTCTTTTTTGGCGCTGCCAGTGAAAAATACATTCAGGGTGGGTGGCTTATCTCCTAGTTGAATTGAAAATATTTAAATCTACTTTGTGATGTTTATTTTACGAATACCTTTTTTTGCATGACACAAAAAATTACAATAAAGAGTGATAGTTTTGAATGTATCCATCCATTGCTTTACTACATAATAATCAACAGTAATTGATATAAAGAGTTTTTCGTAATGTGAGACATCATGCGAGGATAAAAATTGAAATTTATTACATTAAGGGTGTTTTCCCTTTTATTTACAAAGTGGTGCACCAAGCCCAGTGAACAATTACTACTAATATTACTTACTTAAAGTGTTTGCTAGAGGATTAACAATTTTAAAACACTTAGTCTAAAATATTGGTTACCCCAAATACTGATTTAAGCGTTAGTAAAAATCTTTCTAAAGCCTTTGTGTGGAGCATTCTGTTTTATGGTAGCGAGACGTGGACCATCAGCAAAAGTGAAAGCGAACGGTTGGTGGCCTTTGAGATGTTGTGCAAAAGACGCATGCTGATGATCCATTGATCAGAACATGTCGAAAATGTACAGATGTTAATCAGAGTAGGCGAAAGGAGGCAACCCCAAAAAAACTCAACTAAAAACAAAAAAAATAAATTTCTTCCAATAAGGAATTGTGTGTGATTGAAACAAAGACGTAAGTTAGAATAGAAACGTCAAATACTCGACTCTTTCTCTGCTTAACTCACAAAAAACATGGGTTCGTAATTGCTGATAGATTAAAAACATATCGACTGCGCCAGGTGTTAAATAGATACAATGTATATTTTATTTTAATGTATATAATAATAATATATAACACCATTAATCAAATAAAAACATATCATTCTTTCATCCCTCAGTTAATTTAGGTTTATAAATGAAGTAGGTATACAAGTTACATATCCAATATTGAGTCATTTGTTATAACCTATACTAAAATAGGGGTGTCTGCTGGCCGCACCCTGTACTTACACAAGTTACACCATCGCCTATCTAATGAATCATCTGCAAGACATAAAATAATAAACCCCTGTACTATGTGATATTGTAGGAACTCTTTTTTTATAATTTACAGAATTTAAAGCCCTCAATTTGGAGAAGGCATGTATTTTATTTATTTATTTTATTATTATTCATTGCGTCGAAACCCAGAAAAACCACTTAAATTGATCTCCAGTACTTTGCAAAACGCACAGCACGTGGAGATGCGTCTAAAATATATTCCATAGTGCATACAACAGGGCAAAACAAAACGGACACATCTCCGAAAAAGTGTTGCGTGGTCTGTGCCGCACTGTAGTCACATGCTCTGGATTCGTCCTACGGGAAGCCCCAACGTTCTCTATTCTCACGGCAATTCCCCACACCAGATCTCAGTAGGTTCAGGATTTTCCATGTCCTATAGTCTAGTTCACCTTCTGGAGCAAGGTGTTCTTGGGCTATACGAAAGGCTCATGCATATTTATTTTATTCTTTACTGTGCATTGGTTGTAACATGAATCATTACAAAGTACCATAAAATTATCAGACATGAAATTCAACGATTACGATCTTCTAAATAAAACATCTTGCTTACAACGGCTATCATTATTAGCATAAACATACTTATATTTAGGTCAATAGATTATTGTAGATATATTAATCGAATGTTGCACTTGAGAATGACAGGATTCCCACCGTTTCTGTAAGTTTTTGAGTGTTCTGTAAAAGGCCGATGTTCGTTAAACTATACGTATAAGACAATTAGCATCCACAAATTAGCGATGAGGTATTCCACTCACTTCGAATGTCTTATTTTGTGACATGGAGAGGACAATCTGGAATAATGGGAGGTGCCGTGACGGTTTGAATGATATGAATGAAAAGAATATAGACGTTAATAACATAATTTCAGACGACAAATAATAATATTATATTTGATATCAATTTTGCGATATTAAAACATTAATATCGTTCAAAAAAAACGTAAATTCAATATTCAATAAAGCAAAAAATTATATTATTATTAATTTTCGATTGAGCAATCTACACATTTGGAAAATTTATTAAAATATAAATTATTCCTGAAATATCAAAGCCATAATTTTCATAAATTGCTGGAAAAAAAAACAGTTTTTTAATTTAAAAAATCACTATCTGTGCAACTATCTATATCTTCACAGCCCGTCTCACAAGTGGGGTAGCAGACCAGTTACATGAATAAACATGCAGGCTGTCCTTTCTGTCCCAACAAAAAATTCAGACATTCAGGACGGGTGGTATACCTCACCGTTGACATTTAGATGTAAATGTCTTGATTTTTCGTACACCCACCTTTTACAGGAGACTCGAAAAATAACGGAAAAGAGTGTGAACAAAATTATATTCATAAAAAAACTAAATTAGTGTGTTGAAATAATTAGTAAGATCCGATCCGAAGTGATATTATCACAATACGGCTCTATATTAATTGACAGATTAATTTTTATATTCTTTATACCACTGTGTATGAAAATGTTCCCTCAAGGGCGCCTTCTGAAAAAGATAAAGCGCCGTAAGTCTACGAATGTATGTATACTCGTGATAAACTCTCGTGTCTTGAATTACCCATAAATCTTTAAAGTAAATTTTACGTCGTTCTTTGCGTCCTTATTCGCTCGCTTATTAGAATGTAAAGACAGTTGCCGACTTATCAAATTCATTGGAAATGACAATTTTCTTTCTTTTTTTTATTTCCCTTCCATTTTCCTTCTCTTTTGATGAGAGTATGATTAATAATGGTTGCTTTATATAGAGTGATTCAAAGACATTTTTAATCTCCATATTATGTCTTCTTTGATACATTACATAATGATGTCTTAAGACGCATGCAAGTGAAACTTAGACGTGGTTGAAGAAGAACGAGAGTGGAATAAATTGGTAAAACGTTGTAAAAACGTTGCGGGATAGAGTGAAGAATGAGGATATCAGGAGAATGAGTGGATACGAAATATTTTTGTGGATAGAATGCGTGTAAATAAGTTACGATGGTTTGGACATGCTGAGCAAATACAAGATGAAAGAATGACGGAGAGGATGTATTCATCTGAAAGAGGGGGTGGCTAAGAACCACGTGGCTTGATCACGTGGATCAAATCCTAAAGGACGGCCGCGTGTTGAGTAATAGAAATCGGCGAATATGTATGAGAAACTGGATGAATGTGGAGGAAGCGAAAGAAGTTCTTTTCTCTCTGCCTACCCCTCCTGGGACACGGCGTGAGGGTATAGATAGATAAATAGATACGTGTCTTAAGAAGACATTGCGAGCGTTCATTCAAAATAATTTTCGTCAATATCATCGTCATAATATGCCCAGTTTCACGTTTCCACAATTAAATTTCGTTACTACCCCAGAATATTTCTCCAAATATTTGACATTCAAGATGATGAGTAAATTTTGTAATATGCAGCCCATTAAATTTCAAACTGTCTATTAAATTAATTCTTCGGTAATAATCACAAGAAACTATAAAACTGAACTGTTTCTAAACGAAGAACAGAGGAACACGTCATCTTCTATACAAATGCTTGAAGAAAATTTAAAGATGTAAATTTTACACATGAAATTATCTTCTAAGACTTAGAAGAGACAACATCATCTTATTTGCTAGTGCCCTGGATCGGACTTTAACCCACAACCTATATAAGTCTTCGTGAGGTGTGCTAAAAATATCAATATATTATTCAATAGTATTATTAAAAATCAAATTAATTATAGGTCTACTATGTTGTACAGCCATCCCCTATTAACAATAATAAAGATACAGATAATCCTCTCTGCACCATAAATATCAAGACATGCAAGTTGGAGGGTATATAATTCATTACTAAATTGAATATTTTAAATGTGTTATTCATTTTGAGAGTATTGAAGTTCTACATCATTTTGTCAGTGTCTACGTAGTATTTTGATCTCATTTATTAACTTTTCAAGAAAATAACCATTCTGTATCTTATGATTACATAATTTATCTTGAAAAAGAGTCTGCCTTTTTACTTGCCACATTTTCAAAGCAATTCAGCTCTTGAATTACCCACCACTACTACTAATACACTTTCATATAGCCAATTTTATTTTCTTTAATCTCAATTTTTTAGATATTGTACAAATATAAATCAAATCGTCTAGATTCTATGTACTAAGAATAATTTGTTTTGCTCTCTTTTAGAGTTAAATTTGCGTAAATATCGAAAATAAATATACGATTTTTTAGTAAAATATGGCATGAAAATTAATAAGTAAACACAACTAGTTATTCGAGACATGGAACCTATCTAAAGATATGAAAAGATTTTAGCATGAAAACATTAATTTCTGCTTTTGTGGTTTCTAGACTAGACTACTGCTATGAAGGACTGCCGCAAATTCAACTAAATCTGATACGATTTTTTAGATTATTATGTAATTATTGTTATTTTTTGAGCTTTTTATTTGCTACCGCGGTTTCGGTGGAGCGTCCACCATTAACGAGCGTTAATCTAAAACTTTAGATTAACGCTCGTTAATGGTGAATGCTCCACCGAAACCGCGGTAGAAAATAAAAAGCTCAAAAAATAACAATAATTACATAATCATCTAAAAAATCATATCATGTCTAGAAATTGTTATATAGTTAATGCCGAAAACATAAACAAATTTAACTAAATCTCTTACAAATGGCATTCAATAGCGCTGCAAGGCTAATCTTCCGCGAAGATAAGGGTTGTCGCGTAAAAAATATCGTTGTATTTGTTCCGATCAATAATTAAACAATGCGAAATATTAATTTGTGTAATTGATTATTTTCCATAAATAAATATTCTTTATTTTAAGAGACCCGTGTATTTTTTTTTAGTTATTTGTTTGTGCAATTGAAAGAGCAACGTTCATTGTGTGCGTATTACTAATTAAATCAAAATGTTCGTGATATTCTACTTGTTGAGTTATTCGACTGTTGATGATATATTATGGCTATGCTACACTATTTTCTTGTAGGTTTTATAATAAAATGCAGATGAACTAATATGTAAATGGGTGGACAAGAATGCAATCTCATAAAAAACGTGTTATAAACAATCAAACCGATGAGAAACGCAAGATATTTACGTCGTGGACCAAATCGATACTACATAAATCAAACACACAGTTGAAAATTCATTTCATTAAATGTTGAATTATAAAAATAAGTTATGGTATGCAGTATCTATCTATGCCATAATAAATCTTTGGAGAATAGATTTTTGTACCTTTGTCGGAAAGAAACTACATCATGTCGGTTTTGGACAAACTTACACATTAACAAGTGATGTACATAGTTCTCGTTTTGCTCTTTCTGATGACGTAGTCAAATTTTTGTTTTTGTCTCGTTTTGTACAGTAAATAATAAAAATATCATGTTGAATTTTCATTTATTCTCTTATCCCGTAGAGCACCCGGTAAATAATTGGTCTCCCACTCTTTCCCGTAAGTCTTCGAGTGTCCTGTAAAAAGCAGGCGTTCGAAAAATAAAGACATTTTACTTCTTAAATTCAGCGATGCAGTTTACCGCCCATCCTTAATTAATGTCATATTTTTTGGTTGATACGGAGAGGACGGCTTGCATTTTTATTGCATGCAGCTGACCTGATGGCTACCCCACCTGTGGGATATGTAGATGTTGAAAAAGTTTAAATAACTTTGAACGGTCTAATTTTTTTTGACATATTGTAGTTTCCCTTCGATTATGTAAATGGAATGTATGTAGTCAATAAGAGAGTTAGTATAGCATCCCAATATATCACGGTGGAACGGTTGGGAAACGAATCCGTGACATAAGGAAACATGGAGAATATTATGTCAACTCAACTATTTCCTGGATGCAGTGGTATAACAAAAAACATCAAAAAGTCGCTTGCAATTTCCTCATTGACCAACGATTACTCAATTTGTGGAAGATGTCGTTATGGAATATATGGCTTCATAACGCTGCATTTTATAGTATTTATTTATTATTAATGACTTGTGTTGTTGTGCTAGTGTGATGATTGAGTGAGCGAGCGAGACTGTACATGTAGGGATGTAGGCAATTTTACAATACAACGATGATATGCATCATCGTTGTATTGTAGCATTTCATTGTCTGTCCGTGGAGCACCCGAAAAAGAATTGATCTCCTTCTCTTTTTCGTTAGTTTTCGAGTGTCTAGTAAGAAGCAGGTGTTCGAAAAATTAAAGACATGTTACATCTTGAGTTCAGGTTGAACAATCATCCCGAATGTCTTAGCTTTTTGTTGACACGGAGACGACAGGTTGCATATTTGTAATGTGCAGCTGGTCTGCTGGCTACCTCAATTATGGAATATGCCGTGATGGTATCATAGTAGTGGTAATAGTAATTGTTTTATTCGTGAAGTTAACAAATATTTGCCGTTTTATAGAACTATGTCCCTTGGGGAGGGAAGCGTGTCTACGAAGACTCCGGCACCGGCGACCTTGGGTTCACCGGCATGAATACCAAAAGAAGTTTCCGGACACCTCAACTCGACTCTCTGCTCATTTTTTTTTTCTTTGCTTTCTTAATTTTTATTTATTGTTTTTATTTCTATTTTGTTTTGTATATTGATTTGTTTTTCTAGGTTAGAGAATGCCTTTGTACATGTATTGTTAGTTTTATGTTGTGAATGTATTTGCTTCTCTCGGCTAGAGGGACTTCGAAGGAGTGTAGTCAAAAGATTCCACAGATGGAGGTTTTTCGGCCCACTATGGCGCCTCCGGTATGGACAAAATTTGTGTAGTGTAGAATTCGGATAAATGGAAGTCCCCAGACTTCTGCGCTATCCGGGTGGTCGGTGGGTCTCCTTCAATGTTTTATAGAACTCTCAAAAAGTTACACGAATGAGAGAGAGACCTATTTTTAAACGGGGAGATATAGAAGACATACCTGCATCGCAAATTTGAATTGTAACACCAATGATTTTACGTCGCGGAGATGAAATCATTAATCTTGGTAAGACAAGATTACTACATCACATTGTATGAAGCATTTATTTGTATATCATAATATATTAATATTATTATTTATCTATTCTATTTCGTAATAATAGAGATGATAATACTAATAATATGCATGTCTTTGTCTTAGGGCTTTGATTAATTTTGATGTTATTATTATTATTTGGCTAAAGTATTAAAATTTATATATCTCTGCTGAAAACATATTTGTGAAAATAGCTGTTAAATTTTTCAGGCATTATAGCGCTTTGTTGTCTAGAATTAAAGCTGGACCTGAAACAAGCCCAGTTATTTTAGAAGGATTAACTATGTAACAGTTACGAGACATTTTGAATGTTTTTTTAAATATTCTACAATGCACATCCGTTACTTGATTTTTTTAAATATTTTACAATGCACATCCGTTACGCGATTTTAAAAAATCAAGTAACGGATGTGCATTGCAGAATATTTAAAAAAACATTCAAAACTGAAACAAGCCCATAAGCCAAAATAGCGATATTTTATGCCACAGTGCATTTATTGACAATCATTTCATTATAATATTATTTCTTGGATGAAAAACTATGTAATTACGTGAATGTAAGTGGTATTTTGCTTTTTTTTAAAAAAAAGTTCACATTTCTTAAATTGTATTAACCCTAATTTAAATCATTTGGCGTGGATCCCGCCAATAATTTGGTCTCCCACTCCTAATCGTAAGTTTTTGTGTGTCTTGTAAAAGGCAGGTGTTCAAAAAATTAAGATATCTTCCATCTTAAATTTAGTAATGAGTTTTGCCAAACATCTTGAATGTCTTAATTTTTTGATGGCACGAAGAGGTCAGCTTACATGTTTACTACATGCAACTGATCTGCTGACTACCTCACTTGTGGGATAAACCGTGATAGTATAGTAGTTGAAGATATCGTTCGGTGGAGCAGAAAGAGAAGATTGTTCTGGAGGGACCATGTGGACCGCATGAGTAGCGATAGATTAACCCACATCGCCGCGAAAGAGACACCATTAGGACAAAGATCGCCTGGAAGGCCACCTTAAAGGTGGAAGGATAGTTGGTCTACAGCATCGCAAGAGGAAACACATTCCGAACAAACAGATCAACGATCTACTACATGGGTGGCCAACCTTTTCAGCAGCCGGGCCAAATTTCAGAATGAGATTTCCTAGCGGGCCGCACAACAATATACTCACCATAAAATTTTAGCCCCTCCCCTCCCCCCCCCCGGCGCCAAATTTTCAAAGTGGTATAGGAATTTAAAATATTAAAACTCTTAGGTTTTCTTTAAAAATATTTTCTCGAAATACCTCTTTCAAAAAAGTAACGGGTACTTGCTCCGACTATTACTAAAAAAAGTGCGCAAAATGCTTCGCGGGCCGCACGTAGACACCGAACGGGCCGCATTCGGCCCGCGAGCCGCGGGTTGGCCACCCTTGATCTACTACAAGCAGAAGAAGAAGAAGAATAGTCGGTGGATGACGCCCGTAGTGGCAGCCTGAAACCTCTGACGTCTCACTTTTAAAAATTAAAATATTATCAAATAATGATTCAAAATAACAAAATTTTAATACAATGTTTTTAGTTTCAATAGTTTTAAAAAGATAATTGTTTTTTGAGTGTTAAATTACTTTCAAACTAATTAAAAATTACAAATTTAAAACAAATGAACTAGTGGATAAAATTTGTGACAAATAATAATACCTACAATTAGAAATGCATTAATTTTTTTTAATATTTAAATTAAATTTATAAAATATATTAAAATGTGATCATAACAATAAATAAATAAATAAAAAAACTGAAAATGCGCCCTTGCGGTGGTTTGTACCACAAAACGGCGCTCAATAAATTGTCCAGATTATTATTATTATAGAAGTGGAGGGGCCGTGGTTGCGTGGACAGGTCGCCGGCACCGTGCGACCTTAAGCGGTGCATTAAGTTTCTGATCACCTACTGTGAGATGAATATTTGATAAACTGTAAACCCAAACAAATAGTAGTAGTAAAATTAGACATTCATTTTCTTCACATGCATGCCATTTATCACGCATTTTTAATGATTCCTCATCATCAAAACGTGTTAGTTATAGGCTTAATAAAGAAAATCTTACATCTACGCATACTTTGTGGTTTTGTCATAAAAAGCACATCCATCTCAGGAACTGCTTTACCATCATTGCAGACTCTGCGGTTACGTCTATAGACTACGTAACAGTTCGACGCCCGAACAAGACTTATCTACATTATTTAATTACTTATATGTTAAAGTATGTAATTAACCCGGCGCTGCTCTTTGTGCGTTATCTTTATCATCACAACACAAGAAAACTAAATACAGTATTAAAAAAATGAACCGATTTAGGCAGTTTCTCAATCATCTGAACATTTTTTCGAAATCTTGGAATCTGGGGTCAATCGCGGCCCGTAAAGCAAATGCACAATTTTAATAATAATCGGTACACCTGTTACTTTTTTGAAAGAGGTATTTCAAATTCCTATGCCATTTTGAAAAATTGGTGACGGGGGGGGGGGGGGGTAGAAATTTTAAGGTGAAGTAAAATTATTAAATGTTCCTTATATTGAGTTAAGGACTATATTGTTGTAAGGCCGGTAGGAAATATCTTTTCTAAAATTTATCAAGGGTTTTTGTTAACATCGTGAAAAGACATTTTTAACATATTTAACATTTTTTTTTTTTTTTTAAAAAGATATATCTGGGTTTTGTTATAAACCCAAATACAACCTTATACACCTTTCACAGTAAGCTAAAAGCTTGTGTCGTGAAAGGGGAATTTGCCGGCACCTGGGATCGAACCACGGTCCCCTTGTTCACGAGGCCGAGACTCTACCTCCAGGCTACCGACGAACTCTATAGTAATTTTTACCTATAGTAATTTTTAACAGACATTTTTAACATATATAGTAAAAGGCAAATGCCGTTTTTTGTCCAAAATAAATAGATATTTGATATTAGTAGAACTATAAGACTCTCTTGAAAATGTCAAACTAACTTGACGAAAGTACTCGAGATTAATAAAATCAATAGTGAAAAGATGGCAGTGGTTTTTGCTTATATCAAATACGCTATAAATAAACAAGTCGATAGACAATAATTTATTAATATGAACTTCCACCAAGAACCATCGGTTGATAAATTAAAGTTTATTAAAGTTAAAATTAAAGTCGAAAGACGTCTTTCTCGCGTTGTTTATCAAAAGATAAATACCTACATTCAAACAGAATCATATATTTATTAGATAAACCACATACGAATTCATAGAACTTGGTATCTACATAAGAAATGCAATCTCAATATTCTATGTGGTTTAAGTCAGTACATTGACTCACGGTGAAGATTTATAAGAGATTATACACACTACAATGTTCCAACAGGAAATAAAGGGATGATTCTAATTAGGTGGATAGATTACCTCCCAAGATTCAGTTTTTTTTTTAATTAAAAAGATATACCTATCTGGGTTTTTGTTATAAAACCTTGTGTAGTGAAAGGGGAGTTAGTTGACACCTAGGATCGAACCGCGCACCTCTTGTGCATTAGGTTGAGACTTTAACTCCAGGTAACCGAAGAAGTTGATTAAAATGAATCTGTGTAAGACATATGAAATATTCCACAAGTGGGGTAGACAGCGGACAAACTGCATGTAATAAACATGCAGATTGTTCTTTCCAAATCAATAAAAAAACAAGATTTTCAAGATGGGTAGCATGCCATATCTCTAAATTTATTGTAGATGTCAATTATCTGCGCGCTGTTCAAGCTGCCACCACGCAAATCAAACCGCTCATTTAAATAATTCGATTTTACGAAAGATATCGGTCCCATAGTACTGAACTTTCTTGTGCACGCTAACATTACAAAACCGCGTAGTTTTTGCATCTCATCATCACTTAAACTTCATCAAAACTCGAAATAAATTAATATTCATTATTGTTGATTGTGTCTTCAAAACTCTAACTAACAAGTCATCATTTTGTGTTACATTCCCGCTTCTATTGCCAAAACATGACTAAAAAAATCGACCCCTTCCGGGAATCACTCTATACAAGTGCCAGCGTGTAGTGATCAGTGTATGTCCAGTAGTGTAACAGAGAAGGATAACAACACCGACTACTCGCAACAACACAGCGGGTGAAAGAGACAAAAATACTGTTTTGTCTACCACGATGCCAATCTCAGATCTCCGTAAGAAGAAGCTTCTCTATGTGTCCAACGTTTTCTTTGATGTCAACCAAAGTGGAACGCTCGAAAAGAAGGACTTCGAGTCGGCTATTGAGAAAATCTGCACTCTTCGTGGATGGCCCCAGAGTCATCCCAAAAACGTAGAGACGTACGACACCATGACCAAGATATGGGATGGCCTGAGGCAGAGAACTGATGCCAATAAAGATGGAGAGTCCTTTGCAGTGGAAGCACCGTTACATGAACTTCATGTTTGACCTAGAAGATGCTTCCAACTTAACTAAAAAGCCACGGCGCTCTTAAGATGGTCAGGGACCATTAAACAGCGCCAAATACAAATCATCCTTTTATTATTATTATTATTATCTCATATCTCTTGTGTGCCACTAATGAACAAGAAATTCATTATGGGTGGTATACCACATCGCTGAATTGAAAATGTCAAATGTAGTTGAAGTAATTCAATACTTAAATACTATAATCGAATAAAGGGGAATGTCAAACCAAAACTCGTATATCTCAATACTTGAAGGCTATCATCGAATAAGGGCGAATGTCACACAAGTTTTCATATGATATTCCCCTTTATTCGATGTATACCATCACTTAAGAGGAAGACCTACTCAAATAAAATATCATGATTAGGTAAAATGTCGTTTAGTATATAATAAAAAAATTCCGCCAAATTATCCAATAGGAGAACACCTTTATTGCTTAGATGTGTGTATTAAGACAAATGGTATATTTGAATGTGTTAGTGCAATACGACACGACGGTATAAATAATAATAATAGTGCATCTCAATACGAGTATCGAAGTTCCGCTGATATTATTATTTTCTCAGCTCAGTCAGGACCAAGGATTAATAATAATAATAAAAATAATGCTTAGTCCAAAATATTCAACCAAAGTTTTGTGCGTTTATAATATTACTAGCTCAGTATCCGGCTTTACCCTGAGAATATTGTCAAATAAAAAGTATGATTAGAACAATTCTTGACAAAGAAAGAAAAATTATTTTATAAATAAAATTTTTGATATTATTATGTTGGTTTCTGAAAATTGAAAATTTTAGGTTAGATTAGTTGAAAAACATAAACGATTTATTTTATATCATAGTCTAGTATTTATTATCAATTGAAATATATTTTTTTTTGGAAGTTGACATTATTTACATATTATTATATTATTGACATTATCACGGCATCTCCCACAATTTGTTATTCAGTGAACTAACTGCACGTAAGGGGTACTGTTCATAAAGACAAGGTCACATTTTGTGCCTTTTTTCAAATTGTCTAATAATATTGTCTAAATCATTACCAGATACTATATAATATATGATAGCAGCCACATTTAAGGATAATCAATAAATACCGACCTATAACATGAAATACACAACGATTATAACTATGCATTTCTATTGCTTGTTTAATATAAACTTCTGTAGCACAATACACAAACAATGCAAGCACACATACGAATTTACTCAAATTATTTTTACAAAGTCCAGTGAGTGAATGCGGAAAGAAGCGATGAAGAGGGAGGGGAGAGGTTAGAGGGGGACACACTAGTGCATCACACAGCAGGACACACAGTGGCGTGCTTTCCACACATGCAAAATAGCACCCGATTACATATTTTTCATATAAATTTCTTATAGGTATGAAAATATTGGAATATTCCTATGTATCGTAATGGAAATTGGAATATTCCTATGTATCGTAATGGAAATCTGGCGACGGGGGATAGAATTTCAAAAATTTGGGTAAATTTTGAAATTGTAGGCACATACATATCTACTACTTCTATACTATCACGGCTTATCCCACAAGTATGTATGGATGACATTCCTGTAACATTCATGGGTGAGGGAGGGCGCAACTTTTAATCTATTATCCCACAAGTGGGGTGGTCAGCATCAGCCGCAATAAAAAATAGGACATTTAGGAAGGGTGGCAAATCTTATCGCCGAGTTTAAAATGATAAATTTCTCGAACACCTGACTTTTACAGGACACTCGAAAACTTACAGAAAAAAGTGGTTGACCTATTCTTTACCGAGTGCTCAACGGAACATAAATATAATCGTGAAATATCTCAGTCTTACACTAAATCGAAAAATTGGCGATGTGAAAGAGGAAATGGGGGGAAGGGTATAGACATTTTCTCAAGTCAGGTGTGCTTTTAAATTTTTGTATTAATTTGTGGAATAATAAAATTGCTCATTACCCCACTGGTCCCGCCACTAGTAGGTAATAATAATAATTACAACTTCTAACAAAAGGAGAATAATAATAATAACTACTATAAAATTTTAGCCTATATCTAGGTAGGTACTTCTGCACACACGCACACACACACACACACAGAATGCATTTCTACGTGTTGTAATAATATGCCTAATATATTATTATTGGTGGCATAGCTAAATGCAGCTACACTGATGGTAATAATTTAGGGATTTTCGACAAAATGTTTTTTGTATACATATTTCAAATACAGTATTGGTGTTTTTTTTTTAACCAAGCAGGTATATCATAGCACATTAAATTTTGATTAAAAAAACGTTGTGCTCTGGTGTTAAAACAAAAAAAGTTATTTTTCTTTACAATAAAAAAAGTGAAAAGAGGTGTTCGAAAAAATAAAGACATAAGTATTACAACTCAATTTCAGCGATGAGGTTTGCCGCCCATCTTGAATGTCTTATTTTTTTTATTGGCACAGAGAAGACGGCCTGCATGTTTATTACATGCAACTGTTCTGCTGGTTACCCTACTTATCGGATAATTATGTCGTGATTTCTTTTTTATGTATAATTTTTTTTATAAAAAAGTAAATATGGGCAAGCCTACTAAAAAAATGGGTTAGTTGGAAGAAGCGATTAGCTTGCTCATTTTACATGGATATTTTACTCCTTGTTATTTGTTCATATTTAATAATAATAATAAAAAAGATGTATAAAATATATTGTTTTCGATAAATATATTGCATTATGTACTTAATAAGATAAAAAAAAATATAAAATATGCAAAAAAAATCAAGATTAAATTCGTCGTAAAATACATTTTTCCAAAAGGTATGATCCGTAGTGTAGTACTTATATACTCGAGACTTATATGCAAATATTGTGAAATTATATACCTAATTTAATAATGACAAAAAAACAAACAAAAAATTAGCGCAGACCCCACGTCCGCACTGCAAGCCGGCTCGGAACCGACTGTGTCATTTTTCTCTCGTGCGCGTATAGATAAAGCATAAGACTCTCTCATTCTTTGGACAAAAATAAAGACGTCATACAAATATGAATTGTTCCTCAACTGAAGGTTTTTTTAATTTTAAAACTGATTTTAATATTTGTTGAAAATATTACATGACATATCACTGCAAAATATTATTAGGCATTATTACAAAAAAAAAATATGTCGCTGTTCCACCCGGTATTCAAGCAAAGTGATTCAAAAACAAAAAAATGATATTTTTTTCGGAATTTTTATCAAAAAAATAAATAAACTATCCAAACTCAAAACATTACCATTCAATAGAAAAAGAATTGATCTATAACATATATTTTTTCCGTGAATATGTAACATTATTAAAGACGATTTAAAAAATGTAAAAACCAACAAAAAACCAGCATTTCGCGGTTTCTGAGTCTTAATGAGAGCCTTCAAATATTCAAATTATAGAATTAAATCGTTTAGGAAAAAGAGAGGTAATTTCTTTTTTGGGACTCCGTCCTATAAATTAAATAATTATTGTGTGCATTTCCATATCTTTCTGGATTAAAATAATCGCTGAGTAATAAATTTTATTTATTATGGTGCTTATTAACGGCGCGAAAACGTGGGAAGAATAAACTCTGTAGTGAAAAATGATGGCAATTAATAAGGGCGCCTTAAGGCTGTATACACCTTACATTTCAATAAAAACAAAATTATTGTTAAATTGTGTTTTTAAAGTTGATATTTTCAACCGACGGTACTTGGTGGAAATTCATGTTGAATTAATTAAAATAAAACACTTATTTGTAGTATATCCACGGTGACTTTTTATTGGACGCGAGCCGGCTTTCAAGAGCTTCCGCTCTCATCATCAGGCTGGCGAAAAAGTTTTTTTCGCCAGCCTGAAAAAGCACTTTTCGCCAACCTGATGAGAATGAGAATATTGTCAAATAAAAAGTATGATTAGAACAATTCTTGACAAAGAAAGAAAAATTATTTTATAAATAAAATTTTTGATATTATTATGTTGGTTTCTGAAAATTGAAAATTTTAGGTTAGATTAGTTGAAAAACATAAACGATTTATTTTATATCATAGTCTAGTATTTATTATCAATTGAAATATATTTTTTTTTGGAAGTTGACATTATTTACATATTATTATATTATTGACATTATCACGGCATCTCCCACAATTTGTTATTCAGTGAACTAACTGCACGTAAGGGGTACTGTTCATAAAGACAAGGTCACATTTTGTGCCTTTTTTCAAATTGTCTAATAATATTGTCTAAATCATTACCAGATACTATATAATATATGATAGCAGCCACATTTAAGGATAATCAATAAATACCGACCTATAACATGAAATACACAACGATTATAACTATGCATTTCTATTGCTTGTTTAATATAAACTTCTGTAGCACAATACACAAACAATGCAAGCACACATACGAATTTACTCAAATTATTTTTACAAAGTCCAGTGAGTGAATGCGGAAAGAAGCGATGAAGAGGGAGGGGAGAGGTTAGAGGGGGACACACTAGTGCATCACACAGCAGGACACACAGTGGCGTGCTTTCCACACATGCAAAATAGCACCCGATTACATATTTTTCATATAAATTTCTTATAGGTATGAAAATATTGGAATATTCCTATGTATCGTAATGGAAATTGGAATATTCCTATGTATCGTAATGGAAATCTGGCGACGGGGGATAGAATTTCAAAAATTTGGGTAAATTTTGAAATTGTAGGCACATACATATCTACTACTTCTATACTATCACGGCTTATCCCACAAGTATGTATGGATGACATTCCTGTAACATTCATGGGTGAGGGAGGGCGCAACTTTTAATCTATTATCCCACAAGTGGGGTGGTCAGCATCAGCCGCAATAAAAAATAGGACATTTAGGAAGGGTGGCAAATCTTATCGCCGAGTTTAAAATGATAAATTTCTCGAACACCTGACTTTTACAGGACACTCGAAAACTTACAGAAAAAAGTGGTTGACCTATTCTTTACCGAGTGCTCAACGGAACATAAATATAATCGTGAAATATCTCAGTCTTACACTAAATCGAAAAATTGGCGATGTGAAAGAGGAAATGGGGGGAAGGGTATAGACATTTTCTCAAGTCAGGTGTGCTTTTAAATTTTTGTATTAATTTGTGGAATAATAAAATTGCTCATTACCCCACTGGTCCCGCCACTAGTAGGTAATAATAATAATTACAACTTCTAACAAAAGGAGAATAATAATAATAACTACTATAAAATTTTAGCCTATATCTAGGTAGGTACTTCTGCACACACGCACACACACACACACACAGAATGCATTTCTACGTGTTGTAATAATATGCCTAATATATTATTATTGGTGGCATAGCTAAATGCAGCTACACTGATGGTAATAATTTAGGGATTTTCGACAAAATGTTTTTTGTATACATATTTCAAATACAGTATTGGTGTTTTTTTTTTAACCAAGCAGGTATATCATAGCACATTAAATTTTGATTAAAAAAACGTTGTGCTCTGGTGTTAAAACAAAAAAAGTTATTTTTCTTTACAATAAAAAAAGTGAAAAGAGGTGTTCGAAAAAATAAAGACATAAGTATTACAACTCAATTTCAGCGATGAGGTTTGCCGCCCATCTTGAATGTCTTATTTTTTTTATTGGCACAGAGAAGACGGCCTGCATGTTTATTACATGCAACTGTTCTGCTGGTTACCCTACTTATCGGATAATTATGTCGTGATTTCTTTTTTATGTATAATTTTTTTTATAAAAAAGTAAATATGGGCAAGCCTACTAAAAAAATGGGTTAGTTGGAAGAAGCGATTAGCTTGCTCATTTTACATGGATATTTTACTCCTTGTTATTTGTTCATATTTAATAATAATAATAAAAAAGATGTATAAAATATATTGTTTTCGATAAATATATTGCATTATGTACTTAATAAGATAAAAAAAAATATAAAATATGCAAAAAAAATCAAGATTAAATTCGTCGTAAAATACATTTTTCCAAAAGGTATGATCCGTAGTGTAGTACTTATATACTCGAGACTTATATGCAAATATTGTGAAATTATATACCTAATTTAATAATGACAAAAAAACAAACAAAAAATTAGCGCAGACCCCACGTCCGCACTGCAAGCCGGCTCGGAACCGACTGTGTCATTTTTCTCTCGTGCGCGTATAGATAAAGCATAAGACTCTCTCATTCTTTGGACAAAAATAAAGACGTCATACAAATATGAATTGTTCCTCAACTGAAGGTTTTTTTAATTTTAAAACTGATTTTAATATTTGTTGAAAATATTACATGACATATCACTGCAAAATATTATTAGGCATTATTACAAAAAAAAAATATGTCGCTGTTCCACCCGGTATTCAAGCAAAGTGATTCAAAAACAAAAAAATGATATTTTTTTCGGAATTTTTATCAAAAAAATAAATAAACTATCCAAACTCAAAACATTACCATTCAATAGAAAAAGAATTGATCTATAACATATATTTTTTCCGTGAATATGTAACATTATTAAAGACGATTTAAAAAATGTAAAAACCAACAAAAAACCAGCATTTCGCGGTTTCTGAGTCTTAATGAGAGCCTTCAAATATTCAAATTATAGAATTAAATCGTTTAGGAAAAAGAGAGGTAATTTCTTTTTTGGGACTCCGTCCTATAAATTAAATAATTATTGTGTGCATTTCCATATCTTTCTGGATTAAAATAATCGCTGAGTAATAAATTTTATTTATTATGGTGCTTATTAACGGCGCGAAAACGTGGGAAGAATAAACTCTGTAGTGAAAAATGATGGCAATTAATAAGGGCGCCTTAAGGCTGTATACACCTTACATTTCAATAAAAACAAAATTATTGTTAAATTGTGTTTTTAAAGTTGATATTTTCAACCGACGGTACTTGGTGGAAATTCATGTTGAATTAATTAAAATAAAACACTTATTTGTAGTATATCCACGGTGACTTTTTATTGGACGCGAGCCGGCTTTCAAGAGCTTCCGCTCTCATCATCAGGCTGGCGAAAAAGTTTTTTTCGCCAGCCTGAAAAAGCACTTTTCGCCAACCTGATGATGAGAGCGGAAGCTCTTGAAAGCCGGCTCGCGTCCAATAAAAAGTCACTGTGGATATACTACAAATAAGTGTTTTATTTTAATTAATTGTGTTTTTAAATTAATTAAATGAATGATGGAAGAAATCTTTAATTTTTTCCATTTAATTCACATACACATAAGTACAGCAAAATATACATTAAGTATATTAAAAGCCAATACATATGATTGTACAGAAATATAAAAAATTACATAAACATACAATATAGATTAAAAGAACAGCAAGATTTAAAGACAGTTTTTTTATACAAAATAATGCTAAAAAAATAACGATGGGTAGCAAACCCCATCGCTGAATTCGAGATATTAAATGTCTTTACTTTATCGAACACCTGCCTTTTACAGAATACTCGAAAACTTACGGTCAAGAGTGAGAGATCATTTCTTTGCCGGGTGTTCCACGGCTGCTTTATGCCGATGAAAAGAACGATGTGATATAAAAAATATGACAAATATTATAAGAAATCAGTATGTTCAAATTAAATGAAAATATAGAAAAATATATAGGTCTCCATCAAGAGGGAGACAAAATGAATACCTGGATGATACAATGTAATAGAGAAATGGCCTGGATGAAGATGATACAAGAAAGAGAAGAATGTATAACCTCAGAACGAAAAGAGCCCACCCCAACAGCCTTCAGTGGCAATAAGTTGGGACAGTGTCAGGAAGAAAAAGATATTGGTCAAATGGTTGTAAAAATTAATAAATACATACATTCCCAAACACAACATTTTTTCGCGTCAGGCAGGTACACATATTTAGTATATAATTAATTTTCGCGCAGGTGAAAATAATGGTTTTATTTCTTCAATATGATTCGTGCTTAATAAGTTGATGTACATACTTAGTGGTACAAAGAGCCTCAGTTCCTTGGCACATAAAGCCCCAATAAGAATACTATTATAAGCTGAAGAAAAGAGAAAATGAAGGAAGTCATTAAGGGAATAATGTGTTAATACAATTGCCAGCCAGGAATTACCTACGTACTTAATATTATTATTATTATTACTAACACTTAATATTAGGGAATTGGGACAACAATAGACATTTCTGTTTCAAAATTAGTATTGTCTTTATCAAATTGTATACAGTATATTGAAACAAGCGTTTCGTTCCAATGTAGATTAAACAAACACGAGAATGACTTCTTTCGACTGATTAGGTCATTATCAATCTCTTGACGAAAGCTCTCTTATAAACGCAAGGTGCTTTAAAGCATTTGTTCTGGATCAAATGTTTAGGTTTGTAACGAGGACTATTTAAAGTTATTCTCATAAGTGAGGTGGTCGGTAAACCAACTGCAAATAAAAAAGAAACATACAAGTTATTTTTTCCGTACTAATTCAAGACGGGTGGCATACCTCATCGCTGACTACAAAAGATTTCAGACATGGTAGTGGATTTAGCCGGTCGGCCTTTCAGGTTGCCCACACATAAGACACCTCCCGAGTAGATAAATTTAGTGATGTAGAAGATTGAATCGGATAAATGGAAGTCGCCAGGCTTCTGCGAAATTCGGGTGGACGGTGGGTCCTTCAATGCTAACCTCATCGCTTATACGAGATGTTTGATTCTTCCTTTTTCAAGACACTCCAAAACGTACAGAAAACAATATGCACCTTTTCTTTCCCGGGCTGCGTGGAACAAATAAAATACAACAAAAAACATGCAAATTTACTTCAAATTGAAGAAGTTTTATTCTCGATAGGAAAGAAGGAAAAAAGAAGAACACTTCCTGTACAATTTTTTCTCCATATTATTAATATTCCTTGTACGATCAATATGCTATACAAGTAAAACCAATATAAAGGTATCGATATACAAGAACGTAATCCGTATGTAATTTTCAATATTAATAATACATCCATAAAGCTCCATAGGGAATCTATAGACATAACATATTACATTAGACATAGTCGAACATGTTATTATTATTTAGGAACATCTAGTAAAGGCCCCATCACACCAAATTGATTTCGGGCTGAACTGTGACGGTGTGGTCAACAAACACAGAAACGACGTGATCTCGGACTGAGAAAAACATACACGATTTTATTACATACCTACATATCACAAGAGCGTAAGATGACATATTATAACACCATTGATAAGAAGACTGCACTAGCTGCAAATTGAGAGCAGAATCACGTTCAAGTTGTGTATTTCAGTGATTATACAAAGCCGTGAATAACATGTCACCACTACGCATTTCCGAACTTTTCATCCCAGATGCTGATCCTCACAGAGTTATTTGTTCGTCCGCATCTTCCATGGATAAACTGAAAGAGTCCAACAGATATAGGACCGTACGATATGGTCCAACAGAAATAAATAAATACATACATACATACATACCATCACGCCGCTTCCCTCGCGGGGTAGGCAGAAAGGATCGAGCGCCACTTCCATCTATCTTTGCATACATCTTTCGTTTCCGTCACTGTCATACAATTCCTCATGCATGCTCACCTGTTCAATGTGCTCAACACGTGACCGTCCTGTAGGATTTGATTTAAATGATCTTGCCATTTAATCCTCGGACGTCCACGTCTCCGAGCACCATTCCTCTCAGCCAAATATATCTTCTTAGTCATTCTGTCCTCATTCATTCTTTCCACGTGCCCAAACTACATAATATAAAAAAATGGGTTGGGGTAAAGTCAGTTGGTGTAATCTAAGGATAATATAAAAATTGGGTTGGGGTAAAATCGGTCGGTGTAAACCGAGTCCCGACTCATTATCTCTCTATTCGGTTGATGTAATACAAGCTTTAGTAACATTTTATAGCATAGTACTACAACACAAGCTACTTTCTAAGTAAGTACAAGTATTTCTACTTAATTTGCTCCAACACATTTGTGCCTAATAGGTTATGTGTGCTCTGCGCTTCTAATGTGAATAGACTATATTATGTATTAGGTATATTGTTTCGATATTATTATTTATGAACAGGTCCAACAGAAATTCCTTTTCGATTATCAAACGCCGATGACTGAAGCGACTATACATTATATTATTTTGATCGCATTTTTCCTGATGTTTTCTTTCGAAACGCAGTTTTAAATATTGATCTCCCCATTCTCCACCTGTTGTAAAAAAAATGAAGTTACATATTGAACTTTTAAAGAAATCGCAATCGCAATCGCAGAGGGCAGGACCGAAGGCACAAATGGCAGTGGTCGACCGAGAGACGCCTATATGGACCAACTGAAGAGGGACATGAGCTGTGGCTCATATATGGAGTTGAAGAGACTAGCTGAGAATAGGGAGGAGTGGAGAAATAAGTCAAAACTCGTTGCAGACCAATCCAATGGATTGTAACTCATTATATATATAAAGAAATAAAGCGACTTTTGATGACCTGACAATTTATTGATATAATGCCAAATTAGTATGTATTTTCAGAAAATATTCAATATTTGTATAAATCTATCTTGCAATTTATATTTTTACCATGATTTTTCGTTTAATTTATTTCGATCTTTCTGATTTTGTAGATCCTGTACATTATAAAACGTTGTGTGATAGGGTGAGTAATGAGGATAATAGAAGAATGAGCGGACGCAAGAGGAGAATTGTGGATAGAATGTGTGTAAATAAGTTACGAATAAGTTTGAACTTGTGAAATAGATGGATGAGGTAATATGAGAAAGAGATATCTGAAAGAAGAGCTGAGAGGAAGCACGGGCATCTGAGAACCACGTGGCTTGATCACGTGGACCAAATCCACAGCGACGACCGTGAAAAACGAATGTAAGGATAGATCTTTATGAAGTTCCGTTCTCTCAGCATGCCTCACTTGGGATACGGCGTCAAGGTATAGTAAAGTTGAGCAGAAACGTTCCAATCACTACAGATGTTGAACTTACAACCACTCGCATAAAACAATAAGTTGAAAATGTGCTAGCACTCAATACTTAAGCCGCCCTCTATGCTCGTATTATGTTTGAAAGATAATAGCAGATACTTTCTGCCATATCCTGTGGATGAGGTTATAATATATAATAATATTATAATGGGTTATTTGTAAGACGTGCTTCATAAAACCCAAAGAACATTATGTGAAAAACGGTATTACAATAAACATTCTACATATTATTATACAACACTTTCAATTAGTCTATACTTTATATGCAAATGTTTGTGCTATTTTAATACATACTCGTTAGTAAGCTTATAAATCATAATTTTTATCCTGATATCCCTGAGACTTTTCTAAGAAATGCTATAGAATTCATTCACAATTTTTTTATGGAATCAAACACAAAATAATGCATAAAATTGAAGACACCTATTCCATTTTAGAATTGAATCGACATATTGTTAAATTTCATCTAACTACGTGACTAACAACGATACACGAGTTTATATGATATATATTTTTTAAAAAAAGATATATCTGGGTTTTTGTTATAAACCCAAATACAACCTTATACACCTTTCACACTAAGCTAAAAGCTTGTGTTGTGAAAGGGGAGTTTGCCGGCACCTGGGATCGAACCACGGATAAAAAATAATGTTAATGTCCAAATTCCTGCCCTTTCATCATTGTTAGATATAAAAACACCCCCTCTTAAAATTCCTTGTGTTCCGTCTAACCCTTAGACTATAATAACGTAGATTAATTAAAATGATTTTAAAACACTGTATATTTTCCAAATTAAATTTACTCACCTCAAACGTTTTCGCCAAGGCTTCTACTTGGCATCATCAGGAGGACTCTGATCAGGAGGAGACTGATGCCAAGTAGAAGCCTTGGCGAAAACGTTTGAGGTGAATAAATTTAATTTGGAAATTATACAGACTATAGAATACGCTAGAAACCAACGTGATTTTAACACAAGCGTGTTGAGTAAGAGGAACCGACGTGCGTGTATGAGGAACTGTATGAATGTGGAGGAAGCGAAGGAAGTGTGTAAAGATAGATCTGTTTGGCGTTCCGTTCTCTCTGCCTACCCCACTTGGGACATGGCGTGAGGGTATAGTATAGTATAGTATAAATTATACAGTGTTTTAAAATCATTTTAATTATAATGAATTTCCAAAGTGTTAACACAAAAACATTTGATTTATTAACGTAGATTAGTTTGTTCGATTCTTTAGTTTTAAATATTTGTATTTATTCATTGTTGATTGATTAAATACTTAATTTTACGTAAAAATTGAGTGTTTTTAATATTACATTTTTTTTTATTTCTTATATTCTAATGAATTTTCTCAACGTTAACGCACTAACTTTAAATTTAATTAAAAAAATAAATTATGAAATAGAGGTACATTTCCATTTTCAAACACAAATTGTATATTCTCGATTGTACTTTAAATTGAAGTTAAATTTATGAAAAAAGTGATCTTCTATGCTTACAGCAGATATTTGAGAACAAACTTATTTCAGCGATATGAAAAGAAGCAAAAATCGTTCTGAGTTGAAAACGTTTTAGTCATCCCAAGGGTAAGAAAGAAGGCAGAATAAGTAGTGTCTAGAACAGTGGTTCTTAACCTGGGTTCGATCGAACCCCAGGGGTTCGGTGAGTCAGTCTTGGGGGTTCGGTGAAAATCATTTTAAAGGCAAGATAGTTTTGCGAGTTGGAAAAATAATAAAATACTCCGATAATTACTTCAAACCGCCATCACAAGTTTGAAAAACAATGTTGTCAGTTTATTCTAACAATCCAAATATTACATCTGATTATTACAGCAATCCTTTTCGGAAATGTTCGATATAAAAACGAAGAAGAGGAATAATTTTGTTGTGAAAATGCAGAAGTTACACTTGTTTGAATCAAATATCAATTAATTATGTTACATGTTTTGATTTAACCATTAAAATTTAATGTTTTGATCTTTGTTTTTTTCTTTATTTATTTTCATTTTGTACACCTATATATAGATAATATATACCATGTTTTGAATTTGTGAAAATCTAATTTTATTTCTATAATTAGGAGGGGTTCGGTGAACGCATAATATGTAACTGGTGGGGTTCGGTATCCCCAAATAGGTTAAGAAGCACTGGTCTAGAATATTTGAAAATATTCAGGTCACACGAAGCTCAGATTCATAATATTAAATATAAAGTGAAAAGAAGAAAGTCGCTATTGAGAACTTTCTAAAAGAAAAGTTACTAAATATAACGTTTCAAGTAGTTACAAACATTGGTAGTCCAAGCTTTTGCGAGGCCCCGGGCAAAGCTTTCCTGAAACAATGTTAATAATTGTGTTGAAATAATATTAATTCCTTTACTCAGTTTTATTTATATTCAAAATTATTCAATTTTATTTAATCTAGAAATTGTAATAGCTATTATTTTTTCAATATTGTTTATTTATTTATTACTACTGTTTTGTTCTTGTTTTTTAAGATAATAATAATAAACACTGTATTGTCAAAAATATTTTTTTACAAAAGGCGTACAAATTGCCTTGAGGAAATGTCTTCCAGTAAACCTAAGATGACAACCTTAAAATATTACAATTTGTGAAATATGTGTACACTTTTAGATTGTGGGGTAATGTATTATTTATACTTTTGTCTTTTGTACATTGTTTGTACTCATATTTACCAATTATTTGAAATATATGATTGGATTTAAATAATAATTAATAAATAATTACGTGAAGTGCATTTCATACAAGCAAATGTGCAACGCGTACGCTAAAATAATTAATTACATAATACATATAGTAGTACAGAATGTCATTTTAAGGCTCTTTATTGTCATCTATATTACTGTAGTATGTCATTTTTAAGCTTATATTTGTATTTCCACAAGGGTTCCGTCGGCCCTGGCGTCCCTCTTTCATAATATATCCTTCCTACTCGTATGATAACGACATCGGTGTGCACGGAATGTCGTGGGAAGACGTGACGCAATTGGCGAAGAGACGCTTTGAATGGAGGAGGCTGATTTCTGCCCTGTGCTCCCGAGAGGAGCGTTGAGAACGACCATGATGATGGTGCTATATATTTATTTTATTGCATTAAAGGTATGCCGCTGGTATACCGCAATGGTAAAGTAGTGGTAGCATATTATTATTAAAGAATTTTGAATAAAAAAATATAATATTTTCTTTTCACCTTCAAAAATTCCATATCTTTTTATCTATTGTGTGAGGCGCCCTGGGCGTTTTCTCGCTATAAAGACCGCTACTGGTTACTAAGTACGTGCATATGACAAAATATCATCATTAAGATCCAGCCAACATTGTAGAAGAAAAAGAAGAAAAATCGTGTGTGGTCAAAATTCAAGGAATCATATATATATAATATAAATCAGATGTGCTCAACTTGTGGCTGGCTCACTCGCGGTATAGATAAGAAAAACAATTTTATTAAATTCACTATGTACCCATACCTTTAGAAAATCAATCCAGGTTTGTTTCTATTCAATTACTTCTTTTGCATCCGCGCCGTGGAGATCCCGGTAAAGAATAGTTCTCCCATTCTTTTCTGCAAGTCTTCGAGTGTCCTGTAAAAGGCGAGTGTTCGAGAAAAAAGGCATTCAAAATCTTAAATTCAGCGATGAGGAATGCCACCTATTCTATTATCTAAACCAGAAAAGAACGGACACGTGTTGAACACATTGAAAAGGAGAGCACGCATGATGAATCTTAAGGTAGCGAAATTTTCAAGCAAGAATAGGATTAACGGCGTTTAACCCTTTCTACCTACTCCGCAAGAGAAGCGGCGTAATTTTGATAATGATTTTTTTCTGACGTTCTCGTAAAAAATGTTGATTATCACTATCCCAGAATGTTAAGTATGTACTTGATATTGACATCAAGTCCTCTTGTGCCACCGACAGCTATCCCTTTCCTTTTCAAGGACCTCCCAAGAAATAACGAGAGTCTGAGTGAATAAACACTATACAATCATACAACACGGTTTGTTTATTTAATCCCGCTCTTGAAGTGGACGTATAGAATGAATTTAAATAATGGGTAGTAATACAAAATAACGCAACTAAAAAACATACAAAAATATATTTGTTCTCAAATTTTACACAAAAAAAGTTTTTTTTCAATTTTTAAATAGTGGAGTACCTACCTACCTAATTGAAAAGTCATGCTCGAATTATATTGCCGAGTTGATAAAAAGTGATAAAACTTTTATTTTGTTTTTCAAGAACTTTTTTAATATTGATACATTTTATTAACTTTTTTTAATTTTGTTGATAAAGCGATTAACAGCAACGTTTAACTCTTAAACATTACACCGTTAATATCACAGTCACATCGGTGTTTTGAATATCCTGATAAAAAAAAATAGATTATAAAATCGCTGCAAAATCATTTATTATGAAAGAGATTAGAATATTCATTAAAATATCTATGGTATGGTATCAAACTCGAACAATCTTTTGAAATTAAAAGTATGCAAAAATATTATGTTTGTTTCAAGTTCTATAAAACCTCATTTTCCAAAATAGTTGAATCCTATGAAAGTTTTGTGAAAAAGGTGGTGAAATTCGAAATTTTGAAAACAGTCAAAATTCAATTAGTTTTAGAGATCTGCTAACTTTTTACTGAGAATGCATTTGTAAATTTTCGATCCAATAGGACTCCAATGTCGAATGAATTATTTTTAATTGACACGGAGAAGTCGACTTTCATATTAAGTTGTTCTAAATTATTCAAGACTGTCGACTAGAATAGTTTAGAACAACATATGTGTAATTGTACATAGATACTGCCTCAGAACAGACTCAAGTATTTTGTTGTTGTTATATTTCTGGAAATAAATAAAAAAAATGACTTTTTGTTTTTTCGAAGTTCATTTAAATTTAGATTATAAAATTTTTTTATTAAAAAAACAGTGTTTACATTCACTTGATTGAAGTAACGAATGAAAGTATACAGTGTTTTTATGAAAATAATTTTTATTATTTTATAATCTATAATATAATTTTTTTTTCAAATGTGTCTAATATATGCGTCATATGCGTCAAAGCTATGCGTCAAAGTGAAGAAAAAAGAAGTTAAAACAAACTAGCAAGTCATGTACGAAAGAAAAATTTTACATTATAACACGAACAGTTTCAAATAATATTGCAAATTTTAGCAAAATATTTTTATGATCGACCTTTTGAAAAATACTGAAAATGTTTCAAAGTTTTTCCTATTATGGGATTATTTAATATCAAAAGTTTTCTATAATGTGTCGATAGCTAATACATAATATGTACATTATTGTATTAAAACTTTTTTTTGTATAATAATAAAATATGGAACACTTAAGCGAATCGTTATTTTTTTATCAACAAAAAAGTTAGAATTGAGTTACGTGTTTTTTCAGTTAGACAGTAATGATAGGTACTACTTCGATGCTTTGTTGTGTAAGTTTTTGAGGTAAATATGAATAAGTTATACGGTTTTGTGTTGAGAATCTCTCTGTTTATCCTAAAATGTATTTATTTACCTCTCTATTCACATCCTAATACTTGAGAAATAATTTAATTCCTCTTAGACCATCGCAGAATATCTCCAAAAGTGGGGTAGTCAGCAGTAGATACACTGCATAAAAAAGAAGCAAGTATTGAATGAACAAAAGTAAGTTGTAAAAGTAAAAAAATAAAAAGTGTGTAATAAAAAAGTTGAAAGTTTTTAATTCATTCAAATTAATTTATTCAATGAACGTTTCATGGCTTTTACAAACAGTTTATAAGAAAATTATACATTTCACATTGATTGAAAGTAGTTTTGAAATATTATTATAGGTACGACGTACTTTTTTGTAAATTGTGTTAAGAAAATACTTTTATTTGATTTTTTTTTTAATAAGTTGTTGAAATAACCTTATTTACCGGATATTTCAGGAGTCCAAGGACTCCTATTTATCCGTTTTCAGGTGATAATTTCTTTATTCTTTCGACTCTGTCCAGTCCATTAGTACCTACCACTAAGCCAGTAACCTATTTTTTTTAAATAAGTTACTTCTGTCTTTGCTTCTCTCAGCTAGAGGGACTTCCAAGGAGTATAGTCAAAAGATTCAACACACGGAGGTATTTAGGCCGGCTAACTCTTCAGACTATCCACTACCTACGGTATAGAGGAGATTTGTTAAATGTAGAATTTTGGATAAATAGAAATTCTCAAACTTCTTCGTTATCCGGGTAGATGGAGGGTCTCCTTCAATGATTGGAAGTAGGAACTTACAAACTTTATATTAAACAATAAACTTAACAATATTACAAGGAATTTTATAACAAACTATCAATTTCCTAAAAACAAAGAATATCGGAAAATTCAAAAGCTACAAACTCTAAAAGCTCTGTGCTTATCCTACAAATAGCATAATATGAGGATATGATACATTTATGGAAATGACATTGTATAATTATTTAAAAAGATTGAAATTCTCATCCTTTGCTCCGAAACCTTTTGGAAGAGCATACTTTATATTTTTTTTAGCAATGTCATTTGTATTCCATCAATTCTGTATATAAAACTGTCATAACATGGGTAAAGATATTATAATATAGCGCGTATATAACAACATATGGAAAATCTCAGTAAGTTAAAATTATATTCTAGTTTTTAAATCCGGTGTCACTCAGGAAGTAACAAGTTTAAACACAAACTTTTTAAAAGCTTGCGTTAAGTCTTCTTCCGAGAGACCTTCTACTACTATAATAATTACTACACCATCACGAAATATCCCATTAGAGGGGTTGTCAGTGGACTTACTGCATGTTATAAACATGCATATTGTTTTCTCTGTGCCTACAAAAAATAAAGCATTCAAATTGGGTGGAATGTTTATCAAATTGTCGAAATTAATTGAGTTTTACATAATAATAATTATAAAGACAATTTGTATTTGGCGCCGTTTAGTGATCAATTTCAAGGGTGACGTGACTCTTCTTGAAAAGCAGTGTTTTCAGCTTACTCCTGAATGTTGCAGTGGGTTCTGTCTCAAATTCGCTGGTATTCAGTTCCAGGCAGTTTGCGAATTTGTAAGTGTTTGCCCTGTTGCGTTCTACAAGTTTGTTGACAGCGGTGGATGCTGATCGCAGGTTTCGTGAGGTTTTACCAATACCTGCTTTTTACTGGACACTAGACTTACAAAAAATTAGGAAAACGGGGAACTTTACGGGGGAATCTACAGCATAAGTTAGTTGGAAGAGATCGCGCCTTTGCGATAAACTCGCCCTCTGTATATTGATTGTATTTTATTTGAATGCACACCTTTTATGTAATTGTTTGGAATCAATGTACAGTAAAGAATGAATAAATAAATAAATAAATAAGTTTCAAGACAAATTTTTAGAAATTTTTAATCAAAGAAAGCTAACAAAGTGTTAAGGTAACCGTAACAAAAATAATTATTTGTTATCGTGTACCTACACCTTCATAATTTATAAATAAAATTTTATATAATATATAAAAAGAATGTTATACTTATACGTCAATGCGTAAAAATATTGCTAACCTTGTAATTTTGAGGCGAAAGTAGACAAGATGGCGAAGATAAATATTGATTTAATTATGCAGAAATCACAAATTACACACGCATGCACTCAAACCTCATAAAATTTACATTTCTGTGTTGACAATAGTCTGCCATCTATAAGAGGATCGGAGAATTTAGCTTGTCCCGTCTTAGGTAACCTTCCCCTACCTCAAAAACTTTGCGTGATAGAGTAAAGAATGAGGATGTTAGAGGAATGAGCGGATGCAAGATGAGTGTTGTGGACAGAATGCGTGTAAATAAGTAACGATAGTTTGGACATGTGGAACGAATGGATGAGCAAAAGATGATAAAGAGGATAGACATATCTGAAAGAGGCATTGTGAGGAAGCGTGGGCGTCCGAGAACCACATGGCTTTTTCACGTGGATCAAATTCTCAAGAATAGCCGTGCGTCGATTAGGATAAATCGACGTACTTGTTTAAGAAATTGTATGAATGTAAACGAAGCGAATGAATTCACTGTGTCGGTGTTTAGGTAGTAAAATTTCATAGCGAAATTAAAAAAAAACAAGTGTTTTATTCTACTGTTGATTTATTCGACGAGAGAGAGACGTATTTCGTCTTATTAATGATTGACAATGTCCTAATAAGACGAAAGACGTCTCTCTCGTCGAATAAATCAATACATAGTAGAATAAAACACTTGTTTTATTTATTTCGAAGCGAATTTAAGGATAGATCTATACAGAGTTCTGTTCTCTCTGAGGAGACATTTCACTTGGAACATCGTGAGGGTATAGATAGATACCTACCTAGATTGACTCAGAAACGTAGAACTGATGACTTGGTAGAAAACACCACAATGATACTGAATAAAATAAACTGCTTATGATACCCTTAACACCTTTTCCTTTGAAATATTATCCCTGTAAAGTGGAAGGGTGTATCTAATAGAGAGAGAGAAAGGGGTGGAACAACAACAACGAGGGTTGATGGTGACAAGATGAAAAGTTACCTTCCCCAAAATGATAATAAAAAACACAGAACAGCGAAGAACTCTTTTCAACAATAACTTCGAAGTGTTAGTACTTTTTTTATGAACAAGTTTTGATTTCTTTTTGGAGTTAGTGCGCAAAGTTTGGGATTAGAATAAACTCAAACTTTTATATAAATATTTTTGTTGTATATTATGTACTTTGCAACACCAAATCCTTGTATTCAGCAATGAGGAATGTTACTTATTCTGATATAAAAGAGCCATAAAGAAAGCATTATTTGTGTCTTATAAAATTTAAAATAAATATCCAATATTTTGTACAAAAATTCATTTATTCATATCAGTATGGTATTTTCCGCAAGTGAGGTAGCCAGCAGATTATCTGTATATATAAACATGCATTTAGTCCACTCTGTGCCAATAAAACAACAATACATTCAGAATATGCATACATATTTAAATTTTTAGGGATTTTATCTTGAAAGTGGGGTAACCAGCAGAATAACTGTAAATAATAAACATAAATTTCGTTTTCTTTGTGCCAATAAAATAAAAATACATTCAGAATGGGTAACATGCCTCACCACTGAACTGAAAATTGTAAGTGTTTTCATTCGGAGTGTTTTACGAAGAGGTGTCTGCTTTTTACAGGAAACTCGAAAATAAACTGAAAAAGTGGGGGACCTATTTGTTGCCAGGAACTCTACGGAGTTAAAAATAATAAATAATAAAAATATGTAATGCTTATTCACAACCCTGGTTGATTGGAGAGGGTGATATGTTAAAACATATTACCCTAATATTAAGGGTCAAATCCGGGTCCTTGTCTTATATAAAAATATCTTACACAGACAATCTCAAAGACTAAGATTGTCTTGTCCAGTATCGTATAATAAATTTCACAAAGATAAATTTAAATTGCTTTGAATTTTTGGAGCATGGGAACACTTAATAAACCTGATGGATACCATTATGTATTTATGTAGATCATTATGTATTTATGTAGATCATTAAATCATTGTCCTTCCGTTTTACAACATAATGAGGATCTAAGGATATTTGTCACCTCTTAAAAATATAGTGTGAGTAACAGTGATATACGAAAGGAATGTGGAATGAAAGTTGGTGTAATAACAAGGATGAATGTAAATAAGTTAAGATGGTTTGGGCACGTGGAAAGAATGAATGAGGACAGAATGACTAAGAAGATATATTTGGCTGAGAGGAATGGTGCTCGGAGACGTGGACGTCCGAGGATTAAATGGCAAGATCATTTAAATCAAATCCTACAGGACGGTCACGTGTTGAGCACATTGAACAGGAGAGCATGCATGAGGAATTGTATGACAGTGACGGAAGCGAAAGATGTATGCAAAGATAGAAGGAAGTGGCGCTCGATCCTTTCTGCCTACCCCGCGAGGGAAGCGGCGTGATGGTATGTATGTATGAAAAAATATTTTTTATTATTATTACTTTTTATTTAATAACATGCATAGACAATTCACACAGATCAAGCTAGTCCCAAACTCAGATAAATCTTGTATTATGGATACCAACACGACGATACACATACATATATACAATGAACTAAACACATATACATGTAACACCCAGACCCAGGACAATTTGAAAAAGGTCATTCTTCATTTTTTCCTGGCCGGGAATCGAACCAGGGACCTCGTCACTCAAAGGCAAGAGTGTTACCTCCGCGCCACGCAGGCCGCTAATATAAGGTGTCAGCCTTTTACAGGATATAAAAATTACATTAAAAGACAAGACAAATTCGTACTACACCAATGTGTGTATAGTTATTTTGTAATATCTAACTAATGAAGAAATTTATCCAAATGATAAGAATTCATTCCAATGCTGGTAGAACACAGGAGAGGAGAGATTGTCCCGTCCAATTAGCACCAACCGAGAACAACAACTTCCTATACAAACTGGTCAACGTTTCTGAATAGCAATATTTATTATTATTTGTATCCAACGGAATACTGATACTAATCTGACTGAGACATTCTCTACCACCCGTGACTGTAGTGGGACACGATTTGAATAACATCATTCAACCCATTATTGACAGTACGCCATAACATATAAAAGAAATGGTACAAGAAATAATACATAACTAGAAACAGTTCTTTAGCCTGATATTATGCAAAAGCTCACGATGGGAGCGGAAGCTTTCGAAAGCCACCTTGCAAATTAATGAAGTCACAAGTGGTATTTTTAATTTTATTTTTCATTTTAATTTCTTAAAATATTTTGAAGAGAGTGAAAAAGTTTTGCTGAAACACTAAATAGTAAGTTTTATTTTTAATGAAAAATTTAACATTCGAGTATTCTTGGTAAATTCTGAGCCCACACTTGAGAATAAAATGTTGGTTTGTTGTGTCTGCATGATAAAGTAGATATACTCTTGAGACACAAAAAACGAAGTGGAGGAAAACCCTTGCTTTGTATATACGCTGTAACATTATCTCATAGTTTTGAATTAAGATGTTTTTATTCACCAGGATTGAAAAAAGTGACCTATCACTTCATCCCTTTAGGCCAAGAGGGACACGAGTTTTTCTTCTAAACAACAATTTTGTTTGTCACAAACTAATCAAATTTAACTAAATAAAAAGTTACTGTACCATTTTTTCCCCAACCCTTGGGATTATTAACCAGAATATTTATGTTCCTATTTCCTTATCGTCTTACACCAAGAAGTGAACAATTTCTGGCATCTATCTATCTATGTTGCTTTAACCAATGTGCAGCAGAGATGTATTTGACACTTATCCAGTTTCTAAACAATTGGTTGGAGAAATATCTAAATCTAACACAAATAAATAAATACGACATTATAACCAGATGACACATGAATTCTGCCCTCTATCTCACAAAAAAAAAACAAATTGATTTTATTCGATATTATTAACTGAAGGTACATACTTGTTGGAAGTCCATTTCAAGATAAATTTGAAAAAAAAATACAGTATTTAGTTCGCAATAAGGTGAATTCCAGAGTAGGTAGATATTTATTATTTTTCTTTAAATTCATCTCTTTTGAATCGAATCCGTCCACAGCGAATCATTTCCCAATAGTTTTTGTCAATGATTTGTGATTACTGTCTTATCAATACGGGCATCTCCCAATATTCTTTTATTCAAATCCTATAAATACTGCTCGTCTCTGTATCTTATTTCACTTTTTTCTAATCGCCTGATGATGGAGTCGAGAGTCTCCGAATACTAGTACGCGAAGTTAATAAAGTCACTTGGAAGATAACTTACTTCCTTTATTTTCGGGTCCACTTTTAGACCTTGCCACTCTAGTATGCAGCGACGAATATCGCCTTGTCATTCGCCATCAATAGGTCACTCTTATTACAAACATTTCGCATCAGCGGACATTGCAATAAATGAGAAACACTCTGCAGCTCCTAGCAGTCGCAGATAGTGTCCTCCTCATCCAAAAAGCCCCACCTCCGCTGGTTAATTTTGCACCTAGTCACCCCAACCCTTAGCCTGTTCAGTGTCTTCCACGTGGGGTATCTCAGATTATGTACCTACGGTGTTTGTGCTTTCGGATGGCATCATTCATGGATTGCCGTCAAGTTCCTGCCTCCACAATTGTTCCTCTCTACGCTTTTCGAATAATTTAATACAGTACTGTTTTTTTTTTTCAATTTATCTCCAAATTGAATATTTTGATTGTTATAAGTATCTGACATAAAGATGCCTTCAGATAACACTAGAACAATGTTGAAATATCCAGTTTATTTAAGCTATGCCTTGTAAAACAACCGAATTCTCAAGATTCCTAATTTTACTATTCACTTGAAACTTTTACCTTTTCTCGTATTTATTGGCTGACGTAAAATAAATTTTATACTTTTAGTCTAAGTACCTTTTTCAATGATCATTATTTCAAAAGTAAATAGTAATAACTATTAGTTTTACAGACATTATTTTCATAAATTTTGCTACCCTTTTAATAGGGTTATTATTTCTTCAGATTATTTGAAAATGTGAAGATTAGCATTATTAAATAATAGACAAAGGGTTATTTTTAAATGCAATAAGACAACCGTAGACAAGTATTTAAATATATATTTCTATTGTTATTTAGGCATTCCACCCAATATTGAGTAATTTTGCTATATTTCTATTAAAAAGCAGAAAGACAAACGCCAAAATTGGAACTTTAAAAAAAATGTATTTTTATTTTTTATATTAATTAAAGTATTTTAAAGTCCATAAGTAAAACGTGGCTGGTGGTCAGATGGTAAAGTTTAGGACTTTCAATTTTGAGATCACGGGTTCAATTTCCCTCACCACAGACTTACTCCAACTTCAAGACACAAGCATATTACTTGCTTTGAGGGTGTGTCTGGGGTCATTTCAAATCCAAATTCATATTAAAAATACACTTCCATAGTGACTTTACAGCCAGTTTTCAAGAGTTTCCGCTCTCATTATCAGGATTAATATTAATTTTTCTATTAATGATTTCCACAGACTTAAATTATTCTTAGTACCATTTTGTCTTCATAACAACTTGTATGAGAATGTAATTTCTATACTTTACGTTAGCGCGATGATGAAAATGCGATTTTTTTTAAAGTCGTATCATGATCCATAAAGTCACCGTGGAAGGACTAAATATAAGTGTTTTATTTTTGAAAATTTAATATAAACATCCACCAAAGACCGTTGACAATATTTATTTATTTATTTTATTTATTGAAAACAATCAAACACCAACAGGCACATCATATAGGTACATATAAACACAAAGAATACAACAGAAACAAAGTTTAATACAAATATGTGCCCTATTACAGGCGATATTGGTTAACTCCTGAGTCAGCTGCAGGTCCAGGCAAACCTAACACCTCAATGCATCCGGAATAGAAACTCAGAGTACCAGTGATCCCAAGCATCCAACCGATCAAAATGCTAGGAGCAAAACCTACAGCAAACATCAGATGTACATTATATTATATTGAGTAAATATATTTGATTGAGTAAATATATTTGATTACCTACCTCAAACATATTTCTCTATTTTATACTTTTAGTCTACCCTACAAGAAATGTGACTGAAAAGAATTGATTTACAGATAAACAGATGAATTCTAATAATTTGCAAGTAAATTTATTATGAAACAAACACTTTCGTACACATTCCTCGACAGCGTGCCACAAAAGGTTAAGTTAGTATTTCTAGATATTAGCATGTAAGGTATGTTAAATGTATTGTGTACAAAGGAAGGAACTATAAGTAAATAAATAAATAAGGATAATATAAGCAGGCAGTAAGTAAGCAAGAACCCGAGCGTGCTAAAGTTTGTATATAAAACTGTATGTAGTTAGTTTCTGTACAATGATAGCGAGACATTTAGTTAATTTGTTCAACACAAATGTAAACGAAACATGTTCCTAGTTCCTAGTAGAACTGAGCAGCTTTAATTAAACCTTTAACCATATTAATCGTTAATTCGTTAACTAGAGATTAAATTCGCTATTTTTTTACGTAAACGAACCATGTTCCTAGTTCCTAGTAGAACTGAGCACGTTTAATAAAACCTTTAACCACATTAATCGTCAATACGTTAACTAGAGATTAATTTCGTTAATTGGCTATTTTCTTGTGGAACGTAACATACAGTTAATTTTAGAGAACCAGGAGGAAGTCCTCTCAGCGATCTCCAGCATTCTAGAACGAATAAGGGTCTATTGTTGACCTCATTTGCGGTAACGTTGTGTCATAATAGTTTTAAAAGATTTTGATAAATGTTTAGCCTTTTAAAAAATACATTTATTTCACTGTTATTTTTTTACTGCACGCATCAAACTTTTGACAGAATCGTGTCATTTTCAAGGGCAATATTTGATTAATATTATCTTTGAGTTTTATTTTATTTTTTTAAATTTATTTATTCTTTATTGTACATTGATTACAAGCAATTTTATTTTATTGTAACAGAGTCATACAGTTTATCTCACAATATAATACAATAACAATAAATATTTATAATACGTAAACCAATTAAGACTCTACACAGTAAGTTAAAAACATCAAACAAAATTACAGTGTAAGTACCAACATCATATAAAATTACGGCAACAAAAACATGTAGGTACACAAATGGCAAATTGATAAATTACAAATTCTAAAAAAAAAATTACACATAAATCTAGGGTAGGTGTACATAAGTAAAAAAATCCATATTTTTTATTGTTTCAACTTGCCTGTTTTTAATCAATACACAATTGTACTAAAGAACACAATTCAAATTCGGAGTTCGTCGGTAGCCTGGAGGTAGAGTCTCGGTCTCGTGAACGAGGGATCCGTGGTTCGATACCAGGTGCCGGCAAACTCCCCTTTCACGACACAAGCTTTAGTAGCTTACTGTGAAAGGTGTAAAAGGTTGTATTTGGGTTTATAACAAAACCCAGATATATCTTTCATAAAAAAAAAATATGTCTACAAATTTACATTTTCAATAAACTTTTGTGCATAAAAAATACTCTTTATTTAATTTAACTAGACTTTCATTACATTGTTTGTTTCTCCTGTAGAGTTGCCATTTCTGGCTTAAGTGCTTTAGTCCGCCGCCCCTAGAAATATATGTCAATATCAAATACATACAATCAATATACAGTGGGTTAGTTAATAGCAGAGGCGCGATTTCTTCCAAATAATCCAAATTTAGTTCACAGAAACTTTTTTAACGATTTTTCAATTTAATCAATTTTTCAGATTAATCACACGCTAATCATTTTTATAAAGAAGTTTATTAACTCGTTAACCGGTTAATTCCCAATCCTATGTTTGTTAGTTAACTGGATAAATTCACCGACTGTTATGATTTGTGTGTACTGTATCATGGTTGGAATGTTACCGCAAATTTCATTAAAATCCTGTTCTATTAATACATTTTCATACAACCTATTGTGAACTGATTTACACGTATAACTACGGTTAATAGAGTTTAGAATCAAATTAATAAATTTCACAAAAAATATTTCTACAAAGGTACCTACTGAGTAAGCTCCGTGGAGTACCTACCCGGCAAATATTTAGTCTATGACTCTTTTCCCCAAGTTTTCGAGCGTCGTGTGAAAAGCAGGCGTTCGAAAAAAGAAGACATTTTACATCTCAAATTCAGCGATGAAGTTGGCCACCCATTCTGATTTTTTTTTCGACACGGAGAGGACAGCTTGGATGTTTATTACGTGCATCTGATACCCCACTTGTGGGATATGCCGTGATGATGATATAGTAGTAGTCGGAAGAGATTGCGCCTTTCTAAACCTACCTTTTTTATATCGATTTTATTTTCAATACCAAATGGTTTGGCTTGAGTAATGTTTGTAGCTTTATTCACTACAGCATTTACAACGTGGAAGGAAAGTTTTGACACATGACACAGCCAGCAAACTTTTTCACACTCCCTAAAGGCCTCAAGGAACAAATGAGAATCATGTGTAATCAAGATTTGAAACATAAACACTGATATTGTTTTGTGACGTTAACACTTTTGGTTGTGTATATTGTTATGTCAAACTTATTTTGACATAAGATTTATAAGTGACATAGCAAAGTTTTGTTTTGTAAAAGTCTATCTTTTCATCCCCTAACGTCATGTCCCAAGTGAGGTAGGCTGAGAGAACGGAACGACATTTTTATTCATCCTTACATATTTATTTCACTTCCTCCATATATTCATTAAATTTCTCATACATGCACGTTGATTTCTTTGACTCATTACTCGACCGTTCTTGACAATTTGATTCACGTGATCAAGTCACTTAGTTCTTGGACGTCCGCACATTCTCACACTTCCTCTTTCAGACAAATTATTATAATCACTGACAATAAGACGATTCTTACAAGGATCATTACAGCTGAAAGCCAATGCGAATCCAGAAGATTAAGTCTTTATTCTTCAGTTTTAATAAGTAAAAAATGACATTGTTATGTGAAAGAAATCATATTTTCCCTCAAAACTTGCCTCTTCCTGGAACTATTTAATAATATAGGTGCTTTAAAGAGGGTTTGATTAACTTGGAAATCTAGATGAAATAAAAGACATCACTTTTTTTGAGTTTACTGTAATGAGGTTTGCCACTCATCCAGAATGTTTTAATTTTTTGTTGACACAGATAGGACCGCTTCTATGTTTGTTACATGGAGCTAGTCTGCTGGCTACCCCATTTGTGGAGTATGCCGTGATGGTATTATAGTAGTAGTAATAATGAAATGTTTGGTGAAAAAATCGACAGGACTCTAATTAAAAAAACAACTTGATACAAAATACAATAAACTCAAATTAACCGACTAAATGTGACACCTTCTGCATCAAAATGTATTTTTTTTATCATTACTCCACCGAGAAAGAGATTGTGTTGGAAGGTAAAAAAGCTGCCTTGAACAATAAAATAATAATATAACGATCAAATAATAATAAAAATCAAAAAGATTGTTTTCAATGGGACCAATAATAGGCCCTTGTGGCACTCCCCATTGAAAAATGGAAAGTTGAGAGTGAATTATTAGAGAAGTAATATTGTATGACTTTAAGTACTATTGTTGAAACGATTTATGAAGGCCATGAATCACGGATTCTCCGTTCCTTTAGAGGTTAAACGTATAAAAAAGACATTATTACTGTAAGAAATACAGACACATACAAAAGACCCAAAACTATCTCATAAAATACGTGTGAAGAAGATGTACGATACTGGGATAGGATTACCAAGAAAAAAAATGATAATAGTGTGTATTTATGATAAATTTTTATATTACTAATGAATGCATTGAATGTTTTATATTTTTGATACATAATGCTTTTGCTATACTACTATACTAGAGTACTTTGTGATTTAATTTTGTTACATAAAATAATTCACGGGAATCTTGATTGTCCAGATATATTGTTGAAGTTAAATTTTCATGTTCCCATAAGGGCTACTCGACAGGCTTTACCTTTTTATTGTAATAGTTCCAGCACTTCTTATGATTTTAACACGTCTGTCAACAGATTGCAGCGTCTTGGAAACAAAAATGCGGATGTTGTAGACGTATTTGGCACATCTCTGTTAGAATATAAGTTTAAAATAATAGAATCGCTTCTTTCAGATCAGACCTAGTGGATTTTCCCATGTTCATGTATTTTTGTGCAGTTCTAAAATTATTATTATTATTTTTTCTTTTTTCTTTTTAATATCTTGACTAGTGACTAAAATTTGTCTTGTAATGAATTTATTGTATTTGTATTTAAATTTTCATTTTTATTTTTTAACTTTAACTGGAGTACATACCTATGTTTTGTCTGTTTTTATATTTTTGTACATGTGTTGAATGATTGTGTGATGTTATAAAGTTTATCTGTATACTTGTAAAGGCAATTGCCGTATATTGTGTTTAAATAAATAAATAAATACTATACCATCACGGCATATCCCACAAGCGGTGTAGTCAGCAGACCAGCTATTTGTAATGAATATAAAAAAAATAAGACATCTAGGATGAGTGACAAAACCTTATCGGTGAATTCAAGATGTATATGCCTTTTTTTCGATCACCTTTCTTTTACAGGAGACTCAAAAACTTACGAAAAAGAGTTTGAGATCTATTCTTTGCCAGGTGCTCCACGGTATAATGTTTTTGTGGTATTTTCAAGGACCCACAGACTACCCAGATAGTGCAGAAGTCTGGGAACTTACATTTATGCGATTCTGATTTCTAAACTAGCATATTTGTCCACACAGGAGGTGTCATATAGTGGTTAGGCTAAAGGGCTGGCCTGCTGAAAACATTTCTTAAACCTTAGAAATCGAAAGACGTCTCTCTCGTGTTGTTCAGTAGAACGAAACGCGTGTTTCAATGTAGCCAATAATTACGTATAACAACCAATGCGATTGGTGTCAAAGTTTTTAACTAAAATAATACAATTAAAGGTGTCTACAGCTTTGTATAGAAAATTAATCTTCCAGTAAGTAATATATTGCTCTCCGGTAGTGCTTGCTGTTGAAAGACGTAATAAATATTAGAGATACCTAAAACCTACATACCTTGATTGTACCAATGAATGTTCGTTGTTCAACAGTGTAAAGTATGGTGTACCGTGTACAAGCTATGTACGTAGGTACTTTGTGATTAAATTTATAGGCGGAAGCATGTTGTGCGTGGATTGCGTATGAAAGACTTAAAAGGTTGCCGTTGAACAAGCGATGCGAAAACGATTTAACGCTGCGATTAGAAGATATGTTGCATTTATCTAGAACATCGTCATTTCAGATATCGCGACACAGCGTCGTGCGCATATCAAGCTACGCCTAAACAGCTGTTAAGAATAATTTCGAATGTTTTAACTTTCTTATTCTCCATAGTAAAATTTGACAAGGTATCGAAACATTTTTTTTCTAGAATATTATTTTTTTATATTTAGAACGTTAGGAATATAAATAAAACAGTTGTTTTAAGTCGCAGTTAAGACACAACTATAAGCAATTAGACTAATTTTTAAAAACACATTTAATTTTTAATTAAATTCACGTACTTCCTACAAGTAAGTATGAGATATAATACACTTGGATATAGGCTGACTTGCAACTTTGCATTGAGATGGGCTGATAAAGTTAGTGATCGTCAGTGCTGAAGACAAAATAGGGTGATGAAATAGGAGGAAATCTACGAGGAAGACAGACAGACAGAGAGAGAGAGAGAGATAGGGAGAATTAAATTGTAGAATATTTTAACAAAATTATAAAAATTACGTAATTGTACTGCTTCATAACAGACAAAAGTCAGAAGTCATAACACATAACAGGCATATAATTCCATTTCTTATTATTGTTTTAAGAATACGTGAAACTAGGTTAAGAAAAAATATGTTATATTTTAGTTTTTTGTAGTAGCTAAGTTAGACATTGTAAAAATAAATAAAATAATTTAGACACTAGAAACAGTGATAGCGTTTTATCGCATCGCTTCGGTACCCCGTAGAGCAGTCTTTATAATTTCTTATTACACAAGGCGCTGCATACATCTAGACTCAATGATCCGAATCGTATTAGAATCAAGATTTACTGCCAAGGAAATCCTTAAACAGAATAAAACCAAATTTCTAAATTCTATGTCGGAACAATATTTTGTCTTTATTTTAAGATATTTTCACTATTACTACACCATCACGGCATATCCCACAAATGGGGCAGCCAGCAGACCGGCTGCATATAATAAACATGCGTGCTGTCTTCGTCGTGCCAATATAAAAACAAGACATCAGGATGGGTGTGTTGAATTAATAATCAACGGGTATTTGGTCCATTAAAGCAAAGCCACGATCGGATTAAAACATTTATTATTTTGAAGGAACAAGCACACAGTATAGTTTACAACAGTTTATAGGCGGATATGACCAAAGAGAAAGAAAGCTAATATGGCCGCCCCTTTTATACCTTTTTAGACGCGAGTGTTGCCCGACTGAGAAACCAGTGCGTACAGCACCCACGTCTATGGTAAATTATTAAATTTAACAGGGTGGCAGAACTCATCGCTGAATTTAAGATGTAAAATGTCTTAATTTTTCGAACACCTGCGTTTTACAGAACACTCGAAAGCTTACGGAGAAGAGTGGGAGACCAATTCTTTACCGGATGCTACACGGGATAGATAAACTTTTTAATGAAAAAATGGAATGAAAGAGACAGATGATTTGATAGAAGAGTTTAGAATTATATAGGAAAAATCAGATGTTCGAATTCCTCAAAATGACATAATGGTATAGTGATCCAAATAGGTTGACGGTGGAAGGAGCGCAAATGATGGTCACGATCCTCAATACTGAGGAAACCACGAAAAAGAAAAAATAGAGATATAAAAAAATCGGAAACATGCAAATAAGTGATGGAAATAAGAATTATTTAGAAATAGTCCAAGATGTTTCGAGACATAACGCTCGCATTCTGCTAGCTCTCCTTATTCCTTCTATGTATCCCATCAGTATGAATTACAACGCTTTGTATTTTTTCCTTCAACTCACAATGTGCCTGAAATCTGACAATGTGCGTCTTACGTTGTAACTCACATCTGTTCAAACTATGACTAAGACCTGTGTATTCAGTATTACTTTCTGATCGTGTTCTCGTTCTAAGTACACCACCTTTTTAAACTGGAGGTAGTTCATTTTGAATTTTCTCGCTAACACACAATAAATCTATTCATTCTTATGTTGTACAAAACCCACACAAACAACACACACACACACAATATAAAATCGTTGCATTTCAATGTTGCCATTCATAACATAGCTTAGCTCGGCTCTTTCTGTTGTTAATGTCTACTATATATATATTTAGTTACAATCCATTGGATTGGTCTGCAACGAGTTTGGTTTTTCTTCTCCATTCCTCCCTATTCTCAGCCAGTCTTTTAAGCTCTACGTATGAGCCACAGTTCATGTCCCTCTTCAGTTGGTCCATATATGCGTCTCTTGGTCGGCCTCTGCCATTTGTTCCCTCGGTCTTACCCTCCGCGATGGCGATGAGTAGTCCTGGGTGCCTGATGTTGTGGCCAATCCAGTTAGCCACATGTCTACTAGTAGACATGCCTGATGTTGTGCCTGATGTTGTGGCCAATCCAGTTAGCCACATGTTCACTAGTAGACATTGTGTCTACACAATGTCTACTAGTGAAATTAAATGAAATGAAATTCATGTGAAGTAAAGCACGAGACCGTGCATTTGAACCGTGATTTAAACCACAAGGTATAATAATATAAAGGCGTGTTCATACAAGGTATAATATAAAGGCATGTTCATACTATGTAGTATCTAGTATTTATTGAGAGATTACGTCTCATCGCAAAGGGCCTAGACTATTTGATAAAAAAATACAGGCTGGTTGGAATGCCAATTACCTTTAGTGCCATCACTGCCATCCCTCATTGGTGACGTGGCCAATCTGTAGCCACGTGAGTTAGTCTCAATACATTTCGATATGAATTATTTGGCTACGTAGCCGGCGACGTCGGCGACGGCGACGTCGACGACGGCGACGACGGCAAGTCGTGAGGGATGGTAGGTACTTACACCGATTTCGCAGTCACGTATACAGAGTACAGACATTATAAAGTGAGTGGCATAAAGGTGTAAATTGACAAGATATTCACTGACATTTTGTCGGGTAAATAAATAAATAAAAATAAAGGCGAGTCCGACAATAGTTTGTTCCGCATTGTCTTCGAACGCCTGCGTTTCTGAATAATATTTATTTATTCATTATACCCTGTACATTGACAACAGACAAAGGCGCGATTTCTTCCAAGTAACCCAAACTAGGCACAAAATATTTAAGTGAAAATATTTAAGAGTACACTAAGATTTCCTATGCCATATAAACTTTATATTTATATACAAAAATGGGGAAAAAGTAAATTCCAATAGCAAGTTTTTCCTTTCCAACACTTTCTTTAGTTTACTGTAAAGTGGCAAAGACATTTTACATCTTAAATTCAGCGAATAGGTTTGCCATCCGTCCTGAATCTCTTAATATTTTGTTGGCATAGAGAAGATGGTTTGCATATTTATTACATGCAATTGGTCTGTTGGCTACTTGTGGGATAATATGCCGTGATGGTAAATTAGACTACCTAGTAGTAATTTATGATACAAAATTTTTTACAAAGAGCCTAGGATCTTTGCAGATAGATAAATGGTATCACTGTAAAGAACCTACAACATAAAATAATGTATGCATTTCTTAACAACAAAACATGGAATATAATAATATACACCGCAATAACATATGTTTATATATGTGGGTACATGTGTGTTCAATTTCTCTTCGTAGGTTCCAGGAATTTACGTGATGTTGTTAAACCATAGAACGACTTGATTTTGCGACGTTTACGTTCATCAAATTAATGCTGATTGTCTTACTAGCTGATCTACAAAACAGTGGCGGGACTAGACTTTTTACATTGATTTGCTTTTGTAATGAAAGCATTTATAAAATTGAATCTTTCTCTTTTTTCAGTTTTCACAATTTGGTATAAAAATTTCAGATAATCCACGATCTTATCATTTTTGTATGAAAATCCAGCTTCTCAAATCACTAATTAAGATCATTTTCGTTCTTTTATTTTTTGTAACTTCTACTTCTTCTTTGCGTATCTTGTCGAGTCCCCCCGGTGTTGACGACCACCTGGGAGTTATCGTTTCTGTTTTGGACAGCACGAAATAGCTCCTCCACACCTCTCATTCCGGTCCACTCTCGAATGTTCTCAAGCCAGGAAAGCCGCTTTCTTCTAACCCCTCTACGGCCCTCAAAGGATGGCATATGTTTCTCCTCTCATTCTGTGACCAAAATATGAAGTTTTACGGAGCTTGATTGTTGCTTGATTCTCTATGAGCATTTGCTCTTCGTCATTTTTGTATAAAAAATTTAAAATCAGATTCTAGCTTTCCAGTATAAATTAGGTAGGTCCATGAAACCCTAAGCAATCAATCATACGTGCATTGACGAAGACACAACGACCACCAGGATAGCGCAAAAGTCCGGATACGTGCAGTTTTAAAAGACATGCGTTATGTTTTCACATGTCAAAAAGACGCAATATTGTAGGCATACGGTGCTTTATTGCATGTACGGAAAGCATGCCACTGCTAGCTTCTGGAATTTCCTACAAATGGTACGGCACATTTACGACATTTTAAGGTATACAACATTCTCTCTGTGACACGAAAAAATAATTTAAAATAGACAGGAACCTTAATCCTGATGGTAGACATTGGACTTTCAGGCGCGCATTTATGAGAAACTTGATGAATATGGAGGAAGCAAAGAAGTATGTAAGGATAGATCAATATGGTATTCCGTTCTCTCTGCCTACCCCACCTGGGAAACGGCGTAAAAATTGATACTAAATTCAAACCATATATTTATATCAGGTGAAAAAAAGTTGAAACTTCAAAATTTTTATGTTTAGATACCCACAGCCCTTAAGGCAAACCCTGAGCCCTCCCTTTGAATTTTTCTTTTTGTTTCGTTGAGTCTGGATGATATAGGAGCTCAGCTCTTAAAACATCCAGCGGAAAGTGGTGGGATACCCTTTATGTATAGATACTCACGTACTATATAAAACATAGAACACGTTGGTATTCTACCTAAATTAACAGAATAATTTAAGAGTCGTTTTCTTTGTGAGAAGATAAAATGTCTTAGACATGAACTTGTTCTCTACGCCAAAGCCCTGAAATCTACGAGGGTTATAAAGACTACAGTTTTAATTAAAATATTTACATTTTATAATTAAAACTACGTCTACGTGTCAAAGAAGTTTACTAATTAATAATTGTTTATTATTTTTCTTAATTTATGTACGAATTTTATAACTTACAATAAACTTAATTTAAAAGAGATATATGTATAGTGGTACCTAATCGAAAACAAACAGAAGAAATGTTGTCAGACTTTATCAGGCTTGGTGATGGAATTATCTAAAGAAAATCGCTGGAAGGAATTGGATGCAGCAGGCCCAAGGTTGAAAATCCTAAGGCAGACCTATATCCAAAGATGTAGTCAAATGGCTGAAGAAAAAGAAGAAATTGTACAAAATTGGCGAAATATGTTGAGTATAGAGCAATCTTAAAGAAAGACTCGGTTACTTTGAATTATAAACCTAATTTAAATGCGATATTTCCATCCATCCATCCTATCAAGACATCTTCCATTAATGGGGTAGCCAGCAGACTAATAATATGCTTGTAATAAAAAATGCAAGCTGTCCTCTCCGTACCATCAAAATATTAAGACATTCAGGATGGGTGGCAAATTTCAAAGTTGATTTTAAGATTTATTTATTTATTATTAAAACAATTTCACGTGATTTTTTGCATCATAACCAGTATATTATAATATAATATAAAAGCATTATTTACAGATTAGCCACACTAGCCTCATGGCTGTGTTGTGGCCGCAAAACATACAAAAAACAAACACAATTAATACATCTCTTTAAAGAACAATCAACAATTTAACAAAAGTCCAAAAAAACAAAGCTTTGTACCTAAAATGTCTTTATTTTTCGACTACCTGCCTTTTACAGAACACTCGTAAACTTACAAAAAGAGTAGGAACATATCTTTGCCGAGTGCTCCACGGTACAGTTGTATGGTGCATATTGTAATTGTTTGTTTTCTATAGGATCGCATTGGCCGAAAGCTGTAATGGTCCCAGTAGAATATGGTGTCATTTTAATAATAATAATAATATTATAGGTACATACTGCATTGATGTAATACTTGAAGAAAGTGTCTGTCTGATGTAAGAGTAGAAGTGTTTACATCTGAAGTACCTAATAAAGTCTCAATTAGAAGCTATTTACAATAAGATCCCTATGCATTTTATATTCTTCTTTGGATAATAATATTGTATGGATGTACATAGTACCAACATATCCTAATGCACTTATAATTTATCAAAAGGAGGTTCAACATAGAAGTAAATTTATTTATTAATTAATTTATTTATTTATTTATTAATTTACTGTACTGGCAATAATAATAATGAACTCAAATATAGGCTGGTCAAGTACAAAAAATATGTTTAATAGTTATTATGTTATATTTTGTAAAATTTTATTGTATGTTGCCCATTTTTTTTAAATAAATAAAAAAAAATACATTTAACGGCATGACAACCTATTGCATAACAATAAAATTGACAGAAAAACCGCAAAATTACACAAAAAATATTCCATACATTACATAAAAACAACTTTAAAATACAGATATACATTAGAAAATTTAATTCCTAACAATAAAAATTCCGACAAAACTGACCAACTTTATATGAGGTGGTAAATATCAAACCCATGTATGTCCACTTATGTACATAAATAGACTTAAGTATGCAATTTACTAAAAAAGATGCGTAGATCACCCTTATGTTTTTCAGACTAATATATGTGAAAATAACTAAACCTAGATATTTTAGTAAATAGCTCAAGAAAAATAAAAAAATTCGTTATCTCATTTTCATTTATGATGAACATACATGGGGTTGATATTTACCACCTAATATCCACCTAAACAAAATTCATTAATATCATTATTATTTTCTATCTTCTTTTGTTGAGTCCCCTTGTAAATATATTTTGATACTAAGTAATGGACAGTAGTTTATGCAACGAAAGAAAAAATTGATAGATAAACAAAACATATTTTTATAGATTATATTTTATATATTTTATAAACCAACATATTTTTATAGATAGATATAAATAGATAGACAAATTAAATTTAATCAAAATAAATAATAAGACACATTTCATTTTGAAAACATGACGAATCGGCTCTAGGCTGGTTTGAATGACCCTTTTACGGTGTCCATGGTCAACCTTCACCAATTACGCCATTCTCACTGTCACAATTTATAAGTCACAATTCGTAAGCGTTGGGATACCTTTCTAACTTCTTTCGATTAGATTTTGCACAATGTTAAATTATTTAAACATGGTTCTCCAATCGAGACGTCTTATCGGTTTTGACTGAACCATTTCGTGTTGGAATGGAAATTCATATTGAATCACCCGAATTTGCTTTAACCATTACGAAATGGTGTATTTATATAATATCTAAACAATGAAAGCCATAATAGGACTATACGTACATATTATGTATATACGCTTAAATGGCCCCACTACAAATTACAGAATACACAAACCATGTACATAATAATATTATTATATACAAACTCATAATGGTTCTCTTTGGTCGTATCCCATCGTCTAAAGTGGTTCCTGTATCTATTTTAACACAAAACAGATCACCAAAGAAACATACTGCGCGATAAATCGTTCAAGTGCCTATTTCTGGAATGAATCATCAATAATTTTATGTTCTATTATGTAATCATTGGTTTGAATCCCGGTTGCGTCATGGATGATATTTGGAAAAAAATTAGAGTTTTACTTGTTTATTTACATATCCAAGGCGTGAGCCTTTTACATGTTATTAAATACGCAAAAAAACGAATCAAAATTCTCATTCAGAACACAGTTGGACCAAGTCAAGAACAACAATTGGTGAAGAATAAAATACAAATAGGAATTAAATTATAACATTTGTAAATCTAATCAAATCAAATCATTCTATTATGGAAAACAAATGAAAATATTGGAGTGTCAAAGTAGAATGTCAATAAAATTTTAATAATATATCTTTTTCTTGTTGTTTCATTTTGTGGCAATGCACCCGCAATCGAGTGAATTATGCCTAGATTTCATAACAAAATGCATTTCACAAAATACAATTAGGTAAAAATATAAATAATCATAACACTAAGTATCAAATACATTATTACCTACTTATCATATTCGTAAGACCACTTTGATTTTGAATGCCTCATATTATAAGGAGGTACCTACATATAAATTTAGGTGAACGAATTGGTACTCATGTTGATATCATTAGAATAAATATGTCTATAAAATAAATAAATAAATATCAATACAGTAAATATGTACATTAAATAACCATAATTTATATTTAACGTTTATTTAACGTTTGGATATTATTGGATATGTGATTCTTTATTATTTTTATGGCAACATTATGTTTGAAAATGACACATAAATATCGAAACGAGTAGTAATTCAGAAGCCATTTAAATTATTCGTAAACAAGTGACAGGCAAAATAACAACAAGAGTTCTTTTTTTAAATGTCAATAATTTCATTCATTTATTTGGACATTTTCAATGAAATGCTGATATCATTGACATACTTATTTTCGACGAATGAATGAATGGAAGCTCGTGGGTGTTTTGTAAAATTGTATAAATTCTTATTTGTCAAAAAACTCAATGTTGGTTTATTTAAATGTTGTATTGTTTACGCTGCCCATAAATGAACTTGTATTCACCAAAAAGGCGTAAATATTTTAAGATATATTTATGTATTTAAAGGATGGTTGTGTATACTTGTCATATTGCAAAGAGCCTAAATAATTTGTCAATAATTAATGGGATAGTCGTATTAATAATTATTATTGCTATCTTAAAAAATTCTCCCTGCTCTGAGACCATAAGACCTTTTTGCCAGGGCGATTTCAGCAGCATTTGACATTACAATCTGGAGGTTGTGTATGAAAGTACAAGAGGGACCTTGCATGAGGCGCTACTAAAGACGTCAGCAATTCATCTAATCAACCAGTCAATGTTAATACCCTCAACAGTTTTTTCTCTACACCACCCGTCATACTAGAAACCCATAAGAAACATGTAATACTTCAGCAAATTGAAAACATCTCAACATTTTCTCACCCCATTTTCTCGTTTCAACCATTCACACGAGACGATGTCAAAAGAAACTTACTCAAAATAAAATCCAAATCAACTGGGAGCGACGGCATCACCATAAAATTTATACACTTGATTATTAATCAGGTAGTCGATGTTATAACATTTATGTTTAACTTTTCCATCTCTACGTCAACTGTACCGTCATCCTGGAAGGAAGCTAACGTTATCGCCATTCCTAAAGTTGCCACACCACAAGAATCCAAAGACTATCGACCAATTTCTATCCTTCCCTGCCTCTCAAAAGTACTAGAGCGGATGGTCTACGAACAAATTTTCCACTATCTTAACCAACATAATTTACTAAATCCCTTGCAATCAGGTTTCCGTGTACGTCACAGCACCACATCAGCCCTTACTCACATATCAGATGACATTAGACTAGAGATGGATAAAGGAAATCTTACCCTCCTAATATTGTTGGACTTCAGTAATGCGTTCAACTCAGTAGATCATGATGTCCTGATAGGTTACTTAAAAAGACTTAAGTTCGGAGACCCTTGTATCTCCTGGCTTGAATCGTATCTCACTGATCGACGACAACGTGTTAAACAATTAGATGAAGTATCCGATTGGGCTAACATTCATACGGGTGTCCCCCAAGGCGGAGTCTTATCACCCCTACTCTTTTCGTTGTTTATTGATACAATTTCCACCAACATTACCTGTAAATATCATATGTATGCTGATGATCTACAAATTTATGCACACTTCCCCGCGAACAACTGTGCCTCAGGGATCAACCAACTGAATAATGACTTAACATCTATTTTCAATTGGTCCACTGCTAATGGTCTACTCCTCAATCCCTCTAAAACTCAGGCTATCATTATAGGTAGTAAGCGCAAAATAGATAAACTTTCACATGATGATGTGCCTCCCCTTTCTCTTGGCAATTCAGTTGTGCCGCTAACTAAAACCGTAAAGAATCTCGGAGTCACATTTGATCAACATCTTTCTTGGTTACCCCACGTGAAAAACGTGAGCAGTAAAATTTTCGCGAGACTGCACTCATTTAAAAGACTCCAATCATTTCTTCCTCAAAATACAAAACGCATGATAGCTCAAACATTTCTCCTTCCAATCCTATACTGCGCAGACTGTACCCTTCCCGATACCTCTGAGGAACTCAATGGTAAATTGGATAGGTTGCAGAATGCATGTATACGATTTGTGTATGGTTTAAAAAAATATGACCATATTTCCAAATTTCGAGCAGAACTTAAATGGCCAACATACAAACAATCCCGCGATCTACATATACTCTACTTTCTGTACAACATCCTAAAGCACAATTCCCCTCAATACCTTTTTAAGCGTTTTGAATACCTGTCTTCACATGGACGTCCTCTGAGATCTCAGAATAACCAGTTACTTGCCGTCCCTGCCCACACCACAACCTTCTTCAGTTCATCATTTACGACCCATGCAATTAGAATGTGGAATAATCTACCTTGCAATATTAGAAATTCCTCTATGCTACACGTTTTTAAGAATAACCTAAAATCCATAGACTTATCCTAAAAAGTTCCTCCCCGTGCCTTTATCCTTCATTTTATAGTATTTATTAGAGGAAACATGACATATATGATGTTCTACTTAGGGCTAAGAATGTAATTAGTTATAATTAAATTAAGTTAGTATTAACTGTTCACATTTAGTATTAATTACACATTGTCAACATAGTATCACACATTATTTTGGTTAGCTGGAAGATATTGCCTCCAGGCAATAAGCTCGCCAATTGTTCATGATTTTTTTTTCTGATCAATAAAGTGTTCTTATTATTATTATTAAAGACTTAGGATCGGGGACATTGGAAACATTTTATTTATACCTTTTAAAAATATGGTCACGATCCTCAGCACAGAGAGAATGACATAGAAGAAGAAGAAGAAGAATATGAAGGTAAAATATTCTTATGGAATGTCTTCACGCTATCAAGAATTACATATATTTATATATTTATCAGAGCGCAAGGAATGTCGTAGAAAGAGGTGACGCAATCGGCACAGAGACGCTCTGAATGGAGGAGGCTGGTTTCTGCCCTGTGCTCCCGAGAGGAGCGTTGAGGGCGATGATGATGATGATGATGATATATTTATACAACAAACGACTGAACCAGCCTTTACAAATATAATAATAATAAAAAAGTCAAAACAATGCGTATCAGATAAAGAATAGAATATAAAAAAGAGCATTATGTTTTCTTTTATTTGTACGGTTATCTGAAAAAAAAAACTAAGACTCTTTGCAATGAGACCTGTCATCCCGATTAGCCCACGATAACTACAAATTATATTACATATCATTATATACTACGTAATGTTCTACGTTCAAAGTATATTTATTGAGATAATGAAGTTGGTAAACAACAAAGACGTACCTACAACTGCTCTCCTAACTATTTAAATATTCTTCTCTCGTAATACTGAATTTACACATATATAAACATGGACAAGTATATGTGAAGTATGTATAAATAAAATTAAAGTGTCTGTAGCAGATTATAATCAGTCTAATTATTTATTTTTTATCAAGAGGATAATAGACACCAATACGTGCTTTATTATGGCAATGATATAAATTTCTCTTTCATAATAGGTATAAAGCACGTTTTCAAATTATAATGTTCCAAACCTAGCAGCGATTTTCACTCATTTTCTAGTTTTAAACTGTCTTGTTTGATATTTTGAAACCTAGCTCTTAAAACAATATTTATAGAAAAAAATCTTTAACTATATTAATAGTAATAAACTTTATTGCACAAAATATATTCGATTTAAACACAAAACATACAACATCATAGTAAGGAACAAATAATTTTACGTAATGGGCGAGTTGATCGTAGAAGCGCGATATCTTACAACTAACGCATCAAATAAATCAATCTATCTATCTAAACCTTCATAAAATGTCTCAAGTGAGGTAGGCAGAGAGAACGGAACGCCATATTGCTCTATCCTTACATACTTCTTTCAATGGAAGAATTAGGTCTATAATTATAAGTCAAATTCACGATAAAAGTGGGTTTCTGGGAGGGAATGGGAATATAGATTTTTAATGTTTTGTTATTTTTATCGTTTGCTGACCAACACGAAAAGAGGAAAGCAGTCAAATTTAGCATATATAAAAATAAATAAGTAAGTTTGTAGGTATATCCTTAGTAAAGAAATAACAAGTAATAGGGTAAGAATCAGTCATAAAATAACAATAAAATAAAAGGAACATAATGAAAAGAATCATACATAAAATATAATAATTGTATTGCTTTCTATAAATATGGCATCAGTATTATTCGTTTTGACTAGATACCTTCTTGCATCGTGTCTTTGTTTTCTGTATGAATCCACCTGTGTTATCAGAGTAGATATTTTCTTGATATAAAGTAACGATATTACATGGGTAATATAAAGTTATACTAGATACATGTCGAAACTCTTTATAAAAGACGTGATGGAGTAACTAAATTATATAGTTTTGAAACAAGTCTCCCCTGAGAGACCATGAATAAAATAATATAAAATAACATCTTGAATTTTTTATGATTTCAGTAACTGTGGTTTTACGAGAAACAGGTGATAAAAAACTTTACCTTTAATAATTTATTACAAATTCACCTTTAATTCGGAGTTTGTCGGTAGCCTGGAGGTAGATTGTCAGTCTCGCGAACACGAGGTTTGTGGTTCGATCCCAGGTGCCGGCAAACTCCCCTTTCACGACGCAAGCTTTTAGCTTACTGTGAAAGGTGTAGGTATAAGGTTAAATTTGGGTTTATAACAAAAACCCAGATATATATTTTTTTTTAAATAAATTATTTTAGAATGCTTTACGCTAGCCTGATGATGAGAGCAGAAGCTCTTGAAAGCCAGCTCGAGACCTATAAAGTCACAGTGGAAGTACTGAATTAGTGTTTTTTTTATATAATTAATTTTACAAGAACTTTCACCAAGAACCGTCGGTCGATAATATATAAGAATATTTGAGTAAAAAAATTTGGTCTCCTACTCTTTTCTCCTTCTCTTCGAGTGTCCTGTAAGAGGCAGTTATTCGTAAAAACATCACGTTTAAGGGCCAATATTATAAAAGTCCGTTAGCTCAAGTTATTTTAATATGGTCCAAAATTTGATATAACTACTCGTTTTTCAGCATTATAAACATCCGTTGATATTATTTCAGTAAAATGTTACCATCGGCTTTAACTGGCCGACCGACCAGGGATTAGTTTTGACGATTAGCATTGCTGTCTCACTATTTGCCTGAAGAGAGAAAGAAATAACAATAGATGAATCTACGCACGTGTTTTGTTAGGATATATTCTCATAGCATCGCTGTCATTTACTCATTTGTTTTGTGTAAATTATGAGATTTTATGAATGGGGAGCAGGTAGATAAAAGGGACAGGCAAGATCTTATGTGACCACCGGTTGAAAACAATGGGTACAGTAGGCAAAAGTATTTCTTTTTAACGAATTGTCAAAATAGTTTTATAATGCAGTATCTAGTAGAATGTACGAACAGATCGCCATCCGTTCGTAAAGTGTCGACATACTTACGAATATTGGGTTCCTCGTTTATAATTTCGGCCCTAAGACATCTTCAGTTGTTCAGCGATGAAGAATACCACCAATCCTGAATGAATTAACTTTTATTGGCATTGATAGGACAATTTGCATGTTTGATACATGCAGCTGGTACGCTGGCTACCCCACTTTTGCAAAATGCCGTGATGGTATGAATGAATAAATGAATGATTCCAAGATCGTCTCCTGGTTACCCCGCTCATATGGAAGATGGTGTGAAGGTATGGATAATCAGATAGAGATTAATAATAAATCATCTTTTTTTTCATACTTAAGGTTCGCCTTGGAAATACAGAGATGAAATATGACATTCTCATTCATTCAAACAGAACGATTTTTGTCAATTGAGTAATTTTCACAATATTCCCAATATTGCCACCCTTTTAACTGTGTATTGTGAAGGAGGATCATAGAAAAAAAATTGAGAAATCAAACACACTGTCCTTGAATGATCTGGATTGTTATTGCATGAAATTATAATACTTGGCTTATTTCTTATTTGAGCTCCTGAGAGGAACACTGAAGGGTGAGAAGAATATAAATATAATTTAAATAAGATGGAAGAAATCACGCCTTCGCGATAAAGTCGCCCTCTGTATGTTGATTTATTTAATTTAAATGTAATTATTTGTAAATTCTATGAAATTGTTTGTAGTACAGTAAACAATGAGAAAATAAGTAGAAGAAGTTTGTAAAAACTAAAAATTATTGTCTATATTATCAGAGAGACAGTAGGTATTTTATTTTAAAAGACACTTTGACACTGTTATGTAATCTTAAAATCTATCTTAATCTAATATATAAAAGGAAGTCGTGTGTGTTACAACACTTATAACTCAAGAATGGCTGAACCGATTTGAATGATCTCTGATTTGTTGGATTCTTCTCCGCCCGGAATAAACTATAGGCTATTAAACCATCTTACAAATTCACGGGAAGAAACAATATGAAGAAAATTATTTACGCCATACATTTTTAATTTCAAAAATAAAAACAATATGGAGAGTTATGGCGCTATTAGCGCCCCCACGTCGCCTGTTGCATTGTGCTAAAATAATCCGTAGGTTCTGCCATATTAAGAACCAAATTACTATAACTAATATGAACGAAATGTGTACTAATATTTGTTTACTATAATTCGGTAGTTACATGGCAATAGGTTGTATCTCACTAAAACATAATTTTACAGGAGAGCAAAAACAAAGTTTGCAAAAGAGATATTTCAGCCAAATTTCGAGCATTATATATCAAAATGAAGGTAATTATTATTTCTACAAGATAGATGTAACATTCTCTTAATAATTTCTTCTACAAGATGTATGTAACATTCACTAAATCTCCCCCCTCTGTGACCACCTTCAATTTTTGTAGATGACATTTTACTGTTTCAGTACTGTTGAGAATGCCCATTGAAGTGGGCGAAAACGTTAGAGTGTGAATAAGTATAGTGAAAATTATAACAGTGTTTTGATTATTTATAAATGTTTGAAAATGAATTTTCACAGTGTGAACACAAACACCCTTCAACAATTCACTAAATAATTTCTTGCAGTTTAAAAATATTTGAGTTTTTTTTGCCATGTTGATGAAAACAATCTTTCTACATGTCAATAAGTTACGTCTTTTCTCTCTTTATTCTGACTATAAAGAGACATATCCTTTTGCCACATCAAATATTACACTATTTTGAGCATTTTATGGAACAAACTTGAAAACGCAAAAAATGCGAGATACAACCTATTGCCATGTAACTACCGCATTATTCGACTAATATTTATGTATCGATAGATCTTCTGTCACATAAATGTGGACGTGCACAGATTATATTTGAAATTGTATTTTATTTTTGCACATGGAAGATTATTATTGAACCAAAAATTGTGCTATTAAAGATGAAAATAAGAATGTGTTCATGTAGGTAGTTCTGATGCAAGATTGTGTAGTGAAATTTGCAGACAGAGAAGAAAAATTACGAAGAAAATTATTTACACCATACATTTTTAATTTCAATAAAAAATGCAATATGGAGAATTATACAAAATCAACAATGAAGTATTTTTTATAGATTGGCCTATTTATATGATAATTTTTCTATACATTCTCAAATTAGAATCGTTATCCATACAATTTAACATCTGTAGTTCTGATATTTCAATTTTTAAAAAATCATGGAAAGAATTTTTATAAATTTTAAATGAATAGGTAAAATCTACCTGAAAAAAAAATAGTACCTACATAATTATATTACGTACTGCAGATAATTTATAAACAAATCTGAGTTAAGTATAATTGTTCAACATAAATTGTTCATGTCGGCCGGTGTGGCGCGGAGCTCTTTCCTTTGAGTCACGAGGTCCCGGGTTCGATTCCCGGACAGGGCAAAGTGAAGAATGACCTTTTTCAAATTGTCCTGGGTCTGGGTGTTACATATTATGTATAGTGCATTGTATATGTGTGTATCGTCGCGTTAGTACCCATAATCAAGATTCATCTAAGTTTGGGACTAGCTCGATGTGTGTGAATTGTCTATGTAAAAAAATTAATGTAACTTTCGCAGTTTAGCGGCCCCACCCGTTGTCGAGTACTTTTTTCCATAGAAAAGGTAATATTTTTGAAACTTGAGGAAATTGTTGCCATATGTAGAATTATTTTAATTTGCCGGCAAAAAAAAACCACTTCGAAAATTAATTTCCTAAAATTCCGTACATATTACTCGACAACGGGTGGGGCCGCTCAAGTTTCATAGTTGCGAATTTTTTTTCCTATAAAAGAATTTTCCAAAAATTTGGTGACCAAAAAATAATTCACCATATGGCAACAATTTCCTCAAGTTTCGAAAATATTACTTTTTCTATGGAAAAAAGTACTCGACAACGGGTGGGGCCGCTAAACTGCGAAAGTTCCAAATGAATTATATTTTTTTACACTTCGATGAAACACTTTGACAATTACGGGAGTTTGTAAAGAGATTAATAATATTAATCATTCATAAAGTCAGTGGGAGAGGGCAGAAGATAGGGCAGGTGTCGAACGTGTGTTGAAAGGCTTGGTTTGGAGTGGCCAGAGATCCTGGAAGCAGCGGTGGACAGTTATCTCTGGAGGAGATACTTAGGGGCAATGGGCCTCCGACCGAACTAGGACAAGGGGAAGAAGATGTATGTATGAAATCGTTCATTGACTCTTAGGCGGTACGAAGTTCGCCGGGCCAGCTAGTAAAAGTATAAATGTACATCGTAAAACTTTACAAAGTTTTTTGTTTTATTTACATTAAAAAAGACAACGAATGTCTTTAGCAGTGCGATAATTAAATAGTATGTATTTCACTTTTTGTTTTGTTTTTAAAGATAAATACTAAAATACTTTATTTTAATAATGGCGATTTCGGAACTGGTTAGTCGACAAGTAGAAGTTAACCTATCCGTGCCACAAAACGTAAGCCATTCAGAATTGGTTGTACACCTCATTACTGCTGCTGAATGATGAAAAGTGAAACGCAATTACTAAGTATAATAATAATTATGTAACATTAATGAGTACTTGTAAAGTTCAAAGTACGATCCTGAGTATCATAACAAGAGACCAAAGAACAATATGGTTCTTTGTAAGAGTTCAGAACAACCATCTGTATCCATGTAATTGTACCACAGAATGTGGAAGAGCACGGGACGGTTGATATCAAACAAACAAAACTTAATTAATCAAATATGCTTATGTAAAGCTGGCGAGTACCGACCTATACAAGAGCAGTAGAGTCCTTTTAATTCGAAACTTTATGAATATTTACAATTAGTACATCATACGATCTTGAGAAAGTCAATCATCAAAGGATGGTAAAATTCTCATCAATTTGAAATAAATGCAAATACATACTGAACGCTTTTACACTAAGCAATATGCTTGCGTCGTGAAGATATATTAGGTCAACAGCGAGTGGAATCGAACTCGGAAACTCTCCAATGAAAATCCAAAACTATCATTTTGCTACCGAACGCATATTTTTTTACTGATATAAAATAAAATATTTGTTTCTCTAAAATAACGATCTTTTTGTATTTAAATAATTTCGTATTTAAATACGAGAAATAATGCCTATGTCGCCGCCGGGTAGTTAGTTTAGCCAGTTATAGCTAACGGTAAGGAAAATGCCGTCATTCAATTCAATGGTTAGCCCTTTCATTGCAGGCTATTACAGGCTAAAAGCTCAACTTTCTGCTGGATCAAAACTAGCCCAAATTGTTGAATTTTAGTTTCTTTATTTTGCACTGTGGCGCTAGGATCGGTTAGGCCTCATAAAAATAAAAATTACAATGCAATAAAAATATTAAATGGAAATATGCGTTTTGAAATCTGTGCGTTGGTCTATTTTTGAAATGATTTTATTTACTTTTCTATGACTATGTAAGTAAGTAATGTGAGAGGTGGTACTCTTGACGCGGAAATTATGTAATAGATATTATAATTATTATGTTGGATGATTTCTTCGATGCCGTTTAATGCAGCATTTATTACTATTGGATATTGTTAAATTTTTATTAATGGTTTTTCAAATGTTTAACAAGTAGCTATGCAAGTCACTTAGTTTTAGAGTGCCTGAAAATGGACAATTTGACATCCGAAATTAGGTTTACATTATCAATAAATACAGTAAAACTTAAAACAGTTTAGATATTTGTTTTTATAAATCAAATTTTGTTCACAGTGAAAGTAATGCAGTGTTTTATTTTAAATCTATTTTAATTATATTATGTACATTTGAGGTTCTTGTAACATAATATCGTTACCTTAATGCAGAAATATCCATAGTTCAAATTTTGGTCAAAATGAATAAATAAATAAGAAATAATAGATGATAATAACAGATACGAGATAATTTAATGATTGAGAGTAATTAGATTCCTAAATAATAATGCATGTCAAAATTTTCTTTCTATTTTTAGTATTATTATTTTTATTACAAAAACAGAACTTTTAACTGCTCCATCCTAAAATACTTTAGTTAAAATCGTTCTGCATATAAAAGATTCTAGATGAGATCGGCGTCGGGAGTAGCACCTACGTATGCATTTTATTTATTTTAATGCTCTATGGTCATTGCGTAAAACTAAGAAGTAACACGTGGCCTGTAGAGATAAAACTATGCAAGAACAAACATACATACATATTAAATAATATGAACCTAACCAAATTATATGTACATACACAGTCATAATAGTCTAGTTTGTTACTAAAAGAGCTAATGAACCGTGGGCTAGTATGTCGAGATGTGTTACAGTCTTATTGAGAAAAGGAAACTAATTATTTGATCGGCTATTAATCCATTCGTTCGGCAAGAAAAAATCAGCATTTAAGTCATTTGCGCAGCAAACAATGTTTTCATCGGCAATAAATAAAAATTAATCGCAACACTTGTTTTACAAACAAACTTGGTTATTTCAGCAAATTAACAAATTTTAACAGCTTAATAAATAATCGCACAACAAAATAATTAATTGACCAGCAGAATTGTTATTTAAGCAGCAGAATTATTATTTGAGCAGCAGAATTATTATTTGAGCAGCAGAATTATTATTTGACCGGCAGAAAATATTAGATAACAATATTTTTTACCCACCGATTTACCTTCGGATCCACATGAAGTTTTTGTGATTTCTTACCAAATTAATGATGACTACGAAAATAATGCCAGTTTCCGCTTTGCTATATTAACGAAATGTCGAAAAACGCTAGAATCGTTGCTAGATGCTACATATAAAATCACGTAAAAAGATGCTACATACAAAGATTTATTATTTGAACAAGATTAAAAATTTAGCTTTCACAAGTTTAATTAAAATTAGCTCACAGTTTGCTGCTCATTTATCTATTTTGCTGCACAAATAATCATTATGCTGGTCAAATAATAATTTTGCTGGCCAATTAAATTTAGAGTTTTACAATATCATATTATTTGCAATACAAATATAATTTTCTCGCTGGGCATAAGTAGCATATCAAAATGATATATTTGTCGACAGAATACATTTTTCTTCTGAACAAAACTTCAATATTATGCTGATCGTTTAAATGATAGCCTTGAGAAAATAAGCATTTTACAAAAAACATATGTATCCTGAATGAGTGATTATTTCATTGACACGGAAGAGGACAATTTAAATGTTTGTTACATGCAGTTAGTCCGCTGGCTACCCCACTTGTGGAATATGCCCTTATCGTTTAATGGGGGCAAAGAGCAATTTTTACTTATTTTGACTCAAAATGGACGAAACTTATTTTTTATTTTTTTTGTTATTTAATTTATTTATTAGTTCTCTTTTAACGCTTTTCGCCACTTGACGCTGATGTCCTCTCCACGCCAACAAAAAAGTAAAATATTCAGGATGCGTGGGAAGTCTCACCGCTGAATTTAAAATGTAAACTGGTTTTTAAGTTAAAAAAAAATTACACATTCAAATTTTTTTATGAAAACTAAAAATTATTTTATTTATGAAACCTTATACTATCATTGTCTAATGAAATAAATGTTTTTCGAGCTGCAGTTTGACAACCGTCAGCCTAGACACTTTGTTAAATGGCATATTTTATCAATTTAGCCCGCAACGTATGAAGGTACGCGCAAACAAACTCATAGATTTAATATTATTATTATTAGATAGCTTGTGTATAAAGTAAGCAGGAATGAGTCAGATTATAAAAATAGAAACAAAGAGATTTTTTACTTGATAACATATACATTAGGTATATAATTATATTACTTTTATGTTAAGAGTAGAAACATAAAAGTTTCGTTGGTAGTTATATTACAAACATCGCAGTTATGATGTCATTGAACGCACTTTTATTATGTCTCTATAAACGCACAAAACATCCTCTCTGAATCATTATTGAATCATTTTGATATACATTATTATTAAACCACAGATAAAAGGTTGGTGCACTCTGCTATCTTAGTGCCAACACTAATGTATGCAAGTGAGACGTGGACATGGTTAAAGAAGGATGAAAGTGGCACAAATGCAGTTGAAATGAAATCGTTGAGAAGGGTGTGTGGTAAAAGTCTGAGAGATCGAGGGCGTAACAGTGATATACGAAAGGAATGTGGAATGACAGTTGGTGTAATAACAAGGATGAATGTAAATAAGTTAAGATGGTTTGGGCACGTGGAAAGAATGAATGAGGACAGAATGACTAAGAAGATATATTTGGCTGAGAGGAATGGTGCTCGGAGACGTGTGCGTCCGAGGACTAAATGGCAAGATCATTTAAATCAAATCCTATAGGACGGTCACGTGTTGAGCACATTGAACAGTATGACAGTGACGGAAGCGAAAGATGTATGCAAGGATAGAAGGAAGTGGCGCTCGATCCTTTCTGCCTACCCCGCGAGGGAAGCGGCGTGATGGTATGTATGTGTGTATGTATGTATGTTATTATGAAATTTAACTTTAACTGTAAATTAAACACATGAATCTATCATATAAGACTTAGATAAGACAATATCACCTTATTCAGGACTTGAACCCGCATCACTACCTTTACGCGAGGAGAGCGCTAGAGATGCGGATTCAAGTCCCGTCCGGGGCACTACCGAATAAGGTGACGTTGTCTTTTCTAAGCCTCATATTTATTTATTTATTTATTAATTCTTTACTGTACATTGATTAAAAACAATTACATAAAAGGTATACGTACAAATTATATACAATCAATATACAGTGGGCGAGTTTATCGCAAAGGCGCGATCTCTTCCAACTAACCCAAAAGTATGGTAGTTTCATGTGTTAAATTTACATAATAATGTAACCTCACAATCAATTATGGCAACACCCCTTCTTTGTGATTTCATGCAAAGGAATTAGCAAAATTACTACCATTTTATTTTTAATATATTTTAAATTCTGGATAACATCTAGATATGTTATTTTTTTATATTTATATAATATTTTTTAAATGCGATTTTATCATTTTAGTTTTATTTTGCTGCGAGAAATATAGTGAAAATAATTTTTGAAGATTACCGTCGCAATGATAATAGCCTGAGTGGTGCTATTTTAAATAAATTATCCTTAATAATATACAAGAGTGCTAATAAAATTTTAAAACCAAGATTAATCTTAAAATATCGTGAATTTTATGATGCACCTTGATTTATTTATTTACAACCCTTGGATTTTCTTATGACAAACTGCATACAAATAAAAAAAAATATTATTAAAAAAATGATAGAAAATGTTTACAATTTAACCATTTGTATTATTTACATAATACAGTAATATGGTATGTTGTTTACCGTGCATACTACATAATATATAACGTTATTATGTGCAATGATCAAGAATATTTATAAAATTTATCCTAAATCACTCGCAAACGAGTGGATGGCCTTGAGAAAAATAGAATAGAAATAGAATATTTATTTTATTCTTCTTGCACATCATCATTCATATAACAAATAAAATAAAGCAATATACACAAGAAAAAATGTGATGATGTGCAGTGGCGAGATTATCACTATATTATAGTGATTTCTTATATCTAACCACAATATAGCGAGTTTCACAAATTTTTAGATTCAGAAGGCATACTCTGTGCCTAGTGAGAGCACGTGGGGGTGTACTCGCTCTGTCTCTGAATTAGGAAATAAGTGAATTCAATATTTATAGAATAAATACAACTTAAATTTTATTTATATGTGACAACATACTATTTTTTTATACTCATGAATATATTTGCATATACAGTTTTGGCTTATATTTATTAATAAAGCTATTTCATTTATTGAAGAATACTGAAATTGTGATCTGAATTCTGCACTTTTTGAATTGTTTGGTTATCATTGTTCTGAGTTATAATAGTTGTTAGCTAATATTTAAATGTATTAATCGTTCTTTTTTTAATATGTTTACCATGAAATTATTAAATTGTATTGTATTCTAAAAGGCTTCGGTCGTTTATGTGATGAAAGAAATAAATAATAAATTCAGCGGTGAAATTTATCACCAATATGTTTCATTTTTATCTGTACAGAGATGAAAGTGCGCATGTTTATTACATACAACAGGGCTCGTATAGTCAAAACACATTTTAGCGTTACGTTTTCGATTCGTTTTCGTTCTATTAGAGACGATGTTGCGAGAAAGTGTCAATTTATCATATCAAATGCACGGTTTTTCTTATCGTTATTTGTATAAATGAGTGCTAGATTAAACAGACCTAACTAAGTATGTAAATTTTGTTATTATTTTAATTGTTCCCCTCATACCAGCTCTTAATTCCATGTGCTGACTGGGGAACTAGATATTATTGTGTTATGTTATAAAAATAAACTTGTATCATTTCTATATAATTGTAATTGTCAACTATTTTATTACTATTCTGTTTTCGTATCTCTTGTGTATTAAAAATAGCTAAAGCTACGAAAATTGACACTTTCTCGCAACATCGACTAAATTGAAAATTTAACGAAAACGTAACGCTAAAATGTGTTTTGATTCAGGCCTCAGGTCTGCTGGCTACCCCGCTTGTGGGATATGCCGTGATTGGTAGTAGTACATTTGAACTTTAATATGGTAGGTATGCCAACTGCTAACCATTATGAATGGTATGTATGAATTAGTAGCATTTGTCGGTATATTCATTCAATAGTGCCGGCAATACCATACATACATACCTAATAGCGATAAACTATGCAATAAATATCACGTGCGTGATTATAACAATGCAGAATGAACACACTAATAAGGTTTTACATCAAAATTATGGACAAAAGCTATTATATCGACTGTCTAGTTTCACAAGTCAACAAGTCGAAATTTTAGAAAATTTTGATTTATTTGGTAAAACATAACTATACTACTACTATACTATACCCTCACGCCGTGTCCCAGGTGGGATAGGAAGAGAGAACGGAACGCCATGTCGATCTATCCATACATACTTCTTTCGCTTCCTCTACATTCATCCAGTTTCTCATACATGCACGCCGATTCCTCTTACTTAACACGCGACCGTCCTTGAGAATTTGATCCACGTGGTCAAGCCACGTAGTTCTTGGACGTCCGCGCTTTCTCACACCCTTTCTTTCAGATAAATACACCCTCTTCGTCAATCTTACACCTTCCATTCGCTCCACATGACCAAACCATATCAATTTATTCACACGCATTCTATCCACAACACTCCTCTTGCATCCACTCATTCTTCTAAAATCCTCATTTCTTACTCCATCACGCAATGTTTTAAACAAAACATAACCCCCTATTCTATATTGATTCAAACTAAAATTAGAACGTCCCAAATTTTATAATTAAGTTCACTTGAACTAACATTTGTATTCTATGAGATACAAGTTGTATATAATTCTTAGGAACAATTTAAGAGTTTATAGAATACCAATGTAGACTCACTAAAATTGGAACGTTACCTATTTTAGTTAGTGCAAACTAAAAATGAAATAGAATCGGGGGTGCCCGTATAATCAACTACACTCAACAATTCCACAAACAAATAAATTTCAAAAAAACATGTTTTTTTTTAATTAAATATTTAATTAATGAGAAAAAAAATAAATGTACCTATTTTCTATTCCGCAAATAAATATTTCGAATTTTTTCACTATTGAACGGAACAAAGATCTTTAAAGCATAATATAAACGAGTAGGTATTCCAAAATTGCAAAAATTATGATTTCTTGAATATAAGGCATTATGACTTGTTGACTTATGGAGTCAATATATATTCCGAAATAAAAAGTGCATAATTAAATGATTCGATTAATACAACAATAGTTATCGATGACGTTTTATGGATAACAAAAAGTTTTCTTCAAACATTTTAAGCATATCTTCACGTAATTTTATTAAAAGAAAAATTAACTGCCGTATACAACACCCGGCTAAGAATTATTGATCTCCCTCTCTTTTCCACAACTTTTCAAGTGTCCCGTGAATAACAGATGTTTTAAAAAATAAACATATTTTACATCTTAAGTTAATCGATGAAGTTTGCCACCTTCTAATGAATGAAGGAAGGGAGAGTCTTCAATTTTAAGTTATTGAAGTTCTCCTGTACAGAGATTTATTTAAGATCCCAAATGGGTACTTCGTGGTATTCAACACTCTGCCATTATAAGTATAACGCGATGCAATTATGTGCTTAGTAATACACTCGCAAGTTTTATGAGCGCGCTAGCTCTTTCAAGTCTCAACTCAGACTATTAAATGGGTAGATGAATAATAATAACTTTAACAAGATGATCGATTCCACATGAGCAGCGTGTTCACATTAAAGGTAAAGCCTCGACCACACAAAACGTAATAATACGTCGCGACGGGGAACAACGGCATCTGCGTGAGACATGAATCAATTTATGTTATGCATAGATTTTACTCCGGCTTATATTGGAGGGCATTATAGAGGGAAAACGGGGAGTTGGCAGAAAGCAGATTTCCTGGCTTCGCAACATTAGAGAGTGGACCGGAATGAGGACTGTGGATGACCTGTTCAGGTTCAGGAGGTTTTCGCTGGAGTGATGGCCAACGTCGGGGGGACCTGAGATGAAAAAAGAATAGATTTTACTCTTGCGCTGTTCTCTCAAAAATCTTTTAATAAACACTTAGATATGAAGTGGTCATGAGCAGGGCATGTTGCTAGACTTAAAGATCAAAGATGAACCAAAAGGGTAGTGTAGTGGAGACCTCGTGATTATAAAAGGAGTAGAGGAAGACATCCAGCACGTTGGTCAGGCGACATTAGAAGAATCACTGATGACTGGTTGCAGAAAGCTCAGGACAGAGATACCTGGAGACATAATATGGAGGAGGCTTATGTTCAACAGTGGACAGGAATAGCTGCATAAGTAAGTAATTATGAAACTGAAGTCAGAAGAAATTATATAATGGTTGTAGCAAGTTTTGAAGAGGTTTTCATGGATAGGGGCCCCTCAGGCAAACCTTGAACTTTTCCTTACGAAGAATTTGCGTGGAGGGTAAGGATGAAATAGGTACTTAAACGGGTCCGGACTTAAGATCTTGCCACTCCAGTACGCAGCGACATAATAGGTATATCGGTTTTTCTATAACATATTTCTCGGTTTGTCGTTGGCCATCCTCAGATCATCCTCATTACAAGTCATCTGCATTAGTGAGGACCGCAAAATGAAAAAATGAAGTGCAGGAATTTATTTAAAATCCATGGATGAGAGAAAGTAAGAAGACTAACGACAAAGTACAAGTACCTGGCTGCAATAACTACTCATAGAAATTCTTCTTCTTCTCGTGCCGTATCAGGTCCCCCGACGTTGACAATCACCCTGGCGAAGGCCTCCCTATCCTGCGCGACCCGGAACAGCTCTCCCACATGTCTCATCCCGGTCCAGTCTCTTATGTTGAGCAGCCAAGACGTTTGACTTCTACCAGGACCACGCTGCCCCTCAATCTCTTAGAAATACTATACTTAATATACTCGTCTTTGTCATCGCGATTTTACGTAGTATGTGGTCTAAACCTTCATCTTGACATTACTTACAATCTATATAAAGCTGTTCCTTCACACAATTCAGGAAACACACTTGCATTCTTATATAGGGTTTGAAGATATAAATTTTCACAGAAAATAAAAGAAAATAAGCATGGGGTCATTTTACGAAAATGTTTCTCACGTTACTACAAAAGACGTAAAAGCGCGAAATTTATCAAAAAAAAACATTAACAAATCGTAAGAGAATATTCTTACCTAGTGTATCATCTAAATAAATTTGAATTTATCTACCTTAAAACGGCATATCTTACGAATGGGACACCCAGTAGACTAAGTTCATGTAATAAACACGCGAGTCGTCTTCTGCGTGTCAATAAAAGTTAAAAGATTCAGGATGGGTGGTATACCTTATCGTTGAACTGAAGATGTTAAGTATCTTTAAACGTGATATTTTATGAATACCTTTTTTTTTCAAAGTTACTTAAATACTTATGGAAAAATAGTGGGACGCCATTTCTTTACCGAGGACTTCACAAGATGACCATAAAGTTTGAGAGTTTGTTTCTCAGCAGTAGCAATGTTCCATTTTCAAAGACTCATAATTGCTACCCAGGATCGAACCCTAAACTTCGGTTAATCACTACTTCAACACCCCAGAAAAATGTTATTATTTTTTCGAATACCTGGTGGACGACTTGCATGTTTATTACATGCAGTTGATCTGCTGGCTACCCCCACTTGTAAGATATACCGTGATGGTATAGTAAATAAATTTAGATTATGAATAATCATAATATAGAAAGATACATGTAGGCAGTTATTTTATTTTATTTCATAGCAAAACATCCGAAACCGAGTGATTTATGAAAATCAAGCTTTATAATTTACACTTACAAAAATGTGTGGGCTTAAAACGACCGCAGCTTTCAAAATATATTACTAGCGCCGCCACACGCTGAATATACAAAGCATCCTGGGGTGTTGAAGTAATGATTGACCTAAACTTCTCTCTCGATCGTGGAACATGAAGGCAAAAGTTAACCCAGTTTGTGTCAAAATTACATTATCAATTTATACAAATACCATGTATTCGATAATTTCAGGAAGTAAACATAATGAAGGTATCTGAAACTGTACCGAAGGAATAATAATAATAATTTTATAGATCCCTTAGAAAGTACATAATTATGATTTCCATGATATTCTACTTAATCTTACAAGACTCTCTCACCCATTCCCGCCCCCCTAACAAAAACCCCTATTCTATACTCTTCTGAAGCCACCGTGACTAAAGTCCATTAACACCTTGAAAGAGAGCTTTCACAAAGGTTCTCTTTGTTACTTAAATACACCTCTTAGGGAGTTTCATACTATAATACACAAAAGTCATTTAAGAATATCATTTACAATATTTTCTATACATCGAAGAGAGATCTACCTAAATTCTATTTGTAAATTATACAATAGAAACAATCATAATTATAAGGTCACCTTTTTTGGTAGTACCCTGGTCAGGACTAGAGCTCGCAACTCGCAACCCATCTTTAACGTGAGGTGTGTTTTGTTCAATTAAGTTACCAAAAGACATGCCTAAGGCTTCGAAATTCTCTCTTGTAAGCCACAATGACAGCTTTGTGTAGGTTTTCTTGCGGGATCAATTCCCATCCAGAACATTACCAAATAAGGTGAGGTTGCCTTTTTATAACCTTATATTAAATTAATTTTACATTTGTAACCTAATATAATGTGTGTGTAGTGCATTGTATATGTGTGTATCGTCGCGTTAGTACCCATAATACAAGATTCATCTTAGTTTGGGACTGGCTCGATCTGTGTGAATTGTCTTAAAAAAAAAAAAAAAAATAGTACAGCTAGACATGTGATGTACTTGATAGACATGTGGTTTTCATAACCTTGTACTAAATTAATTTTTCATTTGTAACCTAATACAATGTTTAATATAGTACAGCTAGACATGTGATGTACTTGATAGACATGTGGTTTTCATAACCTTGTACTAAATTAATTTTTCATTTGTAACCTAATACAATGTTTAATAATATAGTACAGCTAGACATGTGATGTACTTGATAGACATGTGGTTTTCATAAACTTGTACTAAATTAATTTTACATTTTTAACCTAATACAATGTTTAATATAGTACAGCTAGACATGTGATGTACTTGATAGACATGTGGTTTTTAAGAATTAAAAAAAGTAGATATAAATGCATTCTTTAATATTTAATGTGACTTGTTACATTTGTGCATAAAAAATGATCATTTTTGAAAGTGTGGTGGTAGGTTTGGTTTTAATTAAATATTTCGATAATGATGTAGGTATTATTGATAATAATTAAATGTTAAATTAATTGAATTAACTAAATATGTCTCGTGAACAAGCGGTCCATGGTTCGATCCTAGGTGCCGACCAACTCCCCTTTCACGACACAAGCTTTTAGCTTACTGTGAAAGGTGTATAAGGTTGTATTTGGATATCCTAACAAAACCCAGATATATATTTAAAAAAATATTATGTACTCAGGACATATCTACGAGTAATAGACTTTGCAACCGATCTTGTACATTTATTAACTCATTTTACCTAAACATTGGACATTTGTCTTTTGTACTTTAAACCATCGATATGTAAAGTATACTTATAATATACAGTGCTTAATGTATAAGCTCCGGTGTATATATTACACTATACTCCCCCATTGGATATTTTAAAGAATCGCTGAATGCTTTCAAGGTATGGTGGTGGCAAAGGCGGTAAGAAATAGAGTAATATTTTATACCCGTCATTCATCATAAAATATTATAATTGATGTTATTGAACATTGACCCAATAGACTGGTAACGTAGTACAAATTTTCTCGAAAATAATGTTCCGAATTTTATACTAGATAATTATAATATATTATGCTATATCACTCTATATTAATATTGAGATCCTAATGATCTCTTTTCTACTCATATTTGAGTATGGCATATCCTCCATACCTTTCAAAGCAATAAAAATATTAAAAAGACCCCAACAATGAAAAACGAATGTCCTTCAAGTCTGCAACATAAAATATATGTACCTATGTGAGTATGTGAAAATAATATAAACAACAATGGTGATTGTTGTAAAAAGACCCACTTATGTCAGAAAGTTCTAAAACAATAGTAGGTATAATGCTTTTTCACTCCATAACGTTTAAATGGTAAAGATCGCTTTTCTGCCCATTGGTCATTCTATATTATATCTGTTAAAGCAATAAAAAGACCTTTACAAAAAAAGAATATCCTTCAAGTCTGTAACACAAAAGATATAACGTGCTTATACTAAAACATAATAATAAACAAACAATGGTGTTGTAAAAAGACACACTTCTAATGAATATTTTCTTCAATCACCATCAAAATAATATTTTCTATCAACAGTAACATACTTTCGTATATTTTTGAACCAATACAGAGATGAATAAAATAAATTAATAAAAAAATACTCGTTCAAGACTGATTGGTATGAAATTAAATTGGTCGAAAAATTTGATTGGCCGCATTACGAATTATTCCTTTGAATATCCAGTCTATATTAAAGGTCATTGGTCTCCAACTTTTCAACATTGAGTTGCAATAGGTCCTCAGTGAGAAAAATATGCAGGGACATAAATATATTACCAATCTATTCTTTGCAAAAGACTCCATGGTGCAAATTTATCAAGTGTATTCGGAAAATAAAAAAACTGAACTAACAAAATAAATTTTGAGCGATTGAACCTCGACTTAATATTGTAAAGTAAAAAATATATTTGAAAATACACTCTTAGTTTCAAGTATGAACCAATAATTTACCACATCACGTAATTTATGATAAACTCAGCGAGGTATCTCTTGGGTGGTAGGCAGCGAGCGAGGCGTGAAGAGTAGATACAGTATAATGAATCCCAAAACATGCTTCAGTTAATTTCATAATCTTGTACATATTATAATTCTTGCTGTTGTATTTGTTGTATGGAGATAATTTATTTACCTGAAACAAAGAGAAAACAACGTGTAATTAATTTATTTATTTATATTTCACAGCGTCGAAACATTATTGTGTCAAGAGGGTTTATTTAGATGTTACGTTCATGTGAGCTTTGACACTTGTAATTATTTTTAATGCCAATTTATGAGACTGGCAATATTTTATTTTTATTTTATTTTATTGCAACATAGAGTGTCTGCCTTTTACATGAAAACAAATATAATTATGATAGACATAAAAAGTACATAAAAGCAAATTCAAAAAGACAGGAGTAACCACGACAAAAAATAACAATACATAATCAAAAAACAATATTATGTATATTTACATAATAAAAATAAATTATTCAATAATATTTGATAAAAGTTAATCAATACTATACTATACTATACCCTCACGCCGTGTCCCAAGCGGGGTAGGCAGAGAGAACGGAAAACCAAACAGATCTATCTTTACACACTTCCCTCGCTTCTTCCACATTCATACAGTTTCTCATACACGCACGTCGGTTCTTCTTACTCAACACGCGGCCGTTCTTGAGAATTTGATCCATGTGATCAAGCCACGTGGTTCTCGGACGCCCGCGTTTCCTCACACCCTTTCTTTCAGACAAGTACAAGACAAGTTAATCAATATAAGTAAAATAAAATAGAATATGGGATAAAACTCGAGATTATTACATTGAAGGAGACCCACCGACCACCCGGATACCGCAGAAGTCTGGGGTTTTCCGTTTATCCGAATTCTACACATGACAAATCTTGTCAACACCGGAGGCGCAATGGGCATCCTGAGGGGCTGGCCAAAAAAAAGATTATTCGTCGAGATTATTAATAAAAAAAAATACTTCGGTAGATAAAAGACGCCCTCATAGCGAGCGGTAAGTTTGTCTGCATTATGAGGACGGAGTAGGTTGACTAAAAGAAATCTTCTTTTATATGTGACGTACCTATACTCACCAACAAATTGGCGTCATCAGAGCTGTTTGTATTAATACATTTGTAGAAGTCTGGGTGAGCGAGATATCTTAGATAAAATACAGGAGAGCAGATTGTGATGGTTCGGCCAGCAGACTATCTGAGTATATAGGCAATAAAGCACAATGTATCGAGACTACCGGTAAGAGACCAAGAGGAAGGCCAAAGCACAGATGGCGTGAAATAGTGAGACTAGACATGCAGAACTGCGATGTTTCCCATGAGGATGCACTCGACAGAACCAAGTTGTGAAATAAAACAAGAAAGGCAGATCCCACCACCATGTGAGATTAGTTAATAAAAAGTTTCCGAGGAGAGGAAGAAGAAGGCCAGAGTGTATTGTACTAAGCGTATTTTTTTTTAAATTTATAATCATAACATTACCTGGTAATTTTTATTTTAAACTGCATCGATATTTTCTAATATTATTTTGTCCGCCAACGAAATAAAAAGAATTTTATAACTTCTGTAGGGCATTTAATTTAATATACATAATTTAATTTAACTTAATAATAATATTATTTTAATCTAATATACATAACAATAACAATTCTCGTAATAAAACAGATACCACGGTCCCTTTGAACTCCCAAAACAGTTATTATTCAAAAAATATTTCGTATTTTATCTCTATTAATGGTGCCCTAGAGATAAAATAAAATAAATTTCCTGTACATATGAAATACTTCGAAAAATAATCGTCGACCCGAATTTCATTATTTAAATATTTTACTTACTTATCTAAGCATATCGTGTGATGTTCTCGATTTTATCTATTCTATCCATAAAATAATGACATAATATCGCACAAAGGCATTCAATGGTGCCACAAGGCTAATCTTCCGCGAAGATAAGGGTTGTCACGTCACACCTTTGCTGGAAAAGATGCACTGGTTAATACTTAAGAGTAGGTGAAAGCGTCCAATACAAACTGTGCCTTAAAATCTACAAGGCTTTGAATAATATGGCATCTAAGTCACTTCCTGCAAGTAGACCTCTATGCTCAGCTTAGACATCCACCAACATGCTGGACGAGATCAATAGAGCAAACAAGTCCTGCAATTCTATGATAGGACTTTTGCCCGTCATCTGGAACCAATTCTCCGAGGACCTTCGAAAATCGATAACAACGTTTAGGAGCAAATTGAAGACATCGCTCTTTCAACATTGTTTCCTGCGCCTTTGAGATGGATGCTCCATTAAACGGCGTAGAATAAATCATCTAACATACAAACAACATACAAAGAGGGTAAACAAGCGGACTTTCTGCAGGCGGACTTATTTCATAAAAGAGAATTTATCAGTAGACACACTGTATGTTCTGAATATAAAAATTGTAAGAACGAAATGGACTGTGCGAGTAAACTGATGATTAAACCTCAGACTTTAAGCAGAAAGGTATAGTTTGAATTCCGCTGCCGACCTATGCTACCTTTGAGCATATCTCACCATTTCACGTACTGCACTTAAATATTAAAAAATACCATTTTTCTCATTTCTACTTTTTATCCAGTGCTTTGATAGTATTGCTTTTTCAGAGAACAGTGCAGTTGAGGAGAGACTCACCTAACATCCGAATATCATAAATTGTCCTCACGGACGGGCCATTTGGCAGACCTGAAAAACTGGCCGAATAATAATAATTATTAGACTATTTATACGTGGCGCCGAATAATCTGTAACTATCTCAAGGGCGCCGTGACTTCTCCTGAACAGTTGCGTTTTCAACATGGTCCTAATCGAAATAGTGCAGTATGAAATAGGGTACCAGGTTAAGGGCACAGAACACTTTTAAATAGAATTTATTGCTCTAGATAAAAAGCCGAAAAAAAAATAATGAAAAAACAGTAGTTTTATTTAAACCCTTTGACTAAAAGACAGTAGAAAAAAAGTTGAAGACTTTTTTATTGAGAAATACCACGATATTGTGAAATGTAAAGTTAATTTATTCATGGAATAGTTAAATTTAGTAGATAAATAATCACGTCAATGTATTATCCTTCATCCGTCGTGTGTAATATTATGTAAGTAGGTACATATTATATAAAAAGACATCTATTTACTACGTATTTCTAAAATTACTGCAATATATTATCTTTTACCCTTTTCGAATTTGCATTTTTATTACGCTATCAAAAAATATAATGTCAAATCGCTCGCTGGACCGTATCCACAGGGATGAACTTCCTTTAAAAGGAACAGTCTGTTGTTTATCATTCCGATTATATAATATTATATATAACGCCTTAAGATCCCTGAATATCTTTATGATATCTCACATTTAAATGGTCCAAAAAGGGTTTTTATATATTTTTTTATCTAAATCTATCTAATCTAATTCAGTGGTGGAACTAACTTTTTATGTTGGTCACGCAATCGTAATGATTTTTTTTATCATTTATACAATTAAGAATCGGAATCTACGTCAAGCCCAAAATGTTATATCGGATCTGCAAAACTGTAATTCTACAGGACCGGCAAATAAACGAGAATAAATTAATAATTTTTTGACCAATTTTATTTATTTAATAACACAAAAAAAAATTGGTACATAAAATTTAAACAATCAACTAGTACATACATAATAATCAACCATAACCATTGCCCCAATTAGAATTTCTCCTGGTATAATGAGTCAAGCTATACAATGTCCGAATTTGGTATACTCTATTGATCACTTTAACACTTATTTTAATTAAATTATCCATATCTAATAATTACAGAATTCAAAAACTTCTCACTTTTTTACGTAAGAATATACCTATGCATTGAAATCATGTTACTAAGAAATAAGTGATAAATTACAAAACGTTATGACTAAAATCTGTAGATTTAACTTTACATTCTGGGCGTGACATTAAATTTGATTTCTACACCTCCCTCACCGAAATTTCAATTTGGTGTAGTGATTTAAGATATTTCAGGATCTCATCGTTTTTGTAAAACAATTTCAGAAAATTTTCAACTTATATGCTAGGCGTGCGCTGCTCTTTTAGCATTTATGAAAAGCACGCCACTGCTAAATATATCCTTTTGCTCCGTGTACCTCTTGAAAAAGGCAGATAGGATATGTGTCAAATAACTATTTATTTACATACTTTTCATTTAAAGATAAACTGAAGTTAATTCCGTGGAGCACCCGGCACAGAAAATAATTGGTCTCCCACCCTTTTCCGTAAGTTTTCAAGTGTCCTGTAACAGGCAGGTGTTCGAAAAAGTAAAGATATTTTACATCTTAAATTCAGCGATAAAGTTTGCTAGCCGTCCTGAGAGGGCAGCCTGCATGTCAAGAGATGTCTCTTGCGTTCGAGCCACGAGGTCTCAGGATCAAATCCCAACCATGACAAAATAAAGAGAGACCAGCAGGGTTACTCTTGACAAAACTAAACACGATCTTAATCTAGTCTTGATCTTGATCATACGACGCACGAAGGGACTATGGTCAAAAACACCGCGCGATCGGTTTGCGTGTATTTTTGGCCAATAGTCACTTCGTGCGTCGTATGATCAAGATCAAGACTAGATTAAGATCGTGTTTAGTTTTTTCAAGAGTAGCCCTGCTGTTTCTACTTGTTGATCCTAGATGTCGTAAAGCGCCCTTAAAGTGATATTATCACAATACGGCGCTATATAAAAAGACATATTTTTGAATTATCAAAATGTTGCATATATTATGTTTCCAAGTCCTTTTTTCTTTCTATTCTTTTCCTTTGTACCTCCTCTTTTCTTTCCCTACAGCTTTTTTTAAAATTACATGAAATTGTGTTATTTGGAAGAAATCGTGCCTATTGATTGTATTCAAATGCATTTTTGTGTAAAAATATGCTTGTTATCAATGTACAGTAAAGAATAAATAAATAAAAATAAATTACACATACATATAATTATTTTTAGTTGTTCTGGATCAGGGATGTTGCGGATGTCAATTTTTACACATCCGAGGATGTGAATGCGGATGCGGATTTTTGAAGGGTCACATCCGCGGATGCGGATGCGGATGTTTAAGATGTTATAGAAAAAAAGTAGGAACTATAATATAGTCAAATATGTGACGAAATTATTGCTACAATAATATTATGGATTTTTTGGTGATATATTTTTTTTTTGTTATTTGCAAAAATAAAATAAAACCGGCAAAAATAAAAACGCGTCGGAGCTTGTCACCATTTTTTTCGTTCCTATTGGTTAATGTCAAGTGCGAACGGCACGCGCCATTCGCCGGCCCCGCCCCATTTCTTTCTTGTCGCAAATTGTCTTACATCCGCATCCGCATGAACATCCGCATCGATTATTGCGGATGCGGATGCAGATGTCCAAATACATGCGGAAGCTCCGCATTTGCGGATGCGGATGCGGATGCGAATATTCGCAACATCCCTGTTCTGGATCTGGGTCTTATATTACATCAATATGTATTTAGTCCATAGCATCATCGGGTTAGTATACTTACAACACAAGGTTCATAAAATCTTACTTTGGGACCAGCTCAATTCGTTTGAATTGTCATATATGTTATATTATACCATAGTTAACTTGATGCTACACTTGAAAACGCATTGATAGTAACGCTGAATAAATGAATGAAACGAGTCTTTCTTGAGTACAACAAAACATGGTTAAGATGTCTCTCTGTCTTCCGTTATCTTTGTACAAGAAATGATTACATTAACCACTTGTGCAATAATAATTCCATTCATTGTATGTAATTATTTTCATTCCGATGGTCCAAGACAGGTTTTGAACCGCGCAGCAGATGCCTAGAAGGCCGATCGCTTAGGAACTTACACAACAGTCATTCATTCATTATTTTGTCAACGACACAATATACAAAATTGTCATCTCCACTTTACAGAAAAATTATTGAGATCCATGAATAAGTCACTGCATTTCTTTTAAGCTAATTAACTATTAAAAAAGATCATCCAGCGACGTGCCTTCAATACATGTTAATATGCAACGGTTGCACTAAACTTAATAAAATTAATTAAAAAGATGATATTATTAAAATTAACCTTGTTTTGAATCTTTTGCCATGGCCAGGACACGTTCCGCAGGGACTTCAGTTAAGTCTTAACTTCCAAAATCAATATCTTAAATATGATTGGTTAACGTTTGAGTTTTATGTCTAGCGTTCTAATCTATCAGCACAAAAATTTCTGATTACTTCCGATTTCCCGATTGCAAACTTTAATTAATGTTGAGTATCTTGAAAAAACACGTACTTACATATTGTGTAAATGTATATATTTTATTGTTATTAAGGACATCCACAGTGAAATAGTAGGTATTTTTGTACAAAGCATGACCGATATGAAAAGTCTAGTTCCGCCACTGTCCAATATACTCTTTCACAATACACGTTTCCTATGACAACGATATCAGAGCCAAAGGGTTAGGGTTGAGGTTCTTGAGGTTGCTTCAAAAATACTAAATAATAAATAGGAAAAGGTTGGTTTCGGCCGTGTGCTCCCAAAAAGGACGTAATCTGTCAAATTGGTTTCTAATCATATTGTGTTGAACATATTTCAAAAGGCTAACGCCGAGTGAAATGATAAATAAATGATGGAAAAAAATTATAAGAAAATTTTATGACCCTTGAAAGAACTGAACCCATTTTTTAACTATTGCTCTACGGAGACTCATTCTTTTACCAATAAAAAGTCGTTTTCACCTACTATGTTGAGTATTTGTTTTGATCAGTGGTACGACAAGGAGTTTGCAGGATGTTAAAGGAGCCTAGATGTTATCGAGCCCCTGTCTACATACGCGCTACTGACATTATATAATAATACCTATTACATTATCTGATCCTGTTTTATGATAGTAACACGCTTTCTGCATACCAATGTTCCATGATAACAAAAGCGATATATAAATACATTGCTCCGTGGAGCAACCGCCAAAGTTCCACTCTTTTCTGTCAATTTTCGATAGTCCTGTAAATGGCACGTGTCCAAAAATAAATACATCTTACATCTACTAAATTCAGCGATGAGGTTTACCACCCATCCTGTCTTAATTAATTGTTAGCACGGAGATGATGGCATGCATGTTTATGACATGCAGCTAGTCTGTTGGCCACCCAACTTGTGGGAAATGCCGTGATAGTGTAGTAGTAATATAACTAAGATATCCAACAAATTTTTTTCAGCGATGAGACTCAAAAAATAATACGCAACGTCGATTTTTATGTTTATGCAAAAGAGAAGAAATTAACTCGTTAAAAATAAGTCAAACGGAATTGAATAATATAATGGCGTAGAGAAGATTGCTGGAAGGATATGGATGAAACAAGCCTAAAACAAAAAAGAGAATAGATCATAAGGGAGTCCTATGTCCAAAGATGGACCAAACTGACTGAAAAAGAAGAAAAATATTTAATTTAAATAATTACATAGTCATGAACAGTGTCTTTAAAACTTTTTCCAAGCGAATCATTACATAAGTTTGCACGATCCTTCGTCAAACGTTGAGTTCGTTGGCAGCCTGGAGGTAGAGTCTCGGCCTTGTGAACAAGGGGTCCGGGGTTCGATCCCAGCTGCTGGCAAACTCCACTTTCACGACACAAGCTTTTAGCTTACTGTGAAAGGTGTATAAGGTTGTATTTGGGTTTATAACAAAACTCAGATATATATTTTAAAAAAATGCAGGAATTTTTACTCTCATAATATCATCTTTGCATGCCGAATGTCGTTACTTATTTCTCCATAATTTCACGAGAAGATTACACAATATATAATTAGACATTTCGTATTTTGCTGATTTAGAATTATGTGCTTCCGATTTTTGTCTGAATGTTTGAGTTATTTCTAGAAATAATTATAGATTTCCTTGTAATGTAGGCAAGGTGATTGAATAATATTATAACGTATTAATTACTACCCATCTGATTATAATTTCTCGATTTCCCATTATCTCAAAACTGTTGATTTTGATATGTCTAGTTGAAGTATTGAGACCACGATATACATTAACTTATGAAAAGGAAATATCATGATTTGTATGATGTATATAAGTATTGCTTTTTCTTCATTTTTATATTACTTATTCCCTGAATGAATAATATCAAAATGATGGGTTTAATGGTACCTACATAGTAAGATAATAACAAAACAGTATCACATCAGGAAATAATCTAAGACCAGTTATTCCACATTGTGGCCACAGAATAATGTTGTTATTATTACATTATATGTAATAGATATTATGTGTGGTTGAACGAAGACATAGAAAGACAAGGAAAACAGTGAACAACAGGGTGAGGACTGGACAGACTGTGGATTGGACAAGCAGGGTTACTCTTGTCACGATCTAAATAATATGATCTTAATCTTGTCTTAATCTACCCACGATACGCGAAGTGACAATAGTCAAAAACATGTGCATGCCAAATCTGTGGTAGCTGAGAATAGTTCTGCACCTGAGAGCCATTTAGTCTTATGTACTAAAATGCCATTGATTGAGTCGACGTTGATTTTGTAAAACTCCATTATATTGATATAATGAAAACAAAATTGTTTTTGGTTTTACAACGATTCGTTGTAAAACCAAAAACTATTACATTGAAATTCTCTAGAATTATTGGATTAAACAATATGATATTGTTAAGCAGGTTGAAAAGGTGACATGAGATGCATGTAATTATAGATTATATGTAGATGTTTAAAAAAATCTTTATACCTACGTCAAAAGGACAAAGCACTCCTCAAAGATTACCATTACTCTATTGTATTTGATAATTTAATTCTTTACGTCTCTCGTAAAATACTTTATAAATAAAACCAATGATATAGAAATTAATTTCAATGTACGTAACATTTTTTTTTTGACTATTTATTATTAGTATAACATTTATTACTTTTCATTTGTTTGACTAGTCATTGGAATTTTAATTTAATTTTTTTGTTCCTACAAATTAAGTTTTATTCAGGAATTCTTAAATAAAAAAATTTCAGCAATTTATGTGCATGCTGTTACAAGCTGTATTTTTTGTCTTCGTCTGTCAAATTGCTATTTTTTTTTATTTATTTATTTTATTCTTCTTGCACATCATCATTCATATAACAAATTAAATAAAGCAGTATAGGTACACAAGAAAAAATGTGATGATGTGCAGTGGCGAGATTATCACTATATAGTGATTTCTATCATGATTATCACTATATAGTTATTGTTGTTTTTATTTATTTTTTAATTTAACATGTAAAAGGTTCTGCCGTGTAAAATTGTATAAATAAATGCATATTTAATAAATTCTTGTGTAAATATTATTCATACAAGAGTTTTGTCCTCGATAATAGCATAAAATTTCAGAAATTTTCCAAATGAAAACATGGTAAGTAGGTACACATTTATTTCCTATAAAATGAGAATGTGAAAATACAACTAATAAACTAACATCCTAAGAGACTTTTCTATGGCTTTCAATAACATTATTTATAAACAATACAATGAACTACGATTACAAGTATTTCAAAAATTCCCGATAAACATCGATTAATAAATATTTTGAGTTATAAAGGTTCTGCTTTCTCACTATATCGATAACAATTCGAGTTGCCAGACCTATCCGCCTGCACTTTGAGTTATAGAAATTTTCTTGAAATTACTGCTCACTCCGTGCCAATAAAAGTTCAACGTTCAGGATGGTTGGCGAACCTCATGAATTCCAAAATCTAAATAGCAGAAAAGACTGAGAGATATGTTATTATATTTTATTGGAATTTATTTCCTGAAACTTCAAAGTATACCTACCTATAAATTAGAGTTCATCGGCAGCCTGGAGGTAGAGTCTCGGCCTCGTGAACAAGGGGTCCGTGGTTCGATACCAGGTGCCGACAAATTCCCTTTTCACGACACAAGCTTTTAGTAGCTTACTGTGAAAGGTGTATAAGATTGTATTTGGGTTTATAAAAAAACCCAGATACAGTATGGCCAATTCTGAATCATAAAATAGTTTAGTTGCACTAAGTCAACTAAGTGTGAGGAGATAGTTGAGTCATGATAATTAGTTCTAATTCGTATTCACAGTTTTCCGTACTAATTTAGTTCATTAGTTCATTTTGACAACTTAGTACAACTATAAATTTCGAGAATCTATGGATTTCGTATTCAGAATGAAATTTTAGTTGACAGCCGACGACTAAAATAAGTTGGATTTGGCAGAATTTTATTCGCGACTTTTAATGTGCGAATATTATTAGTTGCTGTCATTTTACCGCAGAATATTGCTATATTTTGGAAGTGTTAAGTTGTTTTTTTCAATTAAAAGTAAAAATTTATATTTTTAGGGCAACTCTTAGCATGTATAAATTGTAAAATTACACCACCACCGACGCAAATACGAACGCCAAAATATATCGGCAAATCTGACATTTCACAATTTTCACGCGCGACAACTATTAAATTGTTGCCAGAAGTGTAAATCGGAACGTGAAAAACATTTTGTATTGCGGCATCACTGACTAATATTAGTTTGTCCCATAGATTTTACCGTTTGCACTTGGTGGTTCTCGAGTTTATAGTTGTTTATAGTTCATAACTAATGCTGAATACTACATAATAACTAATATTAATCAACTTTTTAGTTAGTTAGTTCATTAAGATTCAGAATTGGCCCTAGTATATCTTTTTTAAAAATATTAAAAAAAAAAACAGTGGAGCACCCGCCAAAGAATAGGTTTCCCACTATTTTTAGTAAATTTTCGGGTGTCCTGTAAAATGCAGGTGTTCAAGAAAAGAAGACGTTTTTCATCTTAAATTCAACGATTACGATGACATTGACGGAGACCCACCGACCACCCGGATAGTGCAGAAGTCTGGGGACTTCCATTTATCCGAAAAAAGTTGACGACGCATGACAGTTGTCATTCTAAATTTCTTATTTTTTTGTTGCCACAGAGAAGACAGCTTGCATGTTTATTACGTGTGGCTGGTATGTTGGCTACGTTATTTGAAGGATATCCCGTGATGGTACAGGAGATATTGAAGGAGACCCACCGACCACCCGTGATGATACAGTAATGGTATTAAAAAATGTGTTTTTTATTCATGATAATCATTGGTTAGCTGGAAGATATTGCCTCTAGGCAATAATAATAATAATAGTTTATTAAACACAAATATCATTTACAATAATCGAACAATAAAATAATACATTTTTTTTTCCTAATAAAATTACTCCCCAAAATTGAGCGTAGCTCGGCTTTGGGGAGAAGCTCGCCAATTGCTCATGATTTTTTTAGGTCAATCTAATGTTATTATTATCATCATCTGAAATTCTCTTCAATTTATCGAAGTTTTCGGATGTTTACGCTCGAGTTATCAAAGTTTAATTGTAACAAAGATAATATAAATGACGGTTAATTTTGTTAATCCATGTCGAAATCCAATAGACATTCCTACGTCAAACAAATTACTCGTGATATGTTCGTATATACCCAACATATTATTATTAAGTATAGAAGAACATTAAATAAATAAATTCATTTTATTTAATTGAGATATATTATCTGACCGTGAAATTTTTGTAACAATACCTTCAAAAATGCTTTGTATCGAATGTATTATACCGTTGTATTGTAGAACTTACTTATACCTACAATAGTTTCATGAGAACAATGTACGAATATACAGGGTGTAACGCATAGACCGAATATTATTATACCTAGACTAATAGTGAAAAAAAAACAATGTACGAATATACAGGGTGTAATACATAGACAGAATAACAATTTACTACAGACTAAAAATTAAAAACAAAAACAATGTACGAAAATCAAGGGAATACGTAGACGAGTTATTAATATTATCATAGATTAGAAATTCAAACGATAATAATAAAAAATGAGCCCAATCGAATCGTGGACGTCCAAAATAATTTTATTTCAATCAGTCAAATCAGTCTAAGTAGGTACTTATTATGCTTGGAAGGCGTTTATTTTGGGCATCTATATATCTCAGTTTTATACATCCAGACAAGTCTCCATTATGATCAGTCATGATCATACAAAATTTCAACAGTCTAATGCCGGGAAAACTCACCTCTTCATATATTCACAATATCAAAGAATTAGATTCAAATCGCGAGTTTTAAATGCCAGCATTTTGCCTGAAATATATAACTTCAAATTTTTTTACAAATTTACTAGTATTTATTATAATTGACTTTTGAATTTTGTAGCATAATTTTACTGGTATATCTAATATTTCTATGTTTTTTATTTAAAAGATTTGGATGTTACTTTATTAAAAACAAAAAATTGACTATCGGTGAGTGTTATCAATTGGAATGATTAATCTAGAGTGGTTAAAAATATGATTAACTTCTATACTTCTAGAAAGCTAAATCCAGTATCCGACATCCAATTCTGTCAAAAAATTCATAACGTATAAAAAACGTAATGAGTTCATTATTATTATGAATTGCATTTTTTTTGTAGGTATTCGTATTTTGCTTCTAAAATTAATCCTCCTGTATTGTCCAGACAAAGAACCATAGTATAGGTATGTATTTCATTTTTTAGTTTCATTTTCACAAACAGAAGTTAATACTCTAGAGAAGAACATCCTGTATATTATTATTTTTATGGATTAATAATAATAAAAGTTTTGATATCGATCTTTGACCGCTTCAAAACAATGTCCATTTTTCGCACTTTCCGTAAAAATATTATTTATGTATTTTTTATAACCTTTTAATAATATTCCAAATTTGATGAAATCAAAATTGTCATTGAAGTTAGATATAACGAATCATGGTAAGTAAAGTGTTATTATTATTATCGTCATCTGAAATTCTCTTTAATTTATCGTAGTTTTCGGATTTTTATGCTCGAGTGATCGAAAATTTCGAATTCATTAATTATTTATATACTTATTTAATTTAGTAATTCTTATCACTATTTGGAATTAGTTTTCTTGCCTATTTTTTTCTTCGACACTATTCGTGAAAAAAATTAGCCACCACTTAGTAGTTTTTATAATATATATGTACATAATTTGAAAACATAAATGTATGTATGAGTTACTAACACCAATACATGAGTTGTATGTCCATCTATATATTACATTTATATTTTGTAAATGGCATTGTTGGCCTAAGTTGAATGATAAAAAAATAATAATAACAAAGGCAGAAGGTTGATAGAAAAATGAAGCCAATGTCCGAAAATTTCTGACCCAATACGTCAAAACTATCAATTTTATATGAAAGCAATTTGATACAGCACTGAGCAAAGTCAGCTATTTTGACCATAGAAACCGAAAGTGGGTAGTATATAGTCGGAAATAAGTTATAAACGGTTTTATATTATATCAGACTAGAAAAATAATACCTACATATTCGGTATTGATCGTGTAGGGAGAACTTAATTATATTTTACTGAAGAAAAATATTATGAAGGTACTACATTATTCCATATCGGGTTTTTATTACGACCTTGGACCCTAATCCATATTACATTTTTGTTTAATAAGATTATCATCAATAAGGTAAATGGAGAGATCTGACTCTATTATCTTATTTTCAACACTGATGTATGCAAGTGAGACGTGGATATGGTTAAAAATAATGAAAGCGTCCTAAATGCAGTAGAGATGAGGTCATTGAGAAGGATGTGTGGTAATAGTCTGAGAGATCGTGCGCGTAACATTGCTATACGAGAGGAAGATTGTGGAATGGATAAAGTTGATATTTTCAACCGACAGTTCTTGGTGGAAGTTTATGTTGAATTGATTATAAAATTTAACACTTCTTTCAGTATATCCACTTAGACTTTTTATTGGACCTGAGCCGGCTTTCAAGAGCTTCCGCTCTCATCATCAGAAGATATACTAAGGAAGTGTTTTATTTATAATTAATTGTGGAATGGAAGTTGGTGTAAAAACCAAGATAAATTAATGTAATAAGTTACGATAGCTTGAGCATATTGAAAGCGTGAATGAGGACAGATTGACCAAGAAAATATATTATAAACTAGATCCTATAGGACGGACACGTGTTGAGCGCGTTGAATAGAAGAATATGCATAAGGAATTGTATACCAGAGATGCCGTATGAGTGGACAATCTGAAGGGCTGTCCGGTCAAAACCGCCAAGTGTAGCCGAAGGAATAAACTTTCAGCATGGAGACTTTATCAACGATATCGATAACATTATCGACTTCCAGAATTCTTGAATGGAGGTCGTAGAAGGAGAAAAGTAGTGTGGGAAAACCCCAAAAAATATGGGTTGACGATAGTGTCCAGATGATGGGAAAACAGTGGTATCGTGTTGCTTGAGAGAGAATACCATGGAAAAGTTTTGAAGAGGCCTATATCCAGCAGTGGAGAGAAGAAGGCTAGCATGAGAGAAAAGAGATGTGCAAAATTATTAAAATAGTTTAAAACGATAAATTGAGGTAGGTACTCGGAAAACTTCTTTTGGGTGTAAAATGACTTGAATAAAATGACTAAGATAAAAATAATCTTAAAAAAACAATCGGAACCATAACCTTCAATTGAATGTGCCACGGTCTGAATTTATTAATAGGCCGTGATACTGGCATAGCAGCAATTTAATGAAAATAAAGATATTAATTTTATTTATTTATTTATTCATTGTACTCTACTCTCAGTCCTTTGGTTGTATCCATGTGATCTCTATTGTTAGAAATTGTTACGGCATTTTGTATCGTTGTTACGGTTACATAATAATGCATACATAAAGATTTATATTCTATTTCATTGTACTAGCATTATTTACCCGATCTTTACACATCATTACTATTTTTCATCTTTATCTAAAACATGATGATGATGACGAATAATTTCTATGGCACCGTTTAATGTTGTATACATCTTGAGAGAGCGGGTTGTTCTATTGGAAGATCAATTTATTTAGATTGTCCCTGAATTGTCCGCAATTGCGTGTGGAGGTAACGCTTTCGCCTTTGAGTCACGAGGTCCCGGGCTCGATTCCCAGCCAGGACAAAATTAAAATTGATATATTTTCAAATTGTTGTCTGGGTGTTACATGTATGTATGTCTAGTGCATTGAATAATGTATATCGTCTTGTACTATACTATACCCTCACGCCGTGTCCCAGGTGGGGTAGGCAGAGAGAATGAAACGCTATGTCTATCTATCCTTACAAACTTTTTTCGCTTCCTCTACATTCATCCAGTTTCTCATACATGCACGCCGATTCCCTCTTACTTATATCGTCTTGTTAGTACCCATAATACAAGATTGATACGAGTATCTACATAATTTGAGACTTACTCGATCTCTGTAAATTGTCTTATTGCAAGTTCTGTTATGAATGTTGTAATTGATTGATTCATTCGATGGTCCTCAGGGAGTCGATTCTAGTTGACAGACTTTGCGTCGCTTAAATCCTTCTCGTAGAATGTTTATTAATTGAAGTTAGTCCGCTGGTTGCCCCATTTGCGAGATATGCCGTGATGTTATAGAAGTCTACTACTACCATCACATAGTATCTCTGCATGTAATGAAACAACGATATAAATTGTTCTCTCTATAGTATAAAAAATAAATTATTCAGAATGGTTAGCATTCCTCAAACATCACTGCTGTATAGAAGATAGTAAATTTCATATTTATATTAAAGAGATGTTTAAGGAGTACCTGCATATTTACAGGACATTCGAAACTTGCAGAAAAGGGTGAGAGATCCATTATCAAGTTTTTTTTATAAAATTTGTTTAATTAAAAAATATGTAGATATTAAATTATAAAAAAAAAAATTAAATTGTCAAATCGTCAAAAAAGAAAAGGTCAAAGTTTTTACAGAGGGTAAAAAAATCAAACTTTATTATTTTCTAGTACGAGATAAGTGAGATTCATGAACTGTTCCAACATATAATATGTAGATGTTTACTGTAGTGTTACATAATAATAATATTATATTGAATTGTACGTTTGTGTGTATGTCAGTATGTCCATATTTATTACCTTGGTATACCTATTTGTTATTGGGATGTTGTGTGTTAACTTGGATGGAACGCATTCATTCGGAAACTTCACGGTAGGTAGACAATTCATTCTACACTGGTGGACATAATATTGTAGTTTAGACACTTATTGGAAAATTCAAGAGAAAGAGAGATCCGGATTTCTCATAAGTCGTTGACTCCTATTTATCGATGTATTCAAACCAAAAATTGCTCTTACGGGCGGGCCATTGAGCAAGCCTGAAAGGGCGGTTTGATAAAACCGCCACCTTGGTAACATTTATTAAGAATATTATTAGTATATTTTAAAAATAAATACTTGTATGCCTGTAATCACTATCATGGAATAACTATTATTTCTACTTATGTTATGAATTTTTTGACACAATTGGATGTCGGGAACTGGATTTTTTACTTACTAGAAGTGTAGATGTCAAACATATTTTGAACTATTCCAGATTAATCATTCCAATTGATCACACTCATCCATAGTCAACTTATTTGAATAGGTATTAACTAGGTAGGTATGTTGTATATGATACACGTACCTACATATGTGAACTTCCTTAAGGAGTGCACAACACAGAGTTTCGACGCTTATGAATCGACTTAGGCTTGGTTAAGAGTACTCTTTAAATCTAGGTAACATTCCCAATTCCTCTGTGTCATGCTTATCACATGATTATAATTTTTGAAAGTTATATATATGTTACAACTCAATATTTTTCCACTTCAAGTTATTTCAAAATTCTGGCTTTATATCTATCTAAAAAAAATTCCAACTACCAATTATTGTTTTTGATGTATAGTGACAATATAGTGACAACGGTCATTTGAAAAATAATGGAAAAAAAATATGTGGCATTATCTTCACTCAAACCAGTCTAGAGCCAATTCGTAAGCGTTGGGACACTCTTTTCAAGCCTTTCGATTAGATTTCGCACAATGTTACATCGTAGAAATATGCTTCTCCAATCGATATGTCTAATTGGTGTTTTAAAAAGAATAAGATTGTCTTTTTATTTTTACCATCGTAGCATCTCCCAAAGGATAAAAGAATGGATTTTATATTTTCACCAAAAGCTCATAAACTTCTTGAAAAAGCAATGGAATTATGACCAATCAGATATCTCGATTCGAGAACCATGTTTACGCAATGTAACATTGTGCAAAATGTAATCGGAAGAAGTGAGAAAGTGATCACTTAGGCCAGCCTATAGCCAATTCGTAAGCATTGGGACGCCTTTCTCACTTCTTCCGATTACATTTTGCTCAATGTTACATTGTGTGAACATAGTTCTCCAATCGAGATAATGCTTTTGTTTGATTGGTTTTTTTACTCATTCTTTTGTTTACATTAATATGTGTATGCTGTAGACACACTTAATTGGGGGGTTGGCCTGACCGAATCAATGTGTGATGTTTTTATTTTTTTGTGTGTATTTCGTCAACTTTCTGTTTGTGTCCCTGATTAATAAATAAATATCTGATTGGTTATATCATCTGCGCCCAAATCCGGTTAAGCAATAAAAAAATTAGTAAATATTCGAAACATTAGTGGAGTCCTATTGTAATGAGAGAATTAAAAATGGAAGCGAAATTTGTTGTTAAAAATACAAAAAAAAAATAGTAAGTATTAAACCTACTTTAATACCACAACGAACTGAAACCATAGACTGTAGGCAAAATGAGAAAGATGGCATTACTGAAGCTTATTGAGTGTAATAAAAGGACAATTGAGAGCAGACAATAAAGCTTAACTTGACAAAGTACTCTTGATGTTTTCAGGCACCTGTCAAAAACAATAATTGTTGTATTTGAAAAGTATCCACAGTTACAATTATTAAGACCATCAGTGTATTTTAATAGGTACTGCCTGCGTTCGTTAGTATACCATACGGAACAAAATATAATTGGTTAGACAACTTTTATCATTGTATCGTGTTGATAGATATAATATATTTTAGGGTATTTTGTAGCGCTACTAGAGATGTAACGGATAATGATTTTGACAAATAATGAATACCGAATATCCGTCGGGAGCTTAAAATTGAAAATCAATTCACCGGATTTTGGGAATTTCAACATTTGGTCTATTACATGACGTTTATTTTTTCTCGACTCTTTTTTCCATTAAGATTTATTATTTATTTGATAGGTGTGACAATTAAGTAAAACCCTGGCTTGAAATTCGGAATTAGAGGAACAAAGGAATCAATTTTAAAAAATCTATGAAAATATTTTACTCGCAGGATATCTACTTACTACAATCCGAATCCGGTGACTAGCTGCATAATAGGTAAATTTAGGTTTATAGTAGGTATGCCTAGGTTGAATATTAAGTAAATTTAGGTTGGATAGTGGATAAATTTAGGTTGAATAGTACAGTATGTACATTTAGGTTGCATAGTAGGTAAATTTAGGTTACATAGTATGTAAATTTAGGTTGGGTAGTAGGTATGTAAATTTAGGTTGCATAGTAGGTAAACTTAGGTTGAATAGTAAATACATTTAGGTTGAATTGTAGGTAAATTTAAGTTGTAGGTATAGTATGTATTTTAGGTCGGATAGTAGATAAATTAAGCTGAATAGAAGGTGAATTATGTTGGATAGTAAGTGAATTTAGATTGGATAGTAGGTAAATTTAGATAAGATAATAAATAACTTTAGGTTGGATAATAGGTAAATTTTAGTTTGCTGGTAGGTAATTTTAAGACGTGTAACAATACGCTGCCGAATATCAGTTACGTTTCTAATTTGTATTTATTTATTTTCAGAATATACTTACCTGTTTTATTCCACTCGTTTACGAATACGTGACTCTTAATAAAGGTATGGCAATATATGAATTTTGTGAATGTTTGTTTGTGTTCCCCAAACAAAAAACAAATATTTTATATTATTTTTAATATTTGTTTTCGATTTATGTTGGATCAATCATTGTATGATATCGGTTTATTTTTGAAAAATTGACAACAGTATGTTTATCTTCTTCTTCTTCTCGTGCCGTATCAGGTCCCCCGACGTTGGCAATCACTCTGGCGAAGGCTTCTCTATCTTGCGCGACCCGGAACAGCTCCCCTACATGTCTCATCTCGGTCCAGTCTCTTATGTTGCGCAGCCAAGACGTTTGCCTTCTACCGGGACCACGCTGCCTTCTTCAATCTTCCCCATCTAAATATTTATAGATATTTGTGTGTTTATAAGCAGGTAAAATGTAATCATACTCTCCTGTTCAATGTCCTCAACACGTGACCGTCCTGCAGGATCTGGTTTATAATATGAACTTGTGGGACGACCACTTTTCCGAGCACCATTTCTCTCCTCAGCCAAATATAGTTGTTATATGTCATTTATTGTCCAAATTCATTCTTTCCACATGCCCAAATTATCGTAACTTATTTTCATTCATTTTGATAATGACAATTCACACTATCGATTTTTCAATATCAACTTTTCAATAACACTAGTTTATAGATTTTTCCATTGATTATTTTGTCGAATCATTATTCCGGTAGCTTAATGCTCTTATTATCAATACTACGTATTGTTATTAGCATCGGTTATATTGTTGATTGTGCTGCAATCGTTCAAGGCGACAACAACGCCATTGGGTAGGTACCTATTATACAATTATAACTGCAAGGACATATCAAATCCTTTTAATTGGTAACGCTTTAAAATGTAATATTGTCATTAAACGGTTCAATTGACATATTTCAATACCACGATAATGGCGATTGGAAAATGCTGCAGTTTAATTTGAACATGTGAGGCGATCCTAGAACATTAAATGTAAGAAAACGGCATATTCCCACATCTACATACTTGAAGCGTTTATCTATTCAAATAAGCATAGGACAGGTAGGCCTAGGCCAAAATGATTGATACTGTTAGGGGGAGCTAATGTGGAACTCAACGAAGAATATTCTATCACGGTAGTGCCCAAAAGTGGAAGAGTCTGCGTGCATTGTACAAACGCATGTTATGAACATGCAGATAGTCTCTTTGTGCTATAAATACAAGACTTTTATGATGGGTGGCATATCTCAATTGAAAACTTTATATCTCCATGTTCACAAGCTATTGTTTTAATTATACTCATGAAGAACGAGAGCGAGATAGAGTGAAGAATGAGGATATCAGGAGAATGAGCGGATGTGAGAGGAGTGTTGTGGACAGAATGCGTGTAAACAAGTTGAGATGGTTTGGACATGTTGAGCGAATGCAAGATGAAAGGATGACGAAGAGGATTTATTTATCTGAAAGAAGGGGTGTGAGGAAGCGCGGACGTCCAAGAACCACGTGGCTTGATCACGTGGACCAAATTCTTAAGGACGGACGCGTGCTGAGTAAGAGAAATCGGCGTGCATGTATGAGAAACTGGATGAATATAGAGGAAGCGAAAGAAGTATGTAAGGATAGATCTATATGGCGTTCCGTTCTCTCTGTCTACCCCTCCTGGGACATGGCGTGAGGGTATAGTAAAGTAGTATAGTATAGATCGAGAGCGGTTGAAGAAAGACGGGACTGGAAAAAATGCTGTGGATATGTGGTCACAGAGAAGAATGGTAGGAAAAACAATATGATATACATAGAGTGAATAATAAGGATATTAGGAGTATTCATATAGAGAAGTTGTGATGATTTGGACATGTGGTGCTAATGGACGATGAAAGTATGACGTAGAGGGTGTGAGAATTCGCGGACATTCAAAAACTATGTAGCTTGACCACGTGGCTCAAATTCTCAAGAATGGGCGTGTGTTGAATGAGAACAAACGACATGCATGTATGAGAAACTGGATGAATGTAGAGGAATGAAAGAAAAGAAGTTTATAAGAATAGATCAACATGGCGTTCTGTTCTCTACGCTTTCCCCACTCGGGACAAGGCGTGAGGATATAGATAGAAATGTAGATAACTCAAAATATCCAAATAAATAATACAAATAGCGTTTTAAGGCTTTACAATTTGCCTGAAGATGAAAGCGGAATCTTTCGAAAGCCGGCTCACAAATTTATCTTTCCTCTTTCCCGTGCCAAATAATGCATTTTCAATATTTCTAGTGTTTTCTTGATTACTTAGTAATAAACACCAAAAATCTGCGAAACATCGTTTGTTGACGATGTTTCTTGGAAAATTGAACCCTTATACATACAAAACAGTAAATGTAATTGATACATTTTAAATAAATAATGGGGAGTATTTAGAATTCATTGTGACAAAATGGGGCAGATATACAAGGGTCGGTTTTACGGTATTTCAGATTGATTTCAATCGACATCTATTGTATACTAGTACTTATATTGCTTCCAATAAAAATACAAAAGGAATAAAATTGCGTTAATATTTATATTGAAAAGGTAGAGGTTAGGTTTTATTAGAATCATTTATCTTCTTCCCCATCATGTTTCTCTCTTCCTGCTTCCGTTTTTGAATACAGGGATCTCATTATATGATTTGATTAAATAAGAGATACGGGTTTATTCGTATGACTTTTGAATAAAATTGGTAAAACGATTTTTGAATTTTGGTACAATCTGAACATGAGATTGGATCTATATAGTTATTAAGTGAATTATATATAATCCATTGGATTGACCTGCAACGAGTTTGGATTTTCTTCCCCATTCCTCCCTATTTTCTTATAATCTTTAATTCTACGTTTGTGTTTCGGACAGTTCATGTCCTATATCACTTAATCCATATAGGTGTCTCCTGGTCAATCTCTACCATTTCTGCCTTCAGTATAACCCTCCGCAATTGTATTGAGCAGGTCTGAAAGCCTGATATTTCGGCAATTTCTGTTTGATTTAACTTACTTAGAAGTGTAATTGTTAATCATGATAAGATTTAAACTACTCTGGATGAATCTTTACAATTAATTCAACTTCAGACACGAGCAAAAGAATTGTGTTTACATTGAATTTATTGGTTAAATTATGATTCTTCTAGAGCGTTTTCCAAATATCATGAAAATTGCTTATTCCATATGATTTTTTTATTCAAAATTCTATTCCGAATTTACGCAGCCTTCAAAACTTAACATTTTTTCGAATAAGATATTTTTTAACAAATTCATCCCAGATACCCGCACGCAAAACAAAAGTTATGTTAAAAGGCGATTAAAGCTTCGGATCAACATTTTGTGAAAAGGCTTTTAATTTTTGAGTGAATAAGCTTTTCGCTTAAATTGTCTGATAGACATAAAAATTGATCGTATAAAAGATTATTAACGTTCCACCGAGAGAATACAGGCAGAATTAAGGGTCTTCCATAAAGAACGTCCTTCTAATGTCATCATTGGAATGGTGTATTGTGAAAGAGGTACTATGCGCGTTAAATCTGTCGAAAATCTTGTGGATGAAAAATAGTGTCATTTTTTATCAACTATAACATAACATGACATTTATAGACAATTCACACAGATCGAGCTAGTCCCAAACAAAGATATGAATCTCGTATTATGGGTACTAACGCGACGATACACACATATACAATGCACTAAACACAGTGATTTGTATCTAATAGGAATAATAGGATTCCTATAACATATCTCTGACTAAACACATATACAGGTAACACCCACTATGATTGGACATTCTCAAAACATAACTAAGTCAGGACCATAACATTGTTTCTCTTGTATTACAGAAACTAAATATTATTTATCTGATTGCGTTTGCTTACTCCCGTTCGCTTAAGCCAATAAAATAAAACATATTTGCAATAAAAATATAATCAATAATGCAAAAAAAAAAACACATTAAGCCACGTTTATAGCAACATCAAACGATTTTTTATAAAATATGTTATTTCTTATCTTGGATTTTTTCAGAGGCGGCAGTGGGTTGATTAATGGCTGAAGGGTTGTTAACTTGAAAACTATTTGTCTCAATAAGGGATGGTGTGAAGCCAACCCCGTATCGACACATTAATATATCGTTTTCAATATTTGCGGCTTCTGTACAGACACATCTCCTAACTTATAGCTACTATCCTTTCCTATACAAGATATAAAATATAATTTATTACATTAAATAATATATGTAAATCGCTTTACGTAACCAATAATAATCAAACAGAGATACAGTACTATTTATATTTGGAATTTCTATCTATTTATATCTATGCTATTAAGAGATCTCCCAAAAGTTCGGTATCCTGGAAACATTTATTCAAGATGATTGAAAAAAGGAATTAAAGATGATAAAGATAATCAAACTTTACAGAACATCCGAAAACTCGACCCAGTATTCCACTATTTTTTTAACTACGACATTTTGGAAGTGTTGCAATAAGGATGTCTCAAAAATCGCCTCTGTTAATCATCTATGCTTTGAAAATCATGAACGAATTCTTTTCTTGTTGACTGGTTGGTTGGCTGGAAGAAATCGCATACGTGATAAGCCCGTGTTTTGATATTGTTTTAATTGTAAACATATAACATACTTGTACACTATAAAATGTCAATAAATGATAGGACGCTACCAAAGTATGTGACTTTTTTATATTATTTTATGAATTTTTGATACAATTTACTGTTTGAGACTGGATTTTACTTACTAAGAAGTGTAGATGTTAATTATATTTTGAACTACTCAAGATAAATAATAATTCACTCCTAACCCCCCCCCCCCTTTTTCCCCTTTTCCTTTCCTTTTATGCATGTATATTTGTATCTTTTTTTCTCAGTCTCTCCCTTTTTATATATATGTGTGTATGTATGTTTGTATATATGTTCACTTTGTGAATATTTTTTTTTTCTCTTTTTTTCCAAATTGCTTTAGATTATTGATTTTATTTTTATCATTTATGTTTTTTTTTTAAGTTAATACTTTTGGGTTAGTTGGAAGAGATCGCACCTTTGCGATAAACTCGCCCTCTGTATATTAATTGTATTTAATTTGAATGTGTACCTTTTATGTAATTGTTTTTAATCAATTAACAGTAAAGAATGAATAAATAAATAAATAAATTAATTAATTAATCAATCCAGTTAATTCTGAGTAGAATCAACTGGAATGATAAATCTGGAGTGGTTCAAAATATGATTAACTTTTAAATATATTTCAATAGGTGGTTTCTTTCTAGATTGTGGTTTTAAAAGCTAATATGTAAATAAACGTAAGTATGTAGACATGGTTGAATAAGGTAGGATAATGAATTCTTTTCCAAGATCTCATCAAATATAAAACACAGACAAAAAAAGAGAAGTATATATAATAGTACATATATAATAGTAATATATTTTTTATATTTCTTACAAGATGAAAAAAGAGATTTTGCAATTTGGGTCAGGTATTTTTTTATTCAAGTTTATTTTACACTAAAGGTCTTTTCACTGTAACTGGCATATTACATATGTACGTGCTAAACCAAATGATTTGAATTATTTACTTGAGGAAATTGTGGGGTATTTCAAAAGTCACCGTGATTTTGAAAAGAACACCGTATTGAACGAATACAGAAAATATTTTTGAAGCACCTATCTTATCGTCAGCGTGGTCAATTTGAGGTTTATACGGATGCTACAACCCATTTTAAGATTGAAACTCTGGAGTCGCGGCGAATCTTACTCGATATGAAGTTTTTGTACGATATCATGCATGGTGTTGTTGATTCCTCTTACCTAAGTGGAAGTGTCTCGATTCGTGTGCCGTTGCCGAGGCGAACACGAAGCAATGTTTTATTACATGTCGAAACATTTTCATCAAATTACACCAGGGACTCTGTTATTAACCGGCTCTTGGAGACATATAACGTTGATTTTGTCCACCTGGATATTTTCACAATGTCGCGGGGACAATTCGCAGGGGCCGTGGCGCAGACCATGAACGCGTGAATTTTGTTTAATTTTTGATTGAACAGTTCCTTGTGCTATCCTTTCATCTCTCCCTCCCCCTCTCTCTCTCTCTCTCTCTAGTTTAATACCACTATGCCAGTGTTGGCATCTCCGACCCTACCACGTCAGTGTGCGGGGGACCCGGCTGACGTAGCAGATCCCATCTAGAAACCCACACATCCACGAATGTCTTAAAGTGTGAAGCGTTTGTGGCATTTAAAAACACTTCCCCAAACCAGATGGTTCGAGGAGTGTCAACAGTCAGAGAATTAAAATATTAATAAATCGTCACCTAAACGGATAAATAGGAGTCCTTGGACTCCTGCAATATCCAAGAAATAAAGTTATTTCAACACTTCTCTCTCTCTCTCTCTCTCTCTCTCTCTCTCTCTCTCTCTCTCTCTCTCTCTCTCTCTCTCTCTCTCGTTGTATTCTTGTTTTGTATATGTATAAACACTGTAATTGGCCTTATTTTTTTTTGTTATTGTGATTTAAATTACGTACCTATTATGTGCTGTTGTGTTAATAAAAATAGAAAAAAATTAAAAAAAATTAATACGTTTTTCAACAGTATTAAATTTTTGTATTTCCTCACGCCGCATCTCAAGTGGGATAGGCAGAGAGAAAAGAACGCCAAATAGATCTGTCTCTACATATTTCTTTCGCCTCTTCTACATTCATGCAATCTCTCATACACGCACGTTGATTTCTTTCGCCGTTCCAGAAAATTAGATCTATGTGATCAAGCCACGTAATTCTCGAAAGCCCGCGCATCCTTACACCCCTTCTTTCAGACAAGTATATCCTCTTTGTTTGTATCCTGTTATAATTTTTTATTAACTCTTGATTGAAAAACATGATGTAAATATTATAAACATCGGTTTTCTAGAGTTTGCGATCTCATCGTCAGACTAAAATAAACTCACTTTCCATCATCAAAAAGTTTCAAACTTTCTCAATTTAAATGGATATTATTTTTACGTAGCAATATATTTTAACAGAAAAAAAAATAAGCTCAAGTGATCCGTATTTTTAAAATATTCTTTATTTTCATGTGTAACTTTTTGGAATTTTTACATAAGGTTATTATAATTAAAACACTGACATTGTCTCAAGGCAATACGTACGCCTTTTGTAAAATATTTGGAACTTTGACAATAAAGTGTTTATTATTATTATCTCACATCTCATTTATTTAACAAAACAATATAATAAATCAAATGTTTTTGTGTTAACACTTTGGAAATTCATTATAATTAAAATGATTTTAAAAACAATATAAGATTCTACATTTTGAACACAATATAAGATTAACAATAAAATTTTAATATAACATTAAATAACAAAAACCATAAAATATTAAAATAAATTTATATTCAAAATGTAGAACACCAACATTATTCGAGTTGATTCTTCCATGATGTTCTATGAAATAGTACAATCATGGGAGATCACTTACAGAGCTACAGGGACAAAAATCTTCTTACTATCCTGGTGGACGATAGAAGTACGGCCTTCTGTATGCTGTATTTGAGCCTGTCATCTACTCCCAGTTTTCTTAGATTGCTTGACAGACTCTTAGGTATTAAACCATTCACAGACAACACTATAGGCACGATGATTGTGGTAGGTGTTCTCCGCATATCTTTGATTTCATGAGCAAGATCAAGATATTTTATTATCTTATCTTGCTCAGCTTTATTTAAATTTTCATCGTGCGGTATAGTGATGTCTATGATGTTATGTTTTACGGCATCTGCGATCAACCAACACAATATCTGGTCGATTAGCTATAATAGTTCGATCAGTTTGACTTGATTTTAATTATTATTATTACACTGTTTAAAACTACAATAAAATTGTTTGTTGTTAAAGTGTTTGTGTTTGTGTTTCGAGTAAAATGTAGTCATCTTCAATTAAAAACAATAATACTATATTTGTTTCTTTTATGTGTTTTAGAGTGGAATATTTCGCATCAGTAGCAGTCACTGTCAAACACTAATGTTCCTGCTACCAATAGTAACGTTTAAGTGCAGAAATGTACTACCCAATGCTGACATTTCGAGAATTCCATTATCCAGAATATTACACTAACACGCACGGTCGGAATTATATTTTTTTGGACATATCTGAAATGGGGTTAAAAGAGGAACAATTCAAATACGTTTATTTTGGGGTTATCAAATGTATTTTTCGTGTCTTTTTATAAGGGTATGAGATATGTGCAAATAAAGCGAAGAGTAAATATAAAGTGAGTTTTATACGGATTCAAAAACAATAAAAATGTAATATTTATCTAGCAGTGAATACCTGAAGTTTCAGAAATTGATGAATTTCTGAAATCGCTTATTTGTTATTTTAGGATCTAACTTGAATGCATAACTTTTATGTAATTGTTTGTAATCAATTTACAGTAAAAAATGAATAAATGAATGAATAAATAAAATAAAAAATAAATACCTTATAGACAGATAGTATTGAGTACGATTTATTCCAAGACTTGCATTTACTACAAAATATTATGTTCAAGACTTCAGAAGTCCTGTGAAGGTATCAATATAAAATAACTTAATGTCTTTTAAAATACTCCTGCTACTAGAGATAGGCTAAGCATAACATTACCTAAGACTTGTCGTTATCTTAACGTCATTACTAGCAGAGAAATGGCTCAATTAGATTACAAATAACTATACCTACACTCGGTTGATAATTTAAAATACATACAAGTTCTTACAAAGATGATACATACGTACATATGCACGCAGTCCTTTGTAATTTTGTACAAGGGAAGCAGTCGAAAAACTTTGGTCTCTAATTCGAAAATTATTTTGAGCGTCCATTTAATTTCTTTCGAGTGTCCTTTAAAAGGCTGGTGTTTGTATAATAATGACATTTTAGATCTCGAATTCTAAGATGTAAAATAAAATATTGAGTATGTTGTAATGATATATATTACAATATGTTCGATTTATAATAAAAAAATTATTGACTGAACAAAATATAACACAATATTTATTAATAGCGGACTTCTTTTCCTCGGATCTTCCAGCCAACTACTGTATTTGAAAGCGAGAGTAGAAACGCAATAACCTAATAGAATAAATAATACTAAAATGAAATATATATATATATCATCACATTAGCCGAGATCCTACAGAATGGACACGTGTTGAGAACATTGAATAGAAGACCATACTTGAAGGAGTTGTATGAATTGTATGAAAGTGACGCAAAGTGTTTTCAGGTAAGTGTTAAGTAGTTAATTAGTAAGTAGTAAATAGTAAACAGTAAATAGTGAATAGTAAATAGTAAAACGAGTAAATGGCGCTCATTCCTTATAACCTACTGCGAAAGGGAAATGACATGTTGGTGGTGATGATGAGATAGAAAAAGTAAGGAAAAGCAAACAACGGCGCATAAACAAGTCTAGATTAACATATAAAAGAGATGAACATCCATTTAAAAAAAAAACTACTGCAATGGTAGTACATCTTGTATTATTACACACTATGTACAATAATTATTATTCTAAAGATTATTCACCACTGCACGAGATCGAATGTAGAAATATATAGTATGATACTTAAATAATTACACGCAATGAGAGGTAAATGATGAATGCTTTAAAGACCCCACCGTTGGTTGACTAATGTTCAAATGGTCAGCAACATAGTAGAGTATACAATAAAGACATAATAGACGTACCTACATACAAATAATATCAAGAATACATGGTAGAAGTTGAATTAATAATGCATAAGCATAGAATTCATATCAACATTAACCATTTCAATGCGTGGACCAAACAATAAATATTGAAGGAATGAGATTTGTTGGGTCACTACCGTTTTTATTTAGATGTCCAGTAAAGAACAATTGATATTCTAATTGTGAAATAAAAAGTGTTTGTAATGACTTTAATTAATTAAAAAAATGAGGAAACGAATATATTGTTATAAACACTCATTATATATTATCTACAAAGTGTACCTACAGGTTATCCACTCACTTGGATAGGTCAATTCATGGATTATTTTAACTAGGGTCTGAAGAAACTATGGAAACTGTTGTAAGAGTCTACATACTTCAAAAGTTCAAGATTGAACATGTTATGGGAGATATCCAAAATATTTTTAAGACCATCAAAGAAAATACAGCCAATAGATGATAAAGAGTGGGCCAAAGTATTGATAAATTATTGTCCAACGCATAAAGGGTCGATGTGTGTGAAATGGAACTAAGAAGCCCTCAAAATGTTGTAAATGGTGCAAAAGCAGAGTATAAAAAATGTCTTCATGATTTGAGAAAGTCTATTCGAATCACAAAATAATAATTGACACCCTATTTTTGAATTAAATAATTGGGATAAATGACATAAATATTTTTAGTTATAATATGCGATTAAATTTTATGTGTGGGTATTACTTGAACTGTGTATTTATCTATCAACTAATGTTTCATCCGGTAATATTCTCTCCAAGTGACGAATCAATAATGTGTATTGCGTGGCAGTGTAGCCAATTGATGAACACGCGGAGAAATTATAATTTATCTCATGGGAAATAAAGGAGTACTATGCGTGTCTCATTACGTTCACTTAGAAGAGGTCTCTGAATAGAATAGACTTTTGTTTTACTTCATGGCAATGCACCCGCAGTCGAGTGAACTAGTCTATTCTATGTATCATAGTTCACTAGATTGTCATCAGACAGTTGTCATTAGTTGTCAGGAGATAGACTGAATGAGTACGTACATTTATAAAATGTATTGTCCAGGAAAGCATAATATTCGGTTGATGGAAGAAATCACTATATAGTGATAATCTAGCCGCTGCATATCATCACATTTTTGTATTATGTAAACAGATTTGTTGATTTTATTAAATGAATGATGATGTGCAAAAAATAAATTGTAAGTAGTAAGTAGTAAGTAGTAAGTAGTAAGTAGTAAGTAGTAAGTAGTAAGTAGTAAGTAGTAAGTAGTAAGTAGTAAGTAGTAAGTAGTAAGTAGTAAGTAGTAAGTAGTAAGTAGTAAGTAGTAAGTAGTAAGTAGTAAGTAGTAAGTAGTAAGTAGTAAGTAGTAAGTAGTAAGTAGTAAGTAGTAAGTAGTAAGTAGTAAGTAGTAAGTAGTAAGTAGTAAGTAGTAAGTAGTAAGTAGTAAGTAGTAAGTAGTAAGTAGTAAGTAGTAAGTAGTAAGTAGTAAGTAGTAAGTAGTAAGTAGTAAGTAGTAAGTAGTAAGTAGTAAGTAGTAAGTAGTAAGTAGTAAGTAGTAAGTAGTAAGTAGTAAGTAGTAAATAGTAAATAGTAAATAGTATATAGTAAATAGTAAATAGTAATTAGTAATTAGTAATTAGTAAATAGTAAATAGTAAATAGTAAATAGTAAATAGTAAATAGTAAATAGTAAATAGTAAATAGTAAATAGTAAATAGTAAATAGTAAATAGTAAATAGTAAATAGTAAATAGTAAATAGTAAATAGTAAATAGTAAATAGTAAATAGTAAATAGTAAATAGTAAATAGTAAATAGTAAATAGTAAATAGTAAATAGTAAATAGTAAATAGTAAATAGTAAATAGTAAATAGTAAATAGTAAATAGTAAATAGTAAATAGTAAATAGTAAATAGTAAATAGTAAATAGTAAATAGTAAATAGTAAATAGTAAATAGTAAATAGTAAATAGTAAATAGTAAATAGTAAATAGTAAATAGTAAATAGTAAATAGTAAATAGTAAATAGTAAATAGTAAATAGTAAATAGTAAATAGTAAATAGTAAATAGTAAATAGTAAATAGTAAATAGTAAATAGTAAATAGTAAATAGTAAATAGTAAATAGTAAATAGTAAAGAGTAAATAGTAAATAGTAAATAGTAAATAGTAAATAGTAAATAGTAAATAGTAAATAGTAAATAGTAAATAGTAAATAGTAAATAGTAAATAGTAAATAGTAAATAGTAAATAGTAAATAGTAAATAGTAAATAGTAAATAGTAAATAGTAAATAGTAAATAGTAAATAGTAAATAGTAAATAGTAAATAGTAAATAGTAAATAGTAAATAGTAAATAGTAAATAGTAAATAGTAAATAGTAAATAGTAAATAGTAAATAGTAAATAGTAAATAGTAAATAGTAAATAGTAAATAGTAAATAGTAAATAGTAAATAGTAAATAGTAAATAGTAAATAATAAGTGATAAACGATTAGGCATCTGTATTAGGAATGAGAAAGTCAATTACCTATCTTAATTATACCAAAAGAGATCCCGTTAATTTATTCAATTATTTACGAAGCATTTCATATTCGGGGCAATTTTTTTTCAAAAAGAGAAATATCTCAAAAATGAAAATTTTAATGTTTAATTTAATAAATTATATATTTCTTCTTTTAACACTTCAAAGTTATACAACAGGAAATACAAAACAAAATACAATATGAAATATTGAGTAGATAAAATGCAAAATTATCACTACGCAGTGATTTCTTCCATCTAACCACGTCATATTGACACACACCTAATTTAAAATAATAATAGATAATAATAATAAGAACACTTTATTGATCAGAAAAAAATATCGTGAGCAATTGGCAAGCTTATTGCCTGGAGGCAATATCTTCCAGTTAACCAAAATAATGTGTTATACTAGTATGTTGACAATGTGTAATTAATACTAAATGTGAACAGTTAATACTAAACTTAATTACCTATAACTAATTACATTCTTAGTCCAAAGTAGAACATTATACCAATGTGTCATGCTTCCTGTAATGAATACTACAAGATGAAGGATAAAGGCACGGGGAGGAACTATTTAGGATAAGTCTGTGGATTTTAGGTTATTCTTAAAAAGGTGTAGCGTAGAGGAATTTCTAATATTGCAAGGTAGATTATTCCACATTCTAATTGCATGGGTCGTAAATGATGAACTGAAGAAGGTTGTGGTGTGGGCAGGGACGGCAAGATAGTAACTGGTTATTCTGAGATCTCAGAGGACGACCAATAATTATACCTATATAAATATCATCATCATCGTCGTCGTCCTCAACGCTCCTCTTGGGAACACAGGGCAGAAACCAGCCTCCTCCATTCAGAGCGTCTCTGCGCCAATCGCATCACCTCTTCCCACGACATTCCCTGCGCTCTGATGTCGTTGTCATAGGGCAATGAGGAAGATTTTCTGATAAATATTAGGGATAAGATGGACAATTGAGTGTTTAGTGGACAAGTGATAAAATATGAAGTTCACGTCTTTGATATACAATAACCCATTTCAAATTGCGTCGATATTGGGGTATTAGATCAGATCTATATTAATTTATCGTGGACACCAAAATTCTACTCGACATTTCATAGGAATTACATTGCTGGTTAGAAGTTACAATATTTTTTTGAGACATTAATTATTTCAACAGATAGGTACATTAACCGATTACAAACTAAGGTAACCACACTGCGTCTTTATAATAATGCATAATATTGTTATCTACTTGATGATGTTGTAAAGTGAAATATTACCGTGTCTAATGCATTGACCACCGGCAGTGATGTAAATGTCCTACTATAGTTGATGTTGATTATACATAATATTATTGCAGTCAACGGCTATAGTAGAGCTCAGCACTGGGACGTAGATACTCATTAAGACTAATAAACTGATGATATGAGATAATGGGTTAAAATTACTTGGTATTTTTTAATCGAGTTTTTTTTTATTTCATTGCATTAGAGTCATAAAGCATATATGAAATATATACATAATAACAAAACAATATCCTACAACACATGAACCAATCAAGACTTTACAAATTACCAACAAAAATAGTAGGCACAAGACATCAAATACATAAAAGCTACAAAACATATTTAAACACACCTTCAGTTCACATACATAATTATCATATGCATTTAATCTACTTGCTTATAAGAATGCCGTGATGACATAAGGTAGGTTAGTCTCCTGGTTTATAAGATATGCCGTGATTCCATAACAGGTTAGTCTTCTGATTTATAGGATAATATTATGCTGTGATGGCATGAGATAGGTTAGTCTCCTGGTTTATAAGATATGCCGTGATTCCATAACAGATTAGTCTCCTAAATGCTGTGATGGCATAAGATAGGTTAGTCTCCTGGTTTAGAAGTAAGAAATGCCATGATGGGATGAAAAAGTGTCATGGTTTATAGGATATGCTGTGATAGCATAAGATAGGTTAGTCTCCTGGTTTATAGGATATGCTGTGATTTCATAAGTGAGTTTAGTCTCCTGATTTGTAGGATACGCCGTGATGGCATAAAACATGGATATGCATAAGTTTAATTCACATTCTTGCCGTCTCGTTAAACAATAAATAAGTAAATGTATAATTTGTAGTCTTGATTGATTCATGTGTTGGTTGGGTTGGTTGGTTGGTGCTAGCCCTCTTCTCTCCACTGCTGGATATAGGCCTCTTCAAAACTTTTCCACACTTTCCTATCTCGAGCAACACGATACCACTGTTTTCCCATCATCTGGACAATATCGTCAACCCATCTTTTTTGGGGTCTTCCTACGCTTCTTTTGTCCTCCCACGGCCTCCGTTCAAGAATTCTGGAAGTCCATCTGCCATTCTGTCGTCTTACCACATGACCAGCCCATTGCCATTTCAGCTTGGAGACTTTATCAACATTTATAGGATATTGTATTGTTATTATATATTTCAAATAAACTGTATGACTCTAATGCAATAAAATAAAATAAATATTATTTGAAAATACCCGTAGACTGAAACTTCTCGGTCCCATGATAATTTGAATGAATTTGACAGAAGTTAGAAACAGAACTGTGGAGGAAAATAACTATTTTTAAGAGAATGAAGTGTTAGTAATTGTTAGGTGATTTATGGGAATACTCACACTTCATTATTGTCATCTGTCAACAAAGAATTTTCGGTAACTTCCTACAAACACAACAATATCAAACTTTTAACACTAAAACTTTAGAAGCTTAAAACCCGACGTTAATCAGTGAACACCTAGAAGGCATCGTCATCTACATAAAAAAATATATAATATTTGACTTTGCCCACATTATTTTAGTCGTCAAATGGGTTTGAAATTTCTACAAGATATGGCCACAGGTTACAAGCGAAGCCAAGAGAATTTGGTTAGGGTGGCTTTTTAACATATCGGTTAAATTTACTGTGTCAAATAATGAAATTAAAAATAAATGTTTTTTCTACTTTATTAATTTATTATTGAGAAAAACGTCTTTCGTCTTTTAAAAACAAAATATTGAGAATGTTCTTGAAAAACAAAAAACATCTCTCTTAATATTCAATCAATAAAGTAGAAGAAATAATATTTTTAGATTCATCGGATCAGTTATGTAAACCCAGTAAGTTCTTTTAGCTGGAGAGGATTGGCAGACCACAATAATAATAGGCATGCTCATTAAGAGGTCTACGTCTTGCAGTAAAAGGACACGGGCTGAAGAAGAAGAAAAAAGAAAAGATTAGATATCATTCTTAAAACTTTATTACCCGGGAACACGATCAAATGATTCAATTTTACATAGAAGTTGTTAGGTTGTAATAATTATTAATTGCCTGGTTGACTTTGAAGGAAATGTCTATATAAAATCTCACAAATAAACAAACATTTGTATGTATAAACAAACTAAAATATTTAAGCTGGGATTTTTTCACTAAGAACTTCCAACATTAATGAATAAATATTTGTGTTATTTTCAATAACTGGAGTTTCAGCACCGTCATTATGTTAAATTAGAATGGGAAGCAGTAGCGAAGTCTGAAATAACAAACCACTAAACTGAAATCACAAGATTGTTATTTTTGAAGTAAATTTTAAATCATCTAAAAATGTGTTTTGATCAATTAATTCTACAAAGTTTAATTTATCGTCCGACGGTTCTTTGTGGAAGTCCATATTAATAATTTATAAAATGAAACAATATATTATAGTTATTCCACTATTGACTGTATTTATTTATTATTTATTACATATTGCCTTGAGGCAATGTCTTCCAGTAAGCCTAATACGTTGTTTGATTAGCATGTTTTATATAAATATAAATAAGTGTAAAAAAATGTAAGCATATACATGTATCTAAGTGAGAACTATCTACTATTTAATGAGATGGTGAGTTGTTTTAGAGGGATTTTACTTTATATTTGAATGAGCCAATAGTTGAAGAGGACCGAATATCAATGGGGAGGTTGTTCCAGATTCTGGAAGATATACACATTTACGAGCGCACATAAATATTTATTAGATAACACAAAGTTTTTAGACGAGTTTGTCTGTTGTGTTGTGTTGAGTATTTAAGGTAGTTCAGATCGTAAAGTTAAGTGGGCTAAAATAAAAATAACTTTTAATTTACAAAACATGTTTGTGACAACCATACTAATTTTTACGATGACGTATTTTTATTTTCCAGTCGACACGGCAAACAGTAATTCCCTTTTATGTGTATTAGTAAATATGAATGTAATAAAAATATACACGATTATGTCAATGGAAATATGTGTGCATCTATTTCCTATTGTTTTTGAAAAAGAATAGGTATATATTTACTTACATATATACATACAAATCATCACGCCGCTTCCCTCGCGGGGAAGGCAGAGAGGATCGAGCACCATTTCGTTCTATCCTTGCATACATCTTTTGCTTCCGTCAATGTCATACAATTCCTCATGCATGCTCTCCTGTTCAACGTGCTCAACACGTGACTGTCCTGTAGGATTTGATTTAAATGATCTTGCCATTTAATCCTCGGACGTCCACGCTTCCTCACACCCCTTCTTTCAGATAAATAAATCCTCTTCGTCATCCTTTCATCTTGCATTCGCTCAACATGTCCAAACCATCTCAACTTGTTTACACGCATTCTGTCCACAACACTCCTCTCACATCCGCTCATTCTCCTGATATCCTCATTCTTCACTCTATCTCGCAACTTTTTACCAACCATTCTTCTCGGTGAACGCATCTCCACAGCATTTATTCCACTCTCATCCTTTTTCAACCACGTCCAAGTTTCGCTTGCATACATAAGTGTCGGTACCAGAATGGTATTGTGCACTAGCATTATTGCCATGTTCGACACACTGCTATATTGCTAACAATGGGTCGAAGTGCACCATTCACTCTAGCACCGGCGACTTTTCTTCTTTCAATGTCCTTATCAAATCTTCCATCCCTCGCAAACAGACTTCCCAAATAGACATACTCATTCACTTGCTCTAAACATTCAACGTCAACCTTTATTTCACATACCGTTCTTTCACTCTCTCTAACAAACACCATAACTTTCGTCTTCGCGACATTCATTTTTAACCCATTTGCACTACAGCTATCATACACACACGAAACAATATCTTGTAAATCACTTTCATTCTCAGCCATTAAGACTAAATCGTCTGCATACATCAAAGCATTCACTCGATTTCCATTCAGTTCAACACCTAAATAAATCATTTTCACGATTATTTAGTATATTTTTTAAATTTCTTATATTCATATATCCTTAATATTCTTATCCTTATTATTAATTCCATAAGCTGTCAACAAACGTAACTGACATGAACACGAACAAGAAGGTATTAGAACATGTCAAGAGAAATAACTAACAGAAAGGTGGAAAATGGAATGATTATTATAATAATATTTTGTCGATATGGAGTTTTTGCAGGTGCTAACAGCAGAAAAAATAGGATCAATTCTTTCCTGTCTGTAAGCGTCTGCCTCAGATTTTTTTATGGTTAGTAAATTATCAAACCAAATCGTAATAAATAAACCATTTTTTCAGAAATGAAACTTCTAAATTACTATTACTATTAAAATGACACAATTTTCTACTGGAACCATTACAGCTTTTGGCCAATGCGATCCCAGAGAAAACAAACATTTACAATAGTGTTTCCACTTTCCTTACAAAATTAACATATGTTATGTGGAATATGTCTTTATTCGGGGAAATATTATAAAACAATCGAACTGCCTTTGCTATTGGCGGCGTACACACAGCTGGATGCGAATGTCAATCACCGGGTGATTCTGCGAGAACGTTTGTTCCTATGTGAGTGTTCCCCGTCAAAAATATTTCTCCCATTCTACTCTGTAATTGAAAAAGGCAGGTATCCATTTAACATCACGAAAAATACTTTTAATATCTTTAATCCAGCGATGAGTTTTGTCACCCATCCTGAATATCTAATGTTTTACTAGCACGAACAGGACAACTTGCAAGTTTTTTTAAATGAAGTTTTTTTTTTATTGACTGCCCCATTCATAGAAAATACTGTAATGGTATAAATAAATAGACTTTAATTGCACCAAAAATATGTTCCATTGTAAATCTCAGCGACATGAAATTTACTCTGTCAAATCATAGAATGTCAAGAATGTGTTCATGAAGATGAAAAATGGTTAATATATTTTTTGAAAGTTAATTATGAAAACATATAATACCTATGTACCAAAAGGTGGTTTCATTTCATAAACAACGTCTTCCAGTCAACCCTTAATGATGACAGATGACTCATTGTCTCAGATTGACGATGATAAAGTGCTTATATTTTTTTTAATATCATATTTTAAGAAATAATAACATATCCACTTATCTGCTTTAAGTAAAGTAATTTCTCCAAACGAGAAAATGTTGAAAAAAGAATGATAGGTTTTGAAATTTGATTAAAAAGCATAAAGTATGAAAAAATGAGAAAACTCAATTATATATGGTGTTCGGTGATACATCTCTGCGTTACTTTCTTTGACCCAGAAACATTCCTTTAAGGAACACACATGCTTCTCCCTTTTTTGAAATTTTTTTCCTGCCACATTCCTAACGCCCTGATATTGCATTAAGAATGAAAAGGGGGGTTTTCAGACTGTCATGATAATGTATTACAGGCGCAAAAAAGTTCTGTTTTACCTCTCTTTGGATATCTAAAAAAACATTTCCAAGCAGAACCAACGTCTCTCTGGCAAGAGCCAACGTCTCTCAAGTAAGAGCCAACGTCTCTCAAGTAAGATCCAACGTCTCTCAAGTAAGAGCCAACATCTCTCTAGCAAGAGCCAACACTGAAAATACTCTAATCTTTTAAGAGTCTGTTGGCACTGAGCGTCTCAATAGGTTTATTAACTAGAAAAACAAATTCCTTCTATGAAACTTGCATCTATTGACCATATTTATTTAGAATATTTACTATTATTTTGTTTATTTAACTAGATTTGGGTTAGTTAGGAGATATCGCTTCTGCGATAAACTCGCCCATTGCACAATTTCATTTATTTGTATCACATTATTTTATAACTTAGTAATTATGTTTGTTCTTTATTGTGCAATAAAGTTTATTATTATTATAAATTTGGGCACAACACGCAGATGATAAAACTAATCAGACATTTCGATTGGAGAAAGATGTTTAAATAATGTAACATTGAGCAAAATCTAATCGGAAGAAGTGAGTAAGGCGTCCCGACGCTTACGAGTTTTATTGGTCGTATTAGCAATATTTTTTCTTTTGAATATCCAGTCTAAAATAAGGTCATTGTTCAAAACATTGCAATTATAATAATTTCATTGTGTTGAGTTGTCACTTTCATGATTACTTCCTTAGAGAATTTAGGTTTAAAGATAAATATAATGTTATCACGTAAGATCATTCGTGCAAGATCATGAGTCATGATCGAAAACATTAATAACGGGCTATACACAGAATAAATTTATTATCTCAGTATATAATATGTGTACTGTACATACAGTGAAACCTTTGAGTACGAGTAATTTGATTAAATCCACACAAAAATATTTTGGCCCATTAGTATATGTGTATATAATTATGTTGTCTCAATGGATAACGTTTTTACACAAAGGTAAAATAATACCCTCTATACGAGCTCTCATCCTCTGAGCAAGTTTAAGGCTGGAACATAGCCAGAAGACTGTCAAAATTATTTGTTTCATGGTGTTGCCAGTTTTTAACAATTCCCTATTTTTTTTTCTTTCTGCTTTAACAGATTTTTTTTAAAAACCACCGCAAGAGCCCATTCAAGAATCATGACACCTCCTGAACAATAGAATCTTTTACCCTGCTTTGAACACCTCCACACTCTTACAATCTACTCTTTATCTACATTCTTATAATTTCTCATACACGCACGTCGTCTTCTCTTACTCAACACATGCCCGTTCTTGGAGATTTGATCCACGTAATAAAAGTCACATGTTTCTCGTATGCCCGTACTTTCTCACATCCCCTCTTTCACACAAGAATATCCTCTTCGACATCGTTTCATTATTCATTCGTTCCACATAATTATACAAAGCATCGTAACTTATCCACAAAACTCCTCTTGCATCCGCTGATTCTTCTAATATCCTGATTTCTCACTCCATCATCACGTATACCATTTTCCTCAGCGATCGCATCTTTAAAGCGTTTATTCCACTTTCGTCCTTTTTCAACCACGTCCATGTTTCTCTTGCATACATATGTGATGGTAATAGAATGATATTATGCACCAGCATGGTAATCTGTTCAAGGAATGTTGCTCATAATGGTAGAGCTAGAACGTGAACGTGAAAATAAATCCCTTGGAGTCCTCGGTAAATTATAAGCCTCCTTCTCTTTTCTGTTAGTTTTCAAGTGCCCATTAAATAAAAGACAGGTATTCGAAAAAAAATCCCGTTTTTATACGATCCATCCATCGGTATGCCATCGAGGACGACTTGCATGTTTATTAGGTACAAGCAGTTTGTCCATTGACTACCCCCCTTGTGGGACGTGGGATGAATGGATGGATGGAAACAAAATAAAAACAGCCATTATTTCAAAAAGTTTGTTCTTCCTAACTTATTTGGGTGTCAGGGGTGAAGTAGGTACCTACCTAATGACTAATGACACAACCTGAATACAATAATAATATTTCATGATTAAAAAGTTTTCTATCTTTTATCTTATAATAGTGTTACAAAACAAGGTTTGCCTGTAGTTTACACATTATTCAGTCAGAGACAAATACACGCACACATACATAGACGTACAAAAACATTATATCTAATTTATTTTCAAGGTTATTACAGTTTTTCTACCAAATATGTGAGTTAATGCGAAGTAAACACAATTTTCTACGTGTAATTCATTGTCCTATATGGTAAAAACTAGTAACACAGTGCAAATTTTCTCAAAAAATATGTTCCAATTTTGCAATTCTCCATTTTATTTATTTATTCTTTATGTATCATACAGTTATAACAATAAATATAAACAATTAATTACAACAATGAGCAAACCAATCAATATCCCTTTCTTACCAAATAATAAACAGAAATTTGAAGTAGGTACCTACTAATTAACAAAAACATGAAGAAAAAAGAAAAATATAAAAACATATATAAAAAAATGCTAAACATAATGCTGTTACTCCATAACACTACGAGACTTTTTTTATGTGGAGCATCCGACAAAAAATTAGTCTACCATATTTTTCGTAAGTTTTCAAACGTCCCGTTAAAAGCGGGTGTTCGAAAAAAGAAAGACAATTCACATCTTAAATTCACACCTTTTTTTTAGCATCTTAATGTTCTTCTACTATTAATACTATACTACTACTATAAAGTCCACTGGCTTCTCCACTTATGGAAGACACCATTAACCTTAACTTTAAATTAAATTTGATAATTTATTTTCCTGGGTTTGGGTGATACATGTACCTATATGTGTTTAGTGTATTGTATATATATTATTGTGTGTATCGTCGCGTTAGTACCCATAATACAAGATTCTTATCTTAGTTTAGGACTAGCTCGATCTGTGTGAATTGTCAATACATACATACATACCATCAAGCCGCTTCCCTCGCGGGGTAGGCAGAAAGGATCGAGCGCCATTTCCTTCTCTCCTTGCATACATCTTTCGCTTCCGTCACTGTCATACAATTCCTCATGCATGCTCTCCTGTTCAATGTGCTCAACACGTGACCGTCCTGTAGGATTTGATTTAAATGCGATCTTGCCATTTAATCCTCGGACGTCCACGTCTCCGAGCACCATTCCTTTCAGCCAAATATATCTTCTTAGTCATTCTGTCCTCATTCATTCTTTCCACGTGCCCAAACCATCTTAACTTATTTACATTCATCCTTGTTATTACACCAATTTTCATTCCATATTCATTTCGTATATCACTGTTACGCACACGATCTCTCAGACTTTTACCAATAGACAGACTTTTGTCAATACATGTTAGTGTTAAATGTCAGTCATAGGTATTGTAGATTCATTCTTCTAGTGAGCATTTTACAATATTATGAGGTTTTTCAAATATCTGGCTATTACAAAACGCAAATTTTGCAGAAAATGTCCAACTGAAAACTGAAATTTTCACAGCGATCCTGAAAAACTTTAAGTTAAACAATTCTTCAATAAACGGTTAATTTTTTTTTTGTTTTCTTTGTTAGCATGATATTCCATGGAATCGTCTCCGATTATTGAATTATAATTGGATTTGATACAATAATACCAAAAATTTCAATATTTTACGTCATATGTTTTTCGTTTAGTATAAAATTAGCGTCATAATTTGTTTAAACTTGAGTAAATCTAATATTAGAACATAAGTACATAGGTACGTAAAAGAGACATAACCGTATTCGTGGTATTTTTTTTTCAAATGGTAACACTCTTTTGTTCCATTCTTTATTTCAAACATTTGAATTAGAATAGAAATCTACAATATTCGAACGTCATTGTGAAGTTCAAAGGAAATGATGACATAATGAGAACAAATACTAATGTGTTCTTTATTCAAATTACTACTGTCAATACAAACATTTAGAACACTTTCTGTGCATTTTTAAATATTATTCTTTTCAATCATGAATAGGTGTTACAATTCTGTACAAGTTTGAAAGAGGCAGGTAAGTATTCCACATTTTTTTTGCATATGATTTTGTACATCAAAGGCATTACCCACATTTGACGAATTGTTGACAAAATGTGTTTTATTCAATTTATTCAAAATTTGTCTATGGTTTTACGTTATTCTATTTATAAATACCTACTTCCGAAAATATTTCAATCTCACGGTTTGTCGTAAATTGTTAAGTGTTCTGTAAAAATCAAATATTTATAAAACATCATGATAAGGCATTTAATTGACTCTCAAGTGAAAATGCATGATAAGTACCTATTTCTTTTTGAGCCACCCCGAGGAGTTTCCTGAAAAAAATAGGCCTCCCTTTTCTGTAAGTTGTCGAGTGTCTTGTTAAATTAAAAGCGGGTGATCGTAAAATCTTACGTATAAGACAATTAACACCTACAATTCAAGATGAGTCGTGCCACCCACTCTATTCAGTAAGCCTTCGAGTGTCCTGTAAAAAGCACGTGTTCATAAAACATTACGGTAAGACAATAAACATTTCTTATTAAGCGATGAGGCATGTCAACCATCCTGAAGTGCATTTTTTTGCCACGAAAAGAGCAATCTGCATGTTTGATACATACAGTTAGTACGCTGACTACCCCACTTGTGGGGCATACGCCTCCTCTTATCCTTAGAAAACCAACATTTGCTTCCATCACTGTCATACCATTCCTCATGCATATTCTCCTATTCAATGTGCTCAACGCGTGTTCGTCCTCTAGTATCCGATTTATTTGATCTTGCCATTTGATCCTCGGACGGCCACGTCTCCGAACACCATTTTATATGATTATATCGTGAGAATTTTATATGAATTTAAATAAGGCACATTACATATGTTCAGTATTTAATTTCGCTTCTTAGGAGAAATTGGTTAAAAAGTATTTTTTGTCCCGAAAGAACCTTCAAAAAACTCTCCTCCGAAAGAATATACTTAACCTAATCCCATCACAAATATTATTATAATTAGTTCATATGTGTGTCTGTTTATATGCCTTTATGATAAGGTGACCAATCGTCCTTCTTTTTTTTAATCCTGCCCTCCCTTGATAAGCGCACTCCTTTTTGCAGTTCTGTTCACTTATTTGATATTTTAAAACAAATCAAAAATATTTGCAAAATATTCTGTATTACAACTTAGGATATCATGAAATATTTCAAATTATTATACACATCCAAAAAATTTAGAAATTTTATATATAAAACCCAAAGAAAAGGTCCTCACTTTTGAAAAATGGAACAGAACTAGCAAAGTCTAAGAGCGTTGTTAAAAAATCTCAAAAAAAGGCCGTCCTAACGCCATAATAGCAAACTTATAAGTAGGGGTTTAAATCTATCCTTATGAAAACTTGGCGACATTGGAGTAGAAATTTGAAATATGATACCAAAAAATATTTTCATTTTTCGAAAGTGGATTAAAACTACAAAATGTTCGGGAGCTTCATATAAAAAACTTAAAAAAGACGTCCTTACGCCATATAGCAAGCTAATAAGTAAGGGTTTATATCTAGTATCTTATAAAGGACGATAATATTGATGGTAGATTATTGCAAATTTGGCAGTTCACACATGTGTTGCCAGTGTAGAAAAAAAGGAGATCGTTATAACGTGCCAGATGTGGAGATGTGTGCTGTCGTGAGAATGTGTTTTTTTCTTTAATACCTACACGTATATGTTATTCCTTCAACAGGACCTACGCGAATTACCATATGCGATGCGTAATATCTTATTCTGTGTCCGATCTCATATTTCACGAAATTTACATATTATTATGATGAGTAAAAAGATACACTATGAGGTGGGAATTCTAGGAGCCGTTTATTTTGGGACATTAACAATAGACCACGGGAAGAAAGAAGGGGAACAAATCGTTCAAAGACATATCGAGGAGCTTTATACTTGAGGATATTAAAAGGAATCACAGAAATTTATAATTTATATACTGTTGTTTGTTTCGTGTACCATTGGCGCATGGTGTTGGATAATAGCTGATGTTTGTATGTATGTATGTATGTTGGAAGAGCGATGTCTTCAACTTGCTCCTGAACGTTGTTATCGATTGGTTATTATGGAGGTCCTCGGGGAGTCGGTTCCAGATGACAGGTCCTGCGACGCCAAAAGCCCTATCATAGACGCAGGGCTTGTTTGCTCTATTGATCTCGTCCAACATGTTGGTGGATATCTTAACTGAACGTAGAGGTCTACTTGCAGGTGTTTTGAGGACACAGCTTTCACCTACTCTTAACTAGTGCAACTTTTCCAGCAAAGATGTGATGTGACCAATCTTATCTTCGCGGAAAATAAACCTTGCAGCGCTACTGAATACCATTTGTAGGCGAAGTTGATCTTTGTAAGATTTACCTTATTTCTATACTTTATATATGTAATAAATTGTCTGTTTTGTGTTTGTAATAAATAAATAAAAAATTGGTGACAGAATGAATGATTTGGTAATCAGTGGGATCTTTACTGGTTTATGTATTGATTTGTATTAATTGGCTTTTTATTTATGTATTTTTATAACTGTCTGTATCCTGTTAAATATATATAAAATAAAAAATAAATAAATTACACAAACAACGAACCAAAATCCACGCCCACAATGTCGCAACTTGGCGAAATATTAGTGATATATTATTATGATATAATAATAGAACATCTATATTAGTTGGATTATCTATCCAAATCTTTATGGTAGGACGCCATCCGTTGGTTTGGTAGTGAGTTCAGTGGACTAAACTAAATCCAACACTAGCAAATCGTGAATCTATTACCGTGATCACTGGACCAAGTATTAAATACATTAATCTAATTTAATGATATACATTTTTATGTTTGGCTTTATTAGTTTAATACGACCATCACACCAAATGTAACATGCTAAGGCAAGATTGAAATAAAAATAATTTATTTACATATATAATATATTTATTTATATACATACAACATGCCATCATGCTGCTTCCCTTGCGGAATAGGCAGAATGAATAGATTACCACTTATTCCCATCCTCGCATACACTTTTCTCTTCCGTCAATGTCATACAATTCCTCATGCATGCCTTCCTATTCAGTGTGCTCAGCACATGTCTGTCTTGGAGAATCTAGTTTATATAGTCTTGTCATTTGATCCTCGGACGGCCACGTTTTCTAGCACCATTCCTCTCAGCCATAGTTTATATTTTTTTGTCATTGCGTCCTCGATCATCGTAGTTTGTTAACTTTCATGCTTGTTATTAACTCCAGCTTTCATTCCACAATCTTCACAAATAACACTTTGTTCCGCACTCTATCTTTCAAACTATTGAGTATTATTATTTATAATTTATTGCATCAAAAAAGTATGTATTATATCACAAATGATACTGCGAGCCAGCGGCGCACTCAGCAAAGAACGTTACTCTCTGTAATACAGGAGAGACAATGGTCTAAGTTGGGCCATATTTTGAGAATGCCCAGTGATAGTTTGCTGCAAAGAGTACTATTCTATCGTCTTTAAGGCTTTCAACGGCCCGAATTTCCTTCCTTCACAATACATCTCCACAGCATTTATTCCACTTTCGTCCTTCTTCAAACATGTCCAAATATAATAAATAATTCTAGAGTCTGTACGTTCACAGAGTGAAAATTCATAATGATGATAGTATTTATTTTTATCAAAAAACACAATTGATTTTTCACTTTAATTTATTGAGAAACCTCGAACACTTTCATTAATATAATTGTATGGATTGTCATTTTTATTTATGTATTTATTCATATATCCACGGCGTGAGCTATTTGCGTGTTTAAAAATACACAAAAAATCATACAAATCAAATTTCTCATTCACAACACAGTTTGAGCAAGACAATAACAAAAATTGGCGAAGAACAAAACACAAAAGGGAATCAATTCATAACACAATAATTTTAGTCAAATCACAAAATATTGGAGTTTCAGTATAGAATGTCAATGAAATGTTTAGTACTTAATAATATGTCAAGAATTAAAATTGTAATAAAGATAGGAAATGGCAAATAGAAAAAAAATCTATAAGAAACGGTACAAATAATTTAAATCTCATAAGAATTAATGTCGTAAATAGTTGAAATGTCAAACTGTCTATAATAATTTAAAAAGTCAATAAATAAAACAGAAAATGTTAATTATAATTTAAATTATCAATGATTTTCGTCAATGTATTATATCGACTGAGTTCTCGTGAAAATGTCAATCGATATAATTATATTAACGAAAGTACTCGAGGTTTCTTAATAAATACTATACTATTACTATACTATACCCTCACGCCGTGTCCCAAGTGGGGTAGGCTGAGAGAACGGAACGCCAAACAGATCTATCTTTACATACTTCCTTCACTTCCTCCACATTCATACAGTTCCTCATACACGCACGTCGGTTCCTCTTACTCAACACGCGGCCGTCCTTGAGAATTTGATCCACGTGATCAAGCCACGTGGTTCTCGGACGCCCGCGTTTCCTCACACCCTTTCTTTCAGATAAGTATATCCTTTTTGTCATTCTTACCTCGTTCATTCGTTCAACATGCCCAAACCACCGTAGTTTATTCACGCGCATTCTGTCCACAACACTCTTCTTGCATCCGCTCATTCTTCTAATAAATTAAAGTGAAAAATTAACTGTGTTTTTTAATAAAAATAAATACCACCATAAGTCTAAGTATTAGGTTTATTCATGCCTTAGTTATTTATATATATTTATAATATTATTATTCAGTTAGAAGAACATATTATTTAAACAAAACATTACAATACGTCAACACCAAAAATAATGCGCGAAAATATGATGTCATAACGACGGAGGCCATACCAATGTTAATGGGTGGATTAATATGGGTTGATTGATTTTCCATGTGCAAGGATTAGAGAATTTATCAACACTCGAATTGAATAACACTTAATCACACTTTTGATAGCAGTCCCGGATTAGGAAACAAATAACATGACTCCTACAATATTATATTCTGTAAAGTTCTAGTGTCCTGTTAAAGGTAGTTGTTCGTAAAATGTCACAAATAAAAATAACAATTATTAGTCCCACCACCATGTGGGACTAATAATTGCCCAAGGAGAAGAAGAAGAAAAATAAGAGATTTAACATATTATTATGTTATTCAATTCAGCAATGATGAACATACATACATGCATACCATCACGCCGCTTTCCTCGCGGGGTAGACAGAAAGGTTCGAGCGCCACTTCCTTCTATCCTTGCATATATTTTTCGCTTCCGTCACTGTCATACAATTCCTCATGCATGCTCTCCTGTTCAATGTGCTTAACACAAGACCGTCCTGTAGGATTTGATTTAAATGATCTTGCAATTTGATCCTCGGACGTCCATGTCTCCGAGCACCATTCCTCTCAGCCAAATATATCTTCTAAGTCATTCTATCCTCATTCATTCTTTCCACGTGCCCAAACCATCTTAACTTATTTACATTCATCCTTGTTATTACACCAACTTTCATTCCACATTCCTTTCGTGAATTGAAAAATACTATGTAGTAATCGCACTGTTAAAGACATGCGTTGTCTTTGTTCCATTCAATAGTTTAACAATTCGAAATATTTATTTGTGGAATCGAAAATAGGTAGATTTATTTTCTTCAATACCTAAATAGGTACATATTTAATTTACAAAGAAAACCGTGTGTTTCTTAAAGTTATTTGTTTTTGGAGTTAATTATGTGTTTTATCAATCAAATCAAAATTTTCGACTTGTTAAGTTATAGAACTGGATAATTGATTTTATGTACATTAGATGTATGATTCATATTGAAATTCGACTGTTTATGCATAGACTATATAATAATGATGATTAATTATTGAATCTGTTTGCGGCACATTTCAATTACCTACTAATAATAATAATTCGATATATCTGCATCTGTAATGATAATCATAATGTTATTGATAATATTTCAATTAATTGATTCTCCGATATCAAAGTACGTTTATTAATAATAATTCATCATTCCATTATTATTTTATTATCAATAATATATGCTCACTGAAATATATCAGCTAACCGATTCACTCTGTTTTGATTTGATTAAGTAATTATATGTTTTATTCTTGTCTGTTACTTGTGTTTCCTGCTTTTGTTCTTCTATCTTGTTCTTTTTCGTGTTGTATAGATATCATCGATCTGTTAATTTGATCATCGATCTCTTGTGATGCTGGAAATCTAGTTTTTTTTTTCAGATAAAGTTCTTCACATTTACATTGAAAGCAGTTTTGTATGATTTTTTTCTGGGTGAATGAATCTGGGTTTTTGTTATAAACCCAAACACAACTTTATACACCTTACATAGAAAGCTTAAAGCTTGTGTCGTGAAAGGGAAGTTTGCTGGCATCTGGGATCGGACCACGCAGCACTTGTGCAAGACTCTACCTCCAGGCTACCCACAAACTCAAACTCAAACACATTAAGTAAGGATATTCTTATTATTTTCATATTCTTTTCTGCGATATTTTTAGAAGGATCTGATGGCGTTTTTTACGAACTTTAAAGCCTTTTGGAATTCAATGGTTTGATCGATTATAGTCATAGGTTTCTTGGGTAATTACTCGTATAACATTTATACTCTAAGAACATAATCCAAATTGATAAATTACGTAATTACGTATTTAAATATTTTCTCACGGCGGATAAGCCTCACAACATTTTTAAAGATAAATAAACTAAGACAATAGTGATGAGTTATCTGTGCAGAACACGTAACATTTGAATCAGTGCGCACAAATAAAATAAATGAACGCGAGAGAAAATAAGACATTCCACTGCGCATGATACAATGGAACGATCTGTGATCTACACGGACGATACTGAGTCACGTTTGTGCGATCTATTGTGTATGTGTACCTACTTTAATAATATTCACTAATCCATAGAGAATGGAATATTATAGAGATAACGAACAAGAGCATCAAACTATCTGACAGCTTGTCTAAAACTGAAACTATAATGAAATTAGCTACGGATCAAGTTAATAATTATTATGCACAGTATACTGAGAAATTTGTTTCGAATTCATGTCAGAAATGATGATCGCTGAGAATAGAGACCCAGTTTAATTGTTATTTATTATTTATTTTCTCGTTAATATTTAATATTGACCTAAATATGTAATAAATACTGACAAATGTACGTGAAAATATACAAAATATTGTTATGAATCAACTGAGTTGCTATTTTAGGTTTAAAACCGTGACATTAGTAACAAAGTAACATCAAAAATATTTTAAATATTTGTAGGTACTGTAATTTTTTATTTCTTAGATTTAACATCCTCTTTACATTGGCTTTTTTTCATTTATAAATTTTTCGATTTAAAAAATATGTGCATGTCGATCCTGTGTTAAGTCGTTTACAAAGAGAACATTAGTTTGATATTATGCTTTTCTTTATCTGGATCCTTTTAATCTCATTGCTTTCGAAAGTTACCCACAAATTTAAGTACCTATTTAAAATGGAAAAAAAAAAGATTTTGTCAAGGTCTGTAAAACAATCTGACAATTGAGCCATAGTGAAGTAGACTACGAAAGAGTATTCGAGTGTATACAGTATTGTCAATTATCTATTGAAGATAGAGAATAAGCAACCAATGTACAATAAATTGTAATTACTAACGTCAGTATTGTGTAAGTCTTTTATGATTTCTCATTAAAAATGTCTCAGTGACTAATCTAGTAGACAATAATATGTAGGTTCTCTATGTTTTTATTTTTATAATCATCGTTGTACCAATCGGATCAATAATATAGGATCTATAATACAATGAGATCATTGTCTCTCACATGGGCGAGTACCAATATATAGTAAATACATTTTTATGTTTGTAACATAATATAGAGTCAAAGTGCTTCTCAATTCGATCGCATTATTGTTTTGTAACACACAATCATTGACCTAATAGACTGTAAGCAGTACAAATTTTCTCAAAAACTGCGTCCCAAAATTAATAATTATATTATTTTAATGTTTCACTCCATATATTAAGGTCTTAATGGTCTCTTTTTTAGTCGTACTAAAGTATGACACAAGCAATAAAATAAATAATTAATGTCCTTCAGGTCTCCAACACAAAAAATATTATGTACGTACATATATAACAATAATATGAACAAAATGCAAACAAACAATAGTGCTTGTTCTAAAAAAGGCACACTCCTAATATATCGACCATCTTCTTCTTCTTTCTGTGCCATGTCAGGTCCCCCCGACGTTGGCGATCACTCCGGCGAAAAAACAAATATTAAACAAATATTATATATCGACCATAAACAAATTATTTGTTTAAACAGTAATATAGTTTTTTAAATAATTAATCTACAACGAGGGACTCGAGGGAGATGTGAACGTATCTTTTTGAGGCAACGCTCGTTTAAGACTGATTAATATAAGATTGTATTGGTCGCAAAGTTGGATTGGCCGCATTACCAATTTTTTCTTTGAATTTCCAGTCTTTTTCAATCAAGTCATTGCATACAATAAGTCCTTTTCGTTACTTGTTTACTTTCTTATGAATATTTTATGTATTGAAACTTCAAGAATAGATCTCGATAGTGTAGAATATTACACTTTTTTTTTTACCAAACTTGTCTCTCGGATTCCAATATGGTGCCATCAAGCTACCGACTATGCATCATTTTTTTAAACTTGTTTTTTTTTTTCATTTTTCTTTTACAAAATTATTTTGTATCCTTCACCTGCGTTTTAAGTTTGTGTAGTGATAATTGATTGTGTAATTGAATATCCTGATTCTAAATATCTAACCAAGGTGTCAAATTTCACGTGAAGAATCTAAATAAATAACAAAAAATATGTAAATAGCTTCTACATCACACGAATCGAAAACCATTGGCTCACGTACTACAAATATCTAACAATTTACTTGAATTATGTAAGACTGACAATATTTAGAATATGAATTTATCTGTCGCTGTACCGTTTTGTTAGAAGCACTGTAATACTAACTATAAGTATCTAAATGTGAATTTTCGAACTGCACAGGTATCTAAAATTTTGAAAATAACAAATTGTAATATTCTGGAATCATGACATTTATGGTTGCAAAACAACGATATGTTATTTCATACCTTTGTTTTGCAACATTTTTTTTTAATTTTTAAAGAAGAAAGCATCGCTGATATGCATTCTTCATGTGATCAATTTTAATGACTTATTTTTTTGTTCGCACGGAATCCTTTCCTCCAAATGCATGTTTGTTACGTGCAATTAGTCTGCTGGCTGGCTACTGGCTACTTTTCCCAAAAACGTAGAGACGTACGACACCATGACCAAGATATGGGATGGCCTGAGGCAGAGAACTGATGCCAATAAAGATGGAGAGTCCTTTGCAGTGGAAGCACCGTTACATGAACTTCATGTTTGACCTAGAAGATGCTTCCAACTTAACTAAAAAGCCACGGCGCTCTTGAGATGGTCAGGGACCATTAAACAGCGCCAAATACAAATCATCTTTTTATTATTATTATTATTCACTAATGGTATATGCCGTGATGGTATAGTATAGTGTTAAAACACAATGGAAGTGGAATAAATGTTGGTTTTTTCATTATATCAAAAATATGGCATAGAGGAAAATGACGATTTCCTGCGAAGTACATACACAAATCAAATTAGCCAAACAGTGGTAGAAGCAATGAAAATTGCAGCATATTGAAAGGACTAAAGAACTATGATCAATAATTGTGTAGTGACGGCAAAAAGTTAGTAGGTCGTGACTTCCATAATTGAGAAAAGCGATGCAGAAAAATATATTGAAAAGAAATCAATGAAAATACCCTCCTTTAAACGAGACTTGTCTCTATAAGAGGGATAAGTTTTGATAATTTTTTTAATTAAAAAGTCGTTACAAATTGTTATATCTGAATTGCTTGTTATGTGTTCCATAATTTTTTATTATTAATAAACAACATGTGACTCTAAAAAGGTTATTAACACCTGTCGTTTACCTTCGAAACCTTTGTTATGTCAGTGTCATCATAAGTTTAAATATTTTATATTTACCAAATTCTGTAACCTGTCACTCTTGTCCTTAAATATTATGTACCTATGTACCTATATACCTAAGAACCGGAATATCATTATTTCCTTATTGATAATCGTACCAGAAATAAATATGTATTCGTTCGTCCTAAGAAACGCACAGTTTTTGGTCAGCAGCATTACACATATTTCGGAGAGACCCAATTCAATAACCTGCCATTAGACGTGAGAAAGACTCCAAGAGGCGACGAGCTTATAAAAATAATAAAGAAGCGCTACAAGCCGGATAAGACGGGATAACACTTTCAGCGACAATTTTGAGATTCAGGCTCATGATGTCATCATTGAGAACTGAATCGCGTAAAAGTGATATATTTCTGTGTATATGTGTGTTTGTGTTAATGTTGATGAGAAGAAAATTGATCCAATTGATTTGTATATTGTTATGACGTTGTGAATAATAATTGTATTGGTTTAATTTTGTATTGTGCTGGTAGATTTTGTTGAACGTTTGATGAATGTACATGAGAACTGAAAATTTTCTATTTGTAACTAATTCTTATGTGTATTAATATTTCTAGCTGATTCTTATAATATGCGTGTTAATATTATAGTTGAAATCCGACCCTCCGCACAAGCATTTAGTTGCTTATGGAGGGAGCATTTTTACTGTGTGTAATATTATTTTGTTATTGTAATATCAATGTATACTGTGTATTTATGAATGAAATAGAATAAATAAAAAAAAAATATGTATTATGTCACAGGGACATTCTCGTATGCTATGTATGTATGTAGTATGTAATGTACTACCTGCAATTAGCCCGCTGGCTACCTCGCTTGTGGTATACGCCGTGATGTATAAAAGATGCCACATAAATATTTTGATTGTAATCAGAAACAGAGGTAAAAATAATTTAAACAAAAAGAAAATCCCATAAAAAGACGGAACCTTTATATTTTATTCAATAGTGTTTTTTCTGTAAACGCAATTTTTTCGAATTGCTCATTAAAAGGAGGAGAATCCTTGTGTCAAGGCTTGTTATATTTTTTACTCTTAATAGATTTTCTCTTTCAAAGCCTGCTGTTAGTTTTCAGCCATACGGTCGAAAAAGGAATAATTCTTATTCCAACTGTAGCCTTGGTTAAGTGACATCTTACTCAAAAATAGAGAAAATTATTGTTCCAATTTTATACCAAACTAAAATTATGCCTTATAATTATTAACTCGTACCTACCCAAATTGTTTGGTTTGTGTGTTTTTTTTATGTTTTTATGCATACATTATGAAACAGTGTCTATGCGTTTATGCATATTAATTTAATGTTTTGTTTTGTTGTTTTTTATTCTAACTTTTATTATAAATGACACCCTTGTGAAATTGTTTCATATAAATGGAGGCCCAAAGCAAAGCACAATTATTCGCAGTCACCAATGCGCGGGTTCGAGAGATCCTATTTTGGTTTGCACAGCTTGCACAGCTTGTGAGTGCCTGGGTAGATCTGAGAGCATAAAATATTTGGGGGTACAAATAGATTAGAATCTGAACTGGAGGGAACACATTGCCTACCTGACAGGTCGAGTGAGAAAATTAGTGTACGTTTTCAGACAATTGAGACAGATTTTGGGGATTCATCATCTGAAAACTATATATTATGCATTGGTTCACTCTCTCTTAAATTATGCTATTTTAGCGTGGGGTGGAGTAGCGAGGACTCTTTTAAAACCAGCAAACAAAGCCCAAAAACTAATCATAAAGGTAATGCGTAAACTCACATATACATACCCATCTCTAAAATTGTTTAGTGAGGTAGGCCTGTTAAATATCAGACAGATATATATGTGCAGGTTGGTGAGCAAAGTACACAAAGATATAGGAACCATGGAAACTGTTATACATGATCGTAATACCAGACAGATTGGAAGACTTGTTACACCAGCTACTGTGACCACTTTCGCACAAAGATTTCACACATTTCTGGGGCCACGTTTATATAATAATGTTGTGCAGTGTGTACTGGGGCAAAATGAGAGAAGCATTTCAATGACAGCTCTGCGTGCTTTCCTGATTAATAGGGGAATAGATGAATGTGAACATATTCTGTGTGATGTAATGGCATAAGTTGGGGTTGACAAGATTGATATGAGTATATATAAATATAGTGATATAGTGGGATCAGTCCGGTATAATGTCATAATATTGTGTTATAGAGTTTTGACAACTGGAAATATCTATTCATATTGTTTTAATCGTAAGGTCTTAATACAGGCGCAAGCCCAGTAAGGCCACCATGTTGTAATTTAAATTTCATATTGTTATTATATTCCTATAAAACTTATATGTATACATATTATAACTGAAATAAAGATTTATTATTATTATTATTATTATTATTATTATTATTATTATTATTATTATATACATATCTTTTGGAATTGTGTTATAAATGCGAGTAAAACTAACGCCCTGAATGTCTTATTTTTTCGGTACGGAGAGGATAGCTTGGATGTATATAACATGGTTTACTGGCTAACCCACTTGTGATATATTATGACCAATGACCATAATACTCATGTAAATGTTGAAAACAACTATCCTCAGCCACCGCAAGATTGGCAAGCATGTATTTTACATAATAAGTCACTTCGCGCATCGTAGAGTTAAGATCAAAACAAGATTAATACCGAATTTAAATAAATAAATAAAACTTGCTTGGTATCTAAATATGGTCGTTGGTTCTATGAAACCTCTTATGTGCTCCAAACTAAATTTTACAGGGGACGCAAAAAAAACTGTTTTAAAGTCCACAGGTCAACACATCACACATGTAATCAAAATTATTATCAAATTCATGTAAAAATTTAGACGTTGTACATGAAATTGATAATAAATTTGATTACATTTGTTGATCTGTGGACTTTTAAACGGTTTTTTTGCGTCCCCTGTAAAAATTGGTTTAGAGCACATAAGAGGTTTCATAGAACCGACGACGATAAATGTTTATACAAGTAGGTACATTTTTACAGAGAGCACTAAAATGCGGGATTTCTGCCAGCCAATCCGGTTAGATTAAGACAAGAGTAACACTGCAGGATTAACTTAGAATAGTCTAGTGAGTCGAGTTTATATAACTATGAATATTCTTTCGAAATACGACTGTAAGTGTTTACACTCAGGACAGTTCGTTGTAAAACAAGGCGTTTTATTGATATTGTCTCTGGAATCGTAAAGACTAAAGATTTTGTCACAGTATTAGCAATAGCAGTAGACATGAATGTAATCAAAGGTAAATGCTAAATTGTGGATCAACTAGTGTTGGTCAAATCTTTCAGTCAAATTGAGTCATAAAAATAGCTACTCAGTTTTTCGAGTCAAATTGATCCATAAAATAATTTATTCACGAAGCTTTATATGTATCCAAATGTCAGCACAAATATGCAAGACGAGATCAACAGATCCAACAAGATAAATTGAAAAAAATACACAATATGTAGTTAACTTCCAAATGACTTTTATTAACTTCGTTTACTAGTATTCGGAGACTCTCGACTCCATCATCAGGCAATTAGTAAAAAGTGAAAATTTGTTTTTAGATCCAACAAGTCCTGCTACTACAAAAGGGCATCGCGGGATCCGTCAGCTGGATTCGACGTTCCGAGGACCCTCTGAAAAATCATTCAGAAGCAAATTGAAGATACATCGCTCTTCCAACAGAGCTTTCCGCACTCTTTAGATGGATAATCCATTAAATAGCGCCAAAGAAATCATTCTTCGTCATCAAAGAAAGAACATAATTAATGATAAATAAGATATTTCCTTTATAATACTACTATTGTTACTACTATACCATCACGGCACTTCCCACAAGTGAGGTAGCCAGCATACCATCCGCATATTGAAAACATGAAAGCTGTCCTCTATGTGCCAATAGCAATGTTAGAACATTAAGGATAGGTAGCAAAATTCATAACTGAATTTAAAATGTAAAATTTCGTTTTTTCGAACATCTGCCTTTTACAGGATATTCGAAAACTTACGGAAAAGAGTGGGAGACCTACACGTCTTTTTTTTTTATAAAAACATTCAAAAATTTATTGCAGTCAACTTAAACTTTTAACAACAATTTATAATAATTCTAAATGGTTCTAAAATTATTAAAATTTCTTAACAAAATTTACATAACTAAATTAAAAACCTTGGTTATTTTCACAAGTAAAAATTAAAAAAAAATGTATCAACTAAGGAGACCTAACGTGAACAAAACAATTTAGTTTATTATTATTTGTTTGTTAGGAGACATCACAAATGTTCCATGAGATTTAAAGGCAATTTATTTCTGTCATAAAAATATCGTTCAATTTGTTGACTATATCGAATCAATTGAATGAGTCAATTCATTCGAATGATCCGTTTTCTAACATCACTAGGATCAGCCTAATCATAAATTATAGATCTTATTAAAGGAAGAAGGGTCGCAAATACCGATTTCGTTCCGTTCAGAATGTAAAACCGAGATTACTTGAAAATAACTTTTTGACATTTTTATTATATACGTACATAAGATTCTTTATTATTGTAAAAAAACATTCAGCTCTAGCTAAAAAAAATACTGGCATATTTACTTCTTATGTTTAAATTTCTAATCTCTTTACCATCATGACATTTTTCATTAATGGAGTAGCCAGAAGACGAAATACTGCACATAATAAACATAATAGTTGTCCTCTCTGTCATTAAAAAAATTTAAAATCAGAAAGACTTTACTACTAACACATCATAATATTTTTCCAAAAAAGTTTTTATTTATTTCTCTATTTATTTACCTACTAAACCAACACGGCATATCCAGCAAGTGAGGTAGCCAGCAGACAGACAGGGTAACAGCATGTCATAAAAATTGAAACTGTCTTCTCCGTACCAACAAAAACTTAGGAATGAAATAAAAAAACAAATATTTTTTTCTATTTAATTTTTTAATTAAGATTGACAACGTCGTTATAAGAGGAAAGACGTCTCTCAATAAAAAATAAACAGTCGAAACAACATTTGTTTTTTAATCTCACCTAATTCTACTACCAAAACACCGACACAGTGAATAAAACTTAAGAATTTCAGGATGGGTGGCAAACCTCAGCGCTGAATTTCAGTTTTTTTTTTTTTAAAGATATATCTGGGTTTTTGTTATAAACCCAAATACAACCTTATACACCTTTCACAGTAAGCTACTAAAAGCTTGTGTCGTGAAAGGGATGTAAAATGTATTTATTTTTCGAACATCAGTCTTTTACAGGACACTCGAAAACTTACGGAGAAGAGTGGGAGACCAACAATTCTTTTCCGGATGTTCCACGGAAGAAACGTATCACTACAGAATTGATGGTTTTGTATGTCTTAATGTACGTAATGTTTTAAGGATGCCTGGCTCAAACAGCTGATGCTCAAAAACTTTGAGAAAGGATAAAAATTATTTCTTGGTTTTGAGGACGACTGTTATTTGATGTACTTGAGTATTTGAATTTCAAATTACTTTTTAAAAAAATATATCTCTTACACTCAATTCAGGAAATGTTTGAAAGAGGAGATAGGGGCTGCTTGCTGCCTTGTCAGTCAAATAAATTCGAGAAATTCAAGATAATTAGATATAAAAGTTATCCCATTATTCCAGATTATCCTTTCTTAAGTGCTTTGGAGATTTTTCGAACTTATAAGGACATCAAAACCGAACTGGTTATTAACAGTTAACATATTAACAAGTTTAACCAAATTTCGTTAAAATTGTGGTTAACTTTTAAGATAATCTATCATAATTATACTAAAGCCTAACGCCGTATCCCATGTGGTGTAGAGAGAGAGAACGGAACAACATAATATAATATTATAGACGTATCCTTAAGTGGCATTCACACGAGACGACAAAAAGGGTGAACATTAAAAACAAATTCCGTCGGTCGTCCATTGATCGTGTCAGATGCGCTTTGATTTTGACGTTGTTTTCAAAATGGTGGACGCCGAGGTAGAGGTTGCGGAGTGTTTATCATTAGTTGAAAATGTTATAGTAAATTACATACGGCGCCTTTTAATAAAGGAAACAAACGCCACAAAGCAAAAACAAAAATAACGACTGTCACGAAACGGGGAACGGTTATAATGTGTTTTCCATAGATGCGAATGCTGTGCATATCTACGTATGCGCGCATCTGTCCTTCAAATACAAAAGTTGAAAGGTGGTCAACTTGAGCCGATATCGTTTTAAATGGTTTTTATAATTTCAGATTAGTTGTCAATCTGTTCACACGGTTCAAATGGCTGGCGATATGTTAGTATCCTGAGGATATTCGCCTCGGGTGAACATCCCATAACATAAATTTTTTGCTTCCTCCACATTTAAACTATTTCTCATAAATGCTTGCCAATTTCTCTTTCTCCAGTAAGTAAAATTAGTTAATCTAACATTACAATAAAAACAAATTATAACTTAACGAATAACAAAGTTAACTTTTTCGTTAACTGATTGAACATAAACTTAGTTAAATTTCTGACAAACAGTGTTTAGATCAGGTTCAATCATTTCAAACTGTAAATAATACTTAAAACATCGATTTTTAAAACTTTGTTCAACTGTCGGAAAAACATCGAAGTCTTATTTATTTCTCCTTACAAAAAGCTTAATAAAAGTTTGTATACTATACAATTTTTCACCATTATAAAATAAGTTTATTTACTTTATCTCGCCACATCCTTTTCAGAATAGACAGGAAGAACCAGACATCAAACGACATGTTAAAAATATATCTTTATCCAAGATTGTCTAATGGGGTGTTCACATTTGGCGAATATCGCCAGCCGAATTTCAAAATATAGCGCCAGGCGAAAAAACCAAATTCGCCGTACGCCCATTGATCGTCACACCTGTTCACACAAGTCCACCGATATAGAAACGATCTGTCAGATGCGCTTTGATTTTGACACTGTTTTCAAAATGGCGTCGAGATGGAGATCGCGAAGTGTTTATTTTTAGTCGAAAATGTTATAGTAGAGGTTATAAGGCGCCTTTTAATTAAGAAAACAAACGCCACAAACCAACAAAAAAGATAACAGCTGTCACGAAGCGGGAAACATTATAAAATTTATAGGTTATAAAGCTTTTACCATAGATATAAATGCCGCGCATATCTGCGCATGTGCAAATCGTTCAATCGGCCGAGAAAGTTGGAAGGTGGTCAACTCGAGACGATATCGTTTCTACTGGTTTTTATCGTTTCAGACTAGCTGTCATTTTGTTCACACGGTTCAAATGGCTGGCGATATTTTGGTGCCCTAGCGATATTCGCCAAAGTGAGAACACCACATAACAAACTTATAAATAACTTATCAACAAACTACCGTTGCTTAGTTACATGATAGGTACTATTTTAGTTCACGTGACTTCAAAGTCCAAAACTGAATCTTCAAGTTCAACTTATTGACCGACTGTTCGTAGTGGAAGTTTATTACAGAATGTGCGATACTTAAATAATTGACTTAACTGTGGTACATGTATTGTATGTGGATAACAGCTGAGTTATGAAGGACTTATTTTTATTTTTGTATGCCATATATTATTTATAGTTGTTGTCTGTTTTGTACTTTTTATCAATAAATAAAATAAGAAAATAACATAAAAAATATATTGCAGATTTTTTTATCCGATCCGAATATAAAAAAGGTATTTGGATGAGAAGGTTTTGAGTGTGGTATAATCTTTGTTTAACGTTACAATTTTTTTCATACATTGGTGCCTGCGATGGTATAGCGCACAGATGTGGTAAGTGCAGTTTTTACCGAAAATGAGTTATTATACGCATGCGAATCTATAGCATCTGAAGTATGTTCCTTAAGAATATTATTGCGTAACTCTGTGTCATTCACGAGATATTTAACGAAAACTATGTGTGTTTAGTACTAAATTGTATGGCATCTCAAACTTTCAACATTGATTATCTTAAAACTACGAAAACTGCACTTACCACATCTGTGCGCTATGCCATCGCCTGAATCTTACATATAGGTACTGTAAATCCATGACATTTTTTATTTCGAGTATAATCAATGATAGATCGTCAACTAGCTTCAGAAGCAAATTAAAAACTGAACTCTTCAATGGCGCCCTTAAGACGGTCTAGGGACTGTTAAACGGCGTCAAAAATAAAATATAATCATCCAAAATCATCATCATCATCATCGATGTCGAACATAATGGTTTGAAACAGGAATTAGAGGGATAGATGAACACATCATGGTTGAAGTGCAAACCAAGCAGCCTTAACCGATTCGTAAGCATCGAAACACCTTTCCTGTTTCTTACTAAAGGGAGTTGTACAACCTGTAGGTGCCTGTTGAATAATATTCTTAATATTTATAAAAATATAAATTCAGGATACAGTATTTGGCACACCTCATCGCTGACTACGTGTTTCAAATTGTCGGGGGTATTATTTCAATTGACCCCTTTCTTTAGCATTCATATGCATTCTAATTTTGATTCATTAAAATAGTACACACAATACTTAGATGCAAACTAGTTCAGCTAGAGACACTGTAGAGCAGACAAACCAGAGAAATTATTCAGTTCAAGTGATGCTGGTGCCAAATTGGCAAAGAGTCATTCAGAGTTCAAAGAAACCCCGGATATGGTGACTCAGTATAGGCACAGTGAATGTTTCTTTCTAGTACAGTCGATTCCGCTTAATTCGGGACAGCCGCTTATTTGGGACAAATCTAAAAGAACAGAAACCAAACCAAGAAACCGATAGTAAATTTATATGTTTAATTGGGACAACATTCCGCTTAATTGGGACAGTAAATTTAAGATAACAGCACATATTATGTTACACATTTTCTCAAGAAAAAATATGTACGAAGAATTCTCATTTTTGCATTGAATTAAATCGTATGCACCTACCCATTTATTATTTAAATTAGGAATTATTTATTGTCTTAAAAGTTTATATTACATATTTGTAATTTATATGATAATTTATATTACCTATAGGTATGTAATTTACAGTTTTCAAGAGTTTATAAAATAAAATTATTGAAAAAAATATGCATTGTTATTTAATGTGTGTATTACTGGTTAATGGCCTTAGTTGCCATAATCAAATAGATTAATTAAAAAAAAATGTGAACTTCGCTTAATTGGGACAGCCGCTTCCCGATGTGTCCCAATTAAGCGGAATCGACTGTATTTACAAACTACAGTATATACTTCATGATTACTTTCATACAATCAAGTAGTGCACTCGAAACAGTCTCAAAGAGGAAACGGCAAATTCATATTCATTCTAATTAACTGATTTTTACCCGTGTCGATGAGGTAGTAGAATTCTATCTATTGTAGAATTCATATTTTTTTCCATTATAAATATGTTTTTTTATGAGAGACATCTGTCGCTTTATAAGGACATTCTCAATTGTAGACCTCTTACTCAATAAAAAACATATAGTGGAAAAAAGCAATATTTTTTGTAGATTTTGCATTTTACTACTGCACAAGTGAAGATGATGATTTTGGATGATTTTATTTTTGACGCCGTTTAACAGTCCCTAGACCGTCTCAAGGGCGCCAGATATTAGGAATATTACGCGGAGATATTAGGAATATTACTCAACAGACACCACATCTGCATAACCAACAGATTGTGCAAATTCCTTTTAGTAGGATACAGGAAAGTTTTTCCGAATGTATGAAGATGCTTACGAATCGGCTCAGGCTGGTTAATGTGCACTCAAAGTGGTTAAACAAAGAAGAATCTTTAAATTGGAATTATTTGATTAACAAGGTTTCCAAATACCCTCTTTCACAGTTCACCGTTTCTATGGTAACTTATGTTAGTTTATTATCGTTATACGACGTACAAATCGTTTATTCAATTACCATATTTTTACTCCTCTCAATGCAAGAGGGTATCGTATTTCGTCCTCTCGGTAGGTACTATAATGTTAGGGGAACTAGGGGCAAGACGGGAACGTTAAGCTTAAATGTCAAAAAACACGTTTCTTTATATAAATTCTTTAAAAAAAATCTATTGACACAAACTTTGATCTTAAATCTAGCAAATGAATCACATAAACGTTAAGAAATAATAAATACTTCATTTTAAAAAAAATCTTAAATATGGGAAAGGGCAAGACGGGATAGTTAAGAATATTAATCAATTAATTAATTAAGTTATTAACCATATTTTTATCCAGTTAATAATCGAATATCTTCCCTTAAAATTCAATATTTAAATCTTGTTTGTCAAATATCAAACAATCTGAATCACGATATTCTTTCTTCAATGACACATCAACAAAATTAAGTAAAATAACGTGAAATATGCGAAAAACACATTTAGTAACACAGCATCACGGAGCGAGCAACCACTGCTGATGTAACCTTGTTACTAGTGGGGGGTCCGAAGAGAGCATCTAATATCATCCAGCGTTCTGGGCTACACGGCAAGGTTCCACTTTTATCCCAGTACCTCATCTTACCCCACTATCCCGTCTTACCCCAAGTTCTCCTAAATGTTTTAAGAAAAGCTGCCTTATATAGGACACTCAAAATTTTACAGAAAAGAGTAGGAGATATATTCTTTATCGGAGACTCCACAGATACAAAGTTCATAGTCACTTTATTATTTTTCATATTTTTTTGGACCCAAAGGTCGCAGTACACGCAGAAAGGCGATTTGGAGGCCCAGGGGATCTATTTTTCAATCTCGATTGATAAATTTCGTATGCGAGATAATATGTCGATTGAAAAAAAACGCAAGGAAAGTCGATCTACAGTCAATGACCCTATTCTTGACGCCATTCGAGAATTAAACGGTCGACATTTGAGAAGCTACATACCGGCAACGTCGCACTTTTTGTTTGTTTTTTGGTTATGGTCATCAGAAACTGACATTTTTCTATGCTTTTTTTCATACAAATCGGCGTAATCTATAATCATCTTTAAATAGTATGTCAAAGCAGATGCACAAGATGCGAGACGGCGCTTTCATGTAAGGAGTCACAATTTCCATGGTTCTTGGGGCTTTCTGGTGGGCGCCGTTCTTGAGATAGTCCATGTAGGACAATATTTCATGGTAATATGCGAAATTCCTTAAATAAATATCATAGAAACTTATTACGTGAAAGTATTGATACGATGTAAATTTATATGCAACAATAGTTTCGTATATGTAGGTTCCTACGCGACCTACATGAGGGGTCTGATTTCTTACACTTGTGATTGCATTTTACAATATGATTTAATATAATTTATTATGCAGTAAAACAATCCTTATCACTAGACCGTGTGCAAACACTAAACATTAAAATTATATAAAACTAATACATGTAGTTATATTCTTCAAGGCTGTTGTAATTGTTAAGGCTCCGTTATCAACAAAAACACTTGCAAACGCTCGTTCTTAAATACATATATTTCATTATTGCGATAAAATAATGAAGTATTGCAAAATTTTCAGCGTTTTAAACGTAGTCGCTATATCAAGCTAGCACCAACAAGTTATTTCTTACATACATACATACATACCATCACGCCGCTTCCCTCGCGGGGTAGGCAGAAAGGATCGAGCGCCACTTCCTTCTATCCTTGCATACATCTTTCTCTTCCGTTACTGTCATACAATTCCTCATGCATGCCCTCCTGTTCAATGTGTTCAACACGTGACCGTCCTGTAGGATTTGATTCAAATGATCTTGCCATTTAACCCTCGGACGTCCACGTCTCCGAGCACCATTCCTCTCAGCCAAATATATCTTCTTAGTCATTCTGTCCTCATTCATTCTTTCCACGTGCCCAAACCATCTTAACTTATTTACATTCATCCTTGTATTACACCAACTTTCATTCCACATTCCTTTCGTATATCACTGTTACGCACACGATCTCTCAGACTTTTACCACACATCCTTCTCAACGATCTCATTTCAACTGCATTTATGCCACTTTCATCCTTCTTTAACCATGTCCACGTCTCACTTGCATACATAAGTGTTGGCACTAAGATAGCAGAGTGCACCAACCTTTTAGCTGTGGTGGATATGTTTTTATTATTATATAAATAATTTATTTCTTTTGGCTTCTTAATGTTCCTTCCGAATGCACAAAGAGTCAACTAACATACTTTCCATTCTGAAGATAAATGAATATCAAGTGGTCAAACAAACGATTCCTAGCAGAGATATTTTAGGGTTACTAAACTTATAGTTCAATTGCCAACCAATTGCCCCGGAAGTAAACCTACAGACAATTTTAGCATTACTACTGACTTCCGAGAAATGGACATGTGTTCGACACATGATCAAATAATTGATTATGGTTTGATGGGAACGATTGAAAGACGAAGTAGTCCTGGCAAAATTCATGGTTATGCAATATGAAAGAGTGGATTTAATACGACTGATGTCGGATTTTATGTTGTTAAGTTATTTATTTATCACTTGTACACGGCGTGAGCCCTTTACACGTAAAACATTATACATATAACAAAGTAAAAAAAAAACAATTTGACAGATTACAATAATAAAAAATGAATTGGTACAAATTTATAAAAATAAACATTAAGATGTAACAAAAATAGTAGTAATTTGAACAAAACAACAATAGGAATAGAATAAAACAATTAAATTAAATTATATTATTAAGTTATGCTGGATTCAAGATATAATTTTCTTATACTTGTGTAACGTTTTATGAATAGTGTTGTGGAATTCTCAAAAAATAATTTTTCGAGAAATTTACCGAGAAATTTCTCGGTAAATTTCTCGAAGTAGAGAATTTTCCGAGATTTTTTTTTATTTTTTATTTAACAGTATAATAATAATAAATACTTTATTCAATCAATCAATAACAATGTACAAATGTTGAGACAATTTATCACCAATATCTTCTTCTTCTTCTTCTTCTTCAGCCGTCTCTCCACTGCTGGATGTAGGCCTCTTCTAATTTCTTCCATTCTTCTCTTCTTTGGGCTTCTCTCATCCACCTGCTACCCGCGACAGGGACAATATCATCGGCCCAACGTTTCTGTGGCCAATATGGCTACAATTAATTATGGAAACAAAAAAATGTTAGGTACCTACATAGAAAAAGTGCTAGTAACTGATGAAAAATCTTGATGTTTGACACCCCACATGCCCATATTTTAGTTAAAAAAAACAATTGCAGGTACGTACATGGAAAAAAGTGAAAAGAAATTTCTCTTCCATCAGAGTAGAAATTCTCGGAGAATTTTCTCTTCTCACATCACTATTTATGAATACTAGTCATTTCAAGGATACCAGAAACTTACAGAAAAGAGTGGGATCATCAGTCAAACCTTTAATGCTAAATTTATCACCAAATTATGTATATTCACGTCACATTCTGGTTCTAATCTACATTATTTGTGAGAAAAACTGTGATAAAATAAATCAACACAAAAAGTCTCCGTGTGTCGACAACGACAATCAATTATTTTTTTACTAGTAGACTGATTCGGTGGGAACGGAATCACAGCATTTTTGTTTCTTTATTTCTTCACCGTACGTGAGATTTGAAATGTAATACTGATAAAAAAAAGAAACACGATATCTATATAAATAAAAGAAAGTCGTGTCAGTTACACTATTTTTTTTTATTTTTTATTTTATTTATTCAGTAAGGATCAGACAGTTGAAACAATTAGTATAGACATTAAAAGACAACAATAGACAAACCAATTAAGATCCCCTTTTTACCAATCTAATAAACATAAATTTGAGACTTAAAATGATAAAAGACATATAAATGTAAAAAAATGTGTAAAATGTTAAAATGTATAAGTGTAAAAAAAGTGTAAAAATGTAAATAATTGTAAAAAATTATAAAAATGCATAAACTATAAAAATTATAAAAATGTATAAAAATTTATAACTCAAGAATGGCTGTACCGATTTGAATGATCTCAGATTTGTTGGATTCTTCTCCGCCTCGAATAGCCAATAGGCTATTTTTTTTTATTTTTTTTAATTTATTTATTTAAAAAAATGGGCAACATACAATAAAATTTTACAAAATATAACATAATTACCATTAAACATATTTCTTGTACTTGACCAGCCCATCTTTGAATTCATTATTATTATTGCCAGTACAGTACACACACAGAAAGAAAAAAAGAAAAGAAAAGAAAAAATAAACAAATATTTCATTCCTGTCTAATGTGGCTCCTAAAAAGGCTCCTGGACATACAAAATATGTCCACGGATATTAAAATATCGTACAAATTTACGGGAATAAATTACGAAGAAAATTTTTTTTTTTTTTTTTAAAAAAGATATATCTGGGTTTTGTTATAAACCCAAATACAACCTTATACACCTTTCACACTAAGCTAAAAGCTTGTGCCGTGAAAGGGGAGTTTGCCGGCACCTGGGATCGAACCACGGACCTCTTGTTCTGAAGGCCGAGACTCTACCTCCAGGCTACCGACGAACTCAATTTACGCCATACATTTTTAATTTCAATAAAAATGCAATATGGAGAATTATACAAAATCAACGATGATGTTTTTTTTATAGATTGGCCTATTTATAGAATAATTTTTGTTTACATTTTCATACATTGTGGGTCTGAAATTTCAATTTTGATAAAATCATGGAAAGAATTTTTATAAATTAAAACTGAATAAGTATCTACCTAAAAAATAAATTAGTCCCTACATAATTATATTAGGTACAGCAGATAATTTATAAACAAATCTGAGTTACGTATAATTGTTCAACATAAATTAATTTTATTTTTTACACTATGCTATACGATGTCATACTTGGACAATTACGGAAGTTTGTAAAGAGATTAAAAATATTAATCACTCATTGATTGTTAGGCGGTACGAAGTTCGCTGGGTCAGCTAGTATAATATATTTTACTGTATTATGTATTTTAATTTATCAATTCATCTGAACCCAGACCGCATCCCTCGCAGGGTAAGCTGATAAGAGACTAATCTAAAAAACATTAAAACCTCAAACTCCTAAGCCTATTAGCAGCATCATGAATGATAAAAACGTCATATAATTTTACAATAAAAAGGTTCTACTAATAAAATTCAGGTAAGGAGTGACGATTTTTATTTTTTAACCCTGATACACACCTACTAGCATAATTTGCTAGGCGTCTTTCATTTTTATTTTTAAATTTATATCTGTAAACTACTAGGTACTACTATTTCTATACCATCACGGCATATCCCACAAGTGGGGAAGCCAGCAGACCAGCTGCATGCAATAATCATCTAAGCCGTCCTCTCCGTGTCAATAAGAAAAATCACAATCAAATCTCATCGCTGAATTAAAGATCTAAAATGTGAGTTTTAAAATGTTATCTAAAATGTCTTTAGATTTACAAAAATATACAAGTCATGACAAATTTTGACATTAGCAACATAGAGAAGATAGTCTCAAAAAATGACCAATTCTTTACCGGTTTCTCCACAGGAAGTCTTATTTATACATATAAGATCTACAAACATCTTAAAATATTATAATTTAAATTAAACATCTACATTTTTACAACCACACATTCGTAAAAGTGTATCCGTTTAAACCATTATTCTTGTTTACCCCAAGGGGTATTCAAGGAATTATTAAAACAACATAAAAAACTGACACGATTCAAAACACCACCCCCGACCGACTACAAAAGGGATGTTACCAACATAAAAAAAACAACAAATTGTAAAACTGTTGGTACAAGCCAAAGAGAGAAATATTATTATATCTAGAGATGCAATGAATAGTATATTTGACCGAATATTATGCAAGCTCATGTGCCGAATAAGCGATAATCGGCAAAAAAAAAATGGTGAGAGCGTGCGGTACTCGCGACCGCGTATCTTGGTGTAGGTACATCATAGACATAATATATTATGTACTAGACTTGCAGTGCGGTACTTTTTTCGAAATTTTCTTGTTTAAAAATAATAATAAGATGTTGTTTCACTCCATATCAAATTAAATTAATTTATTAGATATTTGAGGATAAATAAAATTATGCATCTGCAACTGACAATGAAATAGCAACAATCTACAAGCTATTACTGTAGTTTCTTCCAGTTTTACACTTAAACTATTCGGCAGAACACCAAATAATAGACTTTGGTATTGGGTCGAATAGTAAAAATGTTGCCGAATAGGCAGAACACCAATTAATAGTTGCCTAATATCCGTTGCATCTCTAATATATTTACACAAATAATAATGAATGTATTTAATTAATCCCGGGGTTTTTGCGTTTTGGCATTGTTTATTTTTATTATTATCATTATTATGAAATTCGTTTCGAATTACGTAAAAGAGAAATTCAAATTTAAAGTTTTAATTATTTTTATTTTTATTTAATATCATTTTCTTCCCCCAGGGGATTCTCTGCGAGTGAAATCCTCCACCGAAGCTTGGTTTTCATGTTGATTTTTCTTCGCATATTTCAAAACGAATGTGTTTGTTAAACTCTTTAAAAATTATTTATTTAACATAAATTTCAACATTTAAATTATAGGTATTCTCATTATTCAAATAAATAACGGTTTTTTAAGAAGGTTAAGAAGAAAAGTCGCCGGTGCTAGAGTGAATGGTGCACTTCGACCCATTGTTAGCAATAGCAGTGTGTCGAACATGGCAAAAATGCTAGTGCACAATACCATTCTGGTACCGACACTTATGTATGCAAGCGAAACTTGGACGTGGTTGAAAAAGGATGAGAGTGGAATAAATGCTGTGGAGATGCGTTCACTGAGAAGAATGGTTGGTAAAACGTTGCGAGATAGAGTGAAGAATGAGGATATCAGGAGAATGAGCGGATGTGAGAGGAGTGTTGTGGACAGAATGCGTGTAAACAAGTTGAGATGGTTTGGACATGTTGAGCGAATGCAAGATGATAGGATGACGAAGAGGATGTATTTATCTGAAAGAAGGGGTGTGAGGAAGCGCGGACGTCCAAGAACCACGTGGCTTGATCACGTGGACCAAATTCTTAAGGACGGACGCGTGCTGAGTAAGAGAAATCGGCGTGCATGTACGAGAAACTGGATGAATGTAGAGGAAGCGAAAGAAGTATGTAAGGATAGATCTATATGGCGTTCCGTTCTCTCTGCCTACCCCTCCTGGGACATGGCGTGAGGGTATAGTATAGTATAGTATAGTAGTATAACGGTTTTTCGCGCATATAGAAAGAGTGAATGAAGACAGAATGAATAGAAAGAATTTGATACAAAAAATGGAGAAAGAAAGGAAAGTTTACGGATGAGTGTAAAAATGCATTATTATTATTTATTTATTTATTTGTTTTATTCTTCACTGTACATTGGTTACAATATTACAAAATAAAACAGTGTCATATAAATATCAGTTATACTATTCAATGTACAGAGGGCGAGTTTATCGCTAAGATGCGATGTCTTCCAACTAACCCGGGGTTTTAATAACTATCCCGTGGAGAACCTGGTAAAGAATTGGTGTCCCACTCTTTTTTCTAAGTTTTCGAGTGTCCTGTAAGAGGCAGGTATTCTTAAAAGCATGCATGCATGAGGAATTGTCTGTCATACAATTCCTCATGCATGCTCTCCTGTTCAATGTGCTCAACACGTGACCGTCCTGTAGGATTTGATTTAAATGATCTTGCCATTTAATCCTCGGACGTCCACGTCTCCGAGCACCATTCCTCTCAGCCAAATATATCTTCTTAGTCATTCTGTCCTCATTCATTCTTTCCACGTGCCCAAACCATCTTAACTTATTTACATTCATCCTTGTTATTACACCAACTCTCATTCCACATTCCTTTTGTATATCACATTAAACGGCGCCGAATAAATCATCCAACATACATACATACAGCACCATGTTCATAAGTCACTTTTGCCAAAATTCTACATTGTGTAATTTCGCTCGTATAATAACTTTATTTTTAAACTAGCCATGATTATTTAGCCAGGGAGAAAAATAATATTTTTTTATGCAAGTAAAGTTGAAGTAACCTTATTTGTAGGATATTTCAGGAGTCCAAGGACTCCTGTTTATCCGTTTAGGTGACAATTTATTTATATTAATTTATTTAGTGTAAGTATATATAAAAATAATATGTATATAATAAAATAAATAAAAAAAAATACTATAAAATAATAAACAAACCTGCTGTATGACAATGCTCATGGGCGCCGAGACAACCGGCGCTCCGGGTGGTGATTTACTCTTAGCACTTTTAAACCAAGGCATATTTTATTATAACAAAAAAACACACTCACACAATAAACACTTTACAACATCTACAATACAAGATACACCACTGCACTAACCATTGACACGACGACACTTCAAACAATAAAGTTTATTTTTTCAAATTCTGAATTACGAACAAAAAAACAGAACAATTGAAATCATATGTATTATAAATAGAACTCTTTCATTTTAACTGACTTTATTTAGATTTAGAACAAAATGCTTTAGATGTAAATATTAATGAATTTTTATTTATATGTACATATTATGCAGGATTCATGTTGTTCAGAACAAATTAAACTTTTTATTTTTAATTCCTTTTTGGAATAGAAGTACTAATTTTCTCTTTAAAGACTTTTTTCTTTTTTTTATTAATTCAATTTCTGTTGCTCTTTTATGGTATTTTTTTTTGTAGTTAACAATAAATATTACCTCGATACGGGTGCAAATCCAGTGAGTGTATAAGTTTGAATTTTAATCGTGAAAAATGTTATACTTTATACGGCAAAAAATATTTTGTGAAATAAATTACTATTATCATATTATTTTTAAATGCCATAGGTATTTTGAATATGTGTACCCGCTTATTTTTAATGGTGCAGAGAGCATATTTGCTACATAATGCAATTTTTCGTGATATTTTTTAGCAATAAATTGTTATTTATAGTATATAAAAACCTTTTTATGATTATACCTACGTACTAGAAACATATTAATATAATTAAAATTATTTTCTAGTCACGATCCTCAGCATAATGATAGCTTTGAGGTAAAAAAATAATAAAACATCTTCGTAATTTAACATAAATGAAGGTTTTAATGTAAACAAATGTGAACATTTTTTTCTATATTCGCCCCTTTACGTGCCTCTTTGAAACACAGGAAGACAATAAAACACATATTTTATTACGTATTTGCAACATAAATCTAAATTCCATTTTTTAGCTTTAGCTATTGGATATAGGCCTCCCCTTTGAAGAAATTTTTTTATCTGTAGGTATGTCTGCATATAACTATCCCTTAGTATAAGATATTTAATATAAATATGTATTTCATGACAAGATGGTAATGGAGTTAATCGCACTAATAAATTATTAATAACTTTCTTATGGTACACAAAGAAAGACCCGTATGAACATGCCATTACATGCAAATTGTCTGCTGGCCACTACATTGGCATAGAAGAAGACCCATCGGTTACCCGGATGTCTGGGGACTTCTATTTATCCGATTAAATTTCTATACTAACAAATTTGTTCACACAAGAGGTGTCATGGTGGACAGCTACTACATTGAAGAAGACCCACCATCCACCCGGAAAGCTCAGAACTATGGAGACTTCCATTTATCAGAAAGGGAAGCCACTACAAGTGTGAGAAATGCTATGATTATATAGATCCAAGCCTTTCTGTCACCCGACCGCTATTAAGAGTTTAAAAAATGATGGCGGGCACGAGTTTGATTAAAAAAAATTGACCCACTAAGGTGACCATTTTTTTAACAACCAAAAGGTCTCATTTTTTGAAATTTCGGTTATTTCAGTTTCTACCCCACTTAACCAGATTTTTCCGTCAACAAATATCATTTTTGATTAACTTAAATCCTATATTTTTCATTTTTTGATTATTTACTCATGGACGTATAGAAATTGGTCTGCAGACATAGGTTTGGGAAATCCTGGTGTAGATGAATACATCAAGACTTTTCAAAGTGTGGAAGACACTATGATGGTGTAGAGAGAGAAAGAGAGAGAGTGAGGTAGGAAGGTTTATATTTTTGTTAAGTGGAATTGATATAGAAAATTAAAATAAACAACGATTATTCGCTCCAGTGACTAGTTAAATAACTGGATTTGAACAATAATATTATCATTGCTATAAATTATTAATTCCTAAAAACCTACCTAAAATTAAGTCAATGAAAACAAGCTAATGAGGCGGGCAGTGGAAAAGTGACACAACCTTAAAAGCAATAGCTAGGTATGTAAATATTTATGGTTCCGTGGAGCAACCGACAAAGAATCAACCTCCCATTATTTTCAGGTAATTTTCATGCATCCTGTAAAAGGTATTAAATAATAAAAACATTTTATATCTTAAATTCAGCGATGAGATTTGCCACTTGTCTTGAATCTTTTATTTTTATTGGTACGGAGAGGACAGTTTGTCGCAGCTGGTCTGCTGGCTACCCGACATGTGGGATGTATTGTTCTCTCTACCTACCCCATTTGGGATAAGGCGTAAGAGTATAGTAGTACACAGAAAGAAAAAAAAACGACTTAAGTCAAGAGCATTGTCTTGAGTTAAGTAATTTTTTAACATAATGAGTTAACTTTTTTCTAAACATAAGATAATTTTCATTTTTATCTTCATATAAAAACTCAAAACATGAAATTATTTGTCAATTTAAAAAGACATATCGTAATAGAAGAATTGAAATTTTCGAAACAAGAAAAAAATCTTTGATAAAAGAAACAAAATTCTCAATCTTATCGAACAGAAGGAATTTTCAAGAAGATATTCCAAACTAAAAACTATATTTCAATGAATTGGTTCAGATAGCTATAATTTTCGGATTGAGATAATAAAGACGACCTATTTTTTATGTGTACAGCACAATATAGTTTTTGGTGTGAATTATAACTAAATATTCCTCACAATTTAGTTGCTAAAAATATAACAGCTCAAACCTCATTTCAATATGGTTTATATCACATGTCCCCTGAACATCAGAAATATTCACATAAATAATAAACCCAATATTATGTTACACATCTTTATTCATAGTATGTACATATGTATATCGTCAATTTGGTAGTCAGCTGTAGGTATACTGTATCTTGGAACTACGAAGAAATTTCTACCAGTCATTCAGGTTGTTGGTCTAAAACTAGGACACCTGATATTAAATTTCATGATCCAACTCGAAATCGAACCGCAAATTCGTGCATAATATTTTTTTCTATACGTTCGTGTACTGTAGAAGTTGAGATATAAAAATGCAACGAACATGTACGTAATAATAATAAACACTTAATTGTCAAAATACATTTGTACAAAAGGCGTGCATATTGCCTTGAAGCAATGACTACAATATAGTAATGATTTTTCTGTGTGGAAACTATAGGGTAAAGAATGACTCTATTTGTCCTTTATATTTAGGTGTAAGATAGTCGTGAAATGTTTAAGTTTGTTACATGTATTACGAATTAAAATAAATTAGGGGCTAGTTCAGGATAAACGTCACCCTGAGGGCATATTGAAATATTTGACCTTAAAGTAAAATTATTTCACTTATACTCATAATACTGTATTGTGTAATCTTCTAGTGAACCTTAAACTACATATTTCATAATTATACTGTCATGGCACGTCTCACAAGTGGGGTAATCAGCAGATCAGCCGCATGTAATGAACATGCATGCTGTCCTCTCCGTGCCAACTAATAAATTAAGACATTCAGAATGGGTGGCAAATCTCATCGCTGAATTTAAGATGATAAATGTCTTTATTTTTTCGTACAATTGCCTATTACAGGACAGTCTTAAGCTAGCTTACAAAAGTGGGAGACCAATTCTTTTCCGGGTGCTTCACGGAACTTATATTTAATATATCACAGTGTAATTATCCTTCTAATATCCATTAACACAGAACATCCTCTCTGCACCATTAAATTCGATAATTTGAAAAATTATTGCATATACATAATAATATTATGTGCATTGCATTTAATAAACAACATCCGAAACACTACGTAAAAATAAAAAATATAGCGGTTAAAGAATTTTATTCAATATTTTCGTTAACCACTGTACCACCGAGCAATCTTGATTTGATAAGTATTGTTTTAGTTATATTCGAGTTGTTTATAATAAAAACAATTTACAAATACATAAGTATCAGTTTATTTACTTAAAACTTTTTAATTAAAGAATATAATTATAATTAATAAATAGGTTTTTAATTAAAGATGATTTATAATTAAGTAATTACTCTCTTATTATAAATATCTATTACAAAAACAGAATAATTAAAACGTAGTTATTTTTTTAATAAATTTATTTTTATTTACGTATTGAATGAAATAGTATTTTTCAAACAGACGCGAAACCGGCGCGCGAACACCCGCGCGCACAACCGACGTATTCGAAGGTCGGCAAAGTACTAAAAGTTTATACCTACTAAGATTGTTACAATATACTTACCTACAAAATGTTCTATGTAAGTATCTACTAGGGAAAATACCTACAAAGTACTCCGCGCTAGAATCCCTAGTAAAGTAGTACTATAGTGTGTGGAATTGGTAGGCACGTATAGAATAACAGAGCAATATTTATACGGCCCTACGTGTTAGTATTTTTTTTTCATTTATGTCACGTGATTAATCTCAAATAAATCAGAATGATAATTATACAGATGTTATTGAAAAATGTCGCGATATAGTTTAAAATATAAACAATGGATCGATGTTAAAGGATGTTTATTTATTTATTTATTTTATTATTCACTGTCCATATTGTTATTATTATTATTATATTGGATGATTTATTCGGCGCCGTTTAATGGAGTATCCATCTCAAGGGCGCGGGAAACTATGTTGGAAGAGCGAAGTCTTCAGCTTGCTCCTGAACGTTGTAATCGGCTGGTTTTTACGGAGGTCCTCGGGGAGTCGGTTCCAAATGACGGGTCCTGCGACGCCAAAAGCCCTATCATAGAAGCAGGACTTGTTTGTTCTGTTGTTTTCGTCCAGCATGTTGGTGGATGTCTTAGCTGAGCGTAGAGGTCTACTTGCAGGTGTTTTGAGAACACAGAGTTCAGAAAGTGACTGAGGTGCCATTTTGTTCAAAGCTTTGTAGACTATAAGGCACAGTTTGTATTGGACCCTTTCACCTACTCTTAACTAGTGTAACTTTTCCAGCAAAGGTGTGATGTGGCAACCAACCAATGTGATGTGATTCGACACGGAGCGTATTTCGCGGATGTGGTAAAATGCGGAGCTCACCGTCTTTGAGATTTGGGACTCCATAGACAGTGCGCTATGCGTGTTATTGTTATGCGTGAACGTAATTTAATTTTTAAAAAGTCTGAGAGATCTGGTGCGTAACAGTGCTATACGAGAGAAATGTGGAATGGAAATTGGCAGAATAACAAAGATGAATGTAAGTAAGTAATGATGGTTTGGTTGGGCATGTGGAAAGAATGAATGACCAAGAAATATATTTGGCTGAGAGGAATGATGCTCGGAGACGTAGCCGTCAGAGGATCAAATGGCAAGATCATAAATAAACCAGATCCTACAGGACAGTCATATGTTGAACACATTGAGCGGAAGAGCATGCATGAGTAACGGAAGTAAAAGGTGTATGCAAGGATAGGAGAAATAGGCACTCGATCCTATATTCGCCTACCCCACGAGAGAAGCGGCGTATGTATGAAATTTATTTTTGTATATTATACCTATACTTTACCTTGATACACTTTTAAATATTTAATTCTCTGTTATTTGTAAAACAATGATGTCACTTGTATACAGGTTTGCTGGAAGAAATAAGCATGTTTTATCATAAAGTCAGATTAGATCTATTAAAATGCATAGGGCATATAAAACAGAAATTTTGGGCATTAGATTATTATTATATTACTATATCCCGTGGAGTCCTCGGTAAAAAAATATATGTCTCCCATCATTTCATTAAGTTTTCTGGTGTCCTGGAAAAGGCATGTATTCGTAAATACTGTATTACGTTTAGGACATTTAACATTTTCAGTCAGAGGTGTGGACGTGTGGTATATCACCCTTCCTGAATGTCTTAAATTTTAGTGCCCCGGAAAAGACAACTTGCATGTTAATTACATTTTCCGCTGCTGGATATCACACAAAACTTTACCAATCATCCTTCTCAGCGATCGCATTTCTCTCTCAAAAAAATACTCAACACGCCAGAGCCTATACTGACAAAGAATGCACACATTGAGAAATAATATTGAGAGTATATTGTAATCATGTCATCTCTTTCTCCGCTCATAGCATCATTCCTGTTCGACTCATTTATCTAGTATAAGATTCCCGTATTTTGACTTAATCCTCTGCTCCCACTTCTACTTATTGTGTATTAACTCCATATACAAAACATTATACTGTAGGTACACTGTACTATACGGGTTCCCGAGGGATACGAGTAGGTACTACCAATACAGATACAAACATTACAACTACAAACGTAAATAAACTTATACACAAGTACCAAACGTACCCTGAATCTAGACAATAAACCTTTTGACTAATCTGAAGTTTATCTGCGTGTAAATTAATTTAAATTTAGAACTGTAGTAAATTTTGAATTAGTTTTTTAGTACATTCGAAACCTCATATCAAATGTATATACGTGCAATGCTTTATGCTATGCGGATTTAAATTTATTCCGACATGGGGGCCTATTCTCCAATCTCGATTGATGGATGTCGTAAGCGAGATTTTATAACTTTCGATCGATTTCTTAAAAACCCTACCTATTCTTGAAAGTCGTAGACGACAAATGTCACACGATATCATGCGAGAATTTGTCGAGTGGTGTTTCATCACTCGAGATGAATGTCACACCAATCGACATGTCAAAAATTGATAAAAATGGCCGCCGTGAGTCACTCAATGGTCGTTTATATTTCGCAAACGGTATAAAATAAAATAAAGTGATGCCGCATTTATAAAGTATTTTAGTTTAAATAAAAATATAACGAAAAGTTTGATATTGATTGTGACTCCTCATATAAGCGCCATCTTTGTGCGTCACGTGCCTCCCCACACGAAAGCGCCATCAGCATCATCTCGTGAAAAAATGTATAAATAAATGTCATTTTTTTCGATGACCACATACAAAAACATACAAAAAGTGCGACGTTGCCGGTAGCTTCTCGAATGTCAACCGTTTAAATCTCGAATGGCGTCATGAATAGGGTCGTAGACTGCCATTCGACTTTTCGTGAGAGTTTTTCAATCGACATATCTCACAGGCGACATTTATCAATCGAGATTGGAGAATAGGGCCCATGGTATGACATACCACCACGGCATATCCCACAAGTGGGGTATGATCAGATCCATGTAAATTAACATGCAAGCTGTCCTCTCCATGCCGACATATTTAACTAATGTCTCAATGACAACTGGATTGGCATATGCGGATGTGGTTAGGTCTCGCTCGCGGCGTGGATCGATTGATCAGAGAAGGGGAGACGGTTTCGGATCTCAGTTGCATGAAGTTGCGACCAATGTTCCGAGTCGGGCCCCTCCACGTGCAATTTTGAGAGGGACTGGCAATCCAGACGATTTGCTTAAAACAGTTGAACCCAAGCGATTTATTCATGTGTTCTCCTTGGCACCTGAGACAACGGTCAGTGATGTGAGAAATTATATGACAAAAAAGAAACCGGACTTAGAGGGTCTGGAAATTGATCAAATTATCTCAAAAAATAAAGGGCATGCATCATTTAAGATTGGCGTACCAGTGTCGATGTTTGATGAATGGATGAACCCGGATATGTGGCCGCCAAATACTGCTATCAATAAGTGGACATTTCGAGGGTATCGACAGCGCCGGTCCGCCGATGCCTCCGATGACCCAAAAGTCAGTGCTTAACTTGTCATGCATCTACGCAAACGTTCGTGGACTGAATACTAAAATCCATGTGTTATCGTTCGGATATTGTTTAATGTTTTCTTCTGGGATCGCATTGGCCTTCAGCTGTAATGATCCTTATAAGAATCGTCTTATTGTCAGTAATAATAAGAATATTAAGACATTCAGGATAAGTTTAACAATAATACTATACTATGCTTTGCAGGACTCGTCATCTGGAACCGACTCCCCTAGGATCTTTGTAAAAACCAATCGATAACAATGTTCAGGAACAAGTTGAAGACGTTGCTCTTCCAACAGAGTTTCACGCGCATTTGAGATGGATGCTCAATTAAACGGCGCCGAATAAATAATCTAACATTGCAAATGATGCATTGCATTGATTGAATACATGTATTTATAGATATTGTGTGCATGGTCTGGATATTTGATTATTAGTGTGAATTTTGTTGATTTTTACTGATTATGTACCTATACATATTGAACATCTGTAATGCGCCTTGAAATAAATAAATAAATAAACATACATAATTATACTATACCATCACGACATATCCTACTAGTGGAGTAACCAGCAGACCACCAGAGAAAAGGATGACATACATATTTTCATATGCAATAAGTCCAATGGCTTCCTCATTTCTGGGTAATGCCGTGATGGTATGAATTAATGAATGTAGACAAGGTTTTATGCCGTTCTATCTGCCTACCCCACCTGGGGCACGGCGTGAGGGTATAGTATAAATAAATTCCACGAGCATTGTGGAATACTCGTTTAAAAACATTCATGATGTCTCGAAACTGTTGCATAGTTAATCCTTCAAAAATAGATGATCACCTCATTGATGAATTTACAATGTAAAATGATTTTATTTTCCGAAAAAGTGGGAGACCAATTCTTTTCCGGGTGCTCCTCGGAACAATGATATAAAGGAGATTCAAAATAGTGATTTTATACGATAAGTAAAAATATTAGACCGATATTTTAACCAATGAGCGATATTTGGAATTTGATACTAACACAATGTTACAGTATACATGTTATGCACGCACTCACCACAACTAATACCACCACACGTACGCGTGTAAAAGGTTCTGGAATCAAAAATTTAACTCTTTGGACGCGCCAAAATAAATTTTAAAATCTTTGAGCCACTGCGATAGGTTGGAAGCCTATTTTTGAAATTCATACCTCTCTATAAATATACAACCCACACTCACGTAGTCTCAGAATAATGTTACAAATAGATCAAAATTTTATGTAATATACTAAAATTAACAAAATAATGTACTTATTTGAAGCAATTCAATAAATAAATTATCTCATATTTTAGAGCATTTGACACGCCATGATGCACTAACACTATTACAAATTTTAGTTAATACGTACACTCACCCCATCATTTTGTCGCTATCAGAGATATGAAGCCATCAACGGCTTTGAATTGAATCGATTATTGTTGGCTTAATTAAAATGTTGAATACATTAAGCGAATTCCTCTGATTCCGTGGAGCACTCGACAAATAATAAGTCTTTCACTCCTTTCCGTAGATTTCGAGTGTCCCGTAAAAGGCAATGTTCAAAAAAATGCGTCTTAAATTCAGCGGTGGGGTAAGCTACCTATCCTGAATTTCATGTTTTTTTGTTGACACCGAGAGAACAGTTTGTATGTTTATTGAACGAAAACGGTCTACTGGTTTTCCCATTTGAGGTAGGTATATACCATGATGGTGTAGTAGTAATTTCCTTAATTTTTACTGTCATCTTCTAACTAGTGTAGCGAAAATTATTATATTATGCTCATTTTTGCTCATTTAGTAAACATAGGCATATGTAGGTATCTATCTATCTATTTATCTATACCCTCACGTCGTGTCCCAAGTGGGCTAGGCAGAGAGAACGGAAAGCTAAACAGATCTATCTTTACACACTTCCTTCGTTTTCTCCACATTCATACAGTTTCTCATACACGTACGTCGGTTCCTCTTACTCAACACGCGGCCGTCCTTGAGAATTTGATCCACGTGATCAAGCCACGTGGTTCTCGGACGCCCGCGCTTTCTTACACCCTTTCTTTTAGACAAGTATATCCTCTTTGTCATTCTTACGTCGTTCATTCGTTCAACAAGGCCAAACCACCGTAGTTTACTCACGTGCATTCTGTCCACAACACTCATCTTGCATCCGCTCATTCTTCTAATATCATAATTCTTCACTCTATCACGCATCGTTTTACCTAGTATTCATAAGTGACGGTACCTTCTGGTACCGTCACTTATGTAAAATATGTAGGTTTGTTTATTTCAAAACTGAGATATGTATATCACATAATATAAAAATGCAAAACTAATACGGATGCAAGTTTATAATGAACATTTTCTTATATCAGTCAGAAATACTTTGTATGTTTTATTTTTAAGTACTATGCACCTAAAACCACAATCCTCATGTTTTGGATAAGGTTCCAAGACTTACATACACTTGCGCAAAATAATGGCGCGTATTTTAAATGACGAAAACGTACAAGATTTTTCATTATATTTATAAATCAAATTTCTTAGTTTTATAATAATAAAAATGTCTAGATATCCACAAGATATCATTAGATATATGTAAATATATTTTTACAAACAAATGTTGTCAATAAATGCCTCTTTATGAAAAGATATTCGACAAAATAGGCTAACACATCTATGTTTGTGGATAGCAGCAGTGGCACGGACAATAGCGCCCAAACATAGATGTGGCTCGCACTGAAAAAGTTAATGACCAACAGCTGTTTGACTGCGTTCTGCTGTTGTTCTGGCTCAATGAGATACAATGTACCTACTGTACGCATTACACACACACAAGTCAACCAAGACCATACCACGTGCGATGTAACATTACGTAGTCACATCACGATCTCAGTAAGAAAGAGATAAGAAATATCTTTATATAATATAATGGTTTCTTTTCTTCCATTTTCGTATTGAAGCAATTTTTATAATAGGTAAGGTTATAATTGATAAAAATTATAATTTAAAATTGTTTATAAAATATAATTATTTGTTTCGTTCTCTTCTTCACCATCACGGCGTTTCTCACAAGTGATTTATAGGTAATATTTTACGAATATCTGAATTTCAGAGGGCACTTGAAAATTTACAGAAAAAAGTGGTTATATTTTTTAATGAGTATATTTCTGATGGACCCCAAAGTATTTGAAGACGTATTTAATAATAATAATAATAATAATAATAATAATAAAGACAATTTATATTTGGCGCCGTTTAATGATCCGTGACCATCTCAAGGGCGCCATGACTTTTCTTGAAAAGCAGTGTTTTCAGCTTACTCCTGAACGTTGCAGTGGGCTGGTTCTTTCTTAAATCCGCTGGTAATCGGTTCCAGGCAGTTGGCCCCGCAACGCTAAAGCTCCTCTCTGCGAATTTGGAAGTGTTTGCCCTGTTGGGCTCCACAAGCTTGTTTACAGCGGTGGAAGCTGATCGCAGTGGTCGCCTCAGAGTTTCGTCGAGGGGACATAGCTCAGCGAGGCATAGAGGTGCTGTGCCGTTCAAGGCTTTGTGGACCGTGAGGCACAGCTTGAACTCTACTCTCTCTGGGACTCTAAGCCAGTGTAGCTCCTTAAGCAGTGGTGTGATGTGGCAGCGCTTGTTCTCTCTATAGATGGTCCTGGCAGCAGCATTAAAGGCCATTTGGAGACGATTCAGAAGGATCTGGGGCAGTCCTGTACATACTTACGGATAGTAAAAATATGTAAATGTGCATACAGAATATTACTGACTAGGCGACTTTGTGTGAGCGACTACATGTACAATACTAACGTGAGCTACTATTTATACTGTTTGTACGACCATTTATAACTATTTAGTTGACAGCATTGTGGCGAACTCCGAAAATTGTCGGACAATATAATCATGAAAAAGCGAGCTATATTTTAATTAAAATGGCGTGTTTATAAAACAAAAAAATAAAGTGAAAACAAAGGTATTCACTATATCAGTGTTTAGGTAATAGAATCCCATAATGAAATTGAAAAAAAAAAATTCTATTACAATATTCTTGAAAGACAAAAGACGTCTCTCTCAATTAAAATCAATGTAAAAGAAAAAAACGGTTGTTTTTAATTTTTGGATCTTGGATTAAAATTCAAAGAGTGTTCCAATTTTTATTCCAATATCCAATTTTATTAAGGAAAAAGCAGAGTAAGATGAACACAAACCTTATTATATTATTTATTGCAAATAATAATCATATCAAATGATTATAATACCTATATTTTGTGCACGCATGGCGTGGAAGGAGTGGATGTCTTTAGTGACTCCCTAACGGGGTTCAGGAAGTGTGTTACTGTCAACTTTAATGTTCTTGTAGGCTAAGTTTCTAGGTTTAATTAATTATATAACTGTATTTTTTTCATGCATCCTTTTTATAATAATATGTTGTTTGCGGTAATGTGAGTCTGTTTTACTGGCCTTGCATTGTTTAGTTTTTACCCTTATGTTTGTTTTTTTTTGTATAATTTTGTTTGAACGTGCATGATGTAGACACGCTTAATTGGGGGGTTGGCCTAGCCGGATCAATGTGTCTTTTTTTCTTATTTTATGAATGTTTTGTCAACTCTCTGTGTGTGTCTCTGTAGAATAAATAAATAAATATCAAACTGAAAGGTACTCAATTCAAAAAACAAAATGTGCAAATATCAACAAACTGTCACGTAACATCGTGCGTAGTATACGTTAGTATTTCATTGTAGAACATCAAAATAAAAAGCAACAGTCCCTATTATGTACAATGTACATACACCCAGTATCAATACAAACTAATTGAATTGATTCCACTATGGTACTCAAACCAATAATAGACCTATATATTATTATTATTGTTGTATTTATTACTTACTGTACACACATACATATAATACAAACATAGCTTCATTTAATTAATAGATATTTAATAGTAATGTCGATCGGCCAAAATTTTTGTGTATAAAAATATGTAGGGAAACATTAGTAACTACCTTATGAAAGCACTTACCAAAAAGCCTTTGTTTTAAGTCATAGTCTTTGATACATACATACATACCATCACGCCGCTTCCCTCGCGGGGTAGGCAGAAAGGATCGAGCGCCACTTCCTTCTATACTTGCATACATCTTTCGCTTCCGTCACTGACATACAATTCCTCATGCATGCTCTCCTGTTCAATGTGCTCAACACGTAACCGTCCTGTAGGATTTGATTTAAATGATCTTGCCATTTGATCCTCGGACGTCCACGTCCCCGAGCACCATTCCTCTCAGCCAGATATATCTTCTTGGTCATTCTGACCTCATTCATTTTTTCCACATACCCAAACCATCGTAACTTATTTACATTCATCCTTGTTATTACACCAACTTTCATTCCTCCACATTCCTGTCGTATATCACTGTTACGCACACAATTTCTCAGACTTCTACCACACATCCTTCTCAAGGTCTTTACTTATAAGTCTAAATAATCTGTCTTTACCTATCTATGTATACCCTCAAGTCGTGTCCCAGGTGGTAAAGGCAAAGAAAACGGAACGCCATGTTGATCTACTAGTAAAATCTAAATAATATTATGTTTTAGGCTATTATTTTTATATATTTATTTATTCTTTTTGCACATCATCATAATATTATAACAATGTTAACAAAACAATACAAAATTTAAAATAGGTACTAGGACTAGGACGATATGCAGTGGCGAGATTATCACTATCAAGTGATTTCTTCCATTTAACCACGATTACCTATTAATTAACCATCGTTAATTGTTTTTACGAAGCGTCTCCGTAGAGCACCCGACAAAGAATTGGTCTCCCTCTCTTTTTCAAAAGTATTTGAGTGTCAAGTAAAACGAAGGTATTCGAAAAAATAAAGACAATTATTAATCTTGAATTCAGTGATATGTTTTGCCACCCATCCTTAATATCATATTTTTTTATTGGCACAGAAAGGCAGCTTGCGTGTTTATTTTATGCATCTAGTCTGCTGGTTACTTATTTGTAAGATATGCCGTGATGGTAGGTATAGCAAAAGTAGTACCTATAGCTGAATTCCCTGAAAGAGGTTAATACATATTCATAATACACGGTTCACAAAAAATGAAGGCTTAAAAATACCTAAAACCAACAATAAGTATGGTGATCGCACTCTGGAGTGCTTGGTTCCTAAGTTATTCAATTCGCTGCCACTCTGCATAAAAAAGTGTGACAAAATTGGAAAATTAAAATTATTATTTAAGAATTGGCTCAGAAAAAATAGAAATATGTACATATAACTGTAGTGTGAGTGTTAAATAGATTTGTGGGCATTTATAGGATTAATATAGTTGTATTTTAACTTTTTTTTTTAGTTATAAGCTGGATGTGGAGATGAGCGGAGCCTGTTGACAAGTCATTTCAATGACTTAACGGGCTTCGTTCATTGGTTGCAGTTTTATGAATATATGTTTATATGTGATTTGATAAATTGTAATTGTATGTATAAAATGTGAAATAAAGATTATATATATATAAAAAAAAGGGGTTTGAAAAAGCGTGGATATCGTAGAACTACGTGGCTTAAACACGTGAATCAAATTATTTTCTACGACGGTTGCGCGTTGAGTAAAATAAATCGACATGTATATATGAGAAATTTTATGAATGTGGAAGAAGCGACAGAAGTGTCTAAGGATAGATCATTGTGGGATTCCGTTCTCTCTGACTACCCCGCCTGAGACACGGCGTGAAGGTATAGATACACAGATACGTAATACAAACTCGATAAATTTGTCGAAATAATTTTCAATACAAATAATATATAATCACCTTATTACCTACTTTAGTACCTATAATACTGAATTTGGTTTAAGTTTTTGTTGCGCTGAAAATAATATGAGGTACTGTGATACGATATCGTCCCACTGGGACGATCGCATCACATCATTTTACAGAATTATCACAAGAGAAATTATCAAATATTATATAAGAAATACATTTACATGAATTGTACATAAGAAAAGTATATAAATTGGCTCGTAACCCCCAGCTTCGCTACATACATTTTGCAATGTACGTAAGCGAAACACATAGAAAATTAATTATATTATATAGAGAAAGTTACAATTATATTTGCAATTAAAACAGATTAATATTTTGAGGTTATAACAGACATACTATATTGAAATAAAAGTGGCATTGTGAAATATACATAATTACATAAACATATTAATATATACATGGTATACATAATTACATAAACCTATCAATATATATATGGTACAGTGATCAGATCTAAATATAGGCATTGTCAACCTATTACAATGATGAGTTTATTTACTTGGGAAGATACTTTATTTATTTACTGAAGCCGTGTATAAATTTAAGTACAAGTTATCTCCAGCAATTGTTTTAATAGATATAATGGAAAACCACGGAACACCATTACTAGAAATGATAATTAACTTTGAGGTTACATTCTCAGTTCCAAATACTACTTTAAGCATAATGAAGAAGTATTTAATCCAAATTATAGCAAATGAAGTTGACTTTATCACACAGTTACATAAGAAAGATCCCAAACATTTCTGACTTGAAATTCTGGTATTGACTCCATTATAAAATACGTTAACCAACAGACATTACCTTTCAACATAAACAAGGTTTCAATTATATTGAGATACAGTTATAGATAACAGTGACAATGTAAAAAGACAAATAGATTAGATAATTATTATACATACAATTATAAGGTTTTGGTCTGTTCAGATATGTTATCAGGCCATTGGAATACATACATAATATATTATATTGGTACTTACAAGATTTTCAATTATAACAAAGGGTCGAACGTACAAACGAGACAGTGGTTATCCTATAATGAAGCTACGGGTCGCTACACTTGGGTCGAAATATTCTCTACACAAGAACATACGCAATGGACTCATTATTCCTAGCACATGATGTCGATTGCTCCTTGGAACGACGGATCCCGCATGAGACAAGCACATCACAGCCAGATGACTGTGCAAAGCCTTTTCTTTCCATTAGTGGTTTTAAGGTTATAGTAATCCCACGGATCGCGAAAAGATGATCCATAACACTTTGATAGATCCACATTCCTTTATCTATTTAGCCACGGACGAAGCAGCCAACAGAGAAGGCTCCTGTTCCTCCAAGTTGTATATTTTATGCAAACTCTAAATATTCCAACTGTTGATGTATCGCACATGTTGTGTTATTCTCAAAACAATCATACATGTTTTATGCAAAGATATAAAGTATTATCTGATAGCATTTCCGCGAATAACATTATTATGGATATTATCATTATAAGATATTGAAATTTCTCTGCTGATGGCAATTCGATATTAATTATTCCTTTATTTTACACGTATTATCACTTGGAACACACATCGTACTAATCTTTGATAAACATTGTGTCTAATTTAATTTATGGAGAAATTTACAAAGATACACGTGGCGTGACGACGTTATCGTTACGTTATTTTCACTGGATTAACACTAGCTTTACTTTTAAGATGAGTTTTTAATTATCTGGACACGGACCGATAGATATATATACACAATATAATAATTAAATACAATATAATGTTTTGAATTGAATCGAACAAGTTCGCGCCAACATTATGGTATGGCTAGAAGCCAAGCGAAAAGGTAGTTACGTCCCCATGGTCCGAATTCAACTGACTCCAAAAGGACGCGAGCGGGACAAGACATGTTTAACGGTTATTCTTCAAGGGAATCAGAATCATACGATGTTGGGCCGAGTGCACCAGCTAGTCACGTGTTCTTTGTAACGTACAATTATTATTATTATTATGGAAGACTCATGGACAACCAATGACTGTAGGAACATTAGCCAGTATGAACTTTTTACACCGCGATTATTTAATGCGTAGCATTCTCCCTTTCGGCCCCTCTTGAAAATTTGAAGAGAAGCGACAAATTTTCAAGTTCCTCAATTATACAAAAAAAAAGTTGAGAACCACTACAAAAAAACAGTTGAGAACCACTGGTTACATGAAAAAGTTGAGCACCACTGGTTAAAAGAAGTTGAGAACCACTGGATACATAAACAATTACATAGGTACACAAACAATTACAAACAAACAATTCAAAATGGTGGCTTATATACTATTACAATTGTTTCTTACATCCTATAGCCCGTTCAATTATTATTATTAAGCACTCGCGGTAAATTGCCCATAGTCAAAATTGATGCGAACTGTTTTCATATTTTGACTTACACTTCTTAATAATAACACAAAATTCACATTGGTTGTTTTAGTACGGGGCTCCTATCAAAAGTCTGATAGCTACAATCATAACAATATAATAGTACATAAAGGTGTGTATATATATAGACAGGTGCATATGTGCATGTATATGAAAAACACAGGTTATGAAAACAACAACTTTAAACATTTTACAATACAATTTTATAGAAACTCAGGATCGTTATTACGTTACAATATACGGTTCGTTCTACATTGGTGATAAAAATTATTCTCTTCAATTTATCAATATACGTACGTTTCATTGCTGGATTCTTTTACTACGATCGACGACAAGTTAATATTTTAAACATGACAAACATATAAAACAAAAGTTACATACTTAAGAAGTTGGTTTACATCATTTTCGATTCCAGTTACATGTATCCGGCAAGCCATTGGAAAAGTAACATAAAGGGATCTAAATAAATATAAACAATTGTGTATAGATGGAATTAGAGATACCACATTTACGCTTCATTTTACCCATTAAGCTTAATAGCACTCATATACAAGCGATTTCATGTACCATGTACCATACAAAGATATTGGCAAAGCACAGAAAGAAATCATACATAATAAGGACATACATATAAAAAACAATTTACACGCAGACATGACATAATGGTACATCACGACGACTGCAATCACATATACAGTAACCGATATTCATTATTGGCGTCAAATCCTTCTACGCATATCACATAGTCACAATTCTCACACAGAGACAGATTTCTCACATAGAGATAATCTCAGAGGGAGCTACCCTCACACAGGCTTAATACATGACAAATACATTGAACAACTTTCGATCTTTGCTACACAATATACAAGTTACAAGTTCAACAAATTCTAATATACATCATTATTCAAATTCAACATTTACTTCTTCATACAGGGCTCACCTTTCATAAACAGATTCATACATCATCTTTATTCACTAACATACAATTAATTAAAATTATCCCATTGAATATCTGTAGCCAACATTCCACTACAGGTTTTATTCTGTGTCTTTCATAAGCCATTCCCGTTCAATGTCAAAATGTTCTATCACATTTTCCAATGTATTCAAGCAACATAAACAAATTTTCCACAAAGTCACAAGATTATTTAATTCAACAAGGATATACTACATCCAAACATTTCCAATTACAATTCATAAGAGATTACTACGTGTCCTACGCGGAATTAAACGTCATATAAACTCAAACTTCAAAATAATAGGCATGAACGATTAGCAATCACATTGTCTACATTCATCAAAAAGAGCATTACGATTTATCTTTCACACATCCAGATAACATCGTCTCTATATTGATTACACAAAAAGTCACAAAAAAAGTATTTAACACATCTCTCCTATCACGGCTTTATATATTACATAAACATAACTCATTTTTTATCAAAGAGCGTTCGTTAGTTTACCTTAACGGAATAATTCACTAAACGGACTCAGTTCTCAAATAAACAAGGCATAGGTTACTTCAATATTTCACGATGGTAATAAGCCGCAAAAGTCACATTATTATATTTCAAGAAAATTAATTACTTCACAAAAGATAACAAATTCCGTACACAAAGGGTTAATATTCAACAGCAAAAATTCTACATCGTTACATGGTTACTCATTTAATTTCAAAAAAAATTTACAAAACATCATTCTACTATTTTCGTTAATGTCAAAATTTTCAACGATGGTCATCAAAGGGTTAACTGTTTCTTAACTAAATTCAAAAATTCAGTTACAGTTCACTAATACTTGACATTAAAAAAAATTCCATTATTATTCACAAAGGGTTGACAAATTCGGTCATGTTTCACTAAGGGTTAAGTGTATTTATTTTTCAAATTCCGTGAACGGTCGTGAAGGTTTAACATTATTCATTTCGATTTATTTTTAACTTTAATTTTCTTAAAACAAAAATATTTATTTAATATTATTCATCATTATTATTTCGTCACATCACTACGTACGCACACATATATTCTTATCAAAACTCTACTACGCATAATTTTACACAACAACGCTCATTTAATATTATTTCTCCAAAAGTTCAATAAAGAAATTTTATTCCAAATGCAACATTTTACTGTTTCAAAAAATTTAATTCAATTTAATATTTAACATCGATTTTTACTCTCATCGTTTGAAAATGAATCTACTATTAAAATAACATTACAACAAAATTCTGTTTATCGGTAAAACAAAGTTCCTTGTACGAAATGGTTCACTATACATACTACAGTATAGGTAGGTACATATTTCGTTTCATTCCAATATTATTATTTTCAACTATACATTTTACCAGTATTTTGGAGTTCCCGTTTCGCGCGTGAATATTTCTATTACAATGTTGAGGTAGGTTGTATGATGTCTCTTTCTCTCTTGCGACGTATAGGTACATACTATACGCTGCATAGTTATGTATACCACCTTTCGCACACCGCTCGTTTCTCGCGACGCACAACTACGGTATAATATTATTATTGCGGTCTCTACTGATAACAGTCTTTTCTTAGCGCGCGATGTATTTTAGATACACACTATATTTTAATATTCATTATGTTATGTTGGTCGGTTTGCGATGTTTTGCTTACCGCTTAATACGAAACATTACGATGGAATATTCTCTACAATACAATTCTTTCTCATGCGGCATCGATTTTTTACTTTACATTATAACAATACTCGCGACAAACGTTTGCGCTATACACCAATACATTTATTTTTTAAATACGGACATTTAAATTATCTATTTTACGATTCCTGTTTCATTTTTAAAATTGTTTTCATATACATACACACATTAAAATTATTACATTTTCAATTAATATCAATACACATTATTACACAATAAAGATAAGAATTCTGAACTTCACGATTAGGTATATTCATCACACAATACATTTAAAATTTTCGGGTCTACAGTTATACGAACTGTAATTATCTCGGACAAAGCCCACAAATTGATACATCTACGTCCCTTATATACTACGTATATAAGGACACATAACAAAGAAATTAATATAGAAAGTGACATCCTATTATCAAATAAACCAACCCTGGTATTATCAATATAAATCAATACCTGGTTTATCATATGATCTATAAACATTAAGTGGAATCATTCATTCTTCATTCAAACTCAAAATCTGATATTATTACACAAAGGAAATTAATATATAGGTCAGTTCAATGATAATAGGAACTAAGTTATGGAAAAATTATCATCACCAACAATATTCAATAGTAATATAGTCACTTACAGGTGGACAGGCGAACAGTCGTTGAATAACACAAAGACGTGCATGTTACTGATGACGTATTTTGTACACATTGACGGTAGAAGGCAGGTTCGTGAAAGAAACATACTCTGAGGTATCTATGGCGGTCGCTGGCCATTCCAAAGACGTACAGGGGTGCGTAGGTGGTGTCAGAATCTGATAGATTCTGTTCTCAGGACGGAAGAGGTCACTACTTCTCGAGAGGCTTGAGAAACCTTATATGTTTCCACTCCATCCTCTGTGTAAAAGGTAGAAGGCGTCACTATTTCAATAGTCCTTTCAAATTCACATTGGAATGAGAGTTACATCGGTAAATCACCGATAAGCAATGCGCAGGCTACCCGAGATGAAGCGGTACACGTTGCAGACTTATGAACACATTCATAATGTTAAATTTACATCACTGAGCAAGTATAAAGAATTGTTTAAGTGGTTTGTATGATTCCTAACATGGAATAGTTGTTCAGAAACAATGGATTATCTTATTTCACACGGTTATGAATATTGGCGGGAACACAACGAAACCACACCCTAACGGACATATATTATTTATTCAAAACTTTCCAAATGTTATCCTAATATCACTTCAATAACCCAATATATATAACTCAAAGGTAACACAAGCCTGTTCATAACATTATTCAATTTATTAATTACTATTAATTATTAATCGTTACTATTGTTCCTTGATATTGGCGGTAAGATTGGTCGCGCACGTAAAACTAACACAGACTTGTAAAGTACATTATTAACGACACACAATAAGGATAGTTTTACATACAATAGAGGGCAACACACTTGTTTATCACATTACGAAGTTAAGTACTATTACATAATTATTGTTATTATTATTATTGTGTCGGAGTTACGCACATCGCTGTTCGCGACTAAGGCGGGAAGGGACAAACCCTTCTTTCGTCCAACCTATGCCATGGTTTGCGGGTAACTGAATTTGCTTGCAAGCGACGCGAGGAGGAACAGGCACGTTTAACGGTTATTCTTCAAGGGAATCAGAATCATACGATGTTGGGCCGAGTGCACCAGCTAGTCACGTGTTCTTTGTAACGTACAATTATTATTATTATTATGGAAGACTCATGGACAACCAATGACTGTAGGAACATTAGCCAGTATGAACTTTTTACACCGCGATTATTTAATGCGTAGCATTCTTTTTTTTTTTTTTTTTTTTTTTTTTTTTTTTTTTTTTTTTTTTTTTTTTTTTTTTTTTTTAACACATCTCTCCTATCACGGCTTTATATATTACATAAACATAACTCATTTTTTATCAAAGAGCGTTCGTTAGTTTACCTTAACGGAATAATTCACTAAACGGACTCAGTTCTCAAATAAACAAGGCATAGGTTACTTCAATATTTCACGATGGTAATAAGCCGCAAAAGTCACATTATTATATTTCAAGAAAATTAATTACTTCACAAAAGATAACAAATTCCGTACACAAAGGGTTAATATTCAACAGCAAAAATTCTACATCGTTACATGGTTACTCATTTAATTTCAAAAAAAATTTACAAAACATCATTCTACTATTTTCGTTAATGTCAAAATTTTCAACGATGGTCATCAAAGGGTTAACTGTTTCTTAACTAAATTCAAAAATTCAGTTACAGTTCACTAATACTTGACATTAAAAAAAATTCCATTATTATTCACAAAGGGTTGACAAATTCGGTCATGTTTCACTAAGGGTTAAGTGTATTTATTTTTCAAATTCCGTGAACGGTCGTGAAGGTTTAACATTATTCATTTCGATTTATTTTTAACTTTAATTTTCTTAAAACAAAAATATTTATTTAATATTATTCATCATTATTATTTCGTCACATCACTACGTACGCACACATATATTCTTATCAAAACTCTACTACGCATAATTTTACACAACAACGCTCATTTAATATTATTTCTCCAAAAGTTCAATAAAGAAATTTTATTCCAAATGCAACATTTTACTGTTTCAAAAAATTTAATTCAATTTAATATTTAACATCGATTTTTACTCTCATCGTTTGAAAATGAATCTACTATTAAAATAACATTACAACAAAATTCTGTTTATCGGTAAAACAAAGTTCCTTGTACGAAATGGTTCACTATACATACTACAGTATAGGTAGGTACATATTTCGTTTCATTCCAATATTATTATTTTCAACTATACATTTTACCAGTATTTTGGAGTTCCCGTTTCGCGCGTGAATATTTCTATTACAATGTTGAGGTAGGTTGTATGATGTCTCTTTCTCTCTTGCGACGTATAGGTACATACTATACGCTGCATAGTTATGTATACCACCTTTCGCACACCGCTCGTTTCTCGCGACGCACAACTACGGTATAATATTATTATTGCGGTCTCTACTGATAACAGTCTTTTCTTAGCGCGCGATGTATTTTAGATACACACTATATTTTAATATTCATTATGTTATGTTGGTCGGTTTGCGATGTTTTGCTTACCGCTTAATACGAAACATTACGATGGAATATTCTCTACAATACAATTCTTTCTCATGCGGCATCGATTTTTTACTTTACATTATAACAATACTCGCGACAAACGTTTGCGCTATACACCAATACATTTATTTTTTAAATACGGACATTTAAATTATCTATTTTACGATTCCTGTTTCATTTTTAAAATTGTTTTCATATACATACACACATTAAAATTATTACATTTTCAATTAATATCAATACACATTATTACACAATAAAGATAAGAATTCTGAACTTCACGATTAGGTATATTCATCACACAATACATTTAAAATTTTCGGGTCTACAGTTATACGAACTGTAATTATCCCGGACGAGCCCCCAAATGTGATACGATATCGTCCCACTGGGACGATCGCATCACATCATTTTACAGAATTATCACAAGAGAAATTATCAAATATTATATAAGAAATACATTTACATGAATTGTACATAAGAAAAGTATATAAATTGGCTCGTAACCCCCAGCTTCGCTACATACATTTTGCAATGTACGTAAGCGAAACACATAGAAAATTAATTATATTATATAGAGAAAGTTACAATTATATTTGCAATTAAAACAGATTAATATTTTGAGGTTATAACAGACATACTATATTGAAATAAAAGTGGCATTGTGAAATATACATAATTACATAAACATATTAATATATACATGGTATACATAATTACATAAACCTATCAATATATATATGGTACAGTGATCAGATCTAAATATAGGCATTGTCAACCTATTACAATGATGAGTTTATTTACTTGGGAAGATACTTTATTTATTTACTGAAGCCGTGTATAAATTTAAGTACAAGTTATCTCCAGCAATTGTTTTAATAGATATAATGGAAAACCACGGAACACCATTACTAGAAATGATAATTAACTTTGAGGTTACATTCTCAGTTCCAAATACTACTTTAAGCATAATGAAGAAGTATTTAATCCAAATTATAGCAAATGAAGTTGACTTTATCACACAGTTACATAAGAAAGATCCCAAACATTTCTGACTTGAAATTCTGGTATTGACTCCATTATAAAATACGTTAACCAACAGACATTACCTTTCAACATAAACAAGGTTTCAATTATATTGAGATACAGTTATAGATAACAGTGACAATGTAAAAAGACAAATAGATTAGATAATTATTATACATACAATTATAAGGTTTTGGTCTGTTCAGATATGTTATCAGGCCATTGGAATACATACATAATATATTATATTGGTACTTACAAGATTTTCAATTATAACAAAGGGTCGAACGTACAAACGAGACAGTGGTTATCCTATAATGAAGCTACGGGTCGCTACACTTGGGTCGAAATATTCTCTACACAAGAACATACGCAATGGACTCATTATTCCTAGCACATGATGTCGATTGCTCCTTGGAACGACGGATCCCGCATGAGACAAGCACATCACAGCCAGATGACTGTGCAAAGCCTTTTCTTTCCATTAGTGGTTTTAAGGTTATAGTAATCCCACGGATCGCGAAAAGATGATCCATAACACTTTGATAGATCCACATTCCTTTATCTATTTAGCCACGGACGAAGCAGCCAACAGAGAAGGCTCCTGTTCCTCCAAGTTGTATATTTTATGCAAACTCTAAATATTCCAACTGTTGATGTATCGCACATGTTGTGTTATTCTCAAAACAATCATACATGTTTTATGCAAAGATATAAAGTATTATCTGATAGCATTTCCGCGAATAACATTATTATGGATATTATCATTATAAGATATTGAAATTTCTCTGCTGATGGCAATTCGATATTAATTATTCCTTTATTTTACACGTATTATCACTTGGAACACACATCGTACTAATCTTTGATAAACATTGTGTCTAATTTAATTTATGGAGAAATTTACAAAGATACACGTGGCGTGACGACGTTATCGTTACGTTATTTTCACTGGATTAACACTAGCTTTACTTTTAAGATGAGTTTTTAATTATCTGGACACGGACCGATAGATATATATACACAATATAATAATTAAATACAATATAATGTTTTGAATTGAATCGAACAAGTTCGCGCCAACATTATGGTATGGCTAGAAGCCAAGCGAAAAGGTAGTTACGTCCCCATGGTCCGAATTCAACTGACTCCAAAAGGACGCGAGCGGGACAAGACATGTTTAACGGTTATTCTTCAAGGGAATCAGAATCATACGATGTTGGGCCGAGTGCACCAGCTAGTCACGTGTTCTTTGTAACGTACAATTATTATTATTATTATGGAAGACTCATGGACAACCAATGACTGTAGGAACATTAGCCAGTATGAACTTTTTACACCGCGATTATTTAATGCGTAGCAGTACGTATGAGATGTTCAAAACTTAAAAGTCGAGTAGTTTAATATTTCCAATTGGCAATAATATTTTTTACCAACCAACCTATAGAGTAATACTACCTATTAGTGATGTAACGAATGTGTGATGTTGGATATTCGCGAATGCGAATATTTGTTGTCGACATTCGCGAATAGCGAATATTAACTTGCTTAGATTTCTACAATATTTCTCAATCACTAAAATTTCTACCCCCCCGTCGCAGAATTTTCAAAATGGTATAGGAATTTAAAATATTTCAAAACTCCTCGGTTTTCTTAAAGAATATTTTCTTAAAGTACCTTTCTCTATAATGTACCGGGTAAGTATCCGGTACTTTTACCGAATATCCGATACTTTATTACCGAAATAATATTCGCAAAACATTCGCATATTTTTTTGCGAATACGAATATTCGTTATATCACTACTACCTATCAGCAGAAGTCTAGCAAACTTCATTGTTTTCCTTTTTTGATCCAAGGAAATGAATGACAACACTCCTTTGATAACATCCGACATCCTGATAACACATCTATAATAATATACACATGGTATTATATTAGTTACTAAAGTATAATATTAGGTGTACTTTTATACTCTTTACCTACCTAATTGGAGATCAAAGAAGTTATTACGGTGTGGTGCGAAAATTCATCAATAGTCGTGAACAATTACAATTGTTTATTTATTGTATTGATGTGTACAAGTAATAGAATTCCATAATTGGATTAATTTGAACAAGTAATTCGTTCCACTACAAATTAAACAAACACGAAAAATGTCTCTCTCTCTGGATGACCAATTCTTTGCTGTGTAGGTACTCGGCGAAGCTTATTACCAAAGTGTTAGAAATATCGAAATAAAAAGATAAGTAGGTAGGTACTAGGTACCTGCCTTGTTCAATTCAATTAGCATATTTTTTCTGAACAGAAGAAGTATAAATGTATCTATTCCCTCCAGACTATACTCACAAGAGGCGGTTATGTACAGAATAATGAGAATAAAATATATTCAGGCATCTCATATTATTTTGTTTACCTGGCTTTTTTGAAAATATACATAGGTAGATTTATTCAGAAAACTTTATTCATCTGATTAACAACGAGTTTAGCAGAATTCATAGTTCACGAAAAGAAAGTTTTTATAAGCTTCATGGAGTTCACAGCCTTGTCGTTTACCTACATACATACATACATACATCTTCTTCCCCTTGTCCTAGTTGGGTCGGGGACCCATTGCGCCTAGGTACCTTCTCTAGAGATCCCTGTCCACCGCGACTTCCAGGACCTCTGGGCACTCCTAACCAAGCCTTTCAACACACAGGTTCGACACCTGCCCTTGCCAGAAGAAGCTGACGTATATTTATTTTAGTTTTTATTTTATTTCATTCTTCACTGTACATTGTTAACAATATTTCAAATAATTTTGCGCATATAAACAAAACGAAAATATAAATTAATTTAAAAAGCCAAATCTTTTAGATGTATAGGTACATGTAGATTTGTGTGAAACTTTTGTTTTATTTATTTCCTATAAGTAGTATTTAACGCAAATTAATGATAAAAAATAACTTAAAAACAATTTTTCAATCTTCGTCAGAAATTCATATTAAAGCTGTTAATCAATATTTCCTCACTGCCTATTTTACAAGAAAGGCGGCATTAAACTATGATAAACCAATAATAATAACAGGACAAGAATTATTATCAATGAAGTAGGTACCAGAAGCTGATAATCAACATGAAATATAGAAGACATACAAAGGCACCCATACATTTATTTGTTGAAAGTACCAACATAATATTATTTTTATCTGCATAATTACATTTGTCTGTTCATTAACGCGCCCTTGAGATGGATGCTCAATTAAACGGCGCCGAATAAATTATCCGACGTACAAACATTAACACATTTAAGGATTGAGAAATTCACAGTGTACAAACTTATAGAACCCATCAGGGCAAACAATTCCAAATACGCAGAGAGGAGTTTCAACGTTGCGGGGCCAATTGCCTGGTACAGGGTTTACTCTTGACAAAACCTAAATACGATGAATGCATGAAGCTGGCCTGATGGATACCCCAATTGTGGGATATGCCGTGATGATGTAGTACTGTTCAAAATAAATAAAATTAATAATACTATCAATATTAGTGGCATTTACAATGTGACAATTTCGCGAAATGGATTAACGATGTCACTAACCTGTCGAAACTAGTCGACGAAATAAAAATTAAAAGTGATAATTAAAGCTAAAAAAGAAAACCCGTTTCGTCAAATATAATTTATTTTATCGACCGGCGGTACTTTGTGGATGTTCATGTTAAATTAATAAAAATTATTTAGTACTTTCACATAAACTTAATTAATCGCGAATCGGCTTTCAAGAGTTTCCGCTTTCATCTTCAGGCTACGTTCAGGCTAAATAAATATCCTAACCCAAACGTTTGTTGAAAGGGTTTAAAAGCTAGTTAGAAGTTAGGTTAGTCCCGTGATTGTCCAAGGAAACCGGTATGGATATTGTAAGCACGTACTAAAGCTAGAAAAGTAGAAACATACCTACACTATGTATTCAACATACAATACTTTCCAAGCATAGTGTACAAACAATGATGGAACAACGTGTCGCGTGGGCATTGTGGAATGCCACAAGAGCCTTCATTGTGAATAATGTGAATGGGATTCAAGAAAACCAACAGGATTAACAATAATAAAACACGAACCTTCATCAAAAATAACAAGACCTCCTTTGATCTCCACATTTATACGCTTTGAATTTAATTTGTCACTTTTAACATGGCTCACAAGAATAATAGGACAACAGTTATTATTAAGTATTGTTGTCACGTTTTTTTTATTTATTTATTTATTTACTTTTTACTGGAATCTTTTCTTGTGGATTACTACCGTTTATATGATAATGTATTCTATGGTTTGATTCAGTCTTCTATTTTTTTAGGCGGGACTTGCCTTTTCATATTAATCGTGCTTTCCAATAATCACATAATAGCCAGTTGCAACTTGCAAGCGCTTATGTGGTGTTCACATTTGGCGAATATCGCCAGGCGAATTTCAAAATATATCACCAGGCGAAAAAACAAAATTCGCCGGACATCCATTGATCGTCACACCTGTTCACACAGTCCACCGATATAGAAACGATCTGTCAGATGCGCTTTGATTTTGACATTGTTTTCAAAATGGCGGACGTCAAGATGGAGATCGCGAAGTGTTTATTTTTAATCGAAAATGTTATAGTAGAGGTTATAAGGTGCCTTTTAATTAAGGAAACAAACGCCACAAACCAACAACAAAGATAACAGCTGTCACGAAGCGGGAAACATTGTAAAATTTATAGGTTATAAAGTCTTTACCATAGATACGAACGCCGCGCACATCTGCGCATGCGCGAATCGTTCAATCGGCCGAAAAGTTGGAAGGTGGTCAACTCGAGACGATATCGTTTCTACTGGTTTTTTATCGTTTCAGACTAGCTGTCATTTTGTTCACACGGTTCAAATGGCTGGCGATATTTTGGTGCCTGGCGATATTCGCCAAAGTGAGAACACCACATTAGATTAGGGTCGGACGACGGGATTTCATGGCTACGAGGTCTTGAGACACAAATATGACAGATCTCACCCGTAGATAAATAACGGGTATAAAAATAATGCTTTCTTGATATCTTTTGTATTATTTCCACAATTTGGTATAGGAGTTTAAGAAAACACCCAAATTTAGTGGGGTAGCAAGCGAATTAACTGCATGTAATAGTCATGGTAGTTGTGTTAGCTAAATTAAAAATATTCAGAATAGGTTGCATACCAACCTAATGATTGAATAAAAAATGAAAATTGTTTTGTAAATGATGTTTTACAGAAACTCGAAAACTTGCAGAACGAATGGGAGAACTAGCCATAACATACTTCCTGTAACCTATATAACTTTAATATCATGTTCAACTATCCCAGCTAGACCAGATTAACTTCTAGATATCACGCTTGTAGATCAGGGATTGGCAAACCTACAGCATCGTCTATCTAGAACAATAAAATGGTACGACAAGCAATCGACTCAGAAGCAAGAAAAGGTCTTAGATTTCCAGAATTTTCTTATTTGCCTAACACTCTTAAACCTTTATGGTTTGGAGAAGTGTTTTTGAATGCCACGAACGTAGTACACTTTAAAGTATTTGAGGATGTGTGGGTCTCAAGGTGGGATCTGCCACATCAGCCGGGTCCAAACCTCACTGACGTGGTAAGGTCGGAGACGCCAATACTGGCTTAGTAGTACAGATAGGCTGAAGAGAGTCAAAAAGAAAAAGAAATTGTCACCCAAACGGATAAATAGGAGTCCTTGGACTCCTGAAATATCCGGGAAAAGAGGTTATTTCAACAATTACATTATTAATTTCTACCACCCCATCGCCAGATTTTGAATAAAGTACAGGAATTTGAAATGTTTTATGATCTCCATGATTTTCCCTGGAGGATCATTTTTGAAGTCTCAGATTTCAGAATTTACTAATTTCCCTAACAAACGAGATTAAAATTTGATATCTGTTGCTCTGGCTTTGAGGCATGTATCTCAAATGGTCTGCATCATCCCGTTTCAAGGTACTTTTACCGCGCTCGATCTAAAACTGCTTGATAGACTATCCCTGGTTTAGATCTTTAGCCCTTTCATCGTTATGATCTATCTATTGATCGATTAATTAAACTAGTTCTTTAGGCGTAATATAGTACATCCATACATATCTATAATTTTAGATGCATACGAGGGTATACAACCAAAATGCACTAAGTCATTTCAGTTTTGAGATGAGATAATGGCAGTTTAATGAAAAAAAAAATGTTTTGATAAATACAAATTCGCCTTGTATTATTTGAACTTAAATTAAGATGATATTGTTAAATGACTTTTAGGCTTTGGAAACAAATACAAACATAGGAAAAATGTTAGTTTTCGACAACTTTTGTAGCACTAGTCTGACTTAGTGCGTTTTGGTTGCATACCCTCGCATAGATCCATTTATTAACAAATGATCATTAATGATGATAAAGGGAATGTGTGAGTTGAGATCAAAACTGTACTGTGGATCTATTAATTGTCCATTGCTTTTTTCAAAGTCCAAAAAGTGTATCTTAAAACTTCCATACTGTACTATACCATCACGGCTTATTCCACAAATGGGGTAGCCAGCAAACAAGCCATCTAATAAACATGCAGATGAACACACTCTTTGTGTCAAAAAAAATAAATAAGGCATGATGGGTTGCAAACCCCATAGCTGAATTTAAGATATAAAATGTCTTTTTCGCACTTGTAGATACGTTTTAATTTCCCATGAGGCACTTAGTAAGTTACGTAAGTTTTCGAGTGCCCTGCATGTAAAAGGCAGGCAGTTAAGACATTTTACATCTTAAATTCAGCGATGAGGTTTGCCACCTTTCCTGAATGTCTTGATTTTATATTGGCACGTAAAGGACAGCTTGCATGTTTATTATATGCAGCTGATCTGCTGGCTACCCCACTTGTGGGATATGCCGTGATGGTATAGTAGTAGTACCTAGTAGTAATTTAAAAAAATAAAAATTTAACGAGTTCGTCGGTAGCCTGGAGGTAGAGTCTCGGCCTTCAGAACAGGGGGTCCGTGGTTCGATCCCAGGTACCGGCAAACTCCCCTTTCACGGCACAAGCTTTTAGCTTAGTGTGAAAGGTGTATAAGGTTGTATTTGGGTTTATAACAAAACAAAAATAATAATAATAATAATACAATAATGTAACACGTAATAAAATACCCAATTAATTATTATTCTGTTGGCTGTTTATAGTAATTTAGTATGCAAATTTTCCTAATTGCTTCGTAATTAGCATACGCTCAACGTATGACCCCATTATATCGCTACGTTTAGAGCCAAGACATCATTAATTCCGTTTTTTATTTTTCTTTCAACCCAAAAAACATTTTAAATTTTATCCATAATAGTAAATCCAATGAGTGGGTGGCCAGTAGACTAACTGTATGTAATAATCTATCTATCTATCTATCTATTCCCTCACGCCGTATCCCAAGTGGGGTAGGCAGAGAGAACGGAACGCCAATTAGATCTGTCCTTACTACTTCTTTCGCCTCCTCCGCGTATTTTGAAAGTATATAATGCCAGTACGCATTCATAGTGTTCTTGCAATGTATGTTTTCAAATTGTGTAACGAAAAATAGTCTCAGAAAATATACACGATTTCTGCGTAACTGTCGCGTATACTTTCTGACGCTGATTCAGTGAAGCGTATTTTGAAAGAATACAACGCCATTACGCACAGGTTGGAACTTCTCGCGTATAGTTTCAAATATTAATAAGCATAAATATTTTTAAAAACTATACATGGTTATTACGGTCTTATCGTGAACCTATATAAAAATATTTTTATAATATTTTATGAATATTTTTATTATAAAACAAAATAAAGAACAAAAATATTTTTATAATATAAATGAAACACAAATTTTTAAGTAGATACTTGAGTGCTACTTTAAAAAGACGCCAGTCAAATAATAATAAAAATATTTATTTATTTAAGTACATTTACAATTTTCGCTTTTACATGTTAACAAATTTCAGAAATTATTACAACAAGTAAATCCAAAATATAAAAAATACAGGTAATAAAAGCAATAAAAAAAATTATAATAAAAACAACACGTAAAAATTAATAAAGGCAATTATATAATGAAAAAAAGAGAAAGCAACAAATCAAAATGGGTACTTGGAAACTAGTCGCGTATACATTCTAAGAACGTTGCCTTGTACAGCACTTAGAAAATGTACACTATTATTCCGCAATGGAAACTTGTGCAGTATGTTTCCCACACAAATTTTAGTGTAGGTACGCTATTGGAAAATATACACGATAAGAGCGTAATAACCATGTATAGTTCCTAAAATGATTTATGCTTATTACTACTTGAAACTATACGCGAGCAGTCCCAACCTGTGCGTAATGGCATTGTATACTTTCAAAATACGCGCCTCCTCCACAGTCATACAATTTCTCATGCACGCACGTCGATTTCTCTTACTCAAAACACGGCCGTCCTTGAGAATTATGTAATAATAAACGTGCAAATTGTCCTCTCTGTGTCAATAATTATTTAGACATCCATGATCAGTTCATAATATTAATATTTTAAGTCATTTAATTAATATTTTGCTTTCAGCTCAACTAAGAATAAGTCTCCCGCTCTTTTTTGTAATTTTTCGGTGTCCTGTAAAACGTATATATTTGTAATACATCACGAATAAAATACTCATACCATCACGCCACTTCCCTCACGGGGTAGGCAGAAAGGATCGAGGGCCACTTCCTTCTATCCTTGCATATACACCTTTCACTTCCGTCACAGTCATACAATTCCTCATGCGTCCTGTAGGATCTGGTTTATTATGATCTTGCCATTTGATCCTCGGACGGCCACGTCTCCGTGCATCCAAACTTCAATGTAATTATGTAGTCGTGTTTTGAGGGTCAAATATGTAATAAATGTGTTTTTTTAGTAATAAGGTGTGTATGTAATATTATTAATTTGTAAATTTTATTTAAATAAAAATATTAAAATTTTAATTTGTTGTCGTCTGGATATCGTTTAAGGTTATCTTCTGGGATCGCATTGGCCTTCAGCTGTAATGATCCTTGCAAGAATTGTCATGTTGTCAGTAATAATAATAATCTTTCATCAAACTTTGCCAAGTTAAGAATAATCAAAGTCTTAAGTAGTAGGTAACCGATGTTTTACAGAGTTTATCGAAGTTTTGCTACATTTCATTCCATATAAAATATTTATGACATCTACATAATATTAAACAAAATCATAAAATATAGACACGTCTTCGATATTCTGAACTCTAGAACTAGAACGCTTGAGAATTTTAAAAGCAAAATCACTTCGATCATTATATTACGTAATGCAACCATAATTTCATTTTATTTATTCATTTATTTAGTTCACAGTTAAAACATAAAATGTCATAAAATCTACCTAACTGGGTATGAACCCCTACCAAGGCAGACTGAATCAATTTTTAACCTTACTTTGTCTCAGCGCATATGATATGAATGTTGAAAATGTTGAAAACGTCAATTATTTTCAGCAACCGCAGGATTGGCATGCACGTATTTTTGACTACAGTTACTTCGCGCATCGTAGGGCTAAGGGCAAGACAAGATTAGGATCATATTTAGATTGTGTCGAGAGTAACCTTGCAGAACACATAATCTCTTTCTACATGAAGTTTTTTAGATGCTGAATCAGTTTAAAAGAATTGATTTGCTCGAGGATAAAGGTGGTTTTTTTTTTTCAATCAATTAAATTATAGCTACTCAAAATATACAGAAAGAAAATAACGTCTTCATTTTAGAAAACTATCTAGAATTTAAGAAACTATAATTTTATATACAACGAAAGAATTGTTTTCTTAACCTAAGTATATTTTCATCTTCGTGAAAGAATAAAAAATCTCAAAATAAAAAATATTTTCTCAATTTAAGAAGACATTTCGTTATATGTGACTTTGTTTTTACACCTCTTACTGTCTTGTTCAGGAAATGGAAATAATATAAAATAGGTAAGTACTAAGAACTGGAGGTGAGTAGTCAAAACTAAAACAACAACCATTATTCACAATCATGTGAAAAGTTGTAGAAACACTGATATCTACTTTAAAGTTACGTGAAAATAATATGTATTATATTATGCTTATGTACATAGTGTAAGTATGCGTAATAGTATTTTACTTGAGACGTGTTTTCTGCGCCATTAAAACCTACTGAAATGGACATCCTTATCTTTGCACACTATGTAACATGTAAACTTATTATAAATTATCATGTAGGTTAGTAAATTCGACAATATGATCTATTTACCTGAAGCTATGGGTTAGTTGGAAGATAAACTCGCCCATTGCACAAAATAATTTTATTTGTAAGTATCTCATTTTTTATAGCTTTGTAATTATGTATTGTGCAATAAAGTTTTTTATTATTATTATTTATTATTTTACCTTCAAGCCGTGTCCCAAGTGGGCTAGGCAGAGTGGACGGAATGCCATATAGATCTATCACTACATACTTCTTTCACTTCCTCCACATTCATACATTTTTTCATAAACTTTTACAGGACGCGAATATTTACGAGAGCGGGATACCTTTTCTTTTTCAAGAATTCTACGGTTAACCCTTTAACGTCTAGGGTGAGAATTTTTCTCAAATATATAATTTCATACATTTTTTCATAAACTTTTACAGGACGCGAATATTTACGAGAGCGGGATACCTTTTCTTTTTCAAGAATTCTACGGTTAACCCTTTAACGTCTAGGGTGAGAATTTTTCTCAAATATATAATTTCAGTTTTTGTGCATTTCCATTACAAGTATTTTTTTTAAAAACATCAGAAAATTGCTAAACTTAGTAAAATAATTATATTATAATGAGTAACCTTGAAGATGCCTACAAGCATAGGCGAAAATTGTGGCGTTGTGGAAATTAAATAGTGCTTTTTTATGTATAATTTTTATTTAATTTCTTAATTGTATTATCTACTTATAAATCCTCCATTCTGACAATAAAACAGAGATGGATGTTTGAAATAACTTGTAGAAATCCTACGGTGCTGAAAGGGTTAAAGGGTGCTCACTTACATAGAGTTTTCAATTAAAAAACTACTACTACTATACCATCACGGCATATCCCACAAGTGGGGTAGCCAGCAGATCAGCTGCACGTAAGAAACATGCAAACTGTCCTCTTCGTGCCAATATAAAATCAAGACATTCAGGATGGGTGGCAAGCCTCATCGCTGAATTTAAGATGTAAAATGTCTTATTTTTTTCGAACACCTGCCTTTTACAGGACACTCGAAAACTTACGCAGAAGAGTGGGAGACCAATTCTTTACCGGGTGCTCCACGGGATAAAAAAAGAAAATAAATTTAAAAAAGTTTTATTGATTATTATATCCTACCAAAACCAGTTTATTTCTCATTAGTTCCACTACATAATATTACAAAATGTATTGTCATAATTTTTATTATAATTATTATTGTTCGTCTCCCCATTTGTTCTAATTGTTAACGATTGGAATTTTATTAATTGTTTAGTTTTATTTGATTGTTCACTCACTATCCCATTTTCATTAATACAATTATATAGGTACTTATCTATTATTTATAGGAAGTATTAGCAAATAATTATACATAATATTACAATTCGTTCATACATATATTTATATGAAGTTAGTCAAGATAGAGGTAAAATAATACACCCTCTACAATGTCAAATCTTAAGGATTGATTTTAAACTAAAACTATTTATATATGTATTGAAAGAGATATTACAGTTTATATGACACCATGTTTTCAGCTTTGTATGAGAATTAAATGATATACATTATTGTTCTGCATGTTTTGAGAAAACGACATTTACATTTCTATTTCTCACAATAAATCACAAATATTTAACATTAAACCACGATATGTCCAAAATATTCACAACATTATGTTGGCGTTTTTTTTTTTTTTTTTTAAATAATTTTACTATATTATACTATACCCTCACCCCGTATCCCAAATGGAGTCCACAGAGAGAACGGAACGCCAAATAGATATTAGTGATGTAACGAATGTGTGATTTTGGATATTCGCGAATGCGAATGCGAATAGCGAATATTGACTTGCTTAGATTCCTACAATATTGCTCAATCATTAAAAATTTTCTACCCCCCCTTCGCCGAATTTTCAAAATGGTATAGAAATTTAAAATATTTCAAAACTCCTCAGTTTTCTTAAAGAATATTTTCTGGCAGCACCTGTTTCTACAATGTACCGGGTAAGTATCTTGTACTTTTACTGAATATCCGATACTTTATTACCGAAATAATGTTCGCAAAACATTCGCATATTTTTTTGCGAATACGAATACTTTGAAATATGCGAATATTCGCGAATGCGAACAGGAATATTCGTTACATCACTAATAGATATATCCTTATATACTTTATTCGCTTCTTCTATATTCATACAATTTCTCGTACACGCACATCGATTCTTCTAACTCCGCACACGGCCGTCTTTGAGAATTTGATTCACATGATCAATAGCCAAGTGGTTCTCGGACGCCCGGGCTTCCTCACTCTTCCTCTTTCAGATATGTATAATATATGTATAATATATTATACTCTTTGCCGTCCTTACCTCATACATTCGTTCCACGTGTCCACATCAAATAACTTTTTCCCGTGATTACCACTTCTTAGAGCAGTATCCATGTTGTCTTCAAGAGTTTATTTTATTTGGTCTTTTTTCGATAGCGAAACCGGGTAAAACTTCACTAGTAGGTACAAAGTATAATAATTAAAATAGTTCCAATGATTGAGTCAATTAAATAACCAATTTTGGAGCAACTAAATAAATATAAGGTCGAAAATCGCTTGTTTTTTGATACATAAAAAAACATATCTAGTGCTCGGTCAGACGAAATTAATGTGCAAAGGATTTTAACACATATTCTGTTATAGGTGAACATTTTACTCACACATAGACAGTCAATTTAGATATATGACTCCTACATACGATGAACTTCAATAATTTTGCCTTAAATGTTCCACTTGTTAATTCAGAGATCCGAATTATATACATTTATGTTCAAATTTAAGCGTTTTAGGGCCAATATTATAAAAATCCGCTAGCTTAAGTTATTTTTAATTGGTCCAAAATTTGATATAACTACTCGTTTTTCAGTATTATAAACATCCGTTAATCTTATTTCAGTAAAATGTTACCATCGGCTTTAACTGGCCGACCGACCAGGGGTTAGTTTTTGGTAATTTGACGACCAGCATTGCTGTCTCACTATTTGCCTGAAGAGAGAAAGAAATAACAATAAATGAATCTACGAACGTGTTTTGTTAGGATAATTATATTCTCATAGCATCTCTGTCATTTACTCATTAGTAATAAATTGTCAACGTGTCGACCAACAGTTGTTGGTGGAAGTTCGTTTTACTAAAAAAAATAAAACAAAACAAGTTATTTTGTAATTTCATTACTATTTTGAAAATATTATTATTATAGTTGATAAGTGTGATTCAAGAGTGTTGATATTATTGACCGAAAATACTTTTTAGAAGTCCATTTCAAGGTAAATTGAAAAAAAAAACACTATTTTGTTAAATTTCACGTGACTTATCTACGCTAACTAGTATTCGGAGACTCTCGACTCCATCTTCATCTGTTTGATTTTTTTTTTTGTAAAAAAGAAAGAACCTTTTGCAATCTGAAGAGTGATTAAAACAATAAAAGAAGAGGAAAAGTTATTTAATTTAAAGACAAAAACTTATTTGATGTTAGACGAATTTAAAGTTAAAATATATATTTAACATCACATAGAGAACCATGTTTACACAATGTAATACAGTATTGTGTAAAATCTAATCGGAAGAAAGGCGATCCGACGCTTATGCATTGACTCTAGCCTGCCTCTCTCACTTCTTACGATTAAATTTGGTACAATTTTACATTGCTTAAACATGGTACTCCAATTGAGATGTCTAATTGGTTTTGTCATCTGCGCGTTGTGCCCAGATCTAGTTAAACTATAAAAAATTAGCAAAATATTCCAAAAAAATATTATTGACTAGTCGAACAAGTAGCCAATAAAGTTGAATAAAGTATTGAACTTAATTGTTCCGGCGCCATTTAGACGGGAGATCTTGATCCATTCGAGATATGAAATACTGTATGAGATCCCAAAAAATGATTGCTTCTATGGTTTGCATTGGGTAGATGTTTCTCTATTGGTTGACCTTACATCGTGATAGTGAGAATGGTGGAATTGGTCTGTCATTAAGGGGCCCCTTTAGCAAAAACGATAAAACATTCAATTTTCAACAAGTTTGGTACACAAACTCTCAAAACTTGTTGACCCTACGAACATTTTGATTTGATGAAATATGAAAACAAATATTAATTACCAATATTAAATTTTAACTTTGAAAAAAATCTTGATTTTAGCTTCATAGTATTCGTTTATAAAAAAACATATTTCTAAAAATCGAATTCGGGAGTGTGTTTGGTACATTAATGCAAGAGAATCCTACAATTTTCATATATTTTTTTTAATATTACGAATACGTAGATAGTTATTACAATTATAGAACAAATAAATTATATTTTTTTTTGTTTTTTTCATGGATATTGACCGATTTAAAATATTTTTTTTTTTGATAAAATTTCTCATATTTTGGAACCAAAAATCACCACATGAACTCGATTTTTTGTACACTAAAAAAAGTTTGCTAAAATTTATGATATTAATATGCTTGATAGGATGAATAAAAAGTATATTTATTTTACAAATAATTTGTATTTTGATATAACAAAGAGTACCTAAATATATCTCGTTAGTCTGCGATTTTTTTTATTTTTAAATAAAAAACTAATATTGGTAATAAATATTTGTTTTTTATTTTATCAAATCAACGTGTTCACAAGTTTTGGCGCATGTTCTATCAAATTTGTTGAAAATTGAATATTTTACCGTTTTTGCTAAACGGGGCCCTTAATGGGATGTGTAATAATAATAGTAAAATATTGCCAATAGACGTTTTTCGTCTTATAAGAACATTTTCAATCCCAGTCTTCCAGAAAACCTAAAAATTTTCATGATAAACATCTTTTAACATGATGTGAGTTTTGATAGGATAAAATGCAATGTCCATATTGTATTTTTTTTTTTTTTTTAAAGATATATCTGGGTTTTTGTTATAAACCCAAATACAACCTTATACACCTTTCACAGTAAGCTAAAAGCTTGTGTCGTGAAAGGGGAGTTTGCCGGCACCTGGGATCGAACCCCGGACCCCTTGTTCACAAGGCCGAGACTCCACCTCCAGGCTACCGACGAACTCAATTTGTATCCACAATATAGACTACCGAGTACCTACCTACTGATGTATTCCCAAATGTTATGAATTTTGTAGGTAATGTTTAGTATTCATACGGCATAGCCATAGTTGTGAGGATCTAAGAAACTAACCATGTAGTTATCTATATAGATATTAATAGTTTAGAAAGACACTTGTCAGAATATTTAACTAAGACGATGTACACATTCAGCAAAATTTCCACGGAAATCTATCGACCTATTCTTTGACGTCGTGTCAAATAAAAGAGATCCAGTCTCCAAGAATTAAACGTTCTTTTGGCATTTTACTGGATTTTGCACGCCTGTGAGAGTGATGGTAGAATATTACTCAACAGACACATCATCTGGACAATCAACAGATTGTGCAGTCTTCCTTTAATAGGAAACAGAAAGGTGTCCCGATGTTTACGAATCGGCTTAAGCTAGTTTATGTGCACTTTACCATTGAGCTTCCAACTCATTCTTTATGCTTGTTATGAATTGCTCGAACTTCTTCACCATATCTGCGAACAAGCCACCACACTGGAAAGGTTTGCCTACATGGAATTTTTTTCTTTCAGTCTTGCTATATTCTGGAGAAAGAAGGTTTTCAAAGCTTTCAAATCACCAATATGAATTCTTGAAAACGCAACTCGACACCATTGTTTACCTATCACCAGGACAATATCGTCAACCCATCTTTTTTGGGGTCTTCCAACAATTTTTTTCTACTCCCACGGCCTCCATTCAAGAATTCTGGAACGCATACTTTTCATTATTTATGGGTACACTTAAGTCAGCCTAGTGCCAATTCGTAAATGTTGAGATGCATTTTCACTTCTTTCGATTGGATTTTTTACAATGCTGTCGCGTCATGTAAACATTTTATCGGCTGATTGCAAGAAATGGCCATATTATGCATTGTAATGTGTTCAATTGTCACAGGTAAGACATATGTGCTTTTACATTGCAATTTAAAATGGAAAGAACAAATTGAGACCGTCGTTAAGCGCATTAGAAAACTGATCTATATATTTGTTGAAATCCGAGACATTCTAAATATAGAACAAATGTACTTAATTTATTATGGATTGGTTCAATCAATTCTACAGTATGCTATAGTTGGATGGGGTGCTGCTTACCGCACGAGTTTAATACCTATCGTAATTGCCCAAAGATTAATAATCAAAATAATTTTGAAAAGACCACGAGACTACCCTACCGAACAAATATTTACAGAGTTTAAAGTTCCTAAATTTAGAGACCTCTATTCTAAATTTTGTATTCTGCAGGTTCTCAAAGAACCGGAATATCATTATTTCCTTACTGAGAATCGTACCAGATATAAATATGTATTCGTTCGTCCTAAGAAACGCACAGTTTTTGGTCAGCAGCATTACACATATTTCGGAGAGACCCAATTCAATAACCTGCCATTAGACGTGAGAAAGACTCCAAGAGGCGACGAACTTATAAAAATAATAAAGAAGCGCTACAAGCCGGATAAGACGGGATAACACTTTCAGCGACAATTTTGAGATTCGGGCTCATGATGTCATCATTGAGCACTGAATCACGTAAAAGTGATGTATTTCTGTGTATGTGTGTTGGTGTTAATGTTGATGAGAGGAAAATTGATCCAACTGATTTGTATATTGTTTTGACGTTGTGAATAGGTAATTGTATTGGTTTAATTTTGTATTGTGCTGGTAGATTTTGTTGAACGTTTGATGAAAGTACATGAGAACTGAAAGTTTGCTATTTGTAACAAATTCTTATATGTGTATTAATATTTCTAGATGATTCTTTTATGTGTGTTAATGTTATAATTGAAATCCGACCCTCCGCACAAGCATTTAGTTGCTTATGGAGGGAGCATTTTTACTGTGTGTTTTATTGTTTTATTAATGTAATATCAATGTATACTGTGTATTTATGAATAAAATAAATATATTTAAAAAAAAAAAAATGTACCTACAAAAAAGAATAAAATAATAATATGGGCATTTCCGAATAACAATATAATGTTATTTTGTCGAATATGTTCAGTGCTTAAAACTTTGGTAAAAGTATGTCGATAGTAAAGTAGGTAAGACAAAACCAGGAAACAAACGGAACGCTTCATGAATTTTTATCAATATCGTGATATGAAATAAGGTTTTACATTATCATAATAAAAATATTACAACAAGATAGCATGGTGAATCTACATTATGTACCTAGTTATATAAATATAGGAAAGTAAGTGGGTATATTTTATTAACATAACATATACCCTATATGAATAATTCACACAGATCGAGCTAGTACCAAAGAAAGATTCAGTACCAGAGTTCGACGATAACCTGAAGGTAGAGTATCGGCCTCGTGCACAAGATGGGTTCAATCCCGAATGCCGACAAACTCCCCTTTCACGGCACAAGCTTTTAGCTTACTGTGAAAGGTGTATAAAGTAGCATTCACATTGCTTCACTTTGGATGATCATCCAGAGTGTCAGGGTCAAACTTGTTCATCGAAAGTGAACACGTCTGTTCACATTTGTTCATCCTATGCTTTCACTGCCATGTCTACTTTCTCACTCATGTTGTACGTAGTTTGAAGTATTTTCGTATAAAAATAATTAAACAAATTCAAAAATGAAAAATAACACTAAAAACAAATTAATAAAGCTCTCGACTGCGTAATAATTTTGTACATGATTCTGACATTCAATACAAATTCATAGAGAATAAAACAAATAATAAGATGAAACTTGTTTATGGTCGTTTCAGTGAAAGGACCTTTCATCAAAATTATGACGAGTGGTAATCTCTTTCCTCCGTCATCGCTAGTGATCACTATTGATGAAACGCCTGTTCACACCTGTTCATCTTGGAGGATCATCCGGAGCGATCACTGAAAGTGAACGTATGTGAACGCTCCTTAAGGCTGTATTTTGGTTTATAACAAAAACCCAGATATATTTATTCATTGTATGAAAGAAACAATGAACAGCATTACAGAAAAAAAAATCTTTTCGCTGTCATTGTACGTAAACAGTAAACTAAACAATCAAGACAATAATAAAATATAACAGAAAAGTATGACACAAATATACAAGAAAAAGGAATACCTATTGACCACGTCGAACCGAAAATAAATTATATAATAATTTAGTAAATTATGGCTTAATTAATTTGCGAGCCAGTTTCGAAAACTTCCGCTCACATGTCAGGCAAATTATTATTATTCTAAAAATATTACCCTAAGTAAGTTTTCGAGTGTCTTGTAAAATGCATATGTTCGAAAAAATGAAAAAAAATTACATAGGTACCTATTTAATCCAGCGATGACGTTTGCCACCCATCCTGAATCTGGCACCCACCCATTGGCTTGGAGAGGACAGTTTGCATGTTTATTACATGCGGCTTGTCTGCAGGCTACCCCATTTGGGGGTTATGCTGTGATGGTATAGTAGTATAAGTAGTAGTAGTATTAAAGGTTGTTTTACTTTCATTTATATTTATAATAAATATGTTCAAAATATCCTAAACTTATTTTACTAAGTACAGTAGTCTGTTTCATTGTAAAGTTGTCTATTATATATTTTTTTCTGACTTAACATCTGGAGCAGGTGGGCACGAGTCTATGAGCAGGTAAAGATTGACGAGAGGCAACACGCCAAACAGAATGACAGATGTTTATCAGTCTTGTATAGAAAAAAAATATAAATAAGTGCAATTGATAAGTGGTAGGTATATTCATTACATTACGGCATCTTTGACAAATGCGGTAGCCAATGGACAGTAATTAAACAATTTTTTCTTACATAGAATATAGAGATTGATTTCCGTTTGAGCGCTATCAACCGACGATAATTAAGAAGAGTGCATTTTTCTTACATACTTTGATTGTTTTGACATTATTTAATTATTACGTTATGTTTTTTTTTCGTGGAGCATCCATCAAATAATTGGTCTCCCACTCATTTCCATATTTTTTCGAGTGTCCTGTAATAGTCAGCTTGTTCAAAAAATAAAGACATTTTACATCTTAAATTCAGCGATGAGATATGCCACTCACCAATCATTTTATTGACTCGGATAGGACAGCTTGCATGTTTATTACATGCAGCTGATCTGCTGGTTACCCCACTTGCGGAATATAGCGTGATGGTATAGTAGTAGGTAATAGTACATATTTCAAGCTTTAAATATTTGCCTGTTTTGGGGATGGCGTTGCTGTCGGGTTTATTACAAAAACCCTGATTCAACTTTACAGTACAATAATAGCATTATGAAGTCAATTAGTGTTTAGGTATTTAATATTTTTTATACTTACCTATAAATATATAAAAAAAAGTTTAATTATATAATAGGCATGTACCTACAGAGTGGTGTGGGGCCCTTTTTTCTCATGTCAAGGGCCCCTATCATTAAAACAATTTAAATTTGACCATGTAATCATTTTTAATTGAAGATTTTTCTAGGGTTGTTCCAATCAATTTATTTCTATACCTACTAGCATTATATTAATTATTAAGTATTAAAGTATAATACCTACAGTTAGTTGGAAGATAAACTTGGGTTAGTTGGAAGATATCGCGTCCCTGCGATAAATTCGCCCATTGTGCAAAATTATTCGTTTATACCATGTAACCTTATTATTTGTATCCAAATATTTTGTACAATAAAGTTTATTATTATTATAACAGTATATTTTTATTTATTTAGTCAACGTTAATTTTGTAAAACTCCATGTTTATTATATATGGCAAACAACACAGTTGGTTTTATTTTAACTTAATTTTTTTTTAAATAATAACCTGGTTTCGACTTATAAAGTCATTGACAAACCAATCTATATATATATCTACAGTATAGTTTGTCTGCTGTACAATAAATATGGACCAAAAAATGGTTACAAAATAAAAAAGTATAACCTTATAGGTCACACACTCTTTTTTGTAATTTTTTGGGTGTTTCAAATGTTTGATATTCGTAAAATATTACTTATTCTAAATGCGCATTCATATCAATCACTTTCGAATCCAGGATAAAACATCGAACTTGAAAAGTTTGAACAAACGTGTTTTCTTTCGATGAGCAGTTTCGATTCTTTCACTCAAGATCAGTGGTTCTTAACCTGTGGAAAATTCCCCACCGGTGGGTAATGGCGAAGTCGCCAGGTGAGAAATTTCTTTAGGTGTGCCTATAAGGGGGGCATTTAATTGATTACATTTTTGTGAATATGTATTTCTGGGCCCCTAGTCAAAACACATTTAAGCGTTACGTTTTCGTTCAAACAAGACGAGGTTGCGAGAACGCATTAATTTTCGTGGCTAAAATACACAAGTAGCTACTTTTACACTAGTTTTAATTTAATTTTAATTACACAAGTAGCTACGAAAATTGACACGTTCTCGCAACGTCGTCAACGTTTGAACGAAAACGTAACGCTTAAATGTGTTTTAACTAGGTCTACCTACTGTAATTTATATTTTATGCCTGTAAATAAATAAACAATAAATGTATTACGTGTATGTGTACCGCGAATAATTATCTTTTCCAGCACACTCACAAAAAAGAAGTGAAGATTTTTTCGAAATATCTTGTAGGTAAGTACTAATTAATTATATTGTCTGTCGGCATAAGTTCTTGAAATAAATTTAAAAAAAACTTCTCCAAACTATGGCAGAAAGAAGCGAGAGCTCAGGTACTGTACCATATTATTCCATACAACTTGTAAGTAGGTATAGATACTATACAATTGTTAATAGGAACATGTATGAAATATTCAGTCGGAATATTAATTAAATTAATTATGTAATCAGGGTACAGTAATAATTATTATTAGCTAGTAATGCTGCAGTCACTTGTCGTATATCAGACATTAAATTCATATTGCAGCACTGCATTTATTGAAGATCTTATAAGGCTGCATAGCAGGAGAGAAGGAGAAATAGTCATCAAAACCAACCTTATTGCAGAATAAATTGAAAAAAAAAACACAGTATGTAGTTAACTTCGCGTACTAGTAGTCGGAGAGTCTCGACTCCATCATCGGGCAATTAGTAAAAAGTGAAATAAGATACAGAGACAAGCAGTATTTATAGGATTTGAACAAAATAATATTGGGAGAAGCCCGTCTTGATAAGACAGTAGTTATAATTCATTGATAAAAAAACTATTGGAAAGTGATCTGCTGTGGAAGGATTCAAAAGAGAATATTTTACAGAAAAATACTAAATACTCGTATCGTACTATACATACGTAAAAATATCGTATGGGGAAACCACAGAAAACCCAAATCAGAGAAGAGCAAAAATGCTAGATTATCAACTTAATTTTACGTTCCTTAAAGTGAGAAAACTTTAAGAACTTTAAAAACCGCTATTCTGTGATATCTTAATAAGTTTAAGTTACTTATTCTCATATTTTAGTGTACAGGATTTCAACTATAACTATATTTTCGTAATCATATTTTTATTTATTCATTACAACTTGGCAAAAGCCTTATATACCTATTAGCTTTTATGAATAATCTACATCGTCGAAAATTCAAATATGACATAATAAAACTCAACGAATTATATTCAACCTTAACATATTCCCTGTCAAATACTTATAATCTTATATACACGAGTCAATATATTATTATTCTGAAACATTTCAAGTCATTTTGCACGACGACGGACTACATCGATTGTCTGTAACATACATACATTACATTTACGAATTAATTCAAAACTATTTTGTATTATACATTGTGTTGGTAGCTTACTAGCAGGATTAACAATGGATATCATTCTAACTGTTTATTGTCAATAACTATCTATACAGACAAACATATTATTGTTTACGTTCATACATATGTGTCTACTAAATAATATTATTTCTAGTGATGAAACGAATGGTATATTTTTGCCGGATAACCGGATTCCAGATGTACTCTTCTTATGGTTGCTCTCAAATTGATATTTAAATTCCGCAGCCACTGGAACGCGTCGGCGTCGTCCGAAAGAAAGTATAAATGCAGAAGAGAGAGATGAAAAGTTATCCGATTATTACATCGTCCTGACTATCTTTCAGTTCAGAACCCGGCAAGGAAAGATCTACCAATATAAGTCTTTAATATAAGTTTTCAAGTGTCTTGTTAAAAATAGGTATTCGTAAATCATTTAACATCTTCAATTTAAAACTGATAAAGTATACCATACATACATCTTCCCTCGCAGGGTAGGCAGAAAGGATCGAGCGCCACTTCCTTCTATCCTTGCATACATCTTTCGCTTCCGTCACTGTCATACAATTCCTCATGCATGCTCCTCTGTTCAATGTGCTCAACACATGACCGTCCTGTAGGATTTGATTTAAATGATTTTGCCATTTAATCCTCGGACGTCCACGTCTCCACGCACCATTCCTCTCAACGAAATAAAGCTTCTTAGTCATTATGTTTTCATTCATTCTTTCCACGTGCCCAAACCATCTTAGCTTATTTACATTCATCCTTGTAATTACACCAACTTTCATTCCACATTCCTTTCGTATATCACTGTTACGCACACGATCTCTCAGACTTTTATCACACATCCTTCTCAACGATCTCATTTCCACTGCATTTATGCCACTTTCATCCTTCTTTAACCATGTCCACGTTTCACTTGCATAAACCTTTTAGCTGTGGTAGATATGTTTCTACTTGCAATTATTGGTCGGATTGCACCATTTACCTTATTGCCAGCAACTTTTCTCTTTTCAATATCGCTTTCACACTTCCCATCTCTCGTGAACAAACCACCTAAGTACACACATTCGTCAACTTGCTCTAACACTTCATTGTCAATCATTACCTGGCATACTGTTCTCTTACTTCCTCTTTCAACCACCATGATTTTTGTCTTTTTTGCATTCATTCTTAATCCATTAATCGCACATTTTTCATACACACTCGTCATCATTAGCTGTAGATCACTTTCACTTTCAGTCATCAATACCAACAAGTATACCATCCATACCAAATATCACGGAGAGTATAACCTGGATATTTATATGCATCATTCAGTTGTCTATCTCATTTGTTGGAACTACCGTGATGCAATAATGGTAAATATTGGTCGAATATCGAATAATATTGTCGGATATAGGTACGTTCCATCTCTAATTATTTATACCATCTTCAGCAATTGATAGATTGTACTTCTAAGAGTCTTTGTATTGTTTTTGATCCACTATTATATTGTTCCATAGATGGTAATGGCACATAAGTTCAAAACATAATATGTATTATATTATATGATTGATCGTTATCAGTTATATTAATGAATAAGAAGGTAATAAATTATAACCTACAAATTATAAGCCGTTATGTGATAGATTCAAATCGCAAAGGCGCATTTCCTGAACTATATAATGTGGTGTTCTCACTTTGGCGAATATCGCCATCAGGCACCAAAATATCGCCAGCCATTTGAACCGTGTGAAAAAAATGACAGCTAGTCTGAAACGATAAAAACCAGTAGAAACGATATCGTCTCGAGTTGACCACCTTCGAACTTTTTCGGCCGATTGAACGATTCGCGCATGCGCAGATGTGCGCGGCGTTCGTATCTATGGTAAAAATTTAATAACCTATAAATTTTATAATGTTTCCCGCTTCGTGACAGCTGTTATCTTTGTTGTTGGTTTGTGGCGTTTGTTTCGTTAGTAAAAAGGCGTCTTATAACCTCTACTATCACATTTTCAACTAAAAATATACCTTCGCGATCTCCATCTCGACGTCCGCCATTTTGAAAACAATGTCAAAATCAAAGCGCATCTGACAGATCGTTGCTATATTGGTGGATTGTGTGAACAGGTGTGACGATCAATGGGTGTCCGGCGAATTTTGTTTTTTCGCCTGGCGATATATTTTGAAATTCGCCTGGCGATATTCGCCAAATGTGAACACCCCATAACATAACGTGCAAAGACAATTCACATAGATCGAGATCACATAGAACTAAGATATGAATCTTATATTATTATGAGTACCTACCTACTATCGGAACTTTTTATCAGGAGAATGAGCGGATGTGAGAGGAGTATTGTGGACAGAATGCGTGTAAACAAGTTGAGATGTTTTGGACATGTTGAGCGAATGCACGATGAAAGGATGACGAAGAGGATGTATTTATCTGAAAGAAGGGGTGTGAGAAAGCGTGGACGTCCAAGAACCACGTGCCTTGATGACGTGGATTAAATTCTTAAGGACGGCCGCGTGTTGAGTAAGAGAAATCGGCGTGCATGTATTAGAAACTGGATGAATGTAGAGGAAGAGGAAGAAGTATGTAAGGATAGATCTATATGGCGTTCCGTTCTCTCTGCCTACCCCACCTGGGACACGGCGTGAGGGTATAGATAGATAGATTGATAGACCTACTACCAACACGACGATACACATATTTACAATGCACTAAAAACATATATTACATACTTGTAACACCCAGACCCAAAACAATTTGATAAAAGTTATTTTTCATTTGCGATGAGGTTTGCCACCCATCCTGAATGTCTTGATTTTATATTGCCACGGAGAAGACAGCTTGCATGTTTTACATGCAGCTGGTCTGCTGGCTACCCCACTTGTGGGATATGCCGTGATGGTATAGTAGTAGTACTAGTATTTTTCATTTTGTCCTGACCGGGAATCGAACCCGACAGATTGCAAATTTCAATAGTAGAATTAGGATTTTTTATTTATTCTTTATTATGGATCATACGGTTAAAACAATAAATATAACATTAAATTATACTACTACTACTACTACACCTTCACGGCATATCCCACAAGTGGGGTAGCCAGCAGACCAGCTGCATGTAATAAACATGCAACCCGTTATTTCTGTGCCAACAAAAAATTAAGACATTCAGGAAGGGTGGCAAATTTCATCACTGAATTTGATATGTAAAATGTCTTTATTTTTTCGAACACCTGCCTTTTAAGAGACATTCGAAAACTTACGGACAAGAGCGAGAGTAATTCTTTGCCAGATGCTGGGTGGGACACAATTATTAATTATATGTAACAATAAGCAAACTAATCAACATCCCTTCCTTACCAACTAATAAACAGAAACTTGAGGTACCTACTTTATTTAACAGAAAGATGAATATTCAACTGATATAAAAGTTCTACATAAAAGCTTCCGCGTTAAAAATTGCATAAGTTATAATCTATATTATGTTCCTAACAACAAAATGTTTTAACACTATACCTACTTACCTACCTACCTCAAATTTGTATTTATTTTTTCTGTAGCCCATCAACTAGCAAATGACAGTTTAAAAAAGAGTATTCTATTTTTATTGTTAGATATTAATTTTGGGACCCTTCTTTTTGTATTGTAGTCGGTAGGATGGTACTTAACACTGTCACAACACATCACATAATAAATGAATAGATATAATATAGAATAAAAGTTAAATGGTAGAATTCAGTAAGGGAAATATTTAAATAGGTGACCGAAAATACAAATGGTCGACATACAATGAACTGACTCTTATACTATTCGTGCGACAAAAAAACTAAATTAGTGACTAATATCGAGTGAAAAAAAATATGACCGAGCTGCAAAAATTGGCAAAAGTTAGGTACACTAGGTGAGAGACTGACAATTCAAGATGGACGACTAAAAATACTAACTGTGCAACTATATACTAATAACGAACGGATGGACAGAAAATACCAAGAGAGAAACGTAAATTAACTTTTTATTTTTAAATTTTCCAAATTATTGAAAAGTTGCATATACCTATATGAGCTCTTTTAATTAGTTTTTTTTACACTATTGCTTCTAAAGGGTTTTTCAACAAGGACTTTGTTTTTTAAAACAAAATAAAACAAAAAAATTTGATGAAGATGATTAAAATTTTTATTGAATTACAAAGAGAAAAGTTTGGCAATTATGCATGAAAAATGATATCTGACAAATGTCCACCACGAGCACGCTGACAGATGTCGATTCTTTCATCAAAGTTTTTAATCACTTTTTGGCAAAATGGCGGGACTAATTCGCTAATCACATCACGGATTTTGAGTTTTAAGGCTGCAATCGATTCGATTGGCTCCGTATAGACTCTGTCCTTAACATAGCCCCACAAAAAATAATCCAGTGGCGTTAAATCACACGATCTGGCTGGCCACTTAACAGCTGAGTTTCGTGAAATCATGCGATCGGGAAATTTGGTTTGCAATAAATTGATCGTTTCATTGGCTGTGTGACATGTGGCACCGTCCTGTTGAAACCACATGTCAGTGATATCCACGTCATCAATAATAGGCCAAAATTGAGTTGTCAACATCTTGCGATAGCGTGATCCATTGACCGTTACCGCATTTCCAGTCTCATCTTCGAAAAAAAACGGCCCAATCACGCCTCCAGACCACATAGCGCACCATACAGTGACACGCTGAGCATGCAACGGCTTCTCAATAATTGCTCTAGGATTTTCAGAAGCCCAAATGCGGCAATTTTGCTTGTTGACGTACCCTGACAAGTGAAAATGGGCTTCGTCTGAAAAAATGATTTTTTTCAGAAAAACCAGCCGGTTGTTCCTGAATGAATTGAGCGAATCTACGGCGATTTGAATGGTCGTTCGGCTTCAATTCCTGCACCAGTTGAACCTTGTAAGGCTTCAAAGCCAAATCCTTACGCAAAATTCGCCATGTGGTGGTTTTGGATAACCCCAATTGTCGAGAACGTCGAGGAATTGACAAATTTGGATCTGCTTCAACACTGTGGCTCACGGCTGCGATGTTTTCAGTTGAACGACCCGGTCGTACACGCGTTGGTGTTAACACATTTTGTATCGAGCCTGTCGACTCAAATTTAGCGACCAAATTCTTATTAGCGGTCTCAGAAGGACGATTATGTTGTCCGAAAATATCACGAATTTGACGAAATGTCACTTTAGCAGAACCACCATTTTCATAATGGATTTTAATTATTTTAATGCGATTTTCAAGCGAAATTGAATTCATTGCAACAATTGCCAATGCATCCACTACGAATACGTCAAAAAATTAAATGTCAAAACTATCATGTTGCTGGTGTTGCCACAATTAAAAAACAAAGTTCTTGTTGAACAACCCTTTACTATTTTATAAACTTTAATTTATCCTCACATAAAACAATATGCTTGTATCGCATAGGTGGAGTAACCCAAAATTTCTGGATCGAAAATGCCGACTATATTTTTTTTTTATAATATTTTTGGTTTTATAAGCACATAAAATGCAGCCCGTTTTAAATATATTGTCCGCCAATCATTTATTGTAAAATCATTTATTGCGAATTGTATTAATAAATGGTCACTCACTTTAGTATTATATCATCGCTCACATTTAGTCGCCCAGTCAATAACTCTGCGACCTATAATTTGAATTTTCTGTCACTCGTAAAGAATAATAATACTTTTTGTACTCAATAAATAAATATGTAGTAGGTATGTGTGTGCACTGTGTTAACCATGCAACAAATATCTTTTCAACTCACAATCAATATTAATATTTCACACAGTGATAAACAACATACGGCATACGTGCCTAAAAACATTTTACCTTATCGAGTATATAAAGAACTGCTGATAAATAATTTTAAAACCCAAAACTTACTAAATGAATCTTCTAGATTAGCCGACAACGAGCAAACTGAATTGGCCACAACATCAGGCACTCAGGCCTTCTCATCACCATCGCGAGGGCATGACCGAAGGCAGGTATTATAGAGGCCGACCATGAAACACTTTTGGGTTAGTTGGAAGAGATCGTGCCTTTGCGATAAACTCGCCCTCTGTATATTGATTGTATCTAACTTAAATGTATACCTTCTAGCTATATAGTTGTTTGTAATCAATGTGCAGTAAATAATGGATACCAACATGGATCAAATGATGAAGGACATTAACTGTGGCACATACGTAGAATTAAAGAGACTAGCAGAAAATAGGGAGGAATGAAGAAGAAAATCCAAACTCGTTGCAGAACAATCCAACGGATTGTAACTCACTATATTTATTCTTATTTTCATAAAGCACTTAAAGTTCGTATCTTTTCGCCATTTTTTTTGACAAAAATGCTTGTACTATACATTCCGCGTGTAAATAAATTAGCATGAAAAACACTGAAAAATACAAGTTAATAAATAATTTTGGGGTGAGAACATTACAAACCTACAATATTTCAAAAGATATTTAAAGTATTCGTCGTTATATAAAGGGTTCGTCGGTAGCCTGGAGGTAGAGTCTCGGCCTTCAGAACAAGGGGTCCGTGGTTCGATCCCAGGTGCCGGCAAACTCCCCTTTCACGGCACAAGCTTTTAGCTTAGTGTGAAAGGTGTATGAGGTTGTATTTGGGTTTATAACAAAATCCAGATACATCTTTTTTAAAAAAAAAAAAAAGTACCAGCAGCCTTAGTCAAAACACATTTTAGCGTTATGTAGTCGTTCGACTATAGACGACTTTGCAAGAAAGTATCAATTTCGTAGCTAAAATACAAAATGGTGTTTTTACTATGGCTGCTGCATTATTTAGAAGCAAGTAGGTACATATCTCAACTTTTAAATAAAATGTTGCCAGCTACTGATTAACGTAATAATATTTCTTCAAGAAGCGTTAAATTATAATGGTTTGGCCTTTTAGCCCTTTAAAAGTATCCTTTTTAATGTAATTTTATGTTAAGGAGCTATCTACCCTTAAAAATAAATGTTCAAATTAATTAATTTATGGGTTAGTTGGAAGATATCGCTTTTGCGATGAACTCGCCAATGGAACAAAATCATTTATTTGTATCATATTATTTTATATCTTTGTAATTATGTAGATATTGTGCAATTAAGTTTATTATTATTATTTATATATACGATATCAGGTTGACGTGTTGTATAATTATATGATCCGGAAGAAAGATATAGGGTATATCTTGAAAACGTTCGATAACATTAAATAAAAATAAACAAATATTTGTTTTACATTTAATTAATTTACTGATGGACGAATTGATTTTGGCGCCGTTTCACAGTAGGTACTCAAACCGTTTCAATGGCGCCAGTAAACTGTGCATTGTTCAATTCGATTCTAATGTGGTTATCGTTGGTCTGATTTTTCCTACGTGCCATAAACACCCTGATACTCCGTAGTAATAAATAAATAAATATTCAGGTTAGGCGGCATGCCTCATTGCTGAATTCTAGATTATACATTAAATATACATTAAAATAAACGAGAGAAACGTTTTATTACTGAAGAAGAACTCGAAAAACAATTATTGATAATGACCTAAGAAGTCGAAAGAAGATTGTTGATAATGACCCAAGAAGTCGAAAAACAATTATTGATAATGACCCAAGAAGTCGAAAGACATTTCTGTCGTGTAAATTATCAGGAAAGGAACGCCCATCTAATTATGAAGTTTTATTAAACCAGCACAATAAAAAAATAACAATAATGTGTTAGTTGGAAGAGATCGAGCCTTTGTAATAAGCTCATTCTCTGTATATTGATTGAACTTAATTTCTCTATAAAAAAAAATTGTATCGTAATCAATGTATAATTTAAATAAATAAATAAAATTTACAAATACGAAATATAGTTTTGAAATAATTTGATTTACGAGTTCCATATTCCCTTAATGATATTTCATTTGAAATAAAGGGTTCGAAGCCATTGATCATAATAATATTATTATTTAGTAAGGGGTCCCAAAAGACGGCCATGAGGGACGCCTTAATTTGGTAACCGCCATTGAAACCCCATATTTTATCATAATTTCATTTCATTTCACATAAATATTAAACAATATGTATATCGGTATCTGTATTATTTTCGATAAGATAATCTGATTTATTATTAATCTACCACAGAGGAACAATGGTCAGATGAAGGTAGGAAAATATAATTTTAAAAATATTAATAAAATTTATTGCTATCACTAATTTGGTATGCGCTATTAATACTGTCTATAATTTGTATCTAAAATTTTGCTTTTTCTAGCTCTTTCCCTAGTTGCCCTTTTTGTAGAGTTGATAAAATGTTACAAATATTATATCTAATAGTTAATAAATATTTTACATCCAAAATTCACCGGCGAGGTTTGCCACCCATCCTGAATGTCTTTCTGTTGGCACGCTTGTTTGTTTTAGAAAAAAGCATGACAGGCAACATTTATTATTATCTTAAAAGCTTCACCCTGCACTGAGACCATAACAGCTTTTGGTTAAGAGTGTTAAGACGATCTCAACTATGATCGTATAATATCTTCGTCTATAGTTGGCGGCAGTCTAGATAGCTCATGAAAGATCTATATTTCTTGAAGATCTGCTTTTTACAGAGTAGGACACCAATTCTTTGCCGGGTGTTCCCGGGAATGTCTAATTTTATTATGGTATGCATGTTTCACTACATGCAGTTAATCTGATAGTTACCCCACTTGTGAGAGATTCCGAGATAATAATAATAATAATAAGATAAGATAATAAAATATCTTGATCTTGCTCACGAAATCAAAGATATGTGGAGAACACCTACCACAATCATCGTGCCTATAGTGTTGTCTGTGAATGGTTTAATACCCAAGAGTCTGTCAAACAATCTCAGAAAACTGGGAGTAGATGACAGGCTCAAATACAGCATGCAGAAGGCCGTACTGTTATCGTCCACCAGGATAGTAAGAAGGTTTTTGTCCCTGTAGCTCTGTAAGTGATCTCCCATGATTGTACTATTTCATAGAACATCGTGGAAGAATCAACTCGAATAATGTTGGGGTTCTACATTTTGAATATACATAAATTTATTTTAATATTTTATGGTTTTTGTTATTTAATGTTATTTTTAAATTTTATTGTTAATCTTATATTGTGTTCAAAATGTAGAATCAAATATTGTTTTGTTTAATAAATGAGATATGAGATAATTATAATAGTTTATTAAACACAAATATCATTTAGAATAATAATTGAACAATAAAATAATACTTTTTTTTTTCCTAATACAATTACTCCCCAAAATTGAGCATAGCTCGTGCTTTGGGGAGAAGAATTAACTGTTTGAATTCATAAAAAAGAAAAATATTGCAAACATTTATTTGAAATGTAAGTACTTTCTTTAATAGACCTATTTGTCATCGCAGCTTCATTTTATAATCTATGACTATTGCTTTGCATATAAAATTATGTAACATGTAATAAAAAAACACGATTTATGTATTGAAAAGTATCACTTTTGATAATAATTTATATAGTACCTACTTACACACCTACAATTTCTACAAGTAGTTATATTATTATTTCTTTACGTCGGAGGAGTACTACACCGCGTCATATTTTGGGCAATGCGACTAACGAACATAGCGTTGTATGTCCAGGGGGGCTAAAAAGGCCACTTTATATGAATCATAACAGGATCATATTAGGAATTGTAAAACGATTTAACAGCAACATTTAACCAAATATGAATTGTAGATGAATTGCTCAATGTGGCCCAGTTATGCTTTTTATGGCATATTGGTCTAAAAGTATGCTGAAAACGCGTTCTACTTCGTTACATCGATAGATAATAAAAAATATATCAATTATAGTTAAAGTAAAACAACGTAATTATAATGAGAAGCAACCGTTAAAGATGTAAGTAAATAAATAAATAAAATAAATTAATTTTATCAACATTTTCAATTTGTCTTTTGTTTTATTTTATTGGGTAAGTTGGAAGATATCGCGTCCCTGTCATAAACTCCCCCATTGTGCAAATTATTTGTATACCTATACCATATTGTAATCTAATTATTTTTGTCTAAATATTTTGTACAATAAAGTTTATTATTATTAAATATTATTCAACACTTTGAAAAATACGAGAAATGTGTAAACGAATATTGTATAGTTTCAAAAGTATTATTTCTTATTCTTTCTATCCTATTATTGTTTCCTAGTATTGTATGTTTCAATACTAGGAAAGTGCCCCCAACCAAAAAACCCCCAAGTGCCCATTGCGGAGCCTATGGAGGTCGAAGAGAATAAATAAAAATAAATTTCATAAAACTATAAAATAGTAGATGTTCCAACCCGGCGTCGCCAGGGTGAATTTCATAAAAATTTTCGTTATGGCAACACTCATGACAACGGAGCTGTCATACAAACGTCACTTTCATACAAAAATACAACCCAAATTTCCGACTTTTTCGTTGATTATATGAAATTTTCTTTCATGCAAACCGTCTCCTGATAATTACGAACACAACCAAAAAAGAATCAGCCAATTCAGTTCAGCCGTTCTCAAGTTATGGGGGAACATACATGGTCAACTCATTTTATTTATATAGATTTTTGAGTGCTTCCCCCCTATACACGATATGTCTCTATTAGAAAAGTAAAACATTATAATATTGATTTTAATATTGTACTATACTATCACAGCATATCTCACAAGTGGAATAACCAGCAAACCAGCTGCGTGTAGTAAACATGCAAACTGTCCTCTCCATGCCAACAAAAAAATTAAACATTCACGATGGATGGCAAACCTCTTTACTGAATTTAAGATTTAAAATATATTTATTTTTTCGAATAACTGCCTTTCACAGGACACTCGAAAACTTAGGAAAAGAATGGCAGATCCTTTCTTTGCCCGGTGCTCCAAGGTGCGATTGATATTATTTTGGGTAAGTTTGAAGAGATCGCGCCTTTGCGATAAACTCGCCCTCTGTATATTGATTGTATTTAATTTGAATGTACATATACCTTTTATGTAATTGTTTTTAATCAATGTACAGTAAAGAATGAATAAATAAATAAATTATATGTAATGATTATTGTATAATTTTATTAATGACATTTCATGACATAGCTTAGTATCGCTCGGACAGATAAATTTATATGAGAGAATAAGAATAATAGGTGATTTATCATAATTTCAACAGTGTATTTTTATCTTAGAAAGAATTACATAATAAAATAATAAATCTTTACTGACTGTTACAACCAAATATTATTTATTTACCTAAAATTACAATTCTAATCAACTTCAAAACGCGTAGGAGTCTATGTTTGAGTATCGTTAATAAGAAAATATTCGGTTAATTGTTAACTCGCATTAACAAAAAAGGTTAATTTAGAGTATCACGCCATATCCTATAATTGAGATTGCCAGCAGAGTAATTATATGTAACATGGAAGGTATAAAAACATGCCGGTTGGTAAATGCTGGTGATTACCGGTAATAAAAAAAAACATGCCGATAAAAAATATTAAAAAATAACTATTCAAGATGAGTAGCACAACTCATTCTATTTTTTAATAATCTAATTAATATAATTTGTTTTGTACTGTATTTATTGACATTCTAATCATCCTAATTGCATATTATCAAATTATTATCTTTCTGATCGGATTTTTTTTTTTTTTATTATTTTGACATATTCATGCTTGTTTGAATTGATATTAATTAATGCAATTTTTTTATCGTTGACATTTTGTTTCCTATTGACTTCTTATGTTTTGCTTTGTCCTTTTTTTATTATTGACTGTTGCTTCATTAATTTTTCACTTCAAATCTATGTAATAATGTATTCTTGACTATTGTATCTGTTCGTGTTTGTTGTTTGTTATACTGCTTGATTAACATTAACATGTAAAAGGCTCACGCCGTGTGTTGTGAAATAAATAAATAAATTAAAGATGTTAAATATCTTAAATTAAATTACCTGAAAGCAAGGAAGAACCTGACTTAAGCCTTTGGGTGGAGCATTCTGCTTTATGGTATCGAGTCGAGACGTAGACAATCGGCAAGAGTGAAATCGGACGGTTGGCTGCCTTTTAGATATGGTGCTACACCGTACAGAAGCATGCTGGACATATGTTGGTCGGAACATGTCGAAAACGAAGAGGCGTTGATCAGGGTAGGCGAAAGTAGGCAACTCCTTAAAAAGATCATTCAGGCATGCTCATCAGCTCATCACCATCGCGGAGGGCAAGACCGAAGGCAGAAATGGTAGAGGCCGTCCAAGAGACACCTACATGGGTCAAGGGAGGAAGGACATGAACTGTGGCACATACCTACGTAGAATTAAAGGGACTAGCAAAAAATAGGGAGGAATAGAGAAGAAAATCCAAACTTGTTGCAGATTAATCAAATGGACCCATATAAATGTCTTGTTCCTATTCTATTACGAATATTTATAAACTGAAACTTTCTTATTAATTTAATTTGATTTACATTTTACAGATATGTATGTACTGAAATTGTAAATAGGTACGTACAATTGTACATAAATGATAAATGTACAATTTAGAAAAATCACAATACAATTCATATTGTGGCGACTAGCCACGCACCTACCCAATTACATTTACACATCGATGACATTATTTTCAAATGCTTCTAGAACAAAACAAAAAAGTACTACAATACTCAGCTGCTAACCATCTACCATACAACTTCATTTCTTACATTTTTAACAATCACTTTTTATATTTCTTTATATAGTAAAATATTCTTTACAATACCTAAAAAGTGTTCATACAACACAATTATATCATTCTATAGTGGTGACAGTAGTGATATCTACAATATCACGTACAATACCGCCATCTATACAACGCAGTAATAAATATTCAATCATATTGAGCTTTAATAAAACTTGGATAGATGTCTATTATGGATAAAAATGTTGGAATATTTTACGATTTGAATAATCATTGGATATTCATATTATTATGCTTCGAATAATTTCAACACATAGCATTCGATTTATTTATTTACTAATCTGGCTTCGCTTAGAGCAAGGGTGGCCAACCCGCGGCCCGCGGGCCGCATGCGGCCCGTTGGGTGTCTACGTGCGGCCCGCGAAGCATATGCACACTTTTTTTATTAATAATAATCGGTACAAGTATCTTGAAATTTTTGAAAGGTATTTTATTTATTATGGCCATAACATCAAACGGGATGAGCCGCCATATAATTTTTTATTTTATTTTTTTATTTACTTATTCAGATATTCACGGCCGAAGCCTTTTACATGTAAAAAAATGAGTATAATACAATACATGCATACAAAAAGTATTATTATTTTTTAAAAAAGAAGACACAAAACAATTTATTTAATACAAAACAAGAGTACAATTAAATAATAGAATAACGTTAACTTAGGTAAAAAAGTTTTTTATAAAAATTTGGTCAAGAGATATATTCTTAAAGAAAACTGAGGAGTTTTGAAACATTTCAAAATCCTATACCATTTTGAAAATTCGGCGACGGGAGGGGGGGGGGTAGAAATTTTAAGGTGAAGTAAAATTATCAAATGTTCCATATATGGAGTATATTGTTTTGCGGCCCGGCAGGATATCTCATTCTGTAATTTGGCCCGGCTGCTGAAAAGGTTGGCCACCCATGGCTTAGAGAGTACTAGCCCTGGCAATTTAGGCAATGTATAAAATTTCATAATGGCATAGTATAGAAAGATCGAAGAAAATCATTATATATTTTTTTTTGTCAAGAATACCTAATACCTACAAGATTAATTTGGGTTGTTTATAAACACAAAAACACTCAAACACCCTTAGTATTTTGAGTAATATCGTTATCTAGCAGTAATTATGCTTATCTAATGAAAACGGAGTAGATAATTAACATACTATCAATTAGAGATTCCCTAATCTGTGTGTAATGATGAAAAGCATGCGTCATGAAGCGATAATCGTATTTAGATATATTTACACAATAAATATTATAGGCATACTAGTGAAGATTTACTCGGCATCGCTCAGGAAATTAACACTAAATTGACAATGTATATTTTTTTTTAAATATTTTTTTGTATTTTATCTCATACTTAGGTTTGTTTGAATCCAGATGTCTGGCATTGTTATTGCATTCATTACTTTGTATTACCTACATATTGGTAATGATAGGAGACTTTACTGCTCCATTTATGGCTTTATACAATATTCTTTTAGTATTGCCTGTACATGATTGTTTGTATCCCTGTAAAAATGTAGTACTTAAATAAATAAAAATATTACCCGGCATCACTCAGGAAATTAACATCAAATTGAAAAATTAGCACTCTTGTAGATAGCATAAGAATGTACCTAATTTCCTAAGAAATTACCTAAATTTGAGGATATTATTTAAAAACTGGCAACATCATTATTCAAATATTTTTAACTGTTCTATTGGCATGTAACAATTTGATATTATCGTCAACAATATAATTTAATTTCCAAAGAAATTTCATTAAACTAAACCCTGTCAATAAATAATATTCCCCGTGGAGTAACCAGTAAATGTTACGTCTCCCACTCTTTTCTGTAAGTTTTTGAGAAACCTCATACGTATAAGACAATTAACATCTACAATTCAGCGATGGGGCATGCCATCCATCCATCCTGGATGTCTTATTTTATATTGGCATAGAGGGGACAATGTGCATGCTTATTACTAAGGTGACCAACTATACTCATTTACTGAGTTTTGTACCTACTCTTTTTGCGCAAACTGTACTCTTTTCAAATTCTGTACTCTGAAAGTACCTACTCATTTGTATAATTTTATAAAATAAAAATTTCCTTATGTTGTCCAGGCACTAATGCTGCTGTTGAAAGGGTATTTTCACTAGGGAATGATTATTGGAGCAGTGAGAAGTAGCAACTTTCTGTAAAAACATTATCTGCCGTCTTAAAACAGTCAAATTTAATATGCGAAATGAAAGTTGTTCGGATGTGGCTACATTATTCGACGAACATCCTCATTTAGCAAAAAAAAAATCCACTCCGAACAAAAATATGTTTTTAAAAGAAAATAAAGTTTTTATCGTATTTTCTTCTTTTTTTTCACCTATGAAATACTTGCAAAGTGTACTCTTTTTGAAGAAAAAATAGTTGGTCACCTTATTATTACTTACCTACATGCAGTTAGTCCTCTGGCTTCTCCACTTGTCGGATGTACCTTGATGGTATAGTAAGGAGCAAACTGAAGACATACTCTTCCAATAAAGTTTCCTTCGCCTTTCAGTTGGATGCTCCATTAAACGGCGCCGAATGAATCATCATAAACATAATTAGGTAATTTGAAACAAGTGTTTCTTTCTACTATAAGTTATTGATCACGAGAGAGACGTCTTTCCACTTATCAGGTCATTATCAATCCTCGCGATCAATAATTTATGGTAGAAAGAAATATTCTTGTTTCAATTTACCTAATAATGGAATTCTACTACTATGTGTGCACTCGTGATGTAACGAATATTCGCATTCGCATTTTTCAAAGTATTCGCATTCGCATTCGTATTCGCAAAAAAATGCGAATGTTTTGCGAATATTATTTCGGTAATAAAGTATCGGATATTCGGTAAAAGTACCGGATACTTACCCGGTACATTATAGAAAAAGGTACAGCAAGAAAATATTCTTTAAGAAAACCGAGGAGTTTTGAAATATTTTAAATTCCTATACCATTTTGAAAATTCGGCGAAGGGGGGGGGTAGAATTTTTTTATGTTTGAGCAATTGTAGAAATTTAAGCAAGTCAATATTCGCTATTCGCATTCGCATTCGCGAATGTCGGCAACAAATATCCAAAATCACACATTCGTTACATCACTAGTGTGCACTGACACAATTAATACATACATCTAGCATAAGTAAGAAAATATTTAAAATGTTTGCAGCCTAAAGTCTGTCCAGAGGATGGGACCTCGTATAGAGTGTATTATTTTACTGTCTTTCCTAATTACGGAATCCATTGAGGACATATAAACTTATATGTGAATTGTGTGTGTGTGTGTGATTGTCTGTGTGTGTGTGTGTGTGTGTGTGTGTGTGTGTGTGTGAATTGTCTATACGTGTTATGTGTTATAAGCGTCCATTAAATAATATAAAAAAAAACATATATACGAACGGGCTAAAATATTTATGTGAGGATTACATAATGAACTAAGCATCAAGTTGTGGAAATAGGGTGTCACGACATAACATTAATATTATGTTACCATTTAAGGCTTCCTTATCAATAGAAACACGTGACCATTATATTCCTAGGTGTTATTGTATCATTGTAATAGATTGTAGCTATAGGAGAGTAACTACTGAAAATATTAACAACCTATCTAGAGGTAATTCTTATCACACCTGCCCCCCTTTTTTCGGTAAAGTTATAAAGCAATTTATTTATTGACCTATCACTTATTTCTCTTGTGTACTTTTCTTCAGTGTAATTGCGAGTTTATTTCGTTCGTGCGTGCATGGGACGTTGCAACTTCGAATAATTCTTATCAGTGTTGCTTACTCGTTTTCGTATTATATGAAATTAGTTGGAAAACTTATTCGAAGGTGTGATGTCAAATTTATACGTGAATAAAGTTCCTACCCAAATGTATCACGTCCGGTTACATGAAAAGTAATGTTGATTTATCTTAATGAACACATAGTTGTCCTTGAGAATTTGATCCACATGACCAAACCACATACCTTTTTAAAAATTTCACTTTTAGATAAAATTCCTCTCCCTCTCTCTCCCCACGGAATGACGATTAAGTCAGAGCTTGTATTATTTTTTTAAATTGGTAATTGACACAGATAAAAAAATAAATTAATCACATTTATTTCCCAAAAATCTAAAGTAGAACGGTTATATTTCACACAGTTATCGCGACAGTTTGAAGAAATGAAAAACTCCTCTTTCTGCAATTTACTATCAAGATTTCACAGGAGATCACAAAAAATACATTGAAATTAGCTCATTTATTTAGGAAACAAGGGTGTATTTTTGCTCAGATAGGCATTCATATAATAAATGGTGAATATATATACATAACAGCATAATATTAAGTTTGGCAAAATGAATAATTTGCTACCAATTTTAATAAAATGCCACATTTATCAAACGGCGACGAAGAGAAACCTAAGATTACTGACATTTAAGATTTTGACAAACTTATATAATTATTTTCTCTCGTTTTATCGAAGCCAATTCTTTTTTAAGGCTGAAAAATTCTGAATACTTAGTTCTTTCTACCTTTATTTCCTGTCCTGGCCCTCTGCCAATAAAAACACTAAGGTAGGTACTAACTAAAACCTCCGTGCAACAAAATCGGAAGACTTAATTCTAAACTGAAAAGAAATATTATTCAAGTTCTATTGACACAGAAATTGGAAAAGGTTTAAGACTATTTTAGTAATATAAAAGCAACGTTTGGAGGCAAATTCTGAATATAGTAATTTAGGCATATAAATATTGGCAAGCGTGGAGAGTAAACAATTTATTATTTTATTGAAAAGAATGACATCTCTTTAAATATAATAATATAAGCCAACAAATCGATAAGGAGAGTTGTTGATATTGTAATCTCTGAAAATTCACGGTGGTACGGCTGAGCAGCATCCATTCTGCTGTGCCATCTCAGATGGCTTAATAGGCCAATTCAAGTCAGGCACACTTGGAACATGGATGCTATCCCGCAAGCGGGCCTTGGTGTCCTCTGTCCTTTGGTATTTATGTGTTAGTTGTCCCCACTTGGCACGATCAGCAGCGTCTTGTTCCCAGGCATGCTGGATATTATTGACAAATGTATGAAGGACGTCTTTGAATCGCTTTTTTTATTTATTTATCCCGGGTTATTATTTTTGGGTATCTGTTTTGTCTTTAATAAGTATGAGCCTTGATTAAGAAAAAATATAAGTGATAGAGTGACAAACTACCCCAATATTATATACTACGAAGCCACCCATTCATTAAACTTTCAAAGAACCTCTACAAACTCGGATATTTCAGGAGTCGAGGACTCCTATTAATCCGAACTTACAGACATAATTTCTTTTCTTGGCTTGGTTAAGAGTACTCTTACCTACCTAGTTAATACCTATTCAAATAGGTTGACTATCGGTGAGTAGAATTAACTGGAATGATTAATCTAGAGTGGTTCAAAATGTGTTTTCCTATACTTACACTTAAGTATTGCACATCCTGTATACCTACCTGATAAAGTCATAAAATGATCCTTAAAAAAAAAACAGTCAACGTCCTTCAAACCTTCCAACACCAATGTGTTTGATCTTAAAATGCATTTTTTTAAATTTTATTTGTTTGCATTACTTATTTTTCCTTTGACTTCCTATACAATATATTTAAATTAATAATAAATATGGAATTCCGCAGTGTTAATCACGAAAAATTCGAAAAATTATATTGGTTGATGTAGAGGTTATTGTTTTCTCGTACGATTGGAAAAATAATCGAGATACAGAGATTCAAGCACCTTCATGTTAAGTTATTTACGAGATTTCCGAAAGGTCGTCTAAAACTTTGAATTATTTATGGTACTTATCTTGGTTTTCTTTGAGTTATCAATATTTTCTCAAGAGACTGGACATTTTATGCAACCTATTGATATACTATGTACGACTGTCTTTTCGTTACTGAAATATCACTGTTTCAGTAAATTCACATTAGGTAGTACCTACACGCTAAATAAGTACATCGATAGAATCGTAAACAATATGTGAGTATAGCCAACTGTATTTACTTTAAGTTCTGCTGAAAATAATCTGAACGTCAGTACGTACTTAATGACAGAATAAATAAAAACTAAATTGGAATTGAATTGTGTATATTGTGAAGCAATCCACCAGATGTTTTATTCACTCAAGGTTACTACACATATAATATTATATCTTTTAAATATATAGACACCCAATTGAACAAAATTATGAGAGTAATTAGTGTCGCATTAAAACCAAATCCAGTGCCCTGGTTTTGTGATCTATCTTATACAGCACTCCCACATCTAAGACTTGTGTGAAAATTAACGAAAACGAAGTTCGGAATGTTCAGTCCACATACAATCTATGTACCTATGCATCTAGATATAAATAATATTCCACAGAACTGAAAGCTGTTGCTTAAAGCTCGGTCTGCAGTACTGAAGATAGGTGGAAAGAACGAACAAGAACAAGAAAAAAGATGAACATTATCGTCTGTAGGAAACCAAAACCTAGTACAAGATCCAACAGATGAACTGTCAGGACTTACACTTCCCAAAAAAACATGGAGTACGATAAATAGGATAAGAGGTGATCTAGGCTGTACTGCTTCTAACTTACACAAATGGGAATTGATTGATTGATTCACTAGCGTGCAAATGTGAAATGACACAAACTATCGACCATCTGATAAACAAGTATCCCACACACGGATTCCATGGAAAACTTCAGGACTTACACGCATTTACAGACGATGCGATCCGGTGGCTGCGGAATTTGCGGAGATCAACTTGTGAGCCACTTTAAGAATGAATTTAAAATATTCAAGTACTATACTACTATACAATCACGACATATCTCATAAGTAGGGTAGCCAGACGGCTATCTGCATGTATTAAACATGCAGATTGTCCTCTCCGTGCCAAGATAAAATAAAACACTCAGGATGGGTGACACGCCCCATCACTGATGCATTGTAAATGTTAATTGGCTTGTACGTGATATTTTACCTTTTACAGGAGACTCGAAAGAAAAGAGTGGGAGATCTATTCTACCACTTAGAACTCCATGAATATTAATAAAGTCAAATAAATATGGTTTATTATTTGGTTTTATCTTCTTTTTTTACCAAATATATTTTTGACACTAAGCCACATCCATTCTAACTTTTTTCAAATAAATAATTATTCATCCCCAAACTTCCCCGTTATTCTAATGGACGGTGTGTCTCCTTCAATGTTTTATAGGATTACATTGTTCAAGTTTAAAATAAGCTACGTATTTAATACTTAATATTTTTTTCACAAATTTCCATGAGACCCGGACGACTCTCTTTCTCTCAATTGATCATTCATATAACATTAAAAATGTCTTTAGTGTTGACACAAAGATGTCTTTCTAAACACAAATAAGCCGCCCAAGTGATAGCACGAGACGTAGAAGAATAACCCCAAGCACTTTTACATTTGTCAATATATATCTAATATATTTGCATCCTGAAGGTGGAAAAGGACTAATGTTTTATTTATTTCTTTATTATTTATTATGTTTTACGAACACAAACAACAGGACACGGAAATTCTTCAGAATCTAAATTTACATAGAGGATGTTATGACTTTTTTTCAGCCAATCCACCCGTAACGAGTGATTTGTGAAATTACGACTTACCTTTCAAATAAAAATGTAAATACTCTGTTCAGTGGTTCAGTGAACCCCATTATGCAATATAATCGATTCGATGAACATACTGTAATAAAAATAATATTATGTTGTATTATTGAAACGATCGTTGCCTGGTTGTGGCGAGGTCATGCTGAGGTCATTGATATATTTGGAAAGGCGCCAGATTAGGTAAACAGCAATAATAGTAGGTGAGTTTATATAAACAGTGTGAATGCCTGGAGCGCAAAGCCAGGATTGAAAATTCACCAGGTGAAAGGCATCATATGCAGAAATCCTTTTAACAACATATGCCCCCAAAAATATTTATAATTTATTTATAGGCCATCACTCTGATATTGGAGTTGCAATTTATTAGAGTCGCTCTATGTATTATAAGCATATAGAATCTGCGTGTAAAACAGTGACTGCGTGCTTTGAAAAATGCATCCACATATTTTATCGAACGAATATTGCTTACTGCTCGTTTCCAAAGTTATGTTCTAGCAGGAACCTCTTCTATCGATGTGCAAGAGCAGCCATCCTTCCATCTATTTCCTTTTAGGAAATCTAGATCATAGAAATGACTTTTCTTTTAAAAAAATATGTGTCTGGGTTTTTATTCTAAACCTAATACATTGTTCTTCTATGTCACAATAGATCTTTTATGGTTGCGGTGACACAAGGGATGCAAGGTCCCTTGACCTTTATGGAAAAAAAATACATTGTTCTACACATTTCACAGTAAGCTAAAAGCTTGTGTCGTGAAAGGGGAGTTAGCCGGCACTCGGTATAGAACCGCACACCACTTGAGCATGAGGCCGAGAATCTACCTCCAGGCAACCGACGAACTATTAAGAAAGGGAGAAAAAATATTGTAAAGATTTTGCTTTTCCTGTTATCTATGCCTATATCAAGAATGATTAATGCAAGATTAATGAGGACATATTATATACTGTGAGCGGGTTTCTTCGAAGGTACATGCTTTTCGTTGAGAATCCCCTGTAGCTTCTATTGCTATGTTTTTATATTCATCATCTCTTATAATATTATGTTGATTGTGTTTGTTTCATGTTTTTTTTTAAGTTATTGTACTGTAAAAGCTAAAGTTTAATTTATCGACCAACGGTTCTTGTTGGAAGTTCATATTAATAATTTTGAATATGAAATACGATATAATAGTTATTCCACTATTGACTTTATTAATTTTTGCGAGCCGGCATTCAAGAGCTTCTGCATCGTCAGGCAAAAGTAAAGTCTTTAAACTTTACTTTTGCCTGACGATGAGAGCAGAAGCTCTTGAAAGCTGGCTCATTAAAATCAATAAAGTCAATGGTAGAATAACTATATATTGTGTTTTTTTAAAAATTATTGTAAAAGCTGCAGGGTTACTCTTGACAAAACTAAACACGATCTTAATCTAGTCTTGATCTTGATCATACGACGCACGAAGGGACTATGGTCAAAAACACCGCGCTACCGCTAACGCGCCATCGGTTTGCGTGTATTTTTGGTCAATAGTCACTTCGTGCATCGTATAATCAAGATCAAGACTAGATTAAGATCGTGTTTAGTTTTGTCAAGAGTAGCCCTGCTGTTTAGCCGTATACTGTGTTAATAAATAAGATATAAACTCATAATAGAGTTAATTGAATAATGATAAACATGTAGTTATTCGTCAAAAGCAGCAGATCATCTTGAAGTGGAAGTCCAGACCGTACCTACTTAAAATCGTATCTCTCAATCCATTACCCATCGTTACACGGGTTATCTGAGGAACTATTTTTAGTTTCCAGATCACCAACTATAAGTGTGCTGGAAGGAGACTGCACTATGTCAATTTTTTGCCAAATTGACATGCAAACACAATTTTGTAGTCTATACATATAATCAGTATCTGAAAATGTTAATGTCAAAGACAAAAAGATGAGAAAAATGGAACTGAAATTTCTCCTTTCAACCTCCTCTTATCCTTCCTTTTTTAAATTAGGTAAATTGGAAGAAATAATGAAAATAAAAAAATCTTTATTGCACAAAATTAGTGTACAAGGAGAATACTGAACACATAATTTTGTGCAATGGGCGAGTCTACCATAACTAACCCATCGCGCCAGAAATCGCACCTCTACGATAAACTCTCCCTCTGTATATTAATTATATTAGATTTTTTTGTGTAAATTTGTTTTTAACCAATGAACAGTAAAAAATAAATAAATACGAAAATTAATTACTTGACATATTGTTGTTTCTCTATGGACATTCATTATTTTATAAAACAGTTAAGTTACTGACGTCACCCTGTAAGACCAATTATTATTATATGATAATATATTAATCCATTAAACTCTGGTAGAGCTATAGGTACAAATATGATAATGGGTAATTATTTATTTATTTATTCATATAATATTAGTGAAGTGAGAAGGGAAAATTCTCCAAAGAAATTTCTCGAGAACGAGAATTTCTCCTCTGAAGGAAGAGAAATTTCTCTCCATAATTTTTCTTAGTGGTAGGTATTATGACCTTTCGTCCAGTACACTTTGCAGCCAACCTGATTGATCCAAAAATTTGTGGGGCTGATTATGGCCCAAATCAGAGGTTATTAACACTTTTTTCCATGTACGTACCTGCATTTTTTGTTTAACTTAAATATGGGCATGTGGGGTGTCAAACATCAAGATTTTTCATCAGTCATTGGTACTTTTTTCTATATAGGTACCTAAAATTTTTTTTTCCATAATTAATTGTAGCCATATTGGTGATAAAATGTCTCAACATTTGTACATTGCTATTGATTGATTGGATTATTATTATTATTAGAAAACAACACCATACTCTACTGGGACCATTACAGCCTTCGGCCAATGCGATCCCAGAGAAAACAAAAATTTACAAAATAGTTTCCACTTTTACTACAAATTCTCCGTATGATAAAGTATTTATTATTATTATTATACTGTTAAATTCTCTACTTCTCCGAAAATTCTCTACTTCGAGAAATTTACCGAGAAATTTCTCAATAAATTTCACGAAAAATTATTTCTTGAGAATTCCACAACACTACTTGGGATACGATGTGAGAGTATAGTATAGTTTAACTTCCATTAAAAAAACCGTAAAAATAAAAACTTTTCGATTTTCGAAGAGGAAACACTATGAAAGTTCATTTTAATTTAGATAATAAATATTTAAAGAAAAACACTGTTTACTTTCATTTAAAATTACTTATAAGTAATTATTACTGAAGATGGACGTATGTCCGAAAAGCTTTTAATAATATAACAATTTTAAATGAAAGTAAACAGGTTATGATTTTTTAGATTATTATGTAATTATTGTTATTTTTTGAGCTTTTTATTTGCTACCGCAGTTTTAGATTAACGCTCGTTAATGGTGGACGCTCCACCGAAACCGCGGTAGCAAATAAAAAGCTCAAAAATAACAATAATTACATAATAATCTAAAAAATCATATCATGTCTAGAAATTATTATATTGTGAATGCCGAAAACATAAGCAAAGAAAGTAAACAGTGTTTTTCTTTAAATATTTATTATCTAAAGTAAAAATAAACTCAAAGAAGTTAAAAGAGTAAAAGTGTTTGACGTATCTAAGACTTCAAATTACCCAAGACATAATGATTATGGACTTAGGTGTAATAAGCTCTCTTGGTTTGTTTACAAAATATATTTAACAAGGTGACCTCATTAGGGATAATAATAAGGTTTTTAGATTACGGAGCTCATCATTCCGAGTAATATAACAAAATAATACATCGTACTAACCACTAAACTTCGAAACTTCACAAACATAATTATTTGAGTCACTACTTTAATACCTATGTATGTAATTATCTATGATTGGTTATCCTGGTATAAGACAATTCTTCATCTTCTTTAAGTGCTCTGTCGGATCCCCTCACCTCGGCGAATCGGTCCCTGTCTTACGCGCTTACGCCACTCTTAATAGCTCCTCCACATTTCGGATGCCGGTCCATTTCTTATGTTTCACAACCAGGACATCTATCTCCTCCTCGGTGTCCCTCAATTTTCCCTTTCAATATCAATTGGAGAAGGTGGTATTTTTTACCCACATAGTACATGACCCAGTTGTGAAATTTTTTGAATCTTGACAGTAAAGTTGACAACAGCTCCCTGTTAACTCTAGCTCGACTCAGTATTGGTACCCATTCTATGATCTCAATTTTTTTTATGTCGTAGAATAGGATACCTAATATTCTTTAACGATTGATTACCTATGTGATTTATACCAAGTTTATTGAAATTGTAGAATAATTATTTTATATAATTGTCCAAGAGTTTGTGCGTTTACGTCGTGAAAAAACATCTTTAATAATTTTAAAAATTATGTCAAGAATACTTGACAATATCTAGAGAACAACCAAACTATCTACTGATCTCTTGATAATGTCAAGAAAGACAATCAAACTTTCCACTGCCCTCTAGATAATAATGATAATAAACTAGACAATTTATTTAGCGTCGTTTTGTGATATGAACCTACGCAATGGCATATTAAGAGTTTTTTTTTATTGTTATTACACTATTGCCAAATAATGACACGTTATCTTGAAGAAAGCGCTCGAATTGTAAAATTATCAGTGTAAAAAATAAACAGTGTTGTGCCTAGTTTTATATAATAAAATCTTGAATATTTTGTTAATTAATTACATAATTATGAAAAAAAGTAGATAAAAATATAATTAGAAATAGAGTGTAATGCGATAATTTGCATAATATGCATAATTATTCTGATTATTAAAAATTAATCATAAAGTGAACCAAAAGATAAATCAATTAATTAAAAAGTCATACCGATATCAGAGGTTCAAGTGTGGCACACTTCACTGGAGGTCTGGAGGGCCGGAATCCAAAACAGTTCCAAAGGAAGGGCATCCCGGGGCCCTCGCTCCGTTAGGGGCCCCCAAGACGCACCATACACGCCTGCTGAAAAATCATAAACAAAATACAATAACTAAGAATTCGAAAGCCTTGCCAGGAACTAAATCCAAAACACTACCATCCTCCGTAAGGTAAACATACGATCACAGCATACCCCACAACTGGGGTAACCAATAAATTAACTACCTACATGTAATAAACATGCAAGCTGTCTTCACCGTATCAATAAAAACTAAGACATTCACGATGGGTGGTTTACCTCAGCGCTGAATTGATATCGTTGAATAACGAGCAAGTATCTAATTTTTATTATTATTATTATTTAATAAATCTTTCGTCAGTCTAATTGTTTTTTTTTTTGTTCAACATGTAAAAGGCTTTGCCGTGTAAAAGTGAATAGCTAAATTAATTAATCTATCTATTATAGGATACCCGAAAACGAAAAAAAAGAGTATCCTATACACCGCATACTTTATTCCTGCGTTTCAGGTAATAATGGAGGCATTCTTCAAAAAAATACAATTCGCTGAGATAACGTAACCTGTAACGTAAATGGATTCGAAAATTTGTCAAAATGATTTCAAAAGCATTTTTGATAAATGATTATTGATCTGTAGTTTTGAATGAAGCCCGTATACAAACTAATATCTTAATAAATAAAAAATCGCGCATAATATAACAATAAATCATTTAAGAGATACAGAATTTTGAAAAAATAATAAAACGAAATGTTTTTACTGAATATTTCTACTAGATAATATAAACGAGAAATTTGAAAGAGAATTTTTTGTCCTAAAAAAGGCGTAGATTTATAACCGGAAGCAATTTCTGTCAACCAACCCACAGTAAATAACTTACAAAGAAAAATAAAGAAACTTTAAAAGCGAGAGAAAAACAAACTATCTTTTGAATTCTCTTGTGTCAATGTTCAACTGTAGATAATGCATATCTACCTATAGTACCTACTTACTTATATAAAAAATATTATGTATCGAAGAAAATTACAATAAGTCGATTTTCGACCAAATTGACATATTTTTAAGCCATAGAATATTTTAAGAACTTTCGTCCTAGATACTACATAAAGCTAAAAGTGTGACAAGGTTTCTGGAGGAGAATCGCGTAAATACTTTGTCTTGGCCAGGGAACAGCCCTGACATGAACCCGATAGAGAATCTGTGGGCTATAGTGAAGAAAAAATTAAAAAAAAGTAACTATTACCACGAAAGTGTCTTTAATAGAGAATTTGATAAAAATCTGGCACCATGATGAAGATATACAAAAAGTGTGCAGAAGTCTTGTGAAATCAATGCCCACAAGGGTAAATGGAGTTAGAAGTGCTAAAGGCATGCACACAAAATATTAACTTAATTTTCCAATGTAATAAAATAATATTTTTTCATTAACAAACACTTAATTTGTGGTAAAAATTGTTTGAGTCTAATAATTTGTCCACGTCTGTATATTCCTCGCGAAGCATATCAATCATCCGCATCGTCCAAAGATAAGCTGAAAGAGTGCAATAGATACAAGACCACACAATTCAATTGATAAATATGAAATAACCTGTCTGCTGATCTACAGCGCTAAAGCAACATCATCGGTTTTAGAACCAAAATGAAAACCGCATCTTTCAGCAGCACCCTTGAGAGGGTCGAATCGTAAAACGGCGCGAAAGGAACAAATCATCCAAAATCATAGATTAATTTTATGACATCATTGGCTTTGTCATGACCAAATTGACGTCCTATATCCTAATTGGAGTAGATAGAGAGAACGGAACGCCATATTGATCAATATTATAAACATATTTATTTCAACTCTCCTTCTTCTTCTATGAGTGCCATATCAGGTCCCCCGACGTTGGCGATCACTCTGGAGAATGCTTCCCTGTCTCGTGCTGTGCGGACCAGCTCTCCCATCGCTCTCCTACATTTACGAAATTGTTTTGAATAAAAAATTACAATCATACCGATTTTTTTTTGACATAGTCCAGTTTCCTTCTGATATAAAAAGATATCGTGTTCACGAAATAAGATAACGGTTTTCATATTCGGTTTTGGTTAGTAAAACTGATTACTCACTCGGTTTCAATTCGAGTGTTATAGTTAGTTTTCTGGGATAAGTACAAAATTATTGGGTGATGAAGTGTGCCATCCATTCTGAATGTCATTTTTTTATTGCCACGAGGAGGTTTAACTTGCATGTTCGTTGCCTGAAGCTAATCTCCTGATTAACCTACTTATTTGGTTGTATAGATAGCACAGGTGTAAAAACCAAACGGTTGTTTTTTTTTACTTTATTATTCACTGTACATTGGTTATAACTTGTGTAGGTATATAGGTATATATTTAAATTATTAGTTATCTATAGGTATAATTCAATGTATAAAGGCAAATAATTATATGTAAAATTATATATTAAACATGATGACAAATTCATCCATCCTGAAAATCTATTTTTATGGCGCAGAGAGGATGATCTGTATGTTTATTTAGGAACTTACTGATAAAGTAATTATAAACAGAGGTAAAAATATATTTTTATACTAATATTGAGAAACCTAAATATATCTCCAAAAATTTTCAAAGTAACCCATGTGCTTGTTTTGTGAAGGTTTAGTAGGTAGGTTAAGGCGGAAGTATTTGAATCCAGAATCTCCCGGTTGAAGTCATATTACCAACCACAATTTATTTATGTTGAATTACATAGTAACTGTAGTTTATGCAGTCATTTTACATAACAAAAAAATCAGAAATAAAATACACAAATACATATTTTACTAATCGGTAAGAAAACTTTTCAATATAAGAAGCTTTCAATTACCACTTTCACATGTTTTTTTTTCATCAATGTGGTTGTATCAAAATTTTCATAGAGAGTTCACATACATTCAATATACAGTCCACAATTCATCAATTATAATACTTGTTCAAGATTTATTTAATATAGAAATCTCCACACACACACACACACACATTGTGTATCATTTTTAAAAGCTGACCTGCATACAAATTCTAAGGACGATCACAGAAGATTATCCATTTGGTTATTTATTATTATTTTTCATCACGGCATATTCCCAAAAGTAGAAAAGCCAACGGACTGTCTCCGTGCCAATAAAAAAACAAGGTATTTAGGATTGGTGACATGCCTCATAGCTGAATTATAAAGTTGAATTATCTTACACGTGAGGTTTAAGAAACACCTGCATTTTACAAAACACTCGAAAACTTACTGATAAGCGTGGGATATCTATTCTTTACCGGGGACTTCACGAGGTTTCAAACACAGAAGATTCTAAACAAACAAAAAATGCAGTCGGGTAAGTTTTGATTTGATAATAAATTTAAGATAAGAATTAATTAAAACGATCGAAATAAAAACCGAAACATTTTAAGTTGCACTCAGATAAAAAGAAAGCTGTTTTGGTACATAAAACTAGTATTCGCTCGTTATCGTAATACATTTTCAAAGGTGTTTGACATTGCAATGTATATAAACAAAATGTTTTTCATATTTTTTTATAACTCACCTAAGATACAATCAGGTGATCTTGGGGGTAGAGCGAGGGCCACGAGAAATGAAAAAAAAAATGACACTAATTTAGACTGTAAAAATGTAAAATAAGAACATAGTTAAAATAATAATATGACAATAATACGAAATGTATGTTATGTACGTCCCGACGCCCCGAGAGAAATGCGAAGGCGTCGCAACCACCCGACGTCCATTGCCCCACTAGTCAGTTTATTAGTACGAGTACATAGTACGTGGCTGTGTAGCTTTTTACTTTGCACACTGTAGACTGTTGTAGAATGGTTGTAGGTAGTTTTGTAGTTATACTATAATACTTATCATCATATTATTATTCAAGATAAAGTGAAGTCGATATTCAGTTAAATTAATCGAACTTAATTAATCTGAACAACAAAAAACTCCAAGAGATAAACTTTTATCAAATACTTTACACAAAAGCCATTATTTATAATAATTATTTATCTATTTTTTCTTTATTTTATAGTGATTATATATAAAATTAAGCTTGCATTTCATTAATATTTGTGAGAAGAGAGGGTGAGGGTTTTCCATGGGCTTACTAGACTGGTAACGGAGTACAAGTTTATTGTAATTTTATGTTACAAAATTAATAATAATAGTAATAATATTATGCTGTTTCACTCCGTAACATTAAGATGGTAATGGTCTCTTTCCTACTTATACTGAAGTATAGGACATTTTAGTCTTTGTCGCGGAAATGAGAGATATTTTCCCGTTAATACAAAATAAGGTTTTTGTGTGTTTTTCTTAAACTCTTTTTTTTTTTCAAAATGGTTGATTATTTTTCAAATACACAAGTGATATTTTTTTAACCGCGTGTAGGTACTGTGGCAACCCACAATAAAATGTTTTCTTTTAATATTGATATCATAGATTTTTTGTTTAATTTGAGTTTAAAGTAATCTAAATGCACCCTGTTTTCTTCTTCTTTTTTGACTTTTATGGCAAAGCACCCGTGATCGAGTGAATTATAATTCATAGCCTCTTTGACATTTGTAATAGCCTCTTTGACATTTGTATAATTAATAGCCTCTTTGACATTTGTAAAACATAATTAATAGCCTCTTTGACATTTGTAAAAAAATCACTCATACTAAAGGCTGAAATGCGGATAAGCATTTGGGTACATCGCTAATAACAGGGAAAAATCAGGGTTCGAACTTTGAGAAACAAGTCAAAAAGTAAATAAATTTAAGAAAAATATTGAAAATAATTGCGTGCTTATTTATTTATTTCATTATTTATTTATTTATTAATACAGTGGACGGCCATAATAGATTTTAACAGTCTTGATTTATGAAGTTTAAATTTCAATTCGTTTTGTTTTTAATATTTCGAAAAGTATTGTTATTGCAAACAAATTTTCCAACTCGTGTCTTCTTTGGATGTCTAATAAGGGATGTATACGATATGTAATCAGCTTTACCTCTTCCACTGAATATATCGTCATTATGTTTACTAAACTTGACAATATCGCTTTCAATTTCGGTAGCCTGGAGGTAGAGTCTCGGCCTTGTGAACAAGGGGTCCGGGGTTCGATCCCAGGTGCCGGCAAAACTCCCCTTTCACGACACAAGCTTTTAGCTTACTGTGAAAGGTGTATAAGGTTGTATTTGGGTTTATAACAAAAACCCAGATATATCTTTTAAAAAAAAAAAAAATATCTCAAAATTTTAAAATCTATACAAAGACTAGATTGTTTTTTCTCTTTCTCCCTGTTTTGTTATAGGTATAGCCCTCAATTGAATTTGGGACAAATTGTCCAATAAAGGATCTTAAATCACATAAGAAGTATTTAAGATTTGTCAATTCGGCAACATTAGATATATATACTCATTAATACTACTGTTATTCTATATCTAATGATGTCGATTATGTATTTTTTGTATGTAGCTATTTTTTTTGGTCAGCATCAAACTCCTTGGCTGTTGCACGTACCATTGTTGTTACTTTTGCACCCTGTTCTCGATTGAATATTTCAAAAAACGATGTATAACTACAAACTCAGAAATAATGTTCACTTTCTGTCGATGCGATCAATTTGTTTATGAGGACCAACTCTACTCTTCCGAGTATGGTTGGCGTCTTCGCTAATATCTACCTCCTGAAGCTTAAGATGTTGGGAGTAAGTATTATACATACATACCTACTATATGAGTAACATATTATCAACAAAATATCTTTCCCATATTTCACTCTTATGATTCCACTTGGAGACATGGGAAGGAATGCTAACACCTTTCATAGGGTTGAAAATATATAAATAAGTAGATACATATTATGGAAACTTATTCCCATCCATCCTATCACAAAGTCTCCTACAAGTGGGGTAGCTAGCGGACCGACTGCTTGTAATAAACAAGTCGTACAAAAATTTAAAAGCGTAATTTAAGCCAAGTAACTCAAACTCCTAATTATACCAAACCATATATTTTTTTACAAAATCATACTTTCACATCGTATCCCAAATGGGGTATTCAAAGAAAATGGAGAGCCAAATTAATGTATCCTTACATATTTCTTTCGCTTCCTCCACATTCGTTCAATTTCTCATATCTGCTCACCAATTCATTTTTATTCAACACCCTGACGTGGTAAACCCATGAGTTCTTAGACGTCCGTACTTTCTCATTCTAACATCAACATCCCTTAGGTACTTCTATTATTTTTTTATTTTTTTTTAAAAAGATATATCTGGGTTTTTTATAAATTAAAATCGTTCTTTAGCAAAAACGGTAAAATATTAAATTTTCAACAAGTTTGGCAGAAAAACTTTCAAAACTTGTTGACGCTGCGAACATTATGATGTGATAAAATATGAAAACAAATATTTTTTACCAACATAAGTGTTTTCCTTTATTTTGTTAAATTTTAACAGCTGCATGAGTGATAATATCACTCAACACACACCTCATCCGCACAACCATGCTAACGCAGTTGTGAAAAATCCAGTCAAATGCGAAAACTTAAGTTTTACATTTATAAACCACTGGTCAAAGCAACAATGTAAATTGGAGAATAGTATAAATCGTTCATTGGTGTCATCTTCCGCGGTAGCTGAGGATAGTCGTTTTCAACATTAATGTGAGTATTAGTTATGGTTGTGTTGTCACATACCCCCAAAAATGCATTATATACCATTGCGCCTAGGTACCTAGGCAGGTGTTCGAAAAAATTAAGACATTTTAAATCTTAAATTCAGCGATGAGGTTTGCCACCCATCCTGAATGTCTTGATTTTATATTGGCACGGAGAGGACAGCTTGCATGTTTCTTACATGCAGCTGGTCTGCTGGCTACCCCACTTGTGGGATATGCCGTGATGGTATAGTAGTAGTAGTAGCCTATAGGTACCTCCTCCAGAGATCCCTGTTCACCGCTGCTTCCAGGACCTCTGGTCACTCCAAACCAAGCCTTTCAACACACAGGTTCGACACCTGCCCTTGCCAGCTTCTTCTAGAGCAGCCCACCGGTCTTCTGTCCTCTCCCACAGCATCCAAAGATCTAAGTGGTAGTCTGTCTTCTGGCATACGGAGAACGTGACCCAGCCATCGCAACTGTGACCTCTCTATATGCAGGAGTATTTAGTTCGCAGACTACCACATAGATCTTTGGAGGCTGTGGAGAGGGCATTATATACATGTACCTACTAGTGATGTAACGAATATTCGTATTAGCATTCGCATTCGTATTCGCAAAAAAATATGCGAATGTTTTGCGAATATTATTTCGGTAATAAAGTATCGGATATTTGGTAAAAGTACCGGATACTTACCCGGTACATTGTAAAATAGGTACTGCAAGAAAATATTCTTTAAGAAAATGGAGGAGTTTTGAAATATTTTAAATTCCTACACCATTTTGAAAATTCGGCGACGGGGGGGATAGAAATTTTAATGTTTGAGCAATATTGTAGAAATCTAAGCAAGTCAATATTCGCTATTCGCAACAAATATTCGCATTTGCATTCGCGAATATCCAAAATCACACATTCGTTATATCACTAACATGTACCAGAAGTTAATTTACCTATACATTAATAATATTGTGATTTTTATCAATTTTTATGAAATGTAATTGACATGTATGTAAAACGTATTATTTATTTATTATGTCGCACACAGAGATTTTAAACAGGAATTGGTGACCTCAGTGAAAGTACCTCACTAAAACTAACTTAAGCTGATTCGTATGCGTCGGAACACCTTTCCCGTTTTTTACTAAAAAGGTAGTTTGCGCACAATCGGTTGGTTGTGTGAATGAGGTGACTGTTGGGATACCCATTTCATAGGTATAAAAGAAATATTACAATAATTACAATTGAATATTCATCGCTTTGAAAATTATTCAATAATGTAAGTCTACCTGCTTCAATAACGCGAGAAGCCACATTTAAAAATATATTATGACTAGCTAAACGTTGTTTTGCCACATACATTATACACGTAGGTATATCGACCGGAGTTGAAAATGATTGAATTACTAATATCGCTTTTAAAAAATAGTGGTTGATGGTAGAAGAGTGAAAATTTAGGGCTGTATGTATTTTTTAATGCCTCACCATAAAAAAATAAAAAAATTACCCATAAAATAAAAAAATGGCGTAGACCACCCTTAACTTTTAGGGGTATGAAAAATAGATGTCGGCCGATTCTCAAACCTACCCGATAAGCACACAAAATTTCATCAAAATCTGTCCAGCCGTTTCGAAGGAGTATGATAACAAACACCATGACACGATAATTTTATATATTAGATTAGATAATATTATTGAATATGTACATATATTATTTTTGTATAATTAATGACAAAATCTGGAAAAACAGGAAAATAAAAATTGTAGATAATATGCAAATGAATTCACAGCTTCAACAACATTCGCGCAATTTATTTCGCTCTCTCCTTTCAAGTATGATTGAAATTCGTTACTTGTTATCATTGTGCTCTGTCACGTTATTAAAATAATCGATGTCATTCAGTATTGTATAATTATTTCTTCAAAAACGTGCATTATTCAAGAAAGCAATATCTATGTGACGTTAACATTTAGTTGAACAACTTCCAAATAGTCACAACGTGTGTCGCGTGTGTCTACGTACTTTCAGAGTATCTAGTTATCTACCCATACAATGTTTTGATACACTCTGTCTATACAATAACAACACACATACTCAAGTAGTGCTACATAATATTGTAAAGCGAGACAGTCCCTTGGTTTTGTAACTTTTTGGCACCAATCCACAAACAATAAAATGCTTTGCATGCAATCTACCAAATAGTAAATGAAAAAAAAAGTTATATACTTACTTACTAAGATACTCACTTCTCTAAGCAGCAGTTCCAAATTTGAAATTTTCAAATTTTCTTCCTCCTGCCCATCACTATAATTACATGCATGGACGAAATAATCCACATTCCTGTCACCTTTTAGATTCATTAACATCTTTATTTTTAAGCATTTTGCAATCTGGCCCTATAGATTGTATGGAAATTTTTTCAACCAGTTGGTGGTCACCTTTTGTGGATCCTCCCAACAAACTCAAAGCCATACAAAGGACACTTTACAATCTCATTGAAGTCCTAATATAATATAATTGATTTATCTTAAATTGAGAATTAAGTCTGGTAAAAGTTTATCCAAACTTAATATAAAATGCTACCTGATCTTGATCTATAAAAGTATGCATGTAATATAACATAAATACAGATTTTCCCAAAGGCATAAGAAATAACTGTTCTTGAAAGAGTTAAGCTGCCTAAAGAACGAAACTAAAACAGGAGCAATATAGGAAGTGATATTGTTAGTCTTTTTTTTTTCTTCCATCCAAAGACCTTGCCCACCTCGACTTCTAGATGTAGTCCATTGTGGGATTTAGTCCTTAGATGTCTTCCCACAGACCTAAAACCTGAAAGCAATTCAAAATTTTGTGTGGGTTAGTTCCTTTGATCTGTTCTTGATCAGGAAAGTGTGAGCCAATTATTTTGGCTCTTGTTTGTATTATAGGTTCATGTTAATAGTCTTTACACAAATTAGCAAATTCCTCCTTACAAAAAAGAGTGGGAGGTTTATTGTTTGCTGGAGTATCCACGGTGGAAATGGATATAAATTCAATGTTCATAATGTTAGTTTTATTAATTCATTTATGGAGTTCTGCTACGATATATTTTGCACCAATATAAAAAAGGGTATAAAATTTTCATTTTATGGAAAACTAATAATAATACACAAGGATGACATGAGTATATTTTATAATAACATACTTTTTACATAATTATTTGTATAATTTACAGATTCACCGATTACATTTACAGATTACTTATTACTTCTGAATATTTTTTCAGCTACTGCTTATATAGCGACTCGCAGTTAGCTCATGCAATGCGGATTTACAAATGCGGCGACTACCAAATGTGTTTATGTTTAGACCAAATTTCAGAATATATTTGAGAAATAACATTACTTGAAGATCTCTCACACTTAATTGCGATTTTTTTTTTTTAAATAAAACGGGTGATTTACTTATTTTACAGCAATTTGCTATTTTACAGATTTCTAGAGAATCATGAGGGTGGGAGTGGAACATCTTAAAAGCCCACTCGTAAATTAAATCACTACGTAATAACTGAAAAGTTTGTTTCATTTCAATGTCTTATTGTAATGAACAACCATCAAAAATCATGTGTAAGAATGTGAACTTTAATTTTACATGAATTTGTGGTAATGAATAAAAAAATCAAATGAATTAAATAGGTTCTTATATACATTAATGAATTGATATCTCAAATTCTAAAAACAAAAGAGAGGATTTCAATATAAAAAAAAACAGAATTTATTGCCATATGGAAATATCTACAAATCTACTTGTAATCTTTCTATAAAAGTATGGCAGCACTCGCACAAAATTTTATTCCAAGCACACAAGTTTTCGTTTCACTTTTTTTTAATTGAGTTACGATGTCACAACTTCAAATAATTTTTATTAATGGTGCTTGTTCATTGCAATTAAATTTTGAATTATTTAAAGTTATGAGATCACAACTCAGTTAAAATGTGAAATAGAAACTCTTCTCTCAACTCTGATACAAATATATTAATATTTTGCAGTGCATCCAATGAAAAAATTCACTACGTTTAAAACTGTACTAAAACAGTATGTAAATTATTACAATAGTCATTGTTATACATGAATGAATTTCATTTATAAACTATTAGATTATTAAGAAACATTTATACTTTTCACACCTAAAACATCACTATAGGCAATGTACAATAATATTATCATCTTGATATATAACAAGTATAATCAATTCCAAACAGAGATAACCAGCTGATTTGTTATGCTTAAAATGCTTACAAATATCTCATTCAAACAGACACCAGCATTATTAGAACTGGCAGCAAAATTCATCAACAATTTCAGGAGAAAATAAAAGCCTGTTTTTTACATAACACTTATGTAGATGATCTGTAAAACAAATAGAAAACCAGTCCTATTCTCTTCTAGTACCCACAACAATGGAAAACTATAAATAAAGCACAAAAAAGTGCTACCTTCTTGTCTATTATGCTCCCTTTAACCTGAAAAGGTATATGTGTTTGATGCATTATATGTATATATCGTCTCCTTAGTACCTACTCACAATACAAGATTCATATCTCAATTTGCAACTAGCTCTATCTGTGTGCATTGTCTATATATATATATGTAGTGAAATGGAGTAAAACCTTCACCTCATACTATCTCCTGCGTAAAATCAAGTGATCTTTCATTAATGGAATGCATGTTGCACATGCATTTCCGATGAAAATTTGATCACACAGTCATATATATATATATATATATATATATATCGTCGTTGCATATTCAAAAATAGGTATGTGCAAACATTTTTATTTAGGCATACTCTTTAAAACTATTCGTTAGGGCATCAAAACTGTTGTTTGGACTGATTATTGGCATGTGATATTTTTCTTTAAGTATTGAATTTTAATATTTGATACTAAGAATCACTTTATTAAATGGTTATGATAATATATCATTATAAACAGTTTATTCAAGAAATGTCAAAACATTTTTATATCACATACCCCTTTTTGAATATGCAACGACGATATTCTATGTGATTTTTTGAAAATATTGACACAAATCAAATTTGATGAATGAGAAACTAGAAAACTGATATATTTCAAATTCTGCAACAAAACTGTTCAACAGCCCACAGTCAAAACAACACTGAAATCAGTCATATTGTTACGTACTAAATATTTTAAAAAATTAGGAAGACGATTAAATTTAAAATGAAGTTATATATTGAATATTTAACTGAAAGAGAGTACACATCAATCACACAGTTCCATAGGACAACAACTCCAAATTATTCAAAATCAAATTTTTTGATCATTATATTTTTTCGATTCATCAATCATAAAAATTTAGATTTTACATATTATGTATATAATTTGTTTGCAGAGTGATTGACTTTCGAAGTATCTCAAAATTTTGCATTTTGGAATATTAGAATTTCAAGTTGTTTTCTTATGGAACTGAATAATTCATATCAATGAAAAATAGCTATTTTTTTTATCGTATAATTTAATAAAGGTAAGTATAACAAATTATATAATATTTTATTTTATTATTAACGAGACATTCCACTCATTTGCAATTAATTTAGAAGAGTACATTTATTGTATGAATACTGTAATGTGATGTAAATTTTACTAAAATTAACAAATTTCTTGTATTTATCATTTCAAATATATTATCCTTCAATGTAAACCTTTTAAAATAGAATATTTCTTCATTCTTCTAAATCCAGAAATTTATTCTAAATGGAGAACCAGATGATACTTAACAATTATCTATATTGTATATTGACGTATACTACACTACATTTGTATGCAAATAATATAATCATTATTTATTTTCATTAAATAAATTAAATATCCTATCTTATAGTACGATTTATTTTATTTTTGTATAGAAAAAATTCAATATGTATAATAATTTGTATAGAATATTTTTTTCTTTGTATTTTGCAGCAGTGGCACGTAGAATTTGTGGACAGAGGCTGACTTAAGTGGTTTAATTCCAACTTATTTCACAGACGCAAAATGTTTTAGAAAAGAGAGACAGAATGACAACTATATATATTATTATATTATATATCAACTCAGCAGCCTATATATATTACAACAAGTTGTATGTATGTATATATATGTCTAGTTATCTATTAATTAATTATATTAATATGTATTATATGTATTGTACAATTGCTTATTACAACTTCAACTTAAGATACTCGCTATAGAATTACTAGACTCTCCCTGATTAGGATTCTCTTTAAAATGTTCACAATTGGATATTGTTAATCTAGCTAATGACTTGAGACTGTCGGTACACGGGTAGAAGTGTATGTCCCAATTGATGCAATCTTCTAGGAGAGGAATGCCTTGTTCAGTGATTAACAATTTACAATACTTATGTGGATAGACGCTAGTTAGGTTGGCTAGAGCCCACACAGCCCAGTGTGAGCATACGGGATGATAAGTGGGAGATATCAGCCTCAGGATGGGGCCAAAGCTTCTGTAATGGATGTTTCTCTCCCGCCTGATGTCCCATTTCTCGATAGCTGCTGACATCCTGGACAACACAGCCTGAAAAGGAGGGTCACTCACGGTCCAACATTCCAATCCATCGGAAGCTATGTGAGCGATCACTCCTGCAGCATTATAGCTTACTTCGATGCCATCCTTTTCAGAATCTAACAACTCAGAAAAAACACTTAGGAAACCTTCTGTCATGAATACGAATCTCAAATCCTTAACCTCGGCAATGTTCCCCAGTAATCCCATCATATTACGCAACAACTCATCCTTGTTGGGGAAGGTGTTGAGGCACTCCATAAAGAGATCGAGACCATCTGCATCAATAAACAATTTGCAGTTGGTTTGAGTCTCATCAGTAACATTCCACAGAGTACTCCATGCCACCTGCAGCACTTCGTCACATATATTCCTTCTCAAACGGTCTGATATGATGGCGATCATTCTAGTCACAATGCCGCATCTCCCCAGTATAATTTTATGCACTTCATCCACTTGGCAAGCCATAGAGTTGAGCAAAGAGATGGCCAGTCTCTGTACCAGGCCCTCAGCTGTTCTGTCTGTGGATATGCAGTGCAGCAGAATGTTCACCAGCTCTTCATACATGAATAGTACGTCATTGGGGATGTTGAAGTTGAGCAAAGTAAGACATCCATTTCTCATCATGGTCAGTTCTGAGACATTGTTTCTCATAGCATCTATGATGGTGAGCACAATTCGTTTCTTTAGTTTACTACCAAACTGATTGCCTTTCACCACATAGAACAAAATGGCACTCCCCAATATCTGTACCTGCCTCACACTGTGCCTCTTCATACCCTCCAAAACAATCAACACAATTCTGTTAAACTTATCCTTGTTCTCTTTCTCTGAGCGACACATGTGAAACATATCATTGAGTACCTTAATAAATATGCTCTCCCTGTCAATATAGACAGTGGCTGCTGTCATGATCTGCTCTGGAGTAGAGTCTCCTGTTATTTTGAGGGCGGGAATATCATGTCTAGCAGAGGCTGCATGAGAAACTCCATACAGCCCCAAGAACTCTAGAGGGTTGTTAACTCTCCCTGCCAGACCGATGATATCACATTTCGGAGCTCCAGGTTTATGTCTGTCCGCCACACCATTTCCAGCTAGATTAGTGCCTGATATATCTAAAGATACCAATTTAGGAAGATTAGAAATAATTTTACCAAGGACAAGATTAGGATTTTCATACTGGCCATTTATCTCATCATCATGAGAAATGTCGAGATGTTCAAGATTATTTAAAGAGAAAATCCATTCCAAGATATTATTCCTAAATGAAGGTGCATGTCCTTGAACACCATACAACACTAGAGACTGCAGCTGAGGCAAATATCCATTAAGTGTAATATCATGCATAAACACACATTCTGATAAATCTAGGTGACTTAATGATGGAAAACGCGTCACAAAGTTATTGGGTGTGACAATCAACTGTGAATGCAGACACAACCTTCTGAGATATGGGGCGTGTATATTGGAAAAGGTGCGCCCGTGTTCATCATGATTGATTAATGTTAGTGGCACATTGGTTTCTAGCACAAGTAACTTGTCAGCATGACTAAATATTTCTTTAAACGATCTCATGGTGAGGCACTCACAATTAGCTTTGAGGTACAACTCTTGTAGTTCATGTTGCAAGAGCATGTGGAGTCCTTCATCATTTATGGTGCTATTCTGGAGATACACCTTCTTTAGTTTAGTTCTTTGTTTGTCACTGAAGATGCTAATATGTAAATTATCGTTCATTCGCTTATCTTGAAGGCATTCCAGTATTTTCTCACACACCTCTCTAGGAAGGATGCAATCCTCGTCTCTTAACTTGAGTACCTTGTTTTCATTCTTCCAGTAATAGTGTATATTCTTCACAACGTACTGGGTGGAGATATCCAGGAGGCTTTCTGGTGAATCATTGCAGGCTGATATATCGTTAGCTAGGTTAGTATCATCCATTGTAACCACAGCTGACTTTACTCTTTTATTTGTTAAATTCTCTCGTGCAAACACAATGCCAATGATGACACAACCATTGTAAAAATTCTTTATGTGTACAATTCTCTTTGTCCCACAATTACACTAATAAAGTTAACTTATTTGATAGTACTATTTACACATCGTATCACTTCCAAGTTATATTCGTATTAATAAAAAGGACTACGACGCGCAATTTCTTTTGTGTATTTTTCTGTCAACACATTACCTCGATATAAAATATGTAGCTCCGTGATACGATATTTTACATTCACAAAATTTGACGTATGGCGATGTCAAAATAAGATTTCAATACATTATATTTTATAAGACTATCTATGGTCAACCAAACTATTGTCTATGAAATCGTACTTTGACACATGACGTTCCGTGACCTTTGAATTTGATAATCCAATTATAAGGCCGCGATTTTCAAAATCGAAGTATTTTTAAACTCTTCCAGCTTCCAGATTACTCCAGTGATGACTTTAAAAATAGAAAAATAATAGAATATTTTTTAAATAATTAATTTTCTTTTAGTTAAACGGTTAAGTTGGAAGATATTGCAATCTAGGGATAAACTTATCCTCTGTGCATTGAACTGTATAAATAATTACAGACAATTTTATGATACTTTGTAAAGATTCATGTTATAACCTGAGAAATGCATTTCTGCTGACTGTGTTCTGAATCTTACGTTCTTTGTATGCATCTGAATCTGGTAGCTATTGATATAATTACTCAGTTATATTATTTTCTAGTTGCAATATACCTACATATATCTATAAGAAGACAGTAGTACCAAATAAGCATTAGCTTCTGTAGTTATTTTGGGCATATAATGTAAATGTCTCTAGTTAATAATTTCAAATAGGGCCAGTTTACCAATAGAATCATGTATACATACAGAATTAAGATTGAAATTTCGACATTTTGTCAATAGGTTGAAAAAAAACATTGCATATCTAACACAGCCACGTGGCCAACCTGTAAATAATGCTTATATTAATGAAAAATGTACTCAGATTGTGAAATGTACTCTTTGCCAGGGACTCCGCAAATGTGCTGACGTCTTCCATAAGATTTGGCTTGTTTACTGGAGCAGAGATTTTTTCAGGATTAATATAAAATAATATTCCATCTCTGAAAAAACCTGTTGAGTGATTTGTGCAACAAAATAGTTGATCCAACTAAATAAATTTATTCACTGTGTGGGTGTTAAAGTAGTAAAATTCCACAATGAAATTAAAAACTAAATTTTTTTCCCACTTACACTATATTATAGCTATGATGTGGATTTGTTTGCACCTACTACCAGATGAGCAGTTTACAAAGTATCTAATATATAATGAAGGAATGGGACAGATAATTCAAATGGAAACCATGTTATTAATATAGATATTTATATATTTGAAAACTCCAATAATGTACAAAAAATACTATTGTAATCATTAAATTATCTTAATGCCTGCAATTTCACATAATAAATATATATAATAATATATTTATATATTATGTATGTATGCACATAAGTATGTATGTAATTATTACATTATAATATGTACTCACAGTATGTATTTGTGTTTTATATATAACAATATATAATATATGTACTCTCTCTCTCATCTATAGCTTCCTACTAAACAATATTATCTTTGTCTTGTATTATGTACTTTTTGGATCATATAATATGTAATGTTATAATAATATATAGAGAATACTTTACAACATATATATATGTATGTATATCTGCTTTGTAATTGACACATCATACCTTATTTATTTATTTATATTATTATAATATATAATTATATATAAATTATGTGTGTATATATAAATAGTAGGTAGCTATGTTCGCACTCTGTAATACATTATTTTACTAGGAACAGGAATCTGGACCATTGAGACCAATGAGTGTAGTCAGTCGCCAGCTTGGCGTGTCCTCTAGCTACTCCGGATTTGTGAGATCAACCAATCTGCAAACATGACGACTTCGTGCACTAACACCATATTCAATTTTAGCACTTCAAGAAAAAATTCTTGGAATTATTTGTATATTGCTATTAAATAAGTATAGTAAGCACATATGATGACTTCAGAAGTTTAGAACTAACAATGTTTAACATTGATTTACACTACATAATGAAATATTTTTATTATAAAATCATCATCTCGAAACCAGAAAATTGTGCTTAATTCACAAATTTAATAAACAATTTTGATATTTAGTAATGCTATTTATCAAATTAGAAGCAGTTTGAACATTCCCAGTGGTCTCAAATAATATTTTTTGGAAGGCAATCGACATAGTAGTGAGATGGGCTGCGTGCCATGTGTAGTGTGGTGTATAATATAGTATGAGAGGAAGGGGAAGTAATGGTATATCTATATCAATCATACAGTTCCGCAGGGCAATAACAACGTGAAATAATTGAAAATTATGTATTTAGGCTAATTATAAGTAAAAAAAATATTCTTTTCAATCCGCAGTTATATAGGTAAAACCTTTTCTATTTTATTAGAGTACATAATTTTTTGACGTTTTGGTCAATAGTCGAAATGCTTCAATATTTTGACACACTGCATTTTGTAATATTATCTACAATTTTGTGTTGTTTGTTGCTATATGAAACTCTGAATGATTGATATAACAACAACATTTAGAGGAAGTAAGTAACAACAATTCAGTAAAGATCCGGTAAATTTGAAACAAGGTATAATCCAGTGAACAATAAAATGTATATAATTAATATTTATTTTTAATTAATCAATTATTATTTTTTCAACCATCTTGTCAACAACAACTTTGGTTGTGTAATCTACACCAAGTAATAATAATATATATATAAACAAACATAATAATATAATCATCAATCAATACATTGTGTATCAGTTACAGTAATTATAATTATATTGTAATATGTACACCACTCACTACACAATCATCAATTCATAAAATTAAAACTCTCCCACCACACACCCGAGATGGGGAGGGGGATAAATAATAAATATACTTATATATAATATCTCTCGTTTCGTAATCAAACATACAATATACATCCACTCAATTTAACAACACGTAGTTCATGTATGTATGTATATTATAAAATGTATGTAATGTAGTAATGCATTTTTTCATAATTTTGTTTAGGAATATCACCATAATACACAACGGTTGGAAATTAAAAATAAATTATTCAACTTACTACTATAAACAACACATTTATAATATTTACTTGTTTTTTGCGGGGTTGTGTGAGGCTGTGGTCAGTGAGCCATTTGCAGCAATGGTCCACATATATTATACCCTGATTAACATCACATATCCATTGCACCATAATATTACATTATAATCAAATAATAATAATGTATGCAATGCCACGTGACTATCACTACACTCTACAGTGAAACTGCTCTGCTGCAAATGGTTCACTCACTCACTTTTTTATAAAACCATATGCAACATAGTTCAGTTGATAACTGAAATTTATACAAAATAAAATAAAACCTCAACTTGTTTCTATAAAAATTGTAAGAGTAACGTTAACAATTACAAATCTGAACTGTATTTATCAATGATGGATGGCAATGCATGTTATTTACATGTATTTTTATGAAATGGATGGATTCTTTTAATCGTTTTTTTTTTCAGATTCACACTGCCTACCCCATTAGGATTTATCTATAGATCCCATAAAATTGTATCAATTTTATATTGTGGTATTTAACGAAGAAATCAGTGAAAGATAATTGTTAATAATAAAGATAATTTTGGGTTAGTTGGAAGAGATCGCGCCTTTGCGATAAACTCGCCGTCTGTATATTGATTGTATTTAATTTGAATGTATACCTTTTATGTAATTGTTTTTTATCAATGTACAGTAAAGAATGAATAAATAAATAAATTGTTTTTTTTTAATAATATTGACATAGTATCACCTTCATTTCTAAAGAAATTAAAAAAATTATGCAGACGTTTTTCAGTTATCAACATGAAACTTAACAGAGTGAAAGATGGCTGGTTGCCACCTAATCAGATTATATTATAAAAGAATACGGAACAGATCCTTCAGAATTTTTCAGAAATAAATATCAGAATATACAAACACGGAGAAAAAATTAAAAAAAGTAGATCTTTCCAGATTTATTTATGGATGTTGCTTTGAATTTTTGAAAATGGTGTCTGTTTGACTGAATGAAATTTCGTGACAAAGAAGGGAATATTTTACTGGCATATTGTCATTGCTCATTCAACAGGGCATGTGAGTTAGTACACTTGAAATAAAATCCTTATTAAGAAATTTAAAACATTTATTTACATCAAGTAATAACAGAATTTAATGTTTCAACAATTATATTAAACAGATAACTCTAAAATACTTTTCTTTTATACAAAATAGATTATATTAATACGAAAAAAAATATGGAATTAGATGTATCTATATTTTTATATCAAAGACTCGCTGCCTGGACAGAAGTAATTTGATTCACCAGAGAGAAGTTAAATTATGCACTGTCGCATTTAGTATTAAAAATGTGTTTTTTATTTTATTTTGTTGGATTTATTGAAAAAATAAAATAAAATCATGTGAATAATGTAAGACCCGTAATGAATGTGCAACAATGATATGTTAGTTAAATAAAGAGGGGGGGGGGGGGATACATAAAGTAAGAGTATTTACTACACATATTGTTATGATTTGAATCAAGTAGAACATTTACACACACAATTTACACGCTTTACAACATTATTAGCATGCAGCACAGATACACAATAATATGTAATACATACATATAATAATAATAGTAGTAGTTGTACAGTATAGATAATATAAATAATTTTTATTATTATATTCAACATACATTTAAGTTTTCCTCTACCATCGTATACATTCAGAAAATAAAGTGTACTGTATAGTTATTTATTTATTTATTTTATATATGTAAATGTGCACATCATCCGACAGGACAGACAGATTCGCTTTGTTTGTTTGTTTCTTTCTCTTAGAGAGATACACAGAGAACAGTAATAATACATTTTTAAATACAATTTGTCTTCTCTATTATATAATAAATTGTTATTATTTTGTAACACATCCAGAACAACCGTTTATATATAATATTATGTATATATATATAACATTATTAAGGTACGTATCATTACATTATTACATATAAGAAAATAAATAACATTACACAGCTTTATATATAACTATAATATATCTCACATCCCCGATATCATCCATCCCTTAATATATCATTACCAACAGTTTAAAACACAAAACTTTTTAATAATTTTAAGTGGTGGCATAAACATCATTACTTTTTTAGATTTTTTAAGTTATGACGTCTCACAAATATTTAATTTGAAAGATTTATCACTTGCGTTTTAATCCGTCGATATAACATCATTATTTATTATATATATATAATGTGTTTGTGTCACTTGATTGAGATGTTACATGTATGTATGTTACTCCCTTGCTCACAGAGTGGTTTGCTAGCGCATACTATCATCCCACCACTAGGTATGAACTATTATATATTAAATGTTGAAGATATTGTGTTGTATTGTATTAGTAATGTATATGTATATATATGTATTAATATTAGGTATCTATGAGTAAACAGACAGACCTAAGGCAATTTATGTAACAAAATCATTTGAACCATTTTCATTTGTACTTCATACAAACTATTGTATTATCATTAGGTATCGTTTACTATATAGGTATTGTTTTAAATGCTCTCCAATATACCACACAAATGAATCTCACTGCAAAAACCTATCGTAAAAATGAATCATCCGTTTAAGAACGGAAACCTATTTTTAGACAGCAAAGTTGTTTGAAGCTCTATATAGGAATAAAACTTTTTCATCAAACAAATAATAATAATGTTGTTACTTGTATCTGTTGACATCATAAACTGCAATAGACTACAATGTAAGTTAATTAATAAACTGCAATAGACTACAATGTAAGTTAATTGTTGCAATGAGATTCAACTCTATTACGCCGAATCAAAGCATAATTTGAAATAGCAGGACTTCCGAGGTTTATAATAATGGAAACTGTATTGCAACAGTTTTTCATAAGACTGAGATATAATCACTATGAGCAAATTAATTAAATATTGTGTGGAATATGAACGTTTGATATACCTATGTGTGTAGAAAGAAAAGTGTAACTAGATGGTTTATAGTTTTACTAAACTGACTGGTTGGTTATAAAGTCAAATTGACTATTATTATTCTACACTTGCCGGGACAACTAAATTTTATTGATTTAATTATCTGCTGCAGTGTAAATTACTTTCGGAAGCAATGCAAACAGCACTTTTCTATAAAATTGTAACAGGCATTACTCAAATAAATGTGATGTCAATAATTTCTCTATTTAGACCTGCATTTACAAAATTGCTTTGATAAATATATAACTTAATGTGTGTATAATATATATGTAATATAATCTACTGTATCTAATATATATATATTTTTTAAGTGGTCTGTCTGTGTGTGTCGGGCAACTACATGAGGTATTTGGGTAGTTTTGAATTGTACGACATATGTTAGAACATAGTAAGTTTGTAATTATAATACAAAGTGACTGACAACTCTCCATCTCTCAGATTCACGGCAAAACAATTAATAAAATTCAAACATCTGTTACACGGAGAAACAAGTTTGATACAATCAACAGAAAGTACAATTTGAATGTTGTTTATTGGGTATTATAAGTAAATGACGAGACTTTATTACAAATAGTTGAAAGCAAGTGAAAACTGTCATTTAATAAATGTTTGTGTAAGCGTAATGTTTATTCGCATTTAATTTTGCCAATAACCAAATTTAAAATAAATGTTTTGCTATGATTTGAGACATTTCGAGGGTGAATTTAATCTATGAAATATACAAATATTTAATGTGGCGCCATGATACATATATGAATATATACGTGATAAACTTTTTCATCCAGAATATGCATTTGTGAGGGACCCCTTTCTTAGGGGACAAACAGTAATATACATATATATATTTATCAATGAGGTACAGTGTAGTCCAATAGTAATAATTATTCATAATATTTATAACAATAATATGTACGTATAAATCTTATACACTAAAACCAAGTTGCTCGTATTTTTATAAATAGTAATAACGCACCCGTGCAAGAAAAACAAATCGGTTTATTCATCACTTATGACTGGCTGTAGATCTCTGTTGCCTACTGCAAATGAATTCATATCAAATCATACTTTAATCATTTATTTATTTATTTTTATTATCATGTAAAACATAAGATTTAGTAATCCAGTGATACACTCTTACTGTGGATCTAAGTAAATCAAATAGGAAAAAATATACTAATCAATCAATCAAAATCAATGTTGCATCAGATCACAAAAATAATAAGTACATATATATTTAAATAGTTAATAATCGCACAACAAATATATTATGAAAAGTTCATCAAAATCAAAAATTGATACCAATTTGTTTTTCCAACTCGGGACATACATTCCAACTTCTATATACCTAGTATATACACTCAACAATTTACTGAATTAAATTAGTTCAAAAATTCATTTGATTCCATTTCAATCTATAATTCCATTTCCATACTTCGTTATAATGAATTATAAATAGTTTTGAGAAACAATTTGTAAAGTGACACTGTATTGACAAATTTACTTACAGATGAGAATGCCAATGTTAATATTTTTGCATACTATTCATTTCTATTCTAGATTATTCAATACTTATCCATTCTTAATTCAGCAGAATACCATTGTCGGCACTATTATTGTGTAAACCTCACAAAAATATGGTTATGATTGAAAAACAGGAATTAATTGGTTATTAATTCACAGCTTACATTTATGAAGTGGAACTCGTTGAAGTAACATTGATGATGAAATAAAATACTCTATTTCAAAATTTAGATTGCAAAACTTGTGAGAGATAGAGTGATAATATAGATAAATATACCATAAAATATGCATTGTATAAATTTTATTGCATTTTAGTCCTTGAAGGAGGGGATTGCTTTTGATTAAAGTGAATATTTCAATCTCCATAGCTTTATTGTTTTGAATTATCAATTAAATTATTAATTTCTGAGTAAAATTGAGCTCAAAGCTCGTAAACCATATACGAAATATAGAAGTTGGAGTGTACAGCTTAAAAACATAGATATATATGAATATATAAAATTACAGACATTATATAAATGCATTCGGTTTTTGGTGGTCGATGTTTATCATCATTTTATTTTCTCCTCATAATAGGAGATGACAATAACCACCACACAATTACTCGTACAACAGTAGACATATATGATGTTGAATGATAATAAATAAATGTATACATATATATATTTTATAAATATATATACATAATATATTGAAGTATTTTTCGTTTAAATAATTTGTAGGTAATAATAATTTTAATAATAATAATAATATAACGTTTTACTTTTTAAATCACCTTTTTTTTAATATGTTGTTGGTAATCCATTTCGTAATAATAATAATAATAGCACAAATATAATAAATGTTTCACATACCCTATCACATATACATATACACATATATGTAATCATTTTATTATTTTACATTTACAAAATAAAAATAATAACATAACTTATTATTATATCATTATATATAATATACCTATGCAGTAATCTAATCTAACAATTATTAAAAAATATATAATAATATACGCTGATGACAACAGAAACAAAAAAAAAACACCCTCCAACGGAACTTTATCTTTCATCTCGTCTCATCTGAACCATCTCCACCCAACAACCAATCCTAACACAATATCAACATATACATTTGTAAGTGAGAGCCAAAAGATATACAAGCACAAAATTTATCATATATGCACCAAAATATTGGAAAATATGAATTTCTTACTATTTCATACTGAATGAAATTTAAGATTTTTGTTGTTTTTTTATGCACCATTTCACGGAGGATTTTATTTTATTATTTACAATCTCATGTAACTAACTGATAACGGACTTGCACTTAGAAAAAACAGGATATCTTGAAATGTTCTAAGGTTAAAATATTGGGAGTTTCATTACTCCGAGAACTATAAATGTATAAATAAAAATTAGATACAATATAAGAAAATTTGTACTTCAATTCTTTTAACTCGCACATACAAATCAACAACAATTATTAGGTAAATGTATAAAAGGTACACATCTATATATATGTTTTTGTTAATAATTATAATAATAATAATATACATAGTATGCACGTAGATTCTAATAGTTACATTTATCAATTTTATATATCTCTATGTATAATAACATTTACATATATACATTCGTCTCGTTTCATCTCACATTTCTATCGCTCTATCGTTTCCGTCCCATCATACACTCACACGTCTACTTTTATCACAACACATACACGTGACACAACACTAATAAAAATTTAACAATTAATCTGTATGTTATACAAACATGCATCTAATAACATATTATGTATTATTAGTATTAGCCGTAGTACGTACGGTGAGTTGTCTGTGGTGTGCACATATGCGTACACTGCTGGGTGTGTTTATGTGGTCATGTGAGTTTGTCTCTGTCCCTACGCTCCGACGACGCCATGAGAGGTATGTGTTTGGTTAAACATAAGTATTATGTATATTTAATAATTATAAAATAATTATAAATCATTAATAATAATAATATAATTACAAACTAGATCTAATGTAATTTTGTAGGTAAAAGTTCTGGTCGTATAATTAGTATGTACAAGTACACAGAATATCACAAAATATCTCCACAGCAATAGAGGACTGGTCCTCTAGACGGCTCTGTAGCTCTGTCCAACACATCATCATTAACAACAACAACACGTGAGTACGGTGCTCGCCTCTCTATCACCTTCACTCCGAGAGTAATTTCTGTAGAAGAGAGGACTTGTGATCACCGTCCCTGGCTTCCTCCATAGTATTCTGCAACACACAACAAATACACACAATAAGTATAACTAGACTATATGTCATTACATTATAATATATACAATATCTCATTTTGAAACATTTTATTACTTATAACTGGTACAAATCAAAAACACCTCGAACATACACACTGTGTACCTATTAGTATAGTATCATTATCACAAAAAATATGCTCCATCATTTCATCATTCAACAAGTTATGACCTAAGTAATGTAAGACACTTTTGCAATTCTATTTTTCATAATACCATCCACTCACTTTTTTTGTATTTTCGGATAAGGTAATTACTTACACATTAAAAAATATTAATAGCTCGTCCAAGAATACATATATACATATTAATATTTTCAATTTTCTGAACAACTAAAAATTGCTTCTCCTTTCCCTTCAATTTTGTTTCAATTTTGCAGTTGGGACACTTATCGAAACACAAAAGAAGCAACATTTGACTGTGTAAAATTGTGACAAGAGTAAATAAAGAAAAGCTTGAAATGTAAAGTACTAGAACTGTAGTGAACTGTAATGATGAGTGACAGATATCTCCACTGATATAGAAGAGAGCTATTCATCTAGTCAACCCTATGATATAATAATAAGCACACGGTGTAATTGTGTGGATATGTCATATAAATATACAAGATGACAAGCTAATGCGCAATATAAATATGATTAATCAATGTCCTTTCCATTCAAGTGAAAGATTTTACATTATTTTTCAGATTAATATTAAGAAATGCTGTCACAGGTATGATCAGGCGGTGTTACTGATTGATGAAGTTAGGGTGTTATTAGCAAATTACATAGTACATTAATGAAGTCAAGCCAGTGCGTTATGGTTATGTGTATGGAGAAGAGTGAAACGAGATTGCAATAATGACATGAATACGGGGCATCTTCTAGGCAGCGTTTGATTATTCCCGTGCACTATGTACACATGCCTGGTGTAGAAAGACCCTTTACACATAATGAAATTTGTAGTGATACACAAATGTAATGATAGATTATGATGAGGTTTAAAAATACAACTGCTATCTGATACAAATATCATGGTATTAAGAGTCTTAAAAGAGAGAGTGCAGATAGTGGACAATACAAGATAAGGAGCAGATATATTCTTCACTGCTGTCCATCAATTCATAAATGCAATAGTCAGGAGTGAATTCAGAGAAAAAGGCATCCAAAGAAATTGATTTTCATCAGAGTTTACTTTAGTTTTTTTTTTTCACCTCAAGACCAATAATAGAATTTCACATACTGACAACTTTATTTTGCTATTATGAATTGGACAGTAGAGCAGATTTGATGTGATAGGAATGTTGTAGGGTGACGGGATGTGATGGATTAGGATGTGGATGTAATGTGTTACTTACCGTGTTGTTAGCAGTAGTTGTGTTGTGATGATGCGCCGTGTCCCACATGGTGGTGTGTGAGGTGGCACCTCCCGCCCCCGCCCCAGCCCCCGCCACCACCACCCCCTGCCCACCAGCACCTGCCCCTGCACCCGCACCACCTGCAGGCACACAGGCACACACTCACAACATGCACCTATTACACCCCAGCCGATCAAACCTAACACTATACTATACTAACCTAACATTACATTCAATTTTCCCATACAACCATCACACGCACACACTTAATGGTCTGCACACTTGGAACAAAATAATGGTGGATCAACATTATGATTTGTCATGCAAAATGATCCTGTGCAACCTCACCATACATACATATCTTCTAACATTCATATTACGCAATACAACCACTTAAACATTGTCATTATAGATCAGTGCAAAATTAAAAACTTTTAAAAACTCTTTTGAAAAGTTTTTAAAACCTTAATGGCTACGTCCAGATAGTAGGATGTGAACATCAATCAATCATCAATCTGTAATAATTCGGTGACAATTCGGAGCATTCTCCAAAGAAATATTTGAATGAATGCCCTCGTAACAAAGGAATTCATTCAAATATTTCTTCGGAAAATGCTCTGAATTTCACCGAACTATCGAAGATTGATGATTGATTGACGTTCGCATCCTACTATCTGGACACACCCAATAAGGAATAAGTATGCTTGTACTTATTTATTCATCAAGAAATAATAAAACAAAACCAAAAAAGCTCTCCCTTGAAAATAGTTCTAGTTTTGTTTATAATGATGTGTGTCTATCATGGCTGTAAACTTATCATCATACAATCCTCAGGTAACATTCAGTGCAAGTATAATAATGTACAGTGCAATATAATATAATATATTATGTACATTGTTTGATTGTTTCAACCATACAACTAATGTATTTACATCACATAGTAATCAAAATATTTGATATATTGTATTTATTAATAAGTTTACTGATGTTGAAACAACCAAACTGTACAAAGTGATACCATTGTAACTTTAGTAAGGAGTTCAATGTTATTCAATATATTTCAGTTGTACAAGGCAATGGTGGGATTCAAAAATTATTTACAATATTCATCAACAAATTACACTGGTGTTAGAAATGTCTTGTAAATGTATTTACTCATTTTTACCAGCAGTTTTGATGAAAAAAATACAAAGAAGATCTTATGTATAAAAAAGTGACTAGAAGATAGATTCACACCAGTTAAATCATTCAAATAAATATTTTCTGAACACCATCATCCAATGAATCTAACTCGAATGAATGACAATTCATAGTCATTTACATAAATGTACAACTTTTCAACTATCTACAATGAATACACTGGGATTATCCATTGAGAATTATCTCCATTTCTTTATTAATATTTGAAGGCGACCAGTATTCGTGAATCCCACCACTGATATATTGCATACAACTGTCGTAAAACAAGACAAAGTGCTCTACTAAAATATCACGCGCCATCGCAGTTTCAATTTCACAACAATATTACAATTTTATTATAATACAAGTCTAAACACAATAACATAATGAGGAGATTATTATAGTAGAGCACTGCATCTTACAAACACTATGATAGTTTATAGTTCATACAGAAATCATAAATATCTTTCTAAATGTTTTGGTTCCACGTAAATAATTCTATGTAAAATAATAAATTTTAAATATTAAGGCTATGTTCAGATGGCAAAATTTTGACTCGCATTTTCAAATCCCGCGTCTAGAAATCCTTATATTTACCTTACAACCGTTCACATTCAGCACTTAAGAAAAAGTCTCAAGTCGCACGTTATGTTTCGATACTAATGTAAAGTGCGTTTGCTGTTCATATGAGCGCGTGCTTTCATCACGATTCCACCCACTATTCTTGCATTTTTGTTCATTTTCGTAATTATAAATTGTTTTTGCAGTAAAATCGGTGAATCTGAAGATATTGACATCGACCTACTAATTGATAAACCAGACTGACAAGTAGTGAAAAGTACTCTCTCAACCCGCGTTAGCGCTCGTCATCTGAAATCTCATTTTATTTGATCATGCGTTGACGTGTGTTACATGTGAACTTAGCTTAATTCATGTACATGCCTATTAAAGGATTAATTTCATATTAAATATAATATAGGTACTTAAATTTACTTTACTGTTTTGGTTTTAATATTTTTATATTGATCTATCCACAGATTCACATGAAAGGATATTATTTGATTTCTGTAGAGATTATATTATTATATTACAATAATTATATTGTGTAATGTTACAGAGAGAGAGTAGTAACAACATAAAATAATAATAATACATTTAGGTTTATAGTGAGTAAGTAGTATCCCAGTGACAGATAATAATATACATAATTTATACACTCAGTTACATCAGTCACAAAATAAAAATAATATATCAAAATATTTAAAAGTTGATAATTATTCAACACTGATTCAACAATTAATCATTTTTCTCAAACAATAATGTTAACAATAGAAGTCGAACCATTTCTTTAGATTTTAACATACTCTATAATCAAATCACTAATTCAATTGGTACACAAGAATATCAAATTCAATGTTAACACTACAATTTTGCCATTTGATTTCATTCCTAGATTAAATTTTAATCTTTCTAGTAAGAGCGCCGTCCACATCTATCATCAGACTGTTATAAAACTGAGTGTATACATGGTAGGTATATGTAAAACAATTCATTAAGGTGAGAAGAGGGTGATATTAGTAGTAGTGGGTGAGTCATAATAATAAAACATGTGTATTGATGTAGGTATAACATTATATATAATAACTATTATATTACAGTGCTCTCCAGACCAGATTATATATATAATTTCCCCACCTATCTCACTCGTGCCCCCCCCCCCCCCTCACCCTCTGCTGATCTGGACGAGGTAAGGATGTTACAACAATAATGTATAACGCAAGGGTATTTGTTTGTGGAGGTGATGTGGGACATGGGGAACATGCAAAGGGTGCTCGTGTGGGGAACGCATTAGCTTCTAGTGATGCCTCTATATGTATTCTTCTATCTCTTGTAACAGTATTGTATGTGTATACGTCTCAGTGACTTAATATTACTAGTAGTGAGTTGGTTGTGTTGTGTTCTCACCTGAAGGCATTTCAAAGGTCAATCCGAGGGACTCGAGATCAGGGGGCGCAGGCTGGAGGTGATCGGGAGGTCTAGCCCCTCCGGTCCCACCCCCACCCGCCCCCTGTGCCCCTCCCGTCCTGGCTTCAACTATCGTCCTCAGCTCCTGACGGACAAACTCCGATGTCATACTACCTGCTGAAACTTTACATACAATACACACATTAGTATGACATTACTTAACAAAAAATATTATTTTAATATGGGAACAGTGACATTGTAAAGATAAAATGAATTAGAGAGATATTTGAAAATTAAAATTTACTTTTTAAACTTAAAATGTGTCTGAAACTAGTTTTCCATGGCTGTATATTATAAATAACTGATCAAGATTAAAGCAATCGAAACTTATTATTTTACATCAAAGTAATAATAATGATAAAACAAAGAAAAATAATTAATTTGATTTCAAAGTAATTTTCTATCATTCCAGACTGAGTATATAAACAGTAAGAAGACTTTGTATTTTACACTGTGTGCGGAATGATGAAACAATATTATTACATTACAAAATGCAAGTTACACAGAATAAGTGAGTGAGTGAATGAAAGTGAGAAAGAAAGAAAGCAGACAGGATGTTAGTGATGGTATTAGTAGTAAACATATAAAGTTAGTAGTATTAACACAACACAATAATAAGAATATCAAACAACAGATACATAATACAAATGAATGAATGAAGCTATAAAACAATGTAATATGGTGTGATAATAAACATAATCATAATAGAAAAGAGCATGTGATGATATGTATACATGTGTGTGTGATAAATCAATACATACAGGTTCATTAGTTGGATTATATAACCTACCTACATGTAATATAAATATAGTAGATATAAAGCATTCAGATAGTTAGTATTACACACAAGACACAAATGGCGAGATACACATAATATAATCAACATCTATCCTTACACAGTCAGTGATGGCGCACAGTTACCAAACATCTAATTTAGCTCGGTCTGTCTAAACCACAATTGATACTGCTAAATCAATGTTATTATTATTATGATTACGAGAATAATTTACATATGCTTTGCAGCATTTTTAATATTTAAATTAATGATGATTTTAACATTGATTTTACATTTTGGAATGCAATCTAAAGTCTAATATATATAAGTTACAGAAAGACATATATACAATCATGCTATGTAAACACTACAAACTAAACTAAAGCGAGAAAGCGATAAACCAACCATGACAATGAAATAAAATGGTATATGGAACAGTGTGCAACATGAATATAATAAACTCAACAGAATAATAATAATAAACTAAACCAACATAAAGTACCTACATATTTGTGATTTACAATAAATTTGGATTGGAATCAGTAACATTTTGAAATCAATAAAGATTAATTTAATTAATATGGACACAATACAAATAACTAGAATTGTGAAAAGTGAGTTTATTTTGTTGTCTATTATTGTTCACTATTGATAACTGTTGATGATTATAAAACAATTTGGTTTTATTTTAATATATATTAATTAATTAATAACACCATTGACAATAATAATTATAAAACAGTGATTAAACATTGAAACAGTGATGACACCCAACAGGAATATTATTGGATATAATGTTTATTAGTTAACACGACATAGGCCCTGCCAGCGTAATGTTACAACCATGATACAAGTCCAGTATGTCGAGAACATCCAATTAATTTCAAACAGAAGATGAAAAGATACAATCTTATTTTTTATAAGAGGGATTGCATTTTAATTCAATATACTGAAGATACTTTACATGGTTCAATCATAGACATTACAATAGGAGAGGAAATCAACACACTAGAATTTTAATATTGAATACATGTTTTTTTTTTATTTATTAATTTATTTTATCCTTTTTGGTCAGTACTCATGAATTCTACATTTATGATTATGATACTCAAATAATGATTTCTCTTTTTTTATATGATTCATATTAAAATATCGATAATTTAAAACATCCTTATATATTCAATCCCAGATGTCAACAACATATGAAACTTGTATTGGAAATGTGGTGATACAGATATGGTACAGAGAGACGACACACGGGAGCACTGCAATGGATGGGAGGTGCTCACACTGGTGCTGACACACAATACAATTAGATAATCACACACATAGACAATCAGTCTTGCATCAGTTTAGGAAAGTTTAACGTCAACCTATCAGTCACAATATTAAATGGACTGATAAAATATTATTTTTTTGCCATCTGAAGTCCATTGATTCGGCACTTGGAATTCTCAGGGTATACTGATACAATGAACTGAAACAAGACTGAGTGCGTAAATACATTTCCACACAACACACAATACAACAGCACAGCACACTTTACGCTCTGAACACATTGTGACATGATATATTATATTATTGCGTTATAACTTTGATTTTAGTGGCTACATTCATTTCTATTTACCTACTGCTCTCCTTAACAAAATATAGAGAACTAAATATTTTATTAGACTGTGCTAGTGATATTTTGAATAAACATAAACTAAAATGGCACAAAGAACCAAATATGGCAAAATACTTTGAACTTTTTCTTATACATTAATATTTTATAATAGGAAATAACCTCATAAACAATATTGCTACATCAGTCTAAAAGTTAAGAACTAAACCTTCTGAACAAAGCACAATTTATAAGTACAAATAAATGAAAAGCTAAAAATATAAAGTGAAAGGAGTAAATAGCTGAAATTCTACACTGAAACTATAAAATATCTTATAATCCTTGCTTTAGATATTCCCCAGAGAGGGATGTAAGAGGTGTATAGCTGATGTAACAAGATAGTGATAGTGGTGATATATATATGACAATATAATATGATGTGATGATGACATTATCATAACACTTGTGTGATACACAACACTTACACCAAACATACACACACCACACATACACAGATATGGAGTGACCGTTAAATGCAGAAAACTATTAAATTTATGTCCATTGAATATTTGTCTACCTAACGAGTTTTTTTTTGAGCTTTTATATAATAATAAAAAGATAATTAAAGTGTGTATTAACAATCTGAGACTTTTCGTCTGGCTTGTGTAGCTCGTCCATTACAATTTTGTGCAACTGTACCCATTTAATATAAGCAAGAATTAAGTTATAACATGGCGCACTATTAGTACCAATATTCGCCACATATAGCTGACGTGTTCATGTGTAGTATTATTTTATAGCTTTAATATGAATAAATAATCCAGGATAATGATCAATGTGTAATGTATCGTTTATTGTTTGATATCGGAAGTAAAGAAATATTAGGCATCAACAGAAAATGTTTAGTAGACCATTATATTATTTAGTAATACTTTTACATACTTAGTACCTTTTGTCGTTTTTTTCATAATTTTATATTGAGGGTGGGTTTTCCCAGTACGAAAACTCTAGACACGCCACTATTCTAAATAGATTATGTAGTTGATTGAACATGAAAAATAATAGAGAATTTTGTGAACTACAAACATTAAGAGAAATTACGGTATAAGTTGAAAGCAATTTTCAAAACCATTGCACAAAATTCTGCTGAAAAGTGCAGCAGTGATGGAGATTTACACACTCAATAAGATGTGCATATTTTATAATCCATAGTTTTCCTGCATTTAGCGGACGCTTGGCCTAACGGTAATATTAATAATACATTGAAGTTAATAACACTGAGATGCCAACAGATACAGTTGGACAAAACCAAACATTCTCATCCCAACACAGAAAAACACATTCAACACATTATATATATATATTATATTTATATGTTAGAACAACAACAGTGAATGGTGGAAGCCAATAAATGCACCAGCCAAATCTCTTGGGCACTAAAGAAATAATAACCAGTTCTGTGGGCCTAGTCAAAACACATTTAAGCGTTACGTTTTCGTTCAAACATGACGAGGTTGCGAGAACGCGTCAATTTTCGGAGCTAAAATACACAAGAAGCTCCGAAAATTGACGCGTTCTCGCAACGTCGTCCACGTTTGAACGAAAACGAAACGAAAACGTAACGCTTAAATGTGTTTTGACAAGACCTACAGTTACCAAAGCATTTATTTAGGATTTTTTTTTAAGTAAATAAGGTTTTTAAACGCAATAGTGATTTTAAACTACTTGCCATAAGAGATTTGACTGGCACACAAATACACAGATGTGATTATTGTATATTATATAATTGCATAGTGCGAATCTTTCGCACAAGCCGCCAAAATTATCTGCAGCACTAATTTATAAACTCAATTTTTGTGGCACTATAATACTTTGATCAATTGTTGTTTTGCAAACAGAAGCAGGCGACGTATGTGAAAGAGCCGCAAATTCCCATGATGTACGCAGAGACTTGAACATAGATGGTCGAGCGCGCGTGTGTGTGCGATGTGGATGTGTGTTGGATGTGGAGGTGTGGAGATGTGAGGATGTAGGAATGGGTGTGGATGTGTGTGTGTATATAATTCTCCAGTTGTGTCTACTTACTCATATTGTGGTTGTTGATGTGGTGTGGTGACGCGACAGGGTGGGTGTGGGGGTGATGGTGGGGGTGTGGTGGCGGGGGCAGGAACATGCTCCCACCCCCCTCGTACGGCAGACCCCCCTCGCCACCCATATAGTAGCCTTGCCACACACATTCACACACATATTATATAAATGTATAATTTATGGATTACTTATTACATACATATTATATAATATTCTGTTATCGCACTAAGGGCCCTAGTACTGCGCTCCACTTCACGCCATTACTCTCACAGTGCCATTCCGTCAGATCACCACTTAATACATTGACAATCACTTATATCTAATAAGAGCACCGAGGCATGTACACCTTTATATTATATATATATATATATATACACACTTATATATAAATAATATCCTCTCCCTGTCTACATTAGGTATGTGTTTGTGGCAAAAAATCCAAATATAATATTAATATTATATACAATAACAACTCAAAACAACAAAACCAGAAATAAAGTAGAAGTCATAATACATAAATACAAATGATTTGCAGAGAGATCAAAGAAAAAAATCTAAAATGATAATGTGAGGACGTATAATCTCCTCTCTCATTAATTAACTGCAAATAAAATAAAGACTCTCCATAGAAAATAATTGCCTACAAAAATTATAATATTGTTATTTTGATAAGAAATTAAAAATGTAATAAAAAATCAATAAAAATGGATGAATAGTTTGTGACAAGAGGCAATAGTTGCAATAGTATTGTAGTAAAGTTGAATTGAATAGAAGAAGGAACATGGATATAAGAGAAAGCTAATTGAGTAATAATATAGAATATTTTACACTATGTAACTAAACTGATTGGTAATCAATTGATTGACTGAGAATCCACGAGCTGCGATGACATATTATCTACTGAATACTATGTATATAAGGCTGGACCTATTATTGTATATTATTTATATTGGTAGTATTTGCAGTAAGTGCACAATACTACGCAATACTGTTGATGTAGGTAGTCATATATGATAAATAATAATTATATTAAATGCACATGCATCTAAAGACAAGTGGTGCAGTTAAACAAGACCTAATAATGTTTGATACCTTCTTTAACTTATTATTTTTCTTTCTTTCTTTTTCCAATCAACTTTTGATTTTTATTTATCGTATTGTTTTTGTCGAAACTTGTTAACATCACCAAACTATACCAGACTATGCTAGGATTTGATACGGTATCATTTCCACAATGGCAACACAACGTAGACATAAACACTCTTTAAAGATAATAATCTCTTTAACTTTATGAAATAAATAAGACAATTAGCACCATTTCACATATTAATTAGTAATGAATAACCTCTATTTATAGCCCAATCGCCTTTTTCTGTTATGGGAATGGTAGGGAGAGTAAAAAAAGATAACATAATTAAGACCCTTCATCCCACACACAAAATAAATTTTAATTGAAATTTTCAAAGCATTTGAGTAAATTATGACCAGAGAAGAAGTCAGATAATTTGCATATAGAACACAGAGCACATTCTCTCGTCAAATACAGTAAATAATAAAAAAAGATAATTAACCCTTCAAAAACAATGCCAGAGTAAACTCGGGATGTAAAAACGTGCTTAGTATCTTATACCTGAATTAACTTGGGCAAATTTGATCTTCAGAAAAGACTGCTCCGAAATAAATAGTTAAAACAAAATGATTATTTTTTTCTATTTTTCCAAATGATCACTGAAGGGGTTAAAACAACTATTATTTTAATTTGCAGATTTGTGATGTCTTTGGTGTATTTGTGTTGCATCACCCATAATCAGCGCCGGATCTACCATAGGTTCAAATGGTTCGGCCCACCAGGGCGCATAAAGTAAAAGGCGCTACGTAGATTAACTCTAGTTTTAGTTGTAACCAGAGATTTTATAAATAAATAATATAAAAAGTACTTCCGCTTGCATACAAAGTTACACATATCACAAAATGTATCGGTTTTATAAGAGAAAATATTTTTGAAATTCCCGCGAAAAGTTACACGCTCTAATGCCTAATCATTATCGTCTTATAATATACACATTTGAGTTCAAAGAATTTTGAATGTTACGTACTCTAACTTTTCCATACATAATAAAGGTCCAAATCTTTTATCTCCATTTTCTTACTAGCTCCTACAACCGAGTAATAAAATGAAATATGTAATAATAAATATTGTTCATAATTCACTCGATTGCAGGTGCATTGCCGTAAAATGAAATAAGAAGAATAATAAATAATATTGTTCCTTGCGTCTCACTAGGCCACTAATACTTCCTCAACGCTTCCACATAGATTCTCACTAATACATACAACGCGCCTTTTAAACATTTCGCTACAACCAAGTAATACTGTAGAATGAAATAATAATAATTACCTACTGAACCAGCGGTCGTCCAATACAACCAAGTGCGCCCTACATAGATTCTCACTAATACATTCAAAAGGGGCGCTATGATTTTTCAAATAAAAACCAGAAATATAAATATTACCTAGCGTAAATAATCTGTGGTTTGGTTGATTATGATAAAACATTACTTAGGCTAAGGAGCGCTACTCGGATCGACTGTTCCTAGTGATATAATTATTATAGTATAACATCACTGGATGTTCCTCGGAACACGAATTACCTTCGTATTTAGACAAGATGCACCGAAGTGTATACGAATGTACCCGAATGAAATGTATGAAATTCGCTTCATAGTCGCAACGCAATAGGTACGTATGCTTTAATATGCGTAGATTATAAATTATAATATCATAGTGATAGTACTAAGATAATTATTAAAAATATTGCAACCATTAGGTATGTTATTATGGGCGTATATTACAATATTAATTAAAATAGTTATTTTATTTATTTATTTACATATTGTAAACGGCTGTATCAGCCTTTATAAATAATACAAATTAATAAAAGGAACAGTCAAGTGTCTATATTCGAGGTTATGTGTGTGGTAGTAGTTTTCTTCAACTTTTTTTTTTAAACTTTTATATGAAATACCTAAATATGTAGGTAGCTATATTTACTTCCATACGAGTACATCGCAAGTAAGAAAGTACTGAAATAATAGTATAATATTTGATTTTGTTGTTGTTTTTCATCATATTTAACAATGTCTTGTATTTGAGGGAATTTTTTTTAAATCAAAATACTAAATATGTTTCACCTAAGTATATCAATAAACATAGTGTTAGGTCGATACATAACATTTTATAAGATACTAATTACATATTGTAAAAGTGGCAAATAAGAAATGTAACTACTTATTTTTTGCATGTTATACAGTTTTGCTAAGATATGAATATATTTTTTGCAAAAAAGTTTGGGGGGGGGGGCGCAGTATATATATTTGAACCAAGCGCAAAATGCGGTTGATCCGGCGCTGCCCATAATGACAATATTGTGTATATATTTATATTTTAATGGTAAAAATATAGTTAACACAGCATTGAACTACAATGTTCACTGTATCCATACCATCTACTACACACTCAAAACCAACGATTGCTGAGACGGAATATGTAGTACATAATTTACAATACAACAGTGTAAAAAAGAATAAACTACACTATCAGTGCAGTTATAAAATCTCTAAAAGTGAGTATGTGACTACGTTACGATGCCATCAGAATGACGATTCATTATAAAAAGTAAATAAAAAAAATAAAATTGTATCTCACTACTCTCTAAGAAGAAATGATAAAACTATAAAGAGTATAATATGTTATATAGATATATTACACGCATGCCTATAGTAATAGTAATGTAGTTCAGAAAACTCTATACTAGACTAGACTATGTTAGTTAGTTCTCCACCTTACCTCTACAAGGCAGGTGTTTGTATACTGTATGTATACTGTTTCATAATAAATTACTAGTTTTATATAATTTATTTATAGAATGACAACGTTCATGCTTATTTTTATATAATTATTGTATTATTAAGATACTGTATGGCGAATGATTTTGTTTGTCAACAGTACACTACTCAAAGCACAATAACACCCTATAAGTATATAATATTATGTAATCGACAATTCTACACTCAAAAATTTAGCAAATATCTAATACAACTATATACACATTAAATATCTTAGTTTCACATGAACAATAAAGGACATAAAATTAAACAAAATAAAAAATTCAAGACAGGTAGTAATACTGGAGTATAATTGAGAAAGTAATGTTTTTGACAATGAAATCAAGAAGTTACAAAATAACACATTCGTGAATCAAGGAACAAAACAATTAAACCAGAATTGCCAATATATTTTTACAAGGCTTTGTCAGTCGAAATGGTGTACTGCAGATAAACAAAATCATTCAGCATCATTATTATGTAATAATTCTATTTAAACTTCAATATAATAAATGCAGACTTAAAAACTACAAAAATCACTCTTCTAAATATATAATAAATAATAATAATAAGTAGGTATATGCATATAGAGAATAGAAAAAGATATATTTATAGAGAGAGAGAGTGTGTGTGTAGAGTAGTACTATTTGTGTGAGATCAATGTGGCTATATTATGCTGACGCGTTAGTCGGAAAATGTTGGATGGAGGATAATATAATTTGTATTTAGGAAATTATTTGTTACTTTTTTTTAATGAAATAATAGCATTCACAGCAGAGGTAATGGAAGATGTTGTTTGCATTTGACACGCAAAGCAGAGTTAAGGATATATTTTAATAGTACAGGAATTGGCTGGTAGTCTCATATATATATATATATATATATATATATACCAGTAGGAAATAGAATGTATTTACTTGCACATTGCTGTACATGAGTATACACATATACACAAAATTTTATTTATTTAGTAGCTAATGTTTGAGTATCTGCGAAAATGGCGTAATGAGAGAAATGGATTATATTTACATAAGTCCATATGGAGAATTTCTTCTTGGAAAATTTACATGACTATACTTGTTTTCATAACATATATCACGGAAATCAGTCATCTTTTATGGTCTCTTCAGACTTGATTATTAAAAGACAAGTAAATATGTGTATACGTGCACGCACATACGCTAATGCGCAATCACAATGACAGTAACAATTGTGAGGGATGTGTTTAGTGTGACTGTATTAGGTTGTTGTGTGTTATGTGTGGGTTTGTGTTTGTTATGTCTCACCTTGCATGGCAGGAGAGTGCTGGGCGGGATGGGAGTGATGCCTCTGTAGCCCCCCTCGCGGCGGAGGGGGGTACGGTGAGAGAGGGGTGTGTGGAGCCAGGGGGGAGCCTCGCTGACCACTATACCCACTTTGCTGGAAACAATGAAACAGCTCAACATTAATAAAATTAATTAATTTATGCACTACAACAGTACATTATTATAAGTAAAGTAGACATATTATGAGTTTTCTGCAACCAGTCACCAGTGATTCTTCTTATGTAGTTTGACCATTGTGTGGGAGGTCTTCCTCTACTGTTTGCAGAAAGCTCAGGACAGAAATGCCTGGAGGCATATGGGGGAGACTTATGTTCAGCAGTGGACAGGAATAGCTGCATAAGTAAGAGATATGAGTACCAACCGTGAGTTGTGCATTGAGCATTGGATTCTGTTGCTGTTGTACTGTGAGCTTGTAGGGGGGTGTATCTGGACCTGGAGGAGGCGGGGGACCACCAGGGAAACCACCACCTCCACTACCTGCAAAACAAGCAACATCAAACATTACATGACATGGAAACTATGAATACAACACGTTATTATAACACCAGTTAGCTTCAGAGATGGTCCAATGACTGTCAAATAGTTCTATTACATGTAGGTACTGTAGAAGTGTGAAAAAATATCACCTATTGTGCATTGACACTTATGTTATTACCATGGAGGTGATGGTGGTGATGATAGTGTGGAGGGGGCTGGTGATGTGGCGGGTAGGGGGGTGCATCCGTGGTCCTCTGCAGGGACACGTTGGGAGGCGTAGGAGCATTGAGCAGGGCATCCATGGAGTGTGCTGGTGTGGTAGGAGTGGTGGCAGCTGCACCTCCCCCCTCCACAACCAACTGCTGTTGTTGTTGCTGTAGGAGTCTCGCCTTCTGCTGCGCCTGCTGAACTGCTAGCTGGGCCTTTTGCCGAGACACTGAGTACTGCCCTCCCCACCCGCTGTTCACCCCTTGCTGCTGTAATCACATTCACATACATCAAATAAGATCATCAATTTTTTGTACTTGTTGCTGTGAACTTGTGTTATTTCTTGTACAATAAGAACATTAATCATAACCCTATTACAATATGTTTAATTCTGTATTCTACTGTTTACCCTCCTTAAAAAGTAAAATTGTGTAAAAGAGGGGAGCGGAGTATATTATATCAACTATGAAGTATGTACAACAATTATTATGCAATCACCAGAAACATTCACTTCTTCTTAATCTTTTATTAGACCCAAAGGTCTGTTCATGCAGGAAGGTTCTCTTGCCATGTGGAGGCCCAGTTGTCCTTCCTTGTCCGTCCCTCATGTAGTCCATGTAAGACAATATTCGGGACATGTAGGACAATGTTCACTTAGATCTTTTTATTATTTTGATGCATAAATTGCTATTATACTCAAAATAAAATAACAATATCCCTATTATCTTTTTAAGAATGGAGCCCATGGTGTTGTAAAATTAAATAAATACCGTAGTGGTAGGATACGCAGGGGGCACCCCCGGAGACGAGGGACTCTTCACAGCCGTTTCATACTGCATCAGACTTTTCTGTATGCGGTTTATTGCCATCTTCTCAACCTGAAACATACCCAACTATTATTAATCATAGTCTGCCAACGTTATAACCTATACAAGCCTGACTACATCACACCAAAATCTATGTCAAATCTAATATGACACTGGATTTCAAGACTTTTTCATTTACATTTAATTTTATCCTCAGGATAAATTGATATTGGAGGAGTACATCTAAGACCACTTGTCAACTTTTATGGCAGACATTTGAGAAAATGCATAAAAGAAACATTTTATTAACAGTGATATCGTTTATATTTCCACCTATTGTATTTCCTTTACTGTCTTGTGAACCAGGAGTGACAAATTCCCTCACAATTCCAGAGAATTGATTCAAGGTTAACATCCTATTGCTAAGGTTAATACTATATAGTAAACACTTAGGTATATCATGCTGTGTATTTATAATACCTGGCTGGCTGGAAGAAGGTTATGGTGATGTTGCGCAGGCCCCACAGCCGGCCCCGATGGGGAGGAGCACTCCATAGTTGCAGTGATCATATTGATCAGCTCCGACTGGTCCTGCGTATAGGATTCAGGTACAATATCCATCACTTGGTCCAGTATGTCAGACAGGTAGGGGTCAGAGGAGCCGTCACTTAAATACTGCAACTGCGCTCTGCTGCACACAAACAATTAATTTAATCAATGTAATCAAACATGACATCTAAGACAACTGTAAGAAAAATCTTATTGAACAAGAGTCCCATATTTTTTTACAGATGTTTTAAAGTGTCCTGTACTAAAAAGTTGTTTTTTTTTTCAACCATAGCATTTTAATTTGTTTATTTATCTTTTGATAACAAATGTTATGCAAATGTGATTATAATTTTTCATAGATAAATTTGTAATTTAAATAAAATCTAAATACTATTTATGACATGAAAGTAGATTAGATTGAAAGCAAGAGGAATCAAATTCGGTATCTATCAATCGAAAATCTGACACTCAACTATCAAGCAATAAATCACTTCATTTTTTGAGGAAAAAACTTCACTTTAAATCACTTCACTTCAAGAAAATGAGGCAATGAGAAGATGTCATGCATGCTTATAAAATGGAGCAGTAAATCTTCTCACGTCTGAGATATACTATGAAAGTAAAGATATTGAAACAAATAGTACAGGTATTAATCTTGCACAAACCTGTAATCATTGGATGAGGTAGGTGGTGTGGGTGTGGTAGGAGCAGATCTGTGTGTGCCCTGCAACATCTGCTGCAGTGGGCTGGGCCCGGAGCCAGTGTTATTGACTGCACTGGTAACAGGACCACTGTTGGCACCACTACTCACAGCACATGTTGTATTGCTGATGGGGATTGTGTTAGCGTTGGTCATCGGGCCGTTGTTATTGCTCACTTCATAGCCGGGACCACCTTTGTTACTGCAAATATATCAATACAATATACATATTAAAGACAACATTCTATAATATTGGATCTAATGCCTACTTCATTGGTCTAATTTTCAGTGTACAATCACCATATTTATAAACATTTGTATCCTTATCAAACTTGTAATAACTACCTACTGAAAATAATGCATATCTTATTTGTTAACAAAATCTGTTGTCAGAATTCCAAATTTTATGAGATTATTTCCTCCAATATTTTGATTCTAGATGTGTGTAATTAGTACCAAAACTTTGTAATAAATTCATGTAATTGCTTAATTTAATTTGATTATTTTTTGATAGATCTCATTTCTACTGAAATTTAGGATAAATGAGATCCTCAGCTGGCTAAAGTAGAATAATTCAAAAACAATATTTCTACCCAATTGATTCAAAACTTTAAGTCTTCAATTAAGTCTTTGATCTGAAAAGATCTGGGATGCTATATACAGTGAGGGATGTCTTACTTGTTCAATAGATTGGCCAGTGCTTGGTTGCAGTATATGGAGTTGTTCCTTTGATGCTGCAAGAGATGCGAGTGCATCTGACCCTGTTGCTGTTGTGGGGCCGAATTCTGCTGCGGAGGTGCCGGTGGCCGTATGTATGGTCTTGAGTTATGTGACACGGGCAGAGTGAAGGGGGTGGTGAGAGCAGAGGGCCGCCTCTCCAATAATGATGCCAACATTCTGTTCTTTTCCCACAGCTTACTGTGAGTTCGATTCGAAGACGATACCTAGAACAAAAATATGATAATGAAAATCCATCTGCCATCAACTGGTATTGTGAAGTTCTGATCTTCACATTTCTTTACATGACTTCATTGACAGCTTATATTACCGTATTTATAAATTACATTGGGCTACTGGCTAAAACAGGTCAAAAATCTACAAGGTGAACTGCAATGAGATGGACAGAGCAAGTAGAAGACTGTGAATCCCTTCAGTTTACAGATCAATACACTTAGAATGCTGAGGACAGGAAAAAGTGGTGGAGAGCAATATTTCAACTTATTAGCTCCCACTATTTTCTGTAAATTTTCGAATGTCTTGTATAAGGCAAATATTGATATAACACCACCTATTAAGATATTTAACATTTTCAGTTTCTGTGATGAGGTACACCACTCATCCTGCTTGCATATTTATTACATGAAGTTAGTATACTCTATTCCGGTCAGCTCCCCTTCCCCATAACAATACTCCATAAGACATGATACTATGGAAATACGCAAAGTAAACAAATTCGGCCGAGTCAATTCCACAAACTTCTTTGGTTTTTTTTAATGGCGTAGATTGCAGAGCATAATTTTATAGAAATAGATTCAATATGTGCTGACCATCGCATTTTTATATTCTATATTGAGAACACACCTGAGAGGGATCCGTGGAGTGTGGCCTCTTGACCATCTGCTCTTCCTGCATGAGTTTCCTCTTGAGTGCTGACATCTGCCCCCCGTGTCCCAGATGCTGCAGCAGATCCTCCCCACTGCTACCTGTGTTGAGCCCCAGCTCATTCTGTAGCGCCTGTACTGTTGTATTGACATTACCGCTTCCACTGTATCCACTATTATTACTATTACCACTATTGTTACTGTTATTACTATTACTGCTTGTCGTGTTGCCACTATTTGAGTTGCTGCCCTCCTTCAGTAACTGACTGAGTAGTTCACTCCGAGTGTTATTTCTGTTACTTCGATCTGGATCTTCTTCGTCTGACTTTTCATTTAAAAGCTGAAAGCAGACCACAAGTAAGCATTATGATTAACTCATAATAAAAGGTACAAGTATGTCTAATAGTGAGAGGGTACTCTGATGATGTACAGAGGCCTGAGTCAAACACACATTTTAGTGTTACGTTTTCGTGTTCCAATCATTTGAGTATACACGACGTTGTGACAATTTTCGTAACTATTGTGTATCTTAGCAACGAAATTGACACTTGCTTGTAACGTCGTCTGAAATTCAAACGCTAATGGAACGAAAACGTAACTTTAAAATGTGTTTTGACTCAGGCCTCGGGTCATTTTTCACCTTCACAATACATTCACATACATACTACTAACTATATTATATAAAAATGGTCATACCTTGAGTAACATGTTGTTGCCTTGTGTCCTGTTGGTATGTGCAGAGGAGTTGGGTGTCATACCGGGAGTATCTGGCTGTCCCCCTCTCTGTGGGTCCTCCTCCTCTTCCTTGAGTAGGGTCTTCAAGATGAGATTGTTCCCTGCGGAGTTGGGCCCGAGTGGTGTGGTAGGAGGATTGGGTGTGTTGGGCGCCGTGTGCTGTTGTTCAGGAGTGGGGGTGGGGGTAGATGCGGGAGACTCTTTCTTAATACTAAGTAAATTCCTAAGCCTACCCGACTCAGGCTCAGGAGCGGGCGGCGTTGGGGCTGTTGGTGGAGGCAGGGGAGTTGTGGAGGGAGTGTGAGGGGTTCTCGGGCTGGGCGTTGGGGGACCTGACCCACTAATATTTGGTTTCTCTTCCATCTTAGGTTCTTCTATAGGCAAAGGGCTGAAGGGGAATGAACTGAATGCGGCTGATGGAGAGTTCCTATCAGGCCATGATGTCGTAACTGGAAAGTATTCATCCAACAAAGCGAAGGTGTCAGAAGCGGGTGATTGAGGGTACTGTCCGTTCCTGGGTCCTCCATTGCCGTTCACCACAGCTGAGGTCATGAGTGGTCCTCCCATAGGGGGATTCTGGGACATGCTGTTGTTATTATTATTATTGTTACCAGACTCTAGGATACTCATCTCCATTCCCCTGAAACCGTAACAACAAAGTCAGTCAGTATACAATATAACACTACCATATAATATCATCACAATGTATTTCTTGTAGTCTTCATGGAACACTTACGTTACAATTGTAAAGGTGGCCATCATAAATTCTGGTTCATTGGTGGTAGGATTCCTAAGGAAGAGTCGGGAGTGCGGTCGAGCTGCGATGTAAGGCATCTGAGGGGCCAACCTCAGTCTGACAGGGGGTCCGCTGAAAGCCTGAGGTGTGCCTCCTGCATTCAATGCACTCTGTAGATGTTCTGAGATACGAGTAAAGTCTGTCGGGTGGATCAACTCGTGAATTCGTCGTCCCTCTATGCCTGTCACATTGGCACCTTCCATTTCTGTGGAATCAATTACAATTTTTATTATAAATTTATTAACAGCTGTTTTAAGTACACATTTATTAACTTTTTATCAAGTTATAACACATGGAATTCCCTATGTAGGTAAAACTCGGTTGAAGTAAGACAATGAAATAATAATGATGCATTATACAAAGGTCCTAATTAGGAACTAGATATTGGTGAATCATTTGACACGTCAAGTCACAATAACTTAAAAAGAAATAAAAAAATGAACTACAAAGTCGCTTTAGATGTCACTGAACAAATAAAATAGGGTACAATACAACTATTATATACAAAATACAATACTTACGTAATATTTTGGCATTGGTGTCTAGTTTGAATGTGATTTGGTGCATGGGTCTGGGTGGTGGGCCCTGTGTGGGCGGAGGCTCCTCCTGCTTTCTGATGAGACACAGCACAGAGGAGTTACACTCCACTTCTCTCACCAGGCACGCACTCAGCAGCACCTCCACATACCTCTCCACTTCCCCTCCTGCAATCACAACAAAATCAACAATAAACAATTAAGTAGTAATATTTCCTGAAAGATTAAACAACAAAGTATAGTTGAATCAAGTAAATTCCATTGAAAACACACTCATCCTCACAGAAATAATAGAGACATCATTCACTCAAAGCTGTGATGAGCTAATTTTATTTTTAAAGATGGTAATATCTTATTGAAGAAGGGATTTTTACAAGAGAAACTTTATTTGTACAAGATAGTGTAATTATTGTTTTTTTCTGATATAAATTGTTGAACAATTTAACATACCGCTCCCATCAGAATCTGGTGGTGGTTTCACACGCAGCCGAGTGCGTGCGGATTGCAGTCGGCCCGAATGAGCCCGCACGAGTCCCAATTCCGAGGCCCCATGCAGAATAGGCACCAGCTTGTGATGGTCTCCATAATGTAGGTAGTTATAGAAACTCTGCCGCACCAGCTCTGACTTCTCCCACCCTGCTATCTCTCGAATGTTCTCTGTAACGCACTCTATCCTTGCTTCTAAGCTGATCTCTAACAGCACCCAGCCCAATATTGTTGTAAAGTGTTTTAGTGACTGAAATTATAACAAAGATTTTATTTCATATACATACTCAACATATTCAAAACTAAACTGGTAATTCTTTAATATATATGTATAGCAAAATAGTAGTATAATGAGTACATACCTCTACAAGAGCTGAGATTTCGGAATGATGTGACGGATGTGTGGAGGACACATCCCCATGCTGAAGCGGGAGACACGAGTTGCATCCAGCGTTGGCATCGTGCCTCCTCCTCTCCAACACCTGCCTGATCTGCTGCGCCGCCTCCTGGACTATGCCATTCTTATCCGGCTGCCTCAGATCCGACAAACAAGCACCCAAGAGTTCTTCCAATTGGTTGATTGTTTCGTTTTCCAATTCGCGTCGCCTCTTTTCATTGTTACACTTGTTACTGCAAATAAAAACATTGACATTAGAAATAAATACCTTTACAATCCTATACAGAACTATTGCTTAACATTTACTTATTTGTTAAATAAAAATATAATTATGACTTTAAGCAATTAAAGCATACAAGTCAACTAACATGACTTAAAAAAATAGTAAATTTTTATGAGTTACAAAATAATAAACTCTGAAATCTTTTACAACAAAATTTAGATATAAACACAATCATCTGTAATAAACAGGATGATCTATTAGACTATTAGGAATCAAAATAGCGATCCAATGAAATCAATAGAGTGCACCACTGTGCAAATCAATGTGTGATAGTAAAATGGCTATTTTTAATATCACTTATAAATTATTCATCATCATTACATGGATCTGAAACTTGTATAGTCTTGATCTTGACGGGTGTAGGACGTGAAGTGTTCTGTTCTCCTCGGATCATCAGAGGATGAGATGATGCAACGTCTGCAACTCTCGGTTCCTGCAGATAGTTTGTCTGTAGTTGTAGTTGTGTCTATGCTGGAATTGAAGACAACATGTTCTGATGGGGAGTGGTGGCCGAGAAACAACTCGGCTCAGGTATGGGTGATGTGATGATGATTTTGTGACAGTTGGCGGTGGTAACAATGAAGATGCGAAGTGGCATTCACTCATTCGTAACAAATAATAATAAATACTTTGTTAAAATATCAGCCAATCAATCAATACAACAATATAATAATATCACTAAGATATTCTATCACGATATTGTCTAAATAAATAAACAAGTCTAGTATTGTTTTGTGATGAATGCATGTAAGAAATGTGTATGATTGTGAGTCAATTTTGTCAATTACAGCATGTTTTAGTTTTTTATATGACATGAGACCTAAAATTTGAAGCAGCCACTAGTTATGGAGAGTGTGGAAAATAGTCTGGGGTAATACTAATTATTTCAAAATGAATTAATTTAATCACAACATTTAGAATGAGTCCCATGTGCTTTGCATGGGTCACTATAATTTGTAGGTATAATAAAGTAATCGCATGAACATTCATCTCGTGAGATAATCCGACCCAGTTTGTATGAAGAGCTGAACTTGACACGATTGGCACCACGCTGTCAGTAGATGCACATACACATCACACACAACACATAAGTGGAGTACACACTCATTTGTTATTTATTTACTGTGACACGTCTCTATACAAATTTATTAAAATCCTATTTAAAATTTGGATACCCAATTATAAAACAAGAAAGAGAGTCAAAACCTCTTTTTACAGTCTTCTTTTCTATTCTATTAGTCAATGAAATTTTAAACTTTTATTATAAATTTTAGTCGAGAAATATTTCACAAACCTACCAGAGATCCAAACCAATCTTGTTTGAGGTCTTAATCAGATTCTAATGACAAGTGTGATAAGGATATCCATCTCAACCAATATGGTATTATTTATATCACACAATTCCACAGCATTTCATTGTGAAAATGTGAAATACAAATAATCTATCATTTACGTAAAAAACGAAAAAAAATATACAATATCAGATTGCCCTAACAGCATAAAATTAAAATAATACATAAATTGTTTGTATGACCTATTTAAAAGATTTACAAATATTAAGTTAGTACTAGAGCTTTCTGCAAGCTTTAAGCAATAAAAAAAGGTGGACTTATTTCACAAGTACCTGTGAAGTACATAGATATGAGGTGTATGTATGTAGGTCTAGTCTAGTGTTTGTATGACAGCTAAGTATTCTGTAATTGTGGCAATACAGTTATACAGTAAACACGAGGCATACTTACATTTGCGATTGAGGCTTGTTATCAGACTTCTTTCTGATTTTTTTGACGGGCGCCGCGACGCTCATCTTGCCCTGGACGCCCCCCCATGAGTCCCCCAGCTGTAGCTCTGAGACCAGCCTGAAACAAAATAAAAAACATAAATTTAGTCTTTTGAAATATGTACATCACAATAGTCTATGGTTAAGAGCTACATTACTAAACAATATAAATTATGTAGAAGAAACATTATATGAAAAAATAAGAGGAATCATTTTTGCAGCATGTATAATATTTATAAAATTAATTTTATAATACAATAAATCAAACTACTCCTATTTGTTTCCTGAAGTTATGGAGGGGGTTATGTCCCACTATTCATTATTTCGTGTAACATTTTGTAGAGAATTTTTCTAATTTATTACTTTCAGAAAATGACACTTGGACTTATCTTGTTGTTTTGTTTTTGTTTGATGCTAATTTATTATCACAAACTAAAAGAAACAAAAGAGGACGAAAAAAATATATCTATGTACTGGTAGGTACCTACTTTTCTGTTCGTGATATTCGTGAAAAAAATATTACAAGAAGAAACCTCTCATCAGTTTACTTTAACAAATACCCCAAAATATTGACTAGAGCTAAAAATTTAATAAAATATTAATATTTAATAGGATTAGGTAAAAAAAACTCTCATCAATTCAATCCACACCAACAAGGGGTCGGCGTACCTATATATTTTGAATTAGACAAAGTGAATCAATTTTTTTTTTCTGGGTTTTGTTATAAACCCAAATACAACCTTATACACCTTTCACAGTAAGCTAAAAGCTTGTGTCGTGAAAGGGGAGTTTGCCGGCACCTGGGATCGAACCCCGGACCCCTTGTTCACAAGGCCGAGACTCTACCTCCAGGCTACCGACGAACTCCAAAGAAATTGTAAGAACATAATAAATTTCTGTGTTTGCAGATGTTGAAGTATCTATCATCTCATTGATTTATACTCCCCTATTTATATTGTACCTCCGAAAAAAAAAATTTCAAGACAAATAACTCTCTTCAGCTGTCAATCAATAATTATCTAATAACCCCCGTAGTTTTGTATACCGTGTCACAGTTGATAATAATAATAATATGTAATGCAAGGCGGACTTATCCTCGCAAACTTCCTTCTCTATGTACTTAGAGTAAACGATTTTTCTTGTTCGCTACTTATTTTTTGTTAGCCATTACATAGCCAACATTTCAGGTGCAGGATTTTACTAGGTAGGTATGTATGTAGGCAATATGTTATGTTAAGCATAATATAACACACGCAGGTACCTCTAGTTAACTTTACTGGAGAACATGCTTGTATACCTATAACTATATACCTAAATAAGTGTAAATACTTGAGTATTATTATATACGGGTGCTGGTATTACCTTGAAATTAAATTAACTAGCCAAGGCCAATACACACACACACACACACACACACACACACACACACACACACACACACACACACACACACACACACACACAAAGGCTATGAACAATCCAGCAAGGATTTATAGAACTATCATCATACACAATTCCTTGGAATATTACATAATAGATAGGTATATGTTTGCCAATATGCCGCATCATTCATCACATTAGCCGTATAGGAAATGCCTGAATCACATTCATATAAAATACTCACGAATCATTTTATAATTTTTTTCACTTGCGGAAAATGTTATGATTTTGTGTAAAGATAAATAAAGTATACCTACTCGGAGGAAAATATTAGAAAAATAATTAAATTTTTATCGCAAAACGTAAATTATTTCTAAGGATTGAAGAACACTGTTCATATAGCCTTACCGTGAGTCACCAAATTTTCATATAAAAAAGTTTTCGAATCCTTGTATTATTTATATTATTATGTTCTATACAAGATGTATACGTAAAGTAACACATAAGTAATAATATCTATACAATACATACATAACAACATCACGATAATAAACGGAAATATCAATATGATCTATGACTAGGTCGTCAGTACACTCATATTAATGGCCCTATTTTACATAGGTAGGTACCCACATTTCCCAGTATTAGAAAAAGGAAAATGTCAAATTATCCTCATTTTATTTGCATCATAGCAATAAACTACCACATTTAGGTACTAAAAGACACTCGTGTAAATAGATACCAACACAGGTGACTGGTTAAGTGAAATATTATATCACACATGGGAAATGAACTTTATTGCATTGGAGTTTTTAAGTCACCGATTCGGTGGTTACCTCGTGTGTTATGTGTAATAGGAATATTAAACGTAGATTTATTTTAAATTTCATCAGAGTTTAGAAGGTCTGCCTTGTATAGGTACAGTGGTACACATCTAATATACTAACTTTGTGTGTAGAGTAGAATGTATGTAGAGATAGATTATATATTATGGATGGCAATAATTAGACGGAATTATAATCAACATGATAATGGAAGAGAATCTACAGAGAAGCTAGTACATACATACATACATACACACGTACCTACAGTTCCCCACCACAACCCTAACTTTGTTATTACATTACATATTATGTACACGTACCAGCAGTGTTCTACATAAATATGTATATGCACAAAAGCAACGCATGCCTACAAAAGAGAAGCTAGATTTTGTCTTAAATTGTTATACAAAAACGATGGGACGTGATATATCACTAAATCCTATACCAAATTCAAAATATGGCAGAGGGAGGTTAGATATTTGAAAATATGTACATTTTTTCCTTCTTATTGGCATGATCCAGTATAGGATATATGTGGTAGTATGAAACTACACACCAAATTATTTATTCAAAGAAGAAAGCACAAAAGTAGCAAAACTTCATTAAAAACACCCAACCTTGCAAACATAAACAACCAAATACCGATTTAGTATATTAGATTAGATAGCCTTTTTTTACTATTAATTTAATGAGGATGTGTATTATTGTGTACATATTGTATTTTATTTTCATGACAAGCGATGTACCTACTCCACATCTACGCTGTGTGCAAGAAAGAAAAAAAATAACGAGATACACCCAAATGTTAAAAAAAATCTGGTATGTCTGAGATGAAATACCTGATAATTTTACAGTTAAATTGTAAAGTTATCATTATTATTATTATATCGATTAGAAATTTACATAAAAGCAAGTCTGTATACCTACATAAGTACATAATTTAATGGTACTATGCGTAGATATTAAATATTTATTATTATTATTATAGACATTATGTATAATAATTATAATAATCTCCATCGCGTGTTACTATTACTAACAACGTTCTGGTGATGTGATGTGTTACGTTATGTTACATCGTTTACGAGATGGATGAAACAATAGCTCATACAGTTAGCGTTATTACAAACATGTACGCACGGCAGAGCGCAATATAGCGACAAGAACATTGGCAGTAACATTCACTACAGCTGATTACAGAGATGTATCTAATACCTACTTACTATATTATCATTCAATACATTATATACCTATTATTACTGACAACATATAATATATAAATCTAATGTTCTTAATAATTAATTGATAGATTGAAACAATACAATAATTATGCATTTCTTCAATTACTAGGTTCATAATCATAGTACAAGTATTTCTAATATTGTACTAAAAAATCAAACGTGTGATGCTATTTTTGAATCGTAAACAAAATTTCGATAAATTAATATTAATTCATTACCAAATATAAAACTCAACACGAGTAATTTATGCACGTAAAATAATAAATATGATTTGTAGACGTATCAGATTATTTTTTCCCACGATAACATGTAAATCATATAAAAAATGTTTGAAAGGCATAAATATTGTATTCAATAACAATCATTTTTGACTAACCGTGGTTCAAAAATCAAATTAAAAGAACTAACAAAATATCCACTCTACTTAAAAGCGTGTGTGTATATTATTAAATTTATTTATTTAATCATAAATGAAATACAAAAATATTAATACACAATCCTGCCTTATCGCTGATGGGATTTTATTTTGTATATTTAGTTATACACTATTATCTTTAGTACATGATAGGAAAATGTGTGGATATTTTTTTATTAATTTAATGTATGTATGTCAGTAATATGAAGATAATTTATTATAGTGTTTGTATGCATTGTCATAGAACGATGTCAACACCAGTCATAAATTACAAACGATTGATAAAGTGCACATAAATGCTACGCGATGCAATGAAATGTTTGAGGAATTAGAAAAAATAAATTACTCCACGAGGTTTGTTTGCGTTTGACATTTGCACACTAGTGTTACGTTTGTTTAACCTAAAAAAAATATAAAAAGTCAACAAGATAAAGACGATTTAATCTGATTGCGGTGAGGGATATTAATATTACCTATATTAGTTGAACTACATAAATAATGTTCACAGTGTCACGAGATAAGCAGAGACAATTAATTAATTAAGGAAAAGCGAAACAACGTCAATTATATGTAAAAATATATTATCATTCTAAATCGAGGCTAAACTAAAGTATAGGTACACACGCACATACACACACACACACACACACGTTATAAAACCACTCCACCTCAATCAAATTAAAACATGTGAATCGGTTTAGTGTTCTTGTTAATATAGAATCCAATGTTTCCTTGCCTAACTATGTACATGGAGTATTATAAACATATATACGTACATACATACTATATAATGTTATTACTTCCTTGGCATATCTACACATTCATGTATGGATCTATCGGCAGGTGGAGTGAACGACAAATGACAATTAACATAATGGCTAAACCGTGTACAATATAATCACTGCAGGTAATACTTGGTACAAGAAGTAAATTTAACTAGTGTTACTAAGTACAAACAATAGATTCTTTTTACTTACTATACTATACCCTCACGCCGTGTCCCAAGTGGGGTAGGCAGAGAGAACGGAACGTTACTGGTTCTAATAATTACTATCTCAGTCTTAACGTTTTATTTAACTGTACAGTACAGCAAAAAAATTTCTAATAAGCATCACTATGCAATGCACATATGCCACCTGAACTAAGAACTAAAACATGTCACATTATTACTACTACTATACCATCACGGTATATCACACAAGTGGGGTAGCCAGCAGACTAGTTACATGTAATAAACACGCATGCTGCCTTCTCCATGCCAACAAAAACATAAGGCATTAAGTATAGGTGACAAACCTCATCGCTGAATTTAAGATGTAAAATGTCTCTATTTTTTCGAACGAAGCCTTTTATTTATTTTTTAAATTTATTTATACTTTACTGTACATTGATTACAAGCAAATTTACACAAAAATACATTTAAAACATATACAATCATGCAATCAATATATAGAGAGCGAGTTAATCGCAGAGGCACGATTTCTTCCAACTAACCCAAATTAAACAGTACCTTTTTTTTCATTTTCATCTCAAAGATTTAATTAACAAATTAAGAAAATAAAAACACTTACAGCATGCACACACTAAAAAGATATACACATTTGAGAAAAGGTTGTATACCAAAAAATAACGTAAGTAAGATAATACTTTCAAAAGAGAGCTATTAGAAATTCGAGGTTCAAAAGGTGAGAACATGCTTTGTTACATAATTTGTAATTATTTATTATGTTTAGATTAAAAATACGGAGAATACTGTAAATAGAATATTATAAAAATTCTATATTTTCTAGTGTAACATTGTGGAAATAAATGCATTATAAAAGATTAAATTTAAAATTAAATTAAAAACACTGTTTAATTCCACTATGAGAATATTTTTTTAAATAGTTAAAACAGTTTCGACTACAATGTAGTCATCATCAGTAACAACACAATACTCTGTAATGTACATATTGAATTATTTATTGATGATGACGACATTGGAGTAGAAAACGTTTTAACAACTAAACAATTTTCATAGTGGAATTAAACAGTGTTTTTTTTTAATTTAATTTAAATATAATCTTTTAAAGTATTATTTTTACCAGTTATCAAATAAATAGGTATTTATACGTGTGATAAGATAATATCAGTCTAGTCAAATCCTATAAATCGCATCATTACCAATGCTGTGCTATATCAGACTCAGTGTCTCCTCCCTCTCTCTACCTCTACCTCTACAGTCTACATGCATCCATATTTATATCATGATATAATTATGTTCATCGTTTTTAAGTTTATTTATGTAGGAATATAATAAATGTACTTATTATCTGCAAATCGGTAATAACGCACTATCTATAATAATCAATAATGTACACGTAACAATATCAAAATGTTGACAGACGGGACCCTGACATTGCATACATACATAAATATATAAGTAAATATTGATTATACAAGTATGTAGATAGTATCAAAATAGAGACTCGAATTACAATTATTAAGTGAAGAATAAATACAGGTGCATATATATTTTGATCATAATTCGGTATCTGATTTTATTTAAACTTTTCGTCGCATAAGAACAATTTATATATTTTTCACTTTTATTATCACGATGTGTTGATTACTTCCTATGAATGATAGGAAACGTACATAGCACGTAACACACACAAAATATATACAGTATAATAAATGTAACTATTATATATCTACGCATATATTTTCAATAATCAAAAACGTTACTTGGGATACACCGCCCGCTGTGCCGCAGTCAATATCCGGGAAAAGGTGTGAATTGGCGAAATCAAACAATGAGTCAATAAGTAAAACCTCAAACAAAAAATAATATTTAAAACAGAAGAGTAATTAGACAAATGAAACGTATATTGTTTGTATTGTACATACACACACATATCTGGGTCTTTTTCTCGTACACGTTCTTTTTGGTCATATTCACAATAATTTATTTATGGATTCACTTTATTTTATGTGTTCCAAATGCGTACCTATATTTTTTTTCATACCTGACCAACACAGTTTAAATATGTACAACTCAGAAGCATAAGTTTTATAACAATGCTAAACATTACACAAATTAGATTTAACAAAATCACAACTGTATTATACCTATCTATCTACATCCATATATCAACTATAGACTTCAGAGTAAACTTCATGTCTGACGTCAATCAAAAACCAAATAGGGTTGAGTCGATTGATCGGTAGGTAGTCCTAAGAAATTGTTTATATACAATACACTGAATTTATGAAATTGATTTTTAAGACGTGTCGAACAATGACTGAGTAAGATTATGGAATGTTTACTGTACTTAATGATAAATGTGGGACAGGGACAAGCGCAGTCGTATCACTTCACAGTCATACCATAGTGTATGTATATAAAATATGTATATGTCACCGCCCGATAGTTGAATTAGACATAAATCTGAATGTCTAGGCAGGTAGTTGAATACCTACCCGTTTCGTTGGATGCGCCAAACGTCTAAAATTCTACCTGATCGAAGATAGCCCGATTGTTGAAACTTCGTTTTGTTATTTAGCACTATGACGCTAGAACGTTTTATTGAACAATATTGAATGCCGATGTTTAACTAACCATCTAGCCATTCAGTTAACTGGCTAATTAAACCATCGGGCGGCGACATGTACACGTATTGTATGAAACAGTTTCGCAATATATCCAAACACAAAGGATCTCACCACAATCACAATACGGACGTAAGCTTTGTAGGTAGATTACAATGATCATAATATTTTTATTGTTATAAAATACCTATAAGCAACATGTAAATTAAATCGTGAAAGTTGGGCAAACGTTATATTTACTATACACAATCATGAAAATAATATATACTTCAGACCATCACAATAGGATGTGGACGAATGACTCATTTGGTAAAACTAATTTAGACTGAAATGAATGACAACAAATATCGAAGACACAAGATTCGTTCATTAGGTATCATAAATACAAGAAAGATGCCATACAAACACTGAAAAAATCACGATGCCTAATAATTTGGAAAACATCAGCTAACAAAAATTTTACGCCACAAAATCCATGTAATAGGTAAGTACATATCATATTCAACGAATCTGGTATGTGTAATTGTGTTCCGTACTTCTATAACTACTCGCATGTATGCGCCTCATGTGATATGCAATTATTTATCCGCTATATTATATTATTATACCTACATAACGATACAAAACTAAATAAATAATAAGGAATATCACATTATTATAGAAATAATAATATTATCTCGAATGTGGGGCATCGGAAGTTATTATCAATAATGTAAATAATAGTAATGATAGGAAGGCAGTTTCATGTATTATACCTACCTACATAATGTGTGCTCTGTAAAAATATAATTTCAGCCACAGAGGACAGACACATACAATAGATACATCAGCCGGCAGGTCAACTACCTATGTAGGTACCTTCAACTGCCTGTGAATGGATTAAACACATTTAGATATTATATAAAGGTATGTTGGTATTGCTGCTATTTTTTATTCATTACAATTCCTTCATAAAGACGTAACGAAATCCTAAAAGCTAATATTGTTCATCGTTTATTTACTGTATATGTGTATAATACACAATGTATAGTATTCATTCTATACCAGATATACAAGATCAACTTAACTACTTCCATTTATGGTAATTTTACTTTAATCTCTTTAAAACTTTCCTACACACCGTAGACAAAAATAACAATGAACATAGGGAAATGTTAAAGGTCGGTAATGTACCTCCTACACGTATATTTCATTACTTTATAATATGTACATAATCGAGCTAATATTTCCTTCAATTAACTAATATCTATATACTTAACGATTGAAATTAGAAACACAAGATCAGTCAAATTCTTTCTACAATCAATTTAACTGCACGAATTTAAACATAATTATCGACAAACCGAAGATAGCCGTACCTACTTGTAAATAATACCAGAATTTAAATGCGTAGTTCATAAAGTTAAAATAATATTATTGAAGTAAGATAAACATCAATCGGAAGATTTAATCATTTTCAAGGTACCTACTGGAAAAGAAACGCTTTATATACAAATACAGTATTGACATTTGAATGGATTATCCACAAATAGAAATTTATTGTAAAAAAATGTAAAACAAGTCAAACAGTGATTGGCCAACGAGAAGTCCGTTACGGAAATGAAGGAAGAAAGATAAATCTCGGAGAAATTAATTACTTAGGGTTGTGTCAATACAGTCAGAGGGAGGTGATGGTGAAATTGGCGATTTAAAAAATAGATATTGTATTTATGTATGTAAGCTTTCAGCATCGTTTTCCACGAATTCGTTAATTTAATAGAATTTTTTGAAGCGTGAACCACCCGTCCGGCGGATCGCAGCGATAATGGAATATTCCGAATAATAAAAGACGATGATACTACAACTTTTCTTTTAATGTCCTGCGTTCCTACAAAGCGAAACATAAAAAATAACGATTACAAAAGCCAGAGCTCCTTGTATTAGCAAACATTCAAAAGACTGTACAGCCGCTCGGCGAGCATTTGGTCTGCATGAGATGGTAGTTAATCTGCGTTCATTATAATTATTATCTCATACTTACTAAAAGATTATAATACAGTATGTACATTCTACAATCAACGAAGAAATAAGCGGAGTGATTCACTAACTAAATGAGGTACCTACCTACAAAAAAAAGGCAATATAATATAAACGAAAAGTAAGTCTTTCTAATTATACTACAAACTAGCGATGAAGCCGCGGAAAATAATGTGTCACCGGGCTCTAGTCATTCATAAACAACACCACAGTTGTAGGTATCATTGACGCGAGTTGGGTATATTATGTTGATAGTAAGTTCCGCTAATAAATTAGTGCAAAATGATTATGTGCTTAATCAAAATCATAAAGCTATATAATAGTTTATCAAGTTGCGGCTAGCATCAATATTTATAATAATAATACAATGGTACATCATAATGTAACATAACGTAATGCAACGGTTAGGTAGATGGAGCAGGAATTAGTTCAATGTTGATCTCTTAGCTATGTACATACATAGATACATATAACATAATACCTAACAGTGATAGTATTGTTATGTAAGGTGTTATGCGGCTGCATATAATATAATACATATAATAGTAACTATACATATTACTGTATAATAATCTACTGTAGTGAATGTTGTGCATGCTGTATGCTGCTGCACTTGGCTGTTCTCCCTCTCTCTCTCTCTCGCTCTCTCTCTCTCTCTCTCTCTCTCTCTCTCTCTTTCTTGAGCGCTCCACTTTCATCTGAATGGGTTGGCTGTGGAGAGTGCATAATGCGATATACAATATAATATATAATGTACTATGGCAGTGAGGTAGGTCTATATGTATGTATATATGATACTTGTTTTAAGGTCAATGCAATAATTGTCATGAGCACGAACCAACAACATTGCTATGGATGGAAGTTATTTTATATTATTTAATTATGTTATTCATTTTATGAGTCGACATGGCGACGCTCTGACTTACGACTATTCTTGTGATAAAATCATAATTTCACTAATCCGCACAATACTCTACCTACCTAGTACATATATATGTACTTTCATCAAATTTATCCAATAAGTAGGTATAATATTTGTGTGGAATTTATCAAGGGACATTAAGAATAATTCATAGTTTTTATTATAAATATAATTCCATTGCAGTCAATAAAATATTTGACATTTAGTCGATTGATTGGTCGTTTCTATTTATTGCGCCGATATGATTGGTATATATAACTTTGCAAAATAGAGGAATGAGGAAATTAGGAGAATGAGTGGATGGAATATGCGTATAAATGAGTTGCGATGATTTGGACATGCGGAGCGAATGTATGATGAAAGAATGCGTGTTGAGAAAAAGAAAACGACTTGGATGTACGAGAAATTGCATGAATGTGGATGAAGTGAAAGAATACATGTTAATAAGGATAAATCATTTATGGCGTTCCGTTCTCTCTATCAATCTCACTTGGGATATAGATATATAAAATGTAGGTACGTTCAATATTATATTTCTTACCAACATATCAAGTACATACGCATACTAAAAAGGTTAATAATAAAACTGTGAATCTTTTTCACTACACAACAGTGTCGAAAGTACACAGGAGCTAAGAATACAGAACCAACCATAATAACTAAGGTAAATAATTAAATCTACAAATAATGCATCAATATAAAACTATTAAATGTGGAATCTAAAATTGCTTCTACACTAAAAGCAGGTGAACATTCTACGAAGGGTTTTTTGCAATTGGAATAAATTCAATTTGACTCGTAGATGACGTTTATAAATAAAATCAATAAATAATATTGTAATTCTGTATCGAAAAAAAAAACAATATAAATGTTACATTGCGCAATACTCAATATTGGGTATACAGTGGGCTCGCTCGAAGATTATAAAATGTTTTATTATCGCAGAAGTATGCATCAATATTATGGAAGGACTGAGCTAGTTATATAATATTTAACCGTGTAGAAATATACCAATTATAAAAATCACTAATAATAACATTGCGCTGCACAATGGTCACGCATGCGTCTTGCAAACTGCATAAAGAAAACCTGAGAATCAGACAGCAGCTAACAGGTAGGTTTATTTATTGTGAACAATCGAAACAAATTATTATCTTCAATGCCACAGATTTCAAGTAACATTTCCGGTGGGACTAAAGAATACTTCACAAATAAATTCACCAAGAGATTTAATATCACGTAGGTACTATAATATCATGGCATATTATTTATAACCTCAAGCAGTTTTTGCTCCTGGTATGAAGCAACTTCTTGTACTCGAACAGTCCAACTAATTAACGAACATAATATAGGAAAATGATGATCAATAATTAAACTGTTAGCAGAATAAGATATTAGTTTTAAGATAAGATAAAATGTAAATGTAAAAAGTATATAAATATTTAGGTGTAGGCAAGAGGAATATAGAGCAGAAGGAATTTGTTGTTTGCACGTCCATACATTGTGTAGAATGCAGCAGTTGTTATTTTGATGGCGGGTGATGTAAAGCAATAACAATATATACCTAATCAGTTAGTAGCAGGAAACAATAACATGCAAGTGTTTTTATAGATTTAAAAGACGTTGCCTAACTGCTAAATTGTAATATAATATATTATTAAACGTATCTGGTAGTCTCCTTCAGGGCGGATAAAATTTGAAAAATACCAGAACATTTTTTAACCTTATTCATCTATTCACATCGACTACACACGAACCAAACTACATCTTTCAATGACATTCCTAACGCTCTGGTGTCGATATTATAGGAAATATATTTTAAGTAAAATTGTCGTCCGACCAATCAGAAACCTTATGACCACATAAAATTAACTATAATAGTACTTGTAGAGTTAGCAGAAAAGAATTATTCCTCCATTAAAGGTGTCCCATAAAAACCAAATAAAGTGTTCATATCACTTTAACTTCCTAAATAACATACAGAGAGGTTACTAAATGAAAATGCAATAATCGTTTCTTTTGGAAAATGTTTAATTCGAAATTTAATGTCTAATGTTATTAGTTTTGTTTCTTTTCTATTGGAATGTATTAGTGCATTTTTCATTTATATTTATAGACTGTTGTATTATTGATTTGTCATACATATGTATTAAACCTATTGTAAAAGGCAAATTGCCGTTTATTGATCAACTAAAAAAAAATCCTAGTGTCTGAAAATGAAAAGAACTTCCAACACAAAAACAACACAGAGAGTGAGACATGTTACACGAGTGCATTCATCTTGCGTGTTATGAGCGCCACGACGAGCCAAGCAATCAATCTGTTTTATTTACAACAGTATTGTATTCCTATTGTATATTATTGGCAGTGCAGAGCGGAGTATGAAATCACAAATATACATACCTACCTACAACACAACAATACATAATATTTTATTTCATTTTACGAGTGCACGATTCACATTGTTGTATACAGGGTATAAGGGTAAGTAAAGCAAAGAAAATAGATAAGGAAACTAGAACAATTGATAAAGAAAACAATCGTTTTATTATCATTCATAGTACACGACCATTCCAAACAGATAAAAATTTCTATAGATAACAAAGCAGGAAAAACTCTAATAGCCTCATTTTGAAAAATGACTGCGTAGTAATATTCAGTGAAATAAAAATGGTACTAGCAATGTGCAAACATAATACATGATACGTAATATATCTTTCTTCCTTTTGAAAAGTTTACTAAATTATACTATGTTTGATTTATTCAGTAGATGTATGCAGATGATTTTGTGTTAATGACTGAGAGTGAAAATTAATGCAACAAAGACGAAAGTGATGGTGTTCAAAAGAGAGAACGAAGGAACGATGTGCGAGATAAACGAAATTGAAAATTAATGTTTTGACCATGTAAACGAATAAATATATTTTGAAAGTTTCTTTGCGAGGGATGGTGAAATGATACTGAAAGAAGAAAAAAAGACGGTGCAAGGATGAACGGTACACTTCGATCCTTTGTCGGCAATGGCCATTGTGTTGAACAGGGCAAAAGTGTTGGTCCGCAATATCATTCCGGTACCGACACTTATATATTCAAGCGAAACTTGGACGTGTCTCTAGGACGAAAGTGGAATAAATGGTTAGTAAAAAGTAGCGAGATAAGTGTGAAGAATGAGGATATTAGTAGAGTGTCTGGATGCGAGAGAAGTGTTGTGGATAGAATGCGTGCAATAAGCTGCGATGGTTTGGACGCATGGAGCGAACGGATTAAGAAATGATGATGAAGAGATGTCCAAGAACTAAGTAGCTGGAATACGTGGATCTAATTCTCAAGGATGGCCGCGTGTTGAGTAAGATAAATTGGAGTGCATTTATAAGAAATTGCGTAAATGTGGAAGAAGCGAAAGAAGAATGTGAAGAAAACTAATGTTCCATTCTCGGCGTTCCATTCTCTCAGCCTATCCTACTCGGGATACGGCGTGAGAGTACGGTACAGTTTAGTAAACTGGATGACGAGTTTACGAGACGATATGAAAATAATATAAGTCAATCAATATCAAATTAGCCATGAATGCTAAAGTTAACAAAGAAATAAGCAACAACGGTGGCTGGCAATCTAATTTAGAAGTTCAAAAGATGAACACAAAAAGTTATCGAGATTAAAACATTTAATCCTCGCATAAACGATATTTAAAAGTTTTTTACCGATTCGTTACAATACAGGTACAGGATATCGAATTGTATAATGACTTTGTACAAAATATGTGTAAATAGCTAGACACAGAATATAATACAGTGATATCATGCAAACACAGTGATATATAACAAATAATACTATTATTTACATGATAACATAAGTATGATTACAGGCAGCAGATGGTTACCATAGGAATGTGTGTATGTAATATTTTAATAACATATTGTATCGTAAGTGTTATGCTATATATTGCTACATACAACAAAATACAAATGTGATTCTGTAATGGGAGTCCCATAGGGTTTGTAGCGGGAGTACGCACTTAACAACACGTTACAATTGTACAACTACACACAATAATAATAATAACAGCTATGTACACTGCCTGGTAACGCATACATAATACTAGTCATGGAAAATATAATTGCTACAGCAAATAATTATTGTATGTAATGTACAAGTAGGAATAGGAGCAGAAACAACATATTATTATTCAATAAATACTATTATTATAATGTACACAGAACCAACATAATATAATAACAATTGTAATGCCATAACAGAAATGGGAAGATGGGAAGTAAAGTAGTTAAGTTCCAGATATCATCTACTCACTCAATCATCTCTAAGAAATGTTGAGAACTTCATTAACCTGAAGGAATGCACGCCTCAATGTTACGTCCGTTTATAAATTAAAGATAACCACTAAATCATAACACGGCCTTATTAAATTTTTTAGATTTTTTATTATTATTTATATTAAAAATTTAAATAGATTAACAATAATTTTAAATATTACTTTCAACAATAACAAGACGAATCTATTCTGATATAATCTATAGTGATATCCACCGAGCTGCATGCTGGAATTTACTCACATGATCAACACACGACATTACGAATCTATTGAGAAAATTCAAACTCGATAAATAAAGTTATAAGTAGACAATTAAAATGCACAGTAGGTATATTCATATTTTATTTCGTAACAAAGACCACAAAACAGACAATGACTACAAATCTTAGGGCAGATAATCTTTCAGAGCTTAGCTAACATTCAACAGCATGCACCACAATTAATTTTGAAAATATATTTATTACATGTAATGTCGAGTTTGCATATAGGTGCGATCTTGTAAAAATACTAATTTCAGCAATTCTATGCATCGAGTCTGTCATTCCGACACGTTATAATACCTATATAACATCTCGTAGAGCGATGCAACAATATAACACTAGGTAAGTACCATTTCTTTACAAATTATCCTTATTACAATAAGCACATTGGCAAATAATGCAACAACAATTGAGTGTAATGCAAGTAAATAAATTGTCTCTCGTACACATATCATAATATTATTACAATACAAAACGATATTAATATAATAATAATGTAATGATGTATTTAGTTAAGTGGTCGCTGTTCAGAACAACAAAAAATAATAAAACAAAACACTCAGCAACTCTGCTGACACCAATAAAATGAGACCAAGGTCAACCCCCAGCATCACGTGGGTCGCAACACCTATCACGAACATTTTAACAGTGATATACATACCTACATGCATATCATATAACACAACATAATACTGTATTACGATTTTAATGAAAATGCATGCAATTGAGAACTCAAAATAATATATTCTCTCAAATTCAGGAGATCACGTTTAAATGAGATCAATTTTTATCTAAGATAATTGGTACCTACTATTAAAATTCTCTGAATTAATTTTTTTGTTGCATAGGTACTTACCCAATGGAGAAAACAAATATTATGATAAATTAGTTCAAATAATATAAATTGATTGTCAACATTACAATATAATTGTATTCGTTTTTCCTGTGGAAATGATATTAAGTTTTGTAGAAGGATTAAATGTATTAACAAAAACTGACCTGATAACAGAAATATCAGATCACCTGATGACTAGATCACAGATCACGTGTATGGGATTCGAATATAATAAATACCTACTATCAAAATTGTATTATATAATAATTATATTGAATAGAACGTAAACAAAATAATATCGCTAGTTAGTTTAGTCAAATACCAGTATAATACAACTTTACGTTCAGTACAATCATGTGCCTAATCGTAACAGATTTTCAGTAAGTGTAACAATAAATGAGCGAGTACAGTAGGTATGTTATAATATGTGTGTTATTCACAGCAGATGATTTCTATTCTGAAATTTATTCCACACAGTCCATTGATGTGTTTAAAAATCTGTGACCTTAATACATATTGTGTTTGAAGATAACGAGTACTACATGACGAAACACTTGAACCAATAGATATGATTCCGATTCTGATTCTAGTACACAGCGGCGCTATCAGCCACATACTATTACAATATATACATATAAATGTGATGACATGTTGTATCGTACTATGTAATTGTAATGCAGTATTGTCGACGGGCGCAGGTAAGTATCATCTATGTAGATATAATTCACTTTCAGCCGAGCAATACGATCCTAGTGTACTGTACTGTGTACTATAACTGCGAAGTTAGTTAGTTAGTTTAATATAGTTGCTTGGAATGAATGGATGAAAGAGAGTATTGATTTGTTCCATATGTAGGGCGGTCACGATCATGTGCCGAGGACTCGACTCCCTACACGAGTGTAACTGAGTACCGAATTCTTCAACTCTAGTTTTCTTCAAGTAGAATTCTTATAACTCTAGCATACTCGTGCATGGGTACCAAATTAATATTAGGTAGATATTATACAAGTAATACATTGATAGCAAGTAGAACAGCCGCTTCACCACCAACACAATTTACAAATGAACATATATTATAATCATATAATTATATTCTTACAGCCTAGCCATTTATTTATATGCTCCCAATGCCAATTAAACAAATGTTGCCTTTGAAACCATTTTAAAAATAATATCAGAAACAAGACCACAACTCAATGCAATATCTGTGATATACAACTTCTAGGCCCCGCATAGTCAGGAAAAACTTGCTTAGTAACTAACTGCATATAATATCTAATTAGTGAAAGAGTATAACAGTTACAAGATATTTTCTTAACAATTTATTTACTGCTTGATATTGATAATACTGTATTACTGGAAGTACAAGTAATATCGATATTATTATTAATAATAATAAACACGAACAAGTCTTGTGTGAATATAATTACATAACGAATGCCCCAAGGTCCTCATGAGAACTCTATGTAGTTGTGTAGTATAGTACAGCACTGACGAAGAACAGCACAGCACAGCACAGCACAACACCTAGCACCACCACTTATATGAAGTGAAGCGTGGAAGGCAACTGTGAGAATAATGCTGCAAGAAAACTTGGAATCTTTAACATTAGACCAAGATAACAAACTTTGAGAACAAACTGTACCTGCGCGCGTACATAGCGTCAGTATTGCAATTAGGTTGTTAGAGCTGTCTATGTCAGTTTAAAAATTAATCTGATTAGAGAATCGCTTCGGGTGAAGGGAACATTGACAGGAAAATCTACTTCACGTCAAGTGTACCTCTGTAGTAAGTGACCTACGATACAAAATGACGTGGTCTTGTTAGAATAGTATCAGTTCATCACAAATAAATACGATAGTATCTATAAGACGTGTCGTCAATGGTTACGAAAAATAAATAGTGGATCACTTATATTCATTCAAAGGAAATCTGGAGATCTCTATGAAAAGAAGTACATATTATTATATCACACATAATATCATTACTAAAGTATTAGTTGGAAACTAATTTATAAGTAGGTACTTCAAAAGATTTTGTAATAGTACTTTGAAAAAAAGAATAGAGTTTGAAAACTTGTAAAAGAAGTAAAATATTACGAGTATAATATTGTCACACCCACACCCACACCTGAATAGCTATTAATGTGATTGTTCCGCTTGTGTTCAGGTGGCGTTATAATACTAATATGACATTATTATTTTATGACGATAATAAAAAGGATTGAAATGTCATGTGAGGGAGGGAGGTGCATTCTCATCATGTACAATACCTAAACGTACTTACCCTCACTTTTATCACGTCATATAAAGAAAATTTCCTTTATCCTCGTGTCCCTGGTTTAATAATATATTTTTATGAGTCCATATTTCCTTCAATCAATCGTAATCCAATAAAAATGAAAAGGATGTGTTGATTTTTAATTTCCACAATTTTTGTGAGTATTTCTAGACAATACGTAAATACGAATACATATTTATTCTTTTTAAAACATTTGCAATATTTTTGCCACCCCACCTGAATGTCTTATTTTTCTGTTGGCACGGAGATCAAAGCTTGCATGTTTATGGCATGTGGCTGGTCAGCTGTCTACTCCACTTAAAGGATATGCCGTGATGGAATAGTAATAGTATTTTTAATATAATACAAAGCAACCATATAAAAAAAATATCGAGAGAAAATTAAGTACTTTTATTTCTCAAAACATATTAAAACTAAATTTATTATATGTCAATTGGCTATTTAGTGCTTTTCAATAGTATCAACAACTTGAGTTCACTTTTGTAATTTTTTGTTAACATTTTCAAGAGAAAAAAAAAGTTTCTTTTCGATGAAAAATAAATGATGACGCCACTACTAAAAACAATTAAATTTTATAAACATCTGTTGTGGCGTCTCTGTAATAATTCATTCATTCTACTAGATATATTATGCACCTACTGCATATAAAGTTCTTTGGTAAGGATGTCAAATACAAGAGTGTTTAACGAATCGCTTCGCCTTCCCATATATCAATGCAATTAAATAAATACAAGAGAAGCAGTCAACAATGATTTGTCGCAGATGAGTTTGTACCTAGTGATGGTTGTAAGAGAAATATTAGGCTCTAACGACACATCGTTATTTCACATCCTTTGCCAAAATGCATTACACATTAGTGACGGAAAATTTAATTGCGCGTCACTGCGAAAGCGACGTACATGTGAAGGTATTAATCAAATCGAGATATTTTATAATCAGAGAAAACAAAATCATTTGAATTCGACGATCATTCGTAACTGATGAAAATACATAACAAATTATATTCAAATGCAAAACTAACTACCTACAACAAAATATTGAAAGATAAATTGTAAATGTTGCATCAACAATATCACTATTCTGATGAATCATGCCCATACTGGTCTTTCGATGTACAAATAATAAATTAACAAATGTACTTAATAAAATGGAAATGTAAGTATGTGGAATAATATTATACAACGGAGCAAATAAAGTAAAGAGACGATAAAACACAAAAGCTTTCATGAAAAGAGGGATCCAATAACATTTTCTCTGTCGTGTTTGGCTTTGTATTTTAATGATATTGCTGTTTAGTAATGAGTGAGAACAGCAATAATCAAACCTATTAAATAAAGCACCGTGTATTGTACGTAATTATATTTTTCACTTATCAACAATATCCCGATCCAGAGACACTGAGAAACTTAATAGAGATAGTATGGAAAAGTGCCACGAGTGCCAATAAATAATATTTTGTCAATATTGTAAGATTATACGGTTTTAAACGCATTTAACAATAAAGTTTGTCCAAAAATGACTCGAATTAAATGATAATGTTTACGTGGTAGCATCTAATGACAGTGCAATACACATATTTACATAGCCCATTTAATGGACATAATTATTAAAGATAGTGGTGTGGGGAACACGTAACACGTAATGAATGATAGGTGAATGAATAATGGCCACTCTGCATTCTTCTCCCGTGTCATCTCAATTAGACCTGACAAGAGTGCATATCAACAACAAAACGATTTGGCAGAGGTCTTCAAATATATATATTACATGTGACACCAAAAGCTATAAAACATTTAATACTTAAAACAAGTCTAAATACTTAATCAGACAATCGCTCTTAATATTTAATTCTGACTGCTTTTTTACTATCGGCAAAAGCATCCTAAGTACACACAAAACGAATGAAATAAATCTCAAAAAGAGAAGATATAAAGCGGAAATACAAATAAATATATGCAAGATTTTGTTATATCAAAGTTAGATTACTCGGATAAGCTCGTTATAAGGTTATTTTTATCGAAATCTTGAAATTGCCTTTTTTATATGTAACAATATTTCTTTTAAGTATGACAATATACGAAGATAGAACATAGCAAAATTGTAGTAAAATATACATAAACCAAATAATTGGAAAAAAAGACACTGGGAAGACTAGCAAAATATCAGCACTTAAAGCATTACTTTAGAACAATGTACAAAAGCTGCTTTTCTGTGTTTAAAACTCTTGCCTTAAATTATTATAAGAATTAAATAAAAAAGCCAATTAATTATCTTGTACAAATACAACTCATATAAAAGTAATGGGTAAGTATATATAAACTAATTTAAATTTAACATTTTCTATATCTCCAATCCGCATAGGAGCAGCTAGCGGGGCTTTCAACAACATGAACAAAGTTTGGAAGGCGTCTGGACTCAGCATCAGGACAAAATGTCGCTTGTTCAATGCGTGCATCATCCCAATCCTTCTATATGGCTGCGAGTCTTGGCACTTAACCAAGGCTCAAGAGCGGAAGATACTAAGCTTTGAAAACAAGTGTCTTAGAAGGATTTTGGATGTCAGATGGTATGAACATGTTACAAATGATGCTGTGCGCCGGCGCACCCAGCAGAGACCTGTCATCTCCGTAATACAAGAGAGACGATGGTCCTGGCTGGGACATGTTTTGAGAATGCCCAATGATAGTTGGCCAAAAAGAGCACTGTTTTTCCGTCCGCAGGGGTTCCGTCGGCCCGGGCGTCCCTCTTTCACAATACACCGTTCCTATGACAACGATATCAGAGCGCAAGGAATGTCGTGGGAAGAGGTGACGCAATTGGCACAGAGACGCTCTGAATGGAGGAGGCTGGTTTCTGCCCTGTGCTCCCGAGAGGAGCGTTGAGGGCGATGATGATATCTCAAAATAAAGTTAAAAATAACAAGTAAATTAAAATATAAAGAATGAATATAATGAAAATGCCAACAATTCTAATACGACCAACTTCAGAATGCAATGAAAATTCCACACCAATAGGGGAAAACGGAAAAATTCACATTAAAAGAAGAGATAAAAACGGAATTTCAATAAGCGGTCATTGCAAAGCGACTGAGGATGAGGGAGCGCATACTATCTTGAGTAAATAATAATATAGACAATGGAGACAAATGATGTACATAGACGTTTACTGATAGTTTCAAGCATCTGTAGTGTGAAAAGTGTCCCCTAATCATAAATTCAGGAATAAGATTTGCCACCCATCCTGAATATCTTTTTTTTCTGGCTACCCCACTTATGGGATATGCTACAACGGTATAGTGTGAAAAGGATATAAAATAACATTCATTTCTATTATAATCATTTCAACTATGAGATCAATTATGCGCGGTTAATTTATTTACTACGTTTTCCTTTGTAAAGACAATCTAAAAAATATAAAAATAACAAAATGAGGTGTTAGATGGTACGGATACATAGTGCGTCGCAAAAGCTTCCTAAAAGAAATCATAGAAGGGATGTCAGAGGGGATAAACTACTATGGAGGTCCTTGCCGAGAATCTCGAAAATCTGTGAAGATACGAGATGTGGATAATGCGAGGTATTAAAGAGTGTCACGGAATATATCGAAGTGGAAAACAAAAGTGCAAAACTTTGCTGCGAACAAGTCTACATGACGATTGACACCACAGTAAACAAAATATAACAACAAATAAGTACTAACCATAGTGAGTAGAAATACTCTGTTCGATAATTATTTCATAATGCTAATGTCTTAATGTTTTTATAATGAAATTTGTTTTTATCTTTTGTAGTCTATATGTACCTTGAGTGTAGGTATAACTGTAATGTAATATGTTCAAGTATACTTTGTAATACAGTGTAAAAAGGCTTGAACGCCGTTTGATGTATTAAATAAATAAATAAATAAACAATAAGTTGTATACAATAATACCTACTACGTACGTACACCTAATAATATTTAGAACATTGAATCGATTATTTGTAAACTAAATTCATCTCGTTTTTCCCCTTTTCAAACACGAGTCTCGAAGAAACTTCGTCATGTATTAAAACGCAATACAGTGAACAGTGAGTAGATTGTCGGTGGATCAATCTGGTTGCAATATAGGTAAGAGTTTATCAAGTTTATTTTTATTAAAGAAAAGTGTTGTGCGGATCCGCGAATAGTTGGAGAAGTGCCAGTGGGTATATCAACACGGACGGAACCCCCCGACCAGCAACTAGCACAACATCCAACACACACAACTAATGCTCTTCACCGGGTTTCTGTTCTACTTAAATAGACCACACCTGGTGAATGGTGATCACGTACTGTAGGTATATAACACAACACATTCTGTGATAACAACAACCACAAATAATACGCTAACTCAACAGATTAATATTGTGACGACAAGTGAACAAGTGGACGAGCCCGCTAATACCGTTCATCGAATAATATTACAAATAATAGTATTCTAATCCTACAAATTGTGCGGCATAATTACAGTTCCCAGATTTTATAAACCACGTAAGACAATACTCTACGTAGGTATATGATTTTGCGCAGGAGTATTAAAGATGTCAGCTTAATTTAAAAGAAAGATTACCGCCATAAATATGAGAACTTCGTTCTAGGTTTAATAAACAATACACATTGTATTTAAGTTACAATGATAGCTGGTCTACTTGGCAAATACGAAAAAGGGCAAAATTAAAGCAATATTAAAACCCAGAGGATTTGGCGTGTAATACTTTTCAAGTTATCAGAAAATATTATAGGTTGTAAATGAAGAAATTAATTAACCATACCGGGATTCAAATTGGACAATAAAGTTTACGACTTAATTATTATTGATATATATTATTATACAACCAATACATTAAACGAGAAGTAAGTTCTCCAACAACTAACAGATAAAAGCTGTTTTTTTTTTATTACAGCGTTAAAAATATTTCTATATAGATATTATATTGAGATGCTATAAAATACAGCAAAAATAAAATAATACGTATATATGTATAGTACATGCCATCTACAATTATTATACAAGTTCATATTCACATCACGAATATATTAACACTTCCTGTTTAAAAAGATGACAGTTTTATTTATTAATATGGAATATTGCTATATTTTTTTCAGTCGACAAGCTTAGAATCTTTTACTTGTATCGGTTGCCATATCAAGACTCCTGTATTCAAGAGATCTCTGATGAATGACTAATTTATTGCATATAAGCTTTATGCCTTGTACATTTTTTTAGAAACGATTTAATAACCTGCAATAAGTTGGTAATATTATATAATGTTTGTATAACTGGGACAGATGTACTTATAAGTTCTTTATACACAAAATTAGATCAAATAATTCGATGTCTGGGCTGGCAACTGAATAGGTTTATTGTACAGAAGCTAAAAAAGTACATAATATGTGATAAAAGATTCGTATGTATATTAAAAAGCTCTTCTAAAAGAAAATATAATTATATATAAACTACGATAGTATTATGGTACTCAACAATATTGCTAAAGCGATACCAAAAAAGAATAGAAGTGAATAAGGCGATGTGTTGCCACAATACAGTATTACGGTATGTGTATATCAATGTGCGTGCGAGGCAATGAATGTATGTAGATGTAACCATGTCACATATTAGGTATACCGACAACCAACAGTAATATAGAACAAAGTGCGTGAGGCACAATATAATAATATGTAAATACTCGTATATATAGTTAATGAAATGTAGCTATATGTACCTACATAATATGATACCTACTTGTATATTTTGTGTTGTGATAGGTCACGGTAGCTGAAGCGATTTTATGTTATCTACATAAAGATAAATATGATATTAAGTATTACGTGATTAAGTTACACATAATGTATACAATAACTTGAACCAAGCATCATCGAACATGGTATGCCACAGAACGAGGAATAATATTACAGGTGAGTGTAGAAGATAATTATGAAAAGTCTCCAACCCATTTTATATTTGGTCTGTTTATATAAAGATCAATTAATAGAAATAGACAATTATATTGATCGATCACATTAGAAACTTTACCGAAGTTAACGAACTTTCAGAGCTATAGTTCCGAATCAACTGTTTACATGCGAAAAGAATAATTTCAACAAGATTTATGTATACATTTTTATGTAGTCTTTTTGCTTTGATCTACACAAATTTGTATTTGCACTTACAGTGAGGTAAAAAAAATACGATAAGTACATATTTAAATAGGATTGACGACAAATTTCAAACAAAAAGTAAAACAAAACAATAATGTACATTAAAAAGAAAATACAGTTAAACAAGTTTTCTTAAAGTTTTTTTTAATAAAAAATATAATACATCTAGTATGTACTATCCAGAGAGCAATGAATGTGAGTAGATTACTGCAATCTGCGATTGTCATTACTATGAAGAGGGTTACCTTGTTAGCAATACACTATTAGAAGTAGTAGTGGTACGAATGTCCTTGTCTTGTCTAGTTGAGTGCTTGATACCGCAATTAGCAGCACCACAACACCGGCACAGTGTTAAATAATATAATTATTTACTATTGTCTTATCACAACACCTCAATGAGATAAATAGCCACACGAACATTATACACACCTACACATCTAGTAGGTAAACACTGGTCGTAAAGTAACTGAATTCGATAGATACTTAAATAAGACTACAGAAGTTATCGCCAGGAATACAGATGAACGTGTGAGGCGGTTATTCTTATTATGTAGTGTTGTGAACTCATGTGAAAAGTCGAGACGAGAGCTATCAACCCCAATAAAAGTATATACCTATAGATATTTCCTCCAAACTTTCGGGTTACGACCTTTGTTTTTGGGATAGGTCACGAAACGCGTTTCATTTTGAAACCCCAGTCAGTATTGAGTAAATGTATAAAAGTAAGACAAATAAAAGAATACAACTGTGAAGGGAAGAAGCGTCGTGTAGGGAGGATGTGACTGTGGTCCGGAATCTTTCGGCTAACATAATAAAACACTCGTATCTCCCCCTGACCCTCCCTCCTGCACAATACAGCCTGCCTGCAAAGTAGTATGTATATAAGTACTAGGTATTGTAACGCAGCCGGACTTCAAACCCTTTCAATACACGAACTAAGTCTCGATATAGCGACGAGACCGATCCGAAGATTAGGGACTTCCATCAAGACTCACTGAGGGAAATAAAACACGTCCTTTATTGTTAGACGTTATATTATGATGCAATGCGGCTAAGCCAGCCAGCCAGCCAGTCAGACTTACAGCTCAACTACATAATGCAAACATCTACAAACACACAATAGGTACGTAATAATATTATAGTTATATGTAGATATGTAATGCTCCACAATAATATTTCACACAACAGCCCGCCGTTATTATATTCCGATGAATATTATATTATTCAACGATCGCTATTTAGATTTAGAATAATGAATGAATTTAAGTTTTTATCCACCGCTTCTTTGTATTAAACATGAATCTCTGTTGTACCGCTGTTCTTCCAGCTACCTACCTACCTACCTACCTAACTATTATTCATCAACCACCTACCTAACTACTTGGAAATAAAATTATTCAATTTCCATCTAATAGGCATTACCCACTACAAGACTACATAAATCGCTCTTTAGAGAACTTACTACTACTGCTATTTAGTAATATGTACATTATGTCATGATGGTATAGTTAGTTATCATCACGACATATCCACAAGTGAGTTACCACACGGACTAACTGCAAGTTGTCCTGCAGATTACCCCATCCGTGTCAATAAAAAAAAAAAAATTCAGGATGGGTGGCATGTTTCATCGTAGAATTGTAGATGTTACTTGTCTTATACATGAGATTTTACGAATATCTGCCTTTTAAAGGTTTGATAACTTATAGAAAAGAGTGGAAAACCTCCGCGAGGTTAGAAAATCTAAGCTGTACTTATAATAATAATTATCCTCGGAAACTACGTACGTACCTACTATGTATATTTATTAGGGAGAAAACCATTGATGTTAATACCTCCTGGCCACATGTGCGTTCATCCCTCCACTGCATAACGATATTATTGATGACACATTATAAATCTCAAGGTCAGATGGCAATAATGTGCAATCCTGCACCTGGGTGTTATAAAAAATATCACTTTAATTGGGATATGAGTAACGTTGTTGCAGTTACCAGTTAGGGGGATACAAACATCTGTCCAGTGGGTCATTGCCACATTGTATCTGTGCCATCCAAACAATACAATACCAACAATATGTATGTAATTATATTATATTCAACAGTTATCAAAGAAATCAATTCAAAAACATCGATCCGGTATCGATAATAATCGATTATACGTGGTTCCTTATAAGATTTAAGAGTCACACAAAGGAATAAGAACAAAACCATCTCACTTTCATAAGACTACATATTTATTTATTTATTTTATTCTTCTTGCACATCATCATTCATATAACATATAAATAATAATAATAGAGTATTCACGTAAAATAACAAAAAAAGCAAAGAAACTAATGATACAAAATCGGCATAATAAAGCTTACTCCAATAGGTATCTACCTATATCGTATTGCAATTGTTCAAATTGGTTTTACGTACAAACTTGTAAATAATAAATTTCTGTTTTTGTGTTAACGCTTTGGAAATTAACATATGTATCTCCTGATGATGCCAAGCAGAAGCCTTGGCGAAAACGTTTGAGGTGAACAAATTTAATTTGAAAATAATACTTAGTGTTAAAAAAAAAAGCTTGTAAATGTTCACATATAAGTATACGTTATTATTCTAAGTACATTATATACATACGTGTACGTATGACATATTAGTTGGATTCTGGGTTCTGAAAAATGCGAAAGAAACGATTACGAACGCACATTTTGAAAATAAAAGTTAATACACTGGAACACAATCATCCAAAACTATTAACATTATTATGAATCGATTGACTGACATAATTATAATAAAAAATAACTCCCAAAAACATTATATCAAAATAACAATCAGCAATAAAGCTGAGAGTAGAAACGTGTTCCCAACAACAATAAGTATGATACCTACTGCGTATTAAATATAATGGTAATGCGTTTGGAAACTAAGAAGCAGTATTATTCCTTCACTTGGTATAAATTAGCGCGATTGAAGAAGAAGTACCTTTGTATATAACAGGTATATACTTAAGGTGGAGGCATGTTGTTTGGTAGCAAAAGACTCGCTTAGGTACCTACTCACTGTTAAGATTCTTTGTGAGCAAATTAGATCATTACTAACTCAAACTCTACAGTAAACATACTATAGTTACTATTTGCATCACATACAGAACAATTATAATTATATAACATTAAATACATTCATATTCATATACATAATAATAATACTGATGATAATTATATTTAATTGCTAACATCGCGTGAAAACAACAAATCACCTCATATTCTCCATTTTTTAATTGCCTTTGCTGTCTACTTTATCTCATTAATATCGACATTCCGCGCAACTTACACACATTATTATATTATTAAATCACCCATCAATCTACTTACAATATTACATATAGGTGTAAATGCCGATTTATCAATGTACCCAAATATAAATGTATTACTCATAAAGTAATAAAATAAACAATAAATACACAAACGGTAATAAAAATTATTAAATAATCGTTAGTTCTGCGCACACCAAAAAAAATAGTAACTAAAAATACGAACCATTAAGAATCAGTTTAAATGAAAATCTCTCGACACGAGAATTTATCGACAGTGTATTGAAATTATTTAAAAAGCATCTTTGCTTACAATATAGCTGACTTCATTTTACTATTATTTTATTTTCTACAGCTTTAATAGTTAGACACGGATGGATAAAATAACGAGAGATTGTAAATAAAATTTAAAAAAAAAAAACATGATAAGATAAAATAAAGACCAGTAACAATATTTATTGAGTTTACTAAAATTCCCCTGAATATAAATCTACAAATTAGTTGTTTTGATAAGTAACAGAGGTGTAAATTTAAACTGTGATAAATAAATCTATGTAAATGTGGATGTTGTCTTTACATAATGCACAATATTTTTTTTTTAAAATTTTATTTTATTATACCAATAGATAACAAATCTTATACATATTTTCATTGATGCTGCCCAACTAGGTATAACCTGTTCTAGGGCAAACATCTCACAAACATATCAATCATACTGAAACATATACACAATCAAAAAAGCATTCATCTCCTATATTAACACAATCACATTCATAACAAGAAAAACACTGCTGCAAACCATCCATACATGAAACAACACACAAACAAACCATTTCTCCATATAAAACCAGAATAAAAAAACAACACATCCCTCAACCACACACATCACAAATCCCACACCACATACAACACAAGTATATCACTCCACATAAAACACAAAACAAATCATGGAACAAATCCTAAGATATCCTGCAATCTTTCCATTGGCAGATCAGACACCCACCCATAACATGCTCTTTTAAATTCAACAAAAACAGTGTTTCTCTAATCTTTAGAGGCATGATATTACATAGTCTAGGTGCCATCCACACAAACTGCCGCTGTCCGAACACTGTAGATCTGAATGGAGCGATACAACCAAATGACACCATCTGTCTCGTGACCCTACTTTGCTGTGACCTCCTCCAACCCTGTCTAATTGTGTAAAATTGAACTAGAGCCTTCCTAATATATAGGTGTCTCACAGAAAGAATCTTCCTATCATCAAATAATTGAGTGGTTGGATACCTCCTCTGCAGTTTAAACATTATTTTTAAAACCCACTTATGTGACACGTGAAGGACTCGAAGATTATTACTGTAGCATGCACCCCCAACCAACAATACCATAGCACAGTAAAGATTGTATTACTGCATAATAAACAGTCCTAAGCGTTTCATCATCCAGAAATCCTCTCGTACACCTCAGAATGTATGATGCTTTTCTAATCTTTTTATTGAGTGCCACAATATGATCCCTCCATGTCAATGATTCATCAATTTATTATAACTCCCAGGTACAATGCATTATAAAGCATTCGAGTTTGAAGATTCTTCATTAAGTAAGTAATTTGATTTGAGGTACATGCCTATTATGAAATATATTTACGGATATTATTTTATTACGTGCCAGTCTCATGTTTTAGTATTATGGCCCAAAATCACCCCAAAGTCTATCAGAATGCCATTTCCGGTTTTTTGTTTCAACAAAATAATATTATAACGATAGATGCAACCAGTTTTGCAAGTTCCTTGTACAACTGAAGCCGAATCATTAGATTATAAAATTCAATTATCTAATATCTACAAGCACTTAGTTTTGTACATAGACAAAGTGAATTAACTACATATTATTATTATGTTCAATTACCGAGTAAAACCACCGACGTTCACGAAATAAATTAGCGTGAACCATTATTGAAGATTTATTTATGGACGTTTTTAATCACATTTTGTAATATACATAAATTATATAAAGTAGATACTGGTACGAGACAGAAAATTGATTCAATTATAAAATAAAACTTATAATAAAGTAATACCTACAAGTGGTAGGTTGTTATAGGGACGTTAAAATAAAGCCATAGCATGTAAAATGAAATTGAGTAAGATTCGTGGAAAAAATGTTATAGATAATTTAGTATGTACGTGACACGAGAGACAGTAAGATGCATCGCATCGGCAACAAGATCGCGTGCAGGGGCGACAGCCGACACAGCCTAGCGCATAGCAACATTCAACGGATGAGAGGACATAACGTGACGGAAAGAATTATGATAGAATCATAATATACATATTGCACCCATGTACAGAACATATGTATATGTATCAAATTGATAAAATACTGTGTTTATTGTGGTAGGTAGGTGCACCTTTCGTGTGATTGCTCCGGCTCCACCACGCAAGACTTGCAAGCTATATGGCTGGAGACAGGATGGTGATATTATTATGGCCGAGGCTATATAACCAACATTATATACTACAAGAAAACGAAAGCGTCAAAGAAAACGAATCACTTAACCGATCTTTCTCACCTCGCCATTACTCATGATACATTGCAGCTACGCAGTAATACGCTATGAACGACATTACTAACAAATATCATTCTTTTATTTTCATTATAAATTTTGTAATAACATAAATATACGACATTGTGACAAGGTATTTAAACAAGACAAGTGAAAACAATCGAAAGATACAATCAATATAAATATTTTACTAAAAATATATCTTGACCCCGATGAGCTGTATTATCTACTAAAGCATCTTAAAACTTATTTCATACATAAAATTGCTTATTGTTCACCTGCACTGTTCTATAAATTTGTAAAATAACGTATTTCGTTAAGTTCTGTGAAATATTTCAATTCATTAAAATACCCAAAACATACCTAAACTGTAGGTGTAGGTGAAGTGAACCGCTGCGCTAACAGGATGGATATCACGGTAATGTATGTAGTGCTATTTTATAGTATAGAATTATAGATAGAGGAGGTACGGCCACGGGGGATTACGGAGACGAAAAAAAATTATGACGAGCAGACGTCACCCGCCCGGCTCCTGTATGATGGATGATACGGGATAAATTGAAGCTGACGTTTACTACCATGAGAAAACTACAGCCAGCTAGCTCACCAGGGACATGGAGGGAAATTGTACAAACTGATTTCTCTACAGATATACAACAATGTAAGGACTTTGTATGATTGCTCGATCCCGTCCCGGAGGAATTGCTCGACTCAATAAAGAAAACAAAAGTTTTATTAGACAGGAGATAAAAGCCTGGACGAATCCGTCGTGTCCACGTGACTCGATGAGAAAGTTTCATATGAAAATGTTTCAAGTGTACGAAGGAAACGTGATTCTTGTCACAATGGTTATCCACAGTAGGTATATATATATATATATATATATATATATATATATATATATATATATATATATATATATATATATATATATATATGTACAATATATACTCACACATAATGTGGTGATATGATAACCCCACGACCTGCGAGACATATTGCCATCATATTATACGCTACTTTACAAATTTATTATTACCTACGATAGAATTTCGTTACATTACCTACCACTGCCTAATCACTTATACACCGTACCTGCCTAATGTTGAAATGAAACGCCAGCAATAAAATATATTCCTTCCGCACTTACATACATGCATACCTGAGTTGATATTTAATTATCTAATAAAATATTAATAATAATCCATTTATTTTACATCAACTTGAATTTATATTCCTTTGTGATGGATGAATCAAAATTTGCGACGATTATTAACAATTGAAGCGACACTTTTAATTATTGTATCATAAATATGTGGTTATTTTCTATGAATAACATTGTACACACGCTGTATTGACGTATTAACATAAATTAAATAATGATAATAATATTTCCGTTATCACTAAATTTCATTCATAAGTGAAGTGATAGGTAGCCCAATTATGGAATCTTTGTTGGAACCATGTGGTGGGTCCATGGTTTAATATTTCACCTTCACCATACAAGCTATTGCTTGATCTGGGTATATTTGGATTTATCCAACACCTTGGATTCATCCTTATAAAACAAGTGAGTTACCAGCGATATGTAATACCCAATCAATGTATATGTAACATGATTTGTTATTTTCATTATTATAAAACATTTATGAAACATATGTATGTGGTAGGAAACTTGCATGATGACTAATGTGTGTCACGGCAATGGAGAAAATAAAATCATAAGGATAATAGTAGGCGCCAATACAACTATGTAAAGGCATAATGAATAAACATAACAACATCTAGAGAACATGTATTGTAAATACCTCGTGAAAAATTATATTTTGAATTAATTTGTTCCGTGTATATATTGTGTATTTGGTTTAGTAGATATATATACACATATTGTGAGTCACGATGTGAGGAAAACATCGTTCATTAAATATAAAGGAAAACATTTTCACAACGTGAAAATGAATTATTTAAACGTCAATTAAATTCAGTTACTTGCAGCAAAAATAGCATACAAGTATAAAGTTTTCATAAATATTAATCTTTACACATTTGTCTATTCCGTTCGAGAACAATCTAGTGCCTTTTTCCATACCAATCCCTGAGACAGAGTTTTTGAGAATAATACAATGTAAGTATACACACGGAATCTGAAATGAAAAATCAAAATATAGCTATATCTAATATTTACAATGTTCCTAATGAATTATGTGCTAAATGATAATGGAAATGTTTAGTTTTTATGACAGCACTTTTTAATACAAAGTTGCCGCCAATCGACAGTAGATGAAATAATTTTTATTCAACCAATATGGGACCCGCATTCATTCCAATCGTTCTGAAAATACTTAATGCAAATAAAGCGAATATTTTTTTACGAATTTTGTTTTATAAAATCTTTACGATGTGTTCTAAAGCAGCTTAACGAAAATATAGTGAAATATTTACAATGGATAATTCAAGCAATGTTTGCGTAGATAAAACTGTAAACTATTTTTAGAACGGTCATTAATTAGGTTCATGTCGAAAGTTTTTATAAAAGATTTCAGATCCTTTTGTTGTATTTTGTGAAAGATATAATTATGAATGAAATATTATTATTGATTACACCGAATATCGTCTCTCTTTTGACTAACTGCCCTATCTGACATTTTTGGCGAAATCGAGTTATGATCACCAATTTGTATTTATATGTGGCCTGCATGTTCTCACTGAAGATCACACCTGTAACTGTTACCGTTATCCTGGAACAGCTTTCTGATTTATTATCGTATCTACAAATTCCTCAAAATTTAATCACAAAAATGATACTGAGATATATAAGAACACAAATAAAATAATGTTATATATTTATACTGTATCATATAACAAGGAGAGACGAAAATATGCACGGCAAAATACTAAAAATGCTCTCTTGAACTATTTACATTTAAGCAGATACGACTGTTAGTCAGAAGAGGGACGATATGGCTACTGCATGTAAATTGTGTACACTACATAAAAATGTAAGTATATTTGATATTAAAGGCTCTATATAAATATTACAGATACTACAGGCACGTATTTCAACTCACTACTGGTTGAGGCAGTACAATCATAATATAATAATGTAGGTAATGTTGCTTGTATTAACCGTGACCGAATTTTGCTCGGCACTCGACATTGGGCCTACCTACTAACTGACTACTGACTAGTATATAATAAGTTACCGACTACTCCACCACTATCATAGCACAGTATCATACAACTAGTGATAGTAAGCAGAGCTAGTTGTTAGTATTGTTCATTATGATTGTATGTAGGTACAAGTCGTTATTATTGCGTGCTCTCTACGCCACAACATTGCAAGAGTAATAGATACGATACCTAAATTATACTATACCTACTATACAAGACCCATATACTTACACATTACAAACATTGTATCATATCACAGTACAATACAGTGCAGTACAATACAGTATCATAGAATCACAATGTATGAAGTAGGTATACAACGTAACGCAACGCAACAGAAATGCGATAATATATCACATATATCGCCACATATGTAGTCGCCACAGTAGTAGGTACACAAGTTATGAGTAAAACACAAATTGTGCTTATACTATTCTATTTATCGTATTACAGTATCTAATACAATAGGTTCATAAGTAGCTTTGCAACGCTATTCGCAGGAAGTGTTCACTCGGTAAAAGATAGGTATCTAATTCAAGATCAATAATAATTCTTAGAATAAATTTTTATTTACTTAATTAAATGTTATAATAACAATGCGGACCTTGCAGGCTGTTCCTGTCACTGTTTCTCCACATATCGTATCATAAACCACTTGCTACAACTGCAGCTTCATCTGCATGTGGTCGTATTTGTTTGGAGAGGTCATAAGAACTTAGTTGCTTACTGCAGGGGTACAATAAGATAAGGTCCATCCATATCTACAAGACAAGTGTGCATACTCACGTATGGTATGGAAACAAAGGCGGACACTGTCAAAACCAAAAGTATGCTACGAAACACAGAGATGCGACTTTGCGAGTCATTGCTGGAAAACCCCTACGAGACCGTCTATGAAATACTACAATCCGTGAGGTGTGTGAGGTCCAAAACGTTGTTAGATGGAAGCGACAGCGGCAGAGATATTGGTACGAAAACGTCCAAGGGATGAACATTCAGGGGTTCCCACTACTTACCTCTGAATGTTTCAAGAACATCAGTTCTTATGCCATCAAGTTAATGAAGTATTTTTTTTTTGTTTCAAGGGTTTGTAATCCAAAAGATGAACAATTCCAGAATCCAAAATACTGTCCTGCGACTACCTGAGGAACGGTGTCCACTAGGAAAATCCCCAAACCGATGGAAGGCAAGCTATGACTCTCCACCGCAAGAGAACCTTCCTGCATGAATAGAAATTTGGGTCAAATACAAGATTACGAATGATTAAAATAATGGATCCAAGATTTATAAAAAACCAAAGCGAGCAAATTATAAAAGTGAAAGGTTCGTCATCGACATTGCGTAACAATTTTCCGGGAAATGTACAAGTGTATAGTATGTCTGATCAAACGAATTAAGGAAAATATTGTAAAAAATTCACTCATAGTTTTAATAGGAACTAGGCATACATACCAACCACATACAGGTATATAATATGTAGGTATTTGTCAGTAAGGACGTTTTATGGACGAAGATAATATTTAAATAAAAATAGAGAACAATAATATTGTGTAGATTAAACTCATTACTAGTTCGTGGAAGCAGATGAAATTAGAAGGGTGATTAGTGTTTCTCAACGAACTGATGAAACAAATTAGAGTAATAAATCATTTTCAAAAGAAGATGAATAGGAGATTTTCACGAGATGGAAAGCATAAGGAATAATGAAATTTTCATTTCATCACTGCTCTCAACTTACGCCCATCAAACGCAAATAGCCTACAATTAAACATCCAAATTATTCAATAAAAATATGGATAAAAATATTATTCGTATAATATTACAAGAAGTTCTTGGCGAAATCGTCTCGTACATCATTTTTGAACTTCAATATCCCATGCTGTACAAAGTTATACTCTCATGTTGCAATTATCAAAAAAAATCACATTAAATTTAAGAAGCGATTTAAGAACACAAACAAAATTCAAAAGTGGAGTTCTATTTCATGTATAAAGATACTCTCAAGTTGTGTTGCGTAGATAACTCGAGCTGATATAGATAAACAATTATTCGCAAATAAAGTCGGTAAATCAGCGGACTTTCATAACAACCAAAACACGAAACAATATCTAATGGACAACGTCCAGCGCGGGGGGTGGGGAAGCCGCGACCGTGTCATTGTGATGAGATGATGAAACATTGTGGAGACACAAAACGACACGAATTTAGGTCAAACCAACACGTGACACACAAACACCTATAGATAGATATAAACTATTATCAGAGTATCGATTTTAGATAATTATAATAAATATTTCAAGTCCGAAACAGTTAATGGTAAGTATTACACAGTACATAGATAATTATATAGCCTTTACTTATTACTGCAACACGTACAGCGATATGTACCTACCTACAAACGTTTTATTATTATGGTTATAATTGTCATCAAAGACGTAGCCATTTCAATGGCAGACAGAAATCGTAAAATCGTCAAAAAAAAATAACCGCACACCACGGAGGCAATATACAAGTAATTATCGTTAAAATGATCGCGCAAATAGTCACTTATAGCCAGATAGAATAATAACGACGCAAATATTGCTATTATATCATAATGTGAACAAATAAATCAAATTACTATCCATATATTTTCAGACAATATTGAAATCTACAGACAGAAAAAAAATAATGGTGGCTTGTTCATAATATTACATATTATAACGAAATGATTTAATCCATGTCTCGGCGTATGTAAGAAATTAAAATAGACACAATAATAAAGACCGAAAGCATTAGTCTGTGATAAAGTAATCCATTAGAATAAGCACGAGACATACTTAATGTACGGGGTACGGGACATTGTCTATAAGGATTCTGCAATGTTGTGGGCGGTGACTGCGACGCCTGAACACCGATGTATTTTAATAATACGTAACTATTTGTTAAACTAAAAATAGACCTCCCAATATAAACCAGTGTAAAAATGTAGGTATATACAATAATAATAAATGCAAAGATATTTGATAATTTTACGTTTCTCGGCGCATTGATTCACGTTATAAATATACTTCGATCGATTCCTAAATAAAAGCTTAAGCGATACAAAAATCAAACAAACTTTAATTATATCTCATCGCAAAGTGCGACAACTTTATACAGTCTAAAAATAGAAAATAATAATAACCATCAGAATTATTATGGCGTGATGGTGAAAACAAATATTGTTTTATTAGAAAGTTTCTTTCCAAAAATATTATGAAAATTAAACAAACTAGAATGTATAAAAATATTAACAAATACCTATTCATGTCATTGCTGCAAATAAATACTAAGGTGAATCTACAAATAGTGAATTGATCATGAACCAAAGTATGATTAAATCTACATTTCAAAAAAATATTATTTAAGTGTCTCTATGAAACTAAACTCAGCTGTAGACAAAATATTGATTTTAAAATGCGTCATACTCAAAGTTTACTAATCTAAACAAACATAAGGAAGGTAAGGTATTGTGTAAGTAAAAAATATCCCAAGTAAAGTATCTTCACAACACAAAATTACGTTAATATTGAGAGTGCATACATAGATAGTGGCAGTTAGGATGCTACATAATGTACCCATTTAGAGTGTAAGCATATTGTATTGCCTAGTTGGTGGTACCCACTACCTACCAGTATAATACATATAATAAATATTATTACTATTATCACAGTATGCACTAAATCAGGTCATGATCATGAAACCATTTTGTCACTTGTCATTTGATAAAAGTAAGTAGGTAATATATAATATATGTTATAATACAGTATAATAATATCAAATGGCACAAGTATTATAATTTTAAACAATACACACTATTGGTGTACCTATTCATTATTATTTGCAGAGAGTGCCTAACTCGTTGTGCTGACATAACCTTTTATAGTATTGTCTTGTTGCAATGTAACATATTATTATTATTAGGTATTATATGCAGCAATGTACATTTATGTTACGATGGAATTTCACTTTGTACTGTGGAATCAGCACCAACATTCTATTTGTGTGCATTACTTTACATAATATTAAATATAATGTGAGTACCTAATAATATGTGCAACACAACACAACACTTGATCCGGATCTCTCGCCTTGCCTCGTCTGGCCTTCATTTCTCTGTCAGTAGTGATGACCTACCTGATGTACTCGTATCAGTACGTATGTAACACAAGTTTGCAAGCATTACTCAGAAACAGCAACAGTAATATGAATTATGATACAGGTAGTACTTGCACCAGTGATAAATAATATTAAAGTCTGTCTGTGAGGGAGGTGGAGGGAAATTCGCCGGGCAGCAACTCGCCAAACAAAGAATTACCTTCGTGTGACATCACCGTCTACGTATCCCTTCTACTCCTACTCCTCGTGACTGCACTCTGAGTGGTGCATATTATTATTACCCACACATCACTACATCACACCATATTACGTATCGTACATTCCCATCATCCATCATCACGGCACACGATCAAGTCTCGCGCCGCCGCCGTCTCAAGTTGGAAGATTAACGCTCTGATGAATTTGGTTCTGAATCATTTCACGTTAACACCAAATGAAACGTCAACACAACTAAGATAAAGAATTACATAGACACATATCGACTTGCTAAAACATTAATACTATGGATATTTTGTGAAAAGGCACATAGAACATTCTGGTGCATACACAAAATGTGATTTTCGTTATGCGGATCTCTAAATTCAACATGGGAATGCCTTTTTAATATATCATGTGCGAGTCTTATTTACACAATAACCATTATATCTGAAAGAGTTGTCATAGTACAAAAAACTAATATATACATAGATATTAATTCAGGGTGGAAAATTTATGGAAGCTCTAACAAGACTTTACTTCTTTAACTATGAAATAAATTGTTCGCATACCTTTATTATGAATCGTGCTTTGTAGGGTGCTTACATAAAGCGGCGATTGTCACATATTATAATGTTATTTATTATAACACATTGCTACTCAACATAATGATAACGACAATACTTGCAGTGTGTCGACACCGTATTCAATATTTAAATATAAATCACAAACTGGGTTAACGTAAATCATGAATATCCCAATACAACGACACTTATAGATACACTTAGTTATATATAACATAACATAATAATGAATTAATCAAATATGTACAACTGAATTCAGATGCAGACCCGTAAACATAGAACACAAATACACATAGATGCTCCAACCAAACATATCACATATTGTTATATATTTAAATAAATAAATTTTATACACTTAGATGTACGTATTACTTGTATTACACATATTTTTTTATACGCGGCGGCAGAATTGCCATCCACACTTCTCAGCATTGTACAACCAGATAAGTCTCCATATGATCAGTCATGATCACACAAAAACTTAACAGTCTAATGCCGGGAAAAATTCACCTATCCAGATATACAGGATATCAAAGGATTAGGCTCAAAACGCGGGATCAAAATACCAGCATTGTGCCTGAAATATCTGTGTTCAAAAACTTTTTTACAATATTACAAGTGTTTATTATAATAGATTTTTGAATTTTAATGTACAAATTAACCGGTAAATCTAATTTTTGTAAATTATTTATTAAAGATTTCGGAGTTACCCCTGTAGCTGACATGACTAAAGGTATTATATAAACGGACCTAGAATGCCAAATATTTTTTATTTCTCCTGCTAGTTCTGTATATTTACGTATTTTTTCAGCGACGGTTGTTTGTATATTATGTGTATTTGGGACAGCGATGTCAATTAGGTACGTTATTTTATTACGTTTATCATGTAATACTAAATCGGGTCTATTATGATGTATTTGTCTATCTGTTATTATGGTTTTATCAAATTAATTATTATTTAATTATTATTATTATTACCTACTTATATGAAAACCCATTATATATTAATTATTACATAATACAATAAAACAAAATAAGATCATCAGATAAATATAAATTTTATATATTCGACATATCTGACTACAAATAAATATTATAAAGTATTTTTATTGACATAGAATAACTAACATTCCGATATTTTCCTTGTCTTCCGTAATAGTAATCTTCGAGTTAATTAAATTTAAAATATATACGATGATTCCAATGCATACTTATTTTTCGTCAGTTTAGTCTCGCTCCAAACTGTGTTAAACTTTGATAGTATTAAATGTAAAAGGCTTTTGCCGTAGATCTTTTATTATAATATGAAACAATGTAATAAAATGCTGTACAAGGTAAAAAAAATAATAATGTTGTACACACATATGTACAGATCCAAAACAACATACAATTATTTTTACAACTTTTTACACAGGATAAGATATAAATATAGAAAATATTAAAGATTATAATAATAAATAATAATGGTTTATCCACTTTTAAGTATGTTTTCTTTAGATTTTTTTACTACAATATATAGCTATCATTAACGGCAAAGAAAGACCTCAGTAATAAAATATTTAACAATGAATTTCCACAAAGTTACATTGGAAACATAAATCTATTGATGAGAGAAAGATTCACGATAAAATGGGCGCATTCCTGAATATAAAATGTGTAATATTGATTGGTACAATACAATAGTTATCTAGAACGATACTACTTTTGTAGAAAGGCGGGGGAGTATTATCCTATTTCTATGACAGGAACCTGCATTTTGTGCAGAGGAGTTGCCCTCCAGTATGTACCTACTTTCCTCACACTAAAAATTTGATCTTCATTATATTTTCATCGAATTACAAAACGCCTCATATAATTATATAATATTTAGGTGCAGCACAAAATGAGATCTGTACGTTTGATGAAATTAGGTAAAAATATATTAGCGAAATAATATACTTAACATTAAGTTTGCTCTATAAATATAAATATACATACTTCCGTCCACACAGAACAGCAGTTTGCACGGCGACTCCCTATTGGCCGGTCCGTCAGGCACCGTGCAGATGTTTCATATCAATTAGATGAATAGGCGAACTAACATAATACACGTCTAATATGATTATTATTATGTACATAAAGCGATACATAATATTATTTTTATCATGTAGATAGGTACCTACACACACCACAATATTATTATCATCCGTCTTATCCGCAAGGATTATCACGACGGACACACGAAATATAAAACATAGATTATTGCCTCATAAAACAACCAACACACCTTCACTCCTCCGCTAGTTTATTACATACATACCTACCTACCTACCTACAGTTTGGCTATAAAAAATATTATTCTAAGTCACTTTAATTGAATCGCTAAAGTTCACCATTATAATAGTACATAAACTAGGCAGGTGAAAAATGTAATAAATAACATTTTATTTCAACCACGAAACTACGAAATCCATCAGCTTTAAAGATAGCCAATGATTTTGTTGAACTAAGCATCATTAAATAATTAATAGATCGACTGATATAATATGATTGTCTGGCATGCATTCTGTAATCTATAAAAACTTGAAATTTACTTGCCTAGAAATATATTTGCCTAGAATGTTGAAAAAGCCGAATCATCATAAAGGCAGTGTTTACACTATAATAACAGTTGAGATCAATGTGTAATAAGGATAAGTCAGTCCCTTGAAACAACCAGCTTTGAAAGTCCAAGTGACCCATTTCACGCAATGCATATTTTATGGTTTCATGATACAAAGGACTCTGTGAGGGAAATATTGCGTATAAATTATTAATCTAGAAGTTCAAAGGAGTTAACAGCAGGGAAATTACGCGAAAAAGGGGAAATTATAAATACTGTAGTAGTAAAACTTGTGCAATTGTATCCGTTTGGTAAAAGAAATTCCTCCCCTCAAATTATACAAAGGGTTCCTTTTGAAGAAAACCCACAAAGTGAAATTATGGTGGTAAGTGCTGCTGATCCGGTAAAATAGTTTCGTGGTGAACGTGACATTTGCAACAGGTCTGTTTATTTAGTAGGTATACAAGTTTATTTCGCTGTTTGTATTTATGACAACAAAGTTTATTTATTTGAAACGACAATCTATATAGAGAGAGAGAGAGGGCGTGGCAGATTTCATCGTGCCATTATTATTTATTCTTCATCATCATTATTACTCGTCTCTGTATTGAAAATCGACACAAGGCAACAAAGTATTAAATCTAAATTGAGGATTTCCATTTGAGTAACTTTATTGCCTCTAAAAAGTAATTACTCAGAGCAGGCTTGCAAGGTATCGTGTAAAAGTTTTTGCAAAAATATAAGTAATAAATAATACTAAGTGTATATAATTTTAAAATATAATAGAGTTGTGGAATATCTAATTACATTACCTAGGGTACATTAATTGGACGTAATCATTATTTTCATCTATTTACTGAAAATTCATTAATACAATTACCATAATGGAATAATGAATTGCACGTAACGAAACGCGATGAATATACTACAACAACATGTTATGTTATGATACATCTGATTCATAACATTAATATCTAATATTAAGTCAAGGGTAAACACAATTATACATGTGCATATAGATAGTTCTGCACGAAAACTGTCTCGTGGATACTTGCAATAAACAATAACATAGACTAATCACAATATTAGTCCCTAACTAATTGTACCTAATATCACAGGTATAACATGCAAAACCTTTATTGTGGCCACGATTAGTCGAAAAAATTAATACGATAAATTAGGCGTCTCTAATTATGCTATCTTCGTCAAAAATATATAAAATAAAATCAATTGTAGTTCAAAACGGTTATTCTTAAACCACAAACTAATAATAACAACTGAAATATAATCTAAAAAGTATTTCCACTATTCATTATCTGCTGGTGAATTAATTTTAAACAATATAATCATGCTAAACATTACCGTGTGGGTAATTAATAATGCATAAGTAAGCCTTAATAAATCGCGTAATGAGTCTATGGCTCAACCTCCAAAACACGATAGGCGAATAAATGCAATACCAATAAGAATTCGGCAATGAACAAAAAACCGTGCAGCGTCTAAATCAATTTACTATTCAAAAATACTTAGACCGTAGTGCCGATAAAAGTTTATTGGCACAATAAAAATACTCGATGTTAGATTGGCAGGTGAGCGCTGAACAGAGAAGAGCAACAAACACGATGCTGCCATAATGCCAATATCGATATTAGAGGTATTACGCGAGCCTGGTGGTTCGAGAAACTACTAACAGAAAAAAATAAACAACAAAACATGATAGCCGAGGAATAATAATGAAGATGCTCAACGATATTATGTATGTATGTAGGCACTGGTACTGGTGGAATCTATAATACACACATCCAAAACTTCAACAATGATATCATAGACTCAAGGTCTAAGTTCCTTTGAACCCGAGCATGCCGAGGATATTGGGCAGATCACTAGTACATACATACAATAATGTTTGCAATATTCAACAACTATGTGTCGCGCATATAAACACCGCAAATTTGGTAGGAGGTACAATTCAAATTTGCCTGTCGCCGCCATATTCCATTATTCCCAACACATTTTTTGGATGTCGTAAAATTGCATTAAATGAATTATTGCGATTATACTCGTATGTAAATTAGAGCAGGTGTGTATATATATATATATATATATATATATATATATATATATATAACATAAATATAATACAGTATATTTATATGTCCACTATAATGGGCCACTGACTACGAAACACATAATAGTTTGTGAAACACTTGCATCAGTAAGAATATTAATAAAGAGATCTATGATGTTGATAACATCTTAGATTGTTATCAGAGTATTTCACAATAGACTTATCAAGATGAGATGACAATACAAGAAGGTATAATTATTGCAAATACACTTTACTTCGATTGTAGCCAATGATATGTCTATTATTAAAAACATAGACTTTAATACTAAAAGAGCACAATACTGCTGCCGCCCATCTTGTAAATGTTTTTTTTTTATTATTCTATGATTTATGTGAAAAAAGCTAAGTTGATACAATAGGTATCTATTGATGCACAGAATTACCTATAAAACACTTCTTCCTAGACACAGCTAGCGTTGTATGTAGTTATAGGCCACGATGCACGACGCAATATTAAATATAAATCCTGCATAATGTCTAGCCAATGTACAATATATAAAAAGGTAGGTATCTATAACAATATCATTGCAAATAATAATATACAAGACCATTAATATTATGTTCGCTTCATAAATTTTGTCCTTCGTTTCCCGCTCCAGTATACCTAATGATTACACATCTCGTATCTTCTGGCATTTCCTTACTGATCAAACATTCGCCGACTGTTTTTTTAATACACCCATAAGATCATTAAAATACTGCAATTAACGATATTATCCTTATGACTATTTTTTATAACATCTTTATTATTTTAGAATAGTCATAACATTCATTACACTCATTCTAAGGTAATTACCTATCAATGATTTATAATATTGTATGTAAATAGAAAACGGAATCGCTGAAAGTATTTTTAGAATATGTTCGGTAAAAAAAATTCAGAGAAAAGAAAACTAAAGAAGAAACGCAATATGCAACGATACCTAGACATCTTCAGCAGCAGCAGTGATGTACAATGTTACAATACTATATAATAATAAACGAAAAGTGAAGAATAAAATAAATAAATGTTATAATATGAACGTGATAAGAAATCTTAAATTCAGCGATGAGGTTTGCCACCCATCCTGAATGTCTTAATTTTATACTGGCACGAAGAGGACAGCTTGCATGTTTCTTACATGCAGCTGGTCTGCTGGTTACCCCACTTGTGGGATATGCCGTGATGGTATAGTAGTAGTAGTAGTAGTAGTAGATAAGAAAATGTAGAGATATTATCCTATACTAGGTACCTGCTGGTCAATACACTACATACTATATAGAAACAGGTAATAATGTATGCAAGTATGGTTACTACGATTTTCATGATCAATTAGTACGCAAAACATCGTATTGTATCAAATGACATACAATTATGAGTGTTAATGCAACATCAAAATATCATGTTCAGTTGTACCTAAGTAAACTTACAACCCAAAATAATGTACTTACATTACATCGCCTAAGTGATAATATTAATATCTACAATGTATCCAGCATGAACATATGTACATACTTACAAACTGTATAATAAGTGCAAACAATTTTAAATGCATATACAGTCAACTATTAAAAGCATTTTACAGTCAACTATCAAAAGCATAATCTTTTGTATTAATATATAATATAATATGATTTTGTATTAATATAATATGAAGAACTGGACAGGAGTCAAAATAAATGGGAAAAAGGTCGACATGATTAGATATGCTGACGACATAGTACTGCTCGCAGACTCCGAGATGGAGCTGAACGAAGCCTTAGGAAAAATGGAAAGTATACTGTTGTCAAAGTACAACATGAAAATAAATAAAGACAAAACAAAATGTATGGTCGTTGGAAAAGAGGAAACGACTGCGAACATTGCCATAAATGGAGTGAGCATCAAACAAGTAAGAAAATTCGTGTACTTGGGCAGCAGAATAAACCAAGATGGACGCTCCAAATCGGAAATTGTGAGCAGAATAAACCAGGCAAGGATTGCTTTCAACAAAAAATCTAAGATATTGGAATCCCCAAACATTGATTTAAGCGTAAGGAACCTTACTAAAGCCTTTGTATGGAGCATTCTGCTTTATGGTTGCGAGACGTGGACCATCAGCAAGAGGGTAAGCGGACGGTTGGCGGCCTTTGAAATGTGGTGCTACAGACGCATGCTGAAGATCCATTGGTCGGAACACATCGAAAACGAAGAAGTATTAACCAGGGTAGGCGAAAAAAGACAACTTCTTAAGAGAATCAGCCAACAACGAGCTAACTGGATTGGCCACAACATCAGGCACCCAGGACTACTCATCGCCATTGCGGAGGGTAAGACCGAGGGGACAAATGGCAGAGGCCGACCAAGAGACGCGTATATGGACCAACTGAAGAGGGACATGAATTGTGGCTCATACGTAGAGCTGAAAAGACTGGCTGAGAATAGGGAGGAATGGAGAAGAAAGTCAAAACACGTTGCAGACCAATCCAGTGGATTGTAACTCATTATATATATGATACCTATAATAATTTATTACGTAGGTACAAATTTTTGTGTGATACGATAACATACAAGAGATTATTTTAATTGGGGTGAAATAAATGCGAAACTATACACAATAGATTAGGTAGCGTGTATATTTAGGGCAAATTCAAAAATAACGATTATTTATTTACGATTGACATTGAAGGAGACCCACAGTCCACCCACCCGGATACCATATATATTTATGTACACTTTATCAATATAGACAGTGAACTGATAAATGCACCATACATACAGTAGTGTGCGAATTAATGTGAACATGACTTAATTAAAACATTTTGCGTGTTTGCAACACTACACAATCACGATATGTCGGCCAATTTGAATTTTGTGTATCTACTTCAGTCGTGTAGAGTATTAGCTGTCGTTTGGTTGTGAGTTTGGTGCAGTTAAAGCGATTTTGAAGGTTTTTTAAAGCAATTTCTACCTACGGCCTGTTTTGTCAAGATTTTATTAGTGATTTTTTGAAGTTTGTGCAATGGATATCACTCCACGAAAACGGGAAAAGATTATCACTTTATGTGAGCATACTTCAATGAGTCAAAGGAAGATTGCCGAACAGTGTGGGATTAGTCTGGGTGCTGTCAATAAAATTTTTAAGCAGAAAAGGGAAACTGGGTCTGTTAATGTGAAAAGAGTTAAAAATGTGGGAGAAAATGAAAAACTTCAGCAAGGGATGAAGCATATTTAATCAGAAAAAGTAAACTGAACCCTAGGATGACGAGTTTTGATCTGCAGCAAGATTTGGAGGCCAACGGAGTGAAAATTCATGACTCCACAGTAAGGAAACGACTCATTGAATCTGGAAGAAAGGCTATAAGACCACAAAAGAAACAGTTGTTGACAGCAGATATGATGAAAAAAAGATATATTTGGGCTAAAAAGTATGCTGATTGGACGGAAGACCAATGGAAAAATGTTTTGTTTTCTGATGAAACTCACTTTTTGGTCCAAGGAGAGCGCTCACGTTATGTAAGAAAGAGTTCAAATGAAAAAATCACTTCTGCTCACATAGAACAAACGGTAAAACATCCACAAAAAGTTATGTTTTGGGGCTGCTTTTCTTTTTATGGTCCAGGATCGTTAGTGCCTATTGTTGGGATGATGAACTCTGACAAATATAAAGAGTTATTGGAACAAAAATTAAATGGGGAATTGGGAAAAATTAATTCTAATGATAAATTATGGTTTCAACAAGATTCAGCACCTTGCCACAAATCCAAAAAGATGATTAAATATTTTGAAGAAAATAAAATAAATGTGTTGGATTGGCCAGGAAATTCACCTGACTTAAATCCAATCGAAAACTTATGGGCGATTTGCAAACAACGGGTTCGAAAAATGGACTGTACAACTAAAAGGAAGATGATAGAAGCGGTAATTCAAGTGTGGTTTCGTGACGAGAAAATTAAAGAAAATTGTAAAAAATTAGTTGAATCGATACAAAAAGACTTCAGGACGTAATAAAAGCTAAAGGAGGACATACATCCTATTAAAATAAAAAAATAGTAATATGAAAAAACTGTTCTTTAAATTAAATGCTCATCTTATATAAAAAAAAAAAAATTTCTATTTTGTATACCCATGTTCACATTAATTCGCACAATACTGTATGAGTGTATCTTCGAACTGGAGTAATATCCAACTTCTTCTGAAGAAGGTATTTTACGGAGTTTTCAATGATAATAATGTTTACCTACCTGTAATAACACTTATTTGATCTAAAATCTTGAACATACTGCGAGCTTATTACCTATATCTTATAGCTAACCTATACAACTTGAACATTCAAACCCTCAAAGATGACCAGTAATCAAGAAGATAGAAATCCACCTTGCTCCATATCCTCTAACTTACTTACTCTTTCATTTCAAATATCATTCGATAGAATTTATTAATTAACAAATGAAAAATTAAACTTGATTAACAATCCGAAAACAAAGGCAGGGGCAGGGGTTAACCAACAAATTACATAAACAATATAAAAACGCTTATGTACCTATGCAAGCGAAAATTAGACATGGTTGCAGAAGAATGGAAATGGTATCTGATATACTGTGGAAGTGCGATCACTGAGAAAACTGAAATAAGAAATTATTGGCAAATGGTTGCGAGATTGGGCAGAAAATGAACGAATGCGAGAGGAGGGTGGTGGATAGAATTCGAGTAAATAAATTACGATGGTTTGGACAAGTGGAGCGAATGGGTTATGAAACAGTGACGAAGAGAGTATATTTATCTGAAAGAAGAGTTAATGTACAAAATACAAGTAGGTCAAATCCAAATAAAAAAGGACGGCCGCGGGTTGAGTGGAAGCCATCGATGTGCATGTGTGAGAAATTGAATATGTACATGTGGAGGACGCGAAAGATGCACGCAAGGCTAGATAAATACGGATTTCCGTTCTCTCTGCCTACCTTACTTGGACAAGGCGTGAGGGTATAGACAGATTGTAGATATAGATATTATGATGATTCACATCCATTCGTACCTAGACAAGGAACAGTGTTTTATCTTAATATAAGTAGGGATGTATGGTATAACATATAATTATACTAGTGCACTATGTAAGATAGTGAGTGCAGTACCTACGGATGGACTAGAGTTGATAGTACATAGGTTGCATAGTAGTACAGTACAGTAATATATTATTACAGTGTCTTCGGTTTTAGATCAGTCGGTTAGTCCGCCGGCCGGTCCGGATCCGTAACAATATAATAATATTATGATACATATAATACGTAAGTATGTAGGTACCTACCTATTTGTAATACAGAGTGGGGATATCGCAGGGATTGTAGAGTCAAGGTCAGCCGCGAATAAAGGAGCACTAACATCAAACAACACGATATTGTGAACAACACACTAACACAACCACACATACATACATACATACATACACCTTCACTGTCAATACAACCAAACAATACAATACAATACAATAAACCATGAGTATAAACAATAACAACAGCCTACTACCGCGTGTATGTATGTATGTATACCTACAATAATATTATGATACACAAATAGGATATCTACTAGTGAAACAAAAATATAATATCATAAAACTAATATAATGTAATGAAACATACACCCGGCGTTACTTAATAATATGCACAAAATAATAAGACAATGTTGTACATAAGCAATACAAGTATTTCCCAAATATCACATTGGTACGTGTGTTAATCTGTAGCACACAAAAGAATCACATACTGTTGATATTACAGTATTACGAAAAATAGTATTGGATAAAAATACCAAAGCCTCGTGGAGCACACGGAAAAGAATTATCGATTTCCCGTACTCTATTACGTAAGAGCTCGAGTGTTCTGGGAAAGGCATGTATTCGAAAAAATAAGGAAATTTTACATCTTAAAATCAGCGAAGATGGTTGCCACCCATACTAAATGCCTTAACTTTTTGTTGCCACGGAGAGGAGAGCTTGCATGGTTTGCTGGCTACCCGACATATGATGTATATCGTGATAGTACGGTAGTAGTTTTCATATAAATTATTTTTCAAAATGAATCATAAATGTAAAGGAGTACACATATACAGTACAACGAACGGATGGCGAGTTTATCGCTATGTTGCGATATCCTTCAACTATCTTACAGCTTACGTATAGTTATCGAATGTTCGAATCCCAGTTGGGAAAGGGGAAGGCATTCTGTAAAATTGATGTGTATAAAACGAAGACAATAAACAATCTATTTCAGTGTATTTGTACATTCCACATTTAATTCCTTCAGTGTTCACACTGAGTAGGTAGCTATATATCAATATAAATACAAATACAACAATAGATAACAACAATAATAATTATTATTAAATTATAATTAAACCACCAATACGAATGTTAATATAATTAAAAAAAAAAACATGTTTTGATAAAAATACCCACTACTTATAAACACTGCTATCTCTGCTTGTATATGGACACAACATATATACACAAATGCACAAATCACACGCATACATACATATTGAATGCAGTATAATTATATTTACAGTATGTATACAATAGACAATAATCTGAATTTACAAGATACCAGAAATCATTTTACATAATTCACTCGGTATCGGGTGCCTTGCCTCGAGGAAAAAGAAAGAAAGAAATAATTTTAGCCAAACGACGTATATTAAGATATTATAAAATATTTCCTTCATCAAACCTCCGGTAAAGAAAAGGTCTCCCACTGTTTTCTGTAAGTTTTCGAGCAACCTGCAAATGGCAGGTATTCGTAAAACATCACCTTTTAAGATATTTGATATCTTCAGTTCGGTGAATTATGAGAACCATCCTGAATGTTTCAAGTTTTACGGTGAGGACGACTTCCATATTTATTAGATGCTGCTGGCCCGCTGGCTACCCCATTTGTTGGAGATCAGATTTCATAAAATCCAAATTTGTTAAGATTTTATATGCAAAAAAGTATAGATTATAATTTTTGGCATCTGGAATATTTTCCTACTTCGTTTCAATCAAAGAGTAGGTAAGTAGGTATATTTGATCAATATTGGGTAAAAAAATATAAACAAATAATAAATACAAAAAGTTTGGAAGTTTTGTTGATGTTTGGAAACTTGAATAACTGCTAGCCAACTTGTAGATTTTTGTTTTTGATGTATTTTAGTATCTTATTCATTTCAAATATTGTGAGCCATTCAGTACTAAATTTTATGTTGCTTTGATAATAATTCATTTGATTCTGATGTTTTTTTTTTAAACTTAAAAATCTCTGGTAAATTTACACCGCCAGTTTCGAGTTTGACTTCCGGGTTGGTTAGGAGATATCGCAATCTAGAGATAAGCTCGACCTATGCGCATTTAATTGTATAACTTATAATTTTATGACACTTTGTAGTGGTGGATGTTGTAATGTAACCAATGTACAGCAAAGAATAAAATAAATAAATGTATCGTTTCACATGTCTCGGGATTTATATTAATTGTATTTCTAATCAATAAACAAAATTTAAGAAGATAAGCTCCCGTCAAACATAAGATATTTTACAACTTAAAGTCAGCGATAAGGTTTGCAACCCATCCTGAAAGCCATGACTTTTTATTGGCACGGAGAGGACAGCTTGCATGTTTAAAACATGAAGCTGGTCTGCTAGCTACCCACTTGTGGGTAGTAAATAAGTATTAGGTATATTTTTCATATTAAATGTGATGTGATAATAAAGGTATAAGGTATATTAATGAAAACTAACTCTGAATTTTACTTACACTTCACAGTATGACACGTATTGAATGGCACATATGCACGTGTCTGCAAGTAGGTACTTTACGTGAAATATTTTGGCTAACGTGTCATACTTAGTTCTGAATGTCCTGCATATTATGTGTATTTTGCTTTATGGTATACAGTATTATGTATGTGAGTATATCCGAGTGCATCGTGCGGGTGTATTAGCACGAGGAAGTGAGGCCGGGTGATACATTATAGTCACACTGCAAACTGCAAGGAGCGCTAGGGAAGCTTCGGCGGAGGTGAGGGTGGAGAGGGGAGGCGACCTTGAGCCTGGCCCCCTCTACCTCCTTCTCCACCCTCGCACTACTCGCAGTGTAGCCACAGCCATAGTCGACTACGGGCCCCGCATTTAGTAGCGTAGCGCGCCTCACACATACATACATTCGTTCCAACCACTCACATACACATAGGCATCTGTTCTGTATTACTCGTGGAGAGATACAGAAACATACACATACACGCTGCTCACACGTAAACATTGGGTTCAATACTCTATTCAAGGTGATAGGAAACATTTTTATTTTCAACACAAAATCGCTATTTTGATAAATGTAAGTGTGGTGCGCGACGCCGCCGAAGAACCGGGAGAGCCTCCCTGCTAATTCAATCAACTCACTTTCACCTTGCTACTTATATTCACACCACACCACTACGTAAACTGGTAAATACATACCAATACTGTAAGATACAGATACAGAATGATGTAACCACCTCTCCTGACCAAGTTTGAATCAACTCTTATCTAGATATTAGTTGAACTAAAAAAAACTACAACTTTGTGAATCAATTTTTAAGTTTGTACCTTCCGTCTGAGGAGAGATAACAAACAAATAGAAGCAATATAAAAATTTACTGCGCAATAAGTGAGTGTTTGTGTTTATTATCAGTCTCTCGTAACTAACCTCTCCACTATACAATTATATAATATGAACGAAAGGTTGACAATTATCTCTAGACTATCGTTGTACACTGAAATACACCAAAGTAATACAATCAATTTGTCATGTACGATGATTGGTACATTTGATGGATCTGCAAACTACGCATAATAATAATAATAATAATTGTATGTTTTTTGCTCATGCTGTGGAAATATATTTTGTATGCATAATGGTTGAGATCGTCATAAAACATTGTGACACAAATTGACTGACGAATCAAATCAATTGTTTCATTAATGACATAAAGAAAACTATACACCTACTCGACAATATTACACAAACAGTCGATACAAATAAAAATTTATTCATTTTCATTCGAATGCACATTTCTAACTGCATATATTACCTATATTGAATCTTTGACAAATGAAAATGTGAATCTCTAACTGCGATTAATAATGACATAAAGAAAACTATACACCTACTCGACAATATTACACAAACAGTCGATACAAATAAAAATTTATTCATTTTCATTCGAATGCACATTTCTAACTGCATATATTACCTATATTGAATCTTTGACAAATGAAAATGTGAATCTCTAACTGCGATTAATAATGACATAAAGAAAACTATACACCTACTCGACAATATTACACAAACAGTCGATACTAATAAAAATTTATTCATTTTCATTCGAATGCACATTTCTAACTGCATATATTACCTATATTGAATCTTTGACAAATGAAAATGTGAATCTCTAACTGCGATTAATAATGACATAAAGAAAACTATACACCTACTCGACAATATTACACAAACAGTCGATACTAATAAAAATTTATTCATTTTCATTCGAATGCACATTTCTAACTGCATATATTACCTATATTGAATCTTTGACAAATGAAAATGTGAATCTCTAACTGCGATTAATAATGACATAAAGAAAACTATACACCTACTCGACAATATTACACAAACAGTCGATACAAATAAAAATTTATTCATTTTCATTCGAATGCACATTTCTAACTGCATATATTACCTATATTGAATCTTTGACAAATGAAAATGTGAATCTCTAACTGCGATTAATAATGACATAAAGAAAACTATACACCTACTCGACAATATTACACAAACAGTCGATACAAATAAAAATTTATTCATTTTCATTCGAATGCACATTTCTAACTGCATATATTACCTATATTGAATCTTTGACAAATGAAAATGTGAATCTCTAACTGCGATTAATAATGACATAAAGAAAACTATACACCTACTCGACAATATTACACAAACAGTCGATACTAATAAAAATTTATTCATTTTCATTCGAATGCACATTTCTAACTGCATATATTACCTATATTGAATCTTTGACAAATGAAAATGTGAATCTCTAACTGCGATTAATAATGACATAAAGAAAACTATACACCTACTCGACAATATTACACAAACAGTCGATACTAATAAAAATTTATTCATTTTCATTCGAATGCACATTTCTAACTGCATATATTACCTATATTGAATCTTTGACAAATGAAAATGTGAATCTCTAACTGCGATTAATAATGACATAAAGAAAACTATACACCTACTCGACAATATTACACAAACAGTCGATACAAATAAAAATTTATTCATTTTCATTCGAATGCACATTTCTAACTGCATATATTACCTATATTGAATCTTTGACAAATGAAAATGTGAATCTCTAACTGCGATTAATAATGACATAAAGAAAACTATACACCTACTCGACAATATTACACAAACAGTCGATACTAATAAAAATTTATTCATTTTCATTCGAATGCACATTTCTAACTGCATATATTACCTATATTGAATCTTTGACAAATGAAAATGTGAAGCTCTAACTGCGATTAATAAAGATATTTAAATTAAGCTTGTCTGAATAATATAAATTATTAAATGTCTTAAAAGAAATGATTGAATATTAAATACCACTTATTTATAATAATTACTCAATACTACAAGAAACAGGAAAAAGGGCGTTTTTATTTTTATCATTCCTTTATGGTATCCATACAGCAATCAAGTCAACTAATACTATATTAATTATACGAATGATTTCATATGATGAAATAGCTGATATAAAAAACTGGAATATACACCTATACTATGATTACTAACTAACCACTGTGTAGTATAATAACGTACCTACATAATACCTATAATATAATGATATAAATTCATTTGCAGTATTTGGTATATTTTATGATTTGCATGGTGCACGGTTCGAGAGAAGCCTTGGCGAGACAAGGTTCGGTGATTCGCAATAATAATTCATAATAGCAATATTCATATCACTTGGGAGAATAACCATTTTATGTAGTTAGGTACACGAGTATAACAATACACAGTACTGAGTACATACATACCTACACAATGACGATAATATATGTACCTATTATATCCGACAGTAGCCATCTACAAAACTTTATATCATATTATATATTAATTACAAGCATCTCGATATAACAGAAGGCGTTAAGAGAGACAGCCATTCAAAACAAAATATGCATTTCGATTGCAGTATGTAGTCGTTTAACTGTGAAAAAAATCTTAAATTTGCTAATTCTGTGTTTGAATCAATACGACTTTTATTGTACTTGCAAAATATACACAAACTTTTCAATAATTGTGTTTTTAATGTACCTATACGAAAAACACCTTATTAAGGTAAACTATTTTATCTAGCACACTTGTACTACATCATAAATGTTCCCAAATTTAAACTGATACATTATTTCAACTGAATTAATACTTCAATCTCTATAACCTTACGATCGTATCAATTTGGTAAAGGATTAGTTTTAATATGAGCAATATAATCAGTCGAAATAATACGATTTGGATAGACTAGACACATTAAGTGGCTGCGACACTCCAAAGGTATACGATCCGCGAGGGAGACCCTTCTACCTTCGCTAGCGAGGAGCAGGTAACATGGATCATGCCCTAGGATGAGTTTTTTGTGCCAAACCTTCATCAGCACATGGAGGACAGGCACGTAGTGAGCTCCCCGCGCTCCGACACTTCCTCCCCCGACCTGCCAACAGGACGAATCCATTTCAACCGTTTCTAGTATGTACCTACATGTATTATGTGTAAATACTGTATTAGCATCGCAACAAAATATCTGCGTTCTATTCTCATTAACATTCGCTATAATATTCTATATTACTTCTATTAGGTATACAATATAGTTCGTGAAGATTGTGAAATGAAAGCTGGAGTAAGTAATAATAACAAAAATGGAAATGAACAAACTAGGGCAATGTGGACACGTGAAAATAATGAATGACAATTGAAAATATAAATTGCTGAAGAGGATGGTGCTCGGAAAAGTGCCCGTCCGAGGATCCAATGGCGAGACAATTAAATTGTTCATATTATGAACCAAATCTTCCAGGAAAGACATGTGTTGAGCACACTAAATAGAAGAGCATGCATGATGAATTGCATGACAGTGACGGAAGCGACAAGTGTGTGCAAGGATATCGGTAAGCTGCGCTCGATTCTTTCCGCTTACCTCAGAAGGGGACCGGCGAGATAGTGATAGAATCGGCGAAAAAAAGTACAGTTTACAATATTACAATGACATAAACATTTTAATTTTCACTAACTATATTTTTTTTTAATTATGCAATACTATTTAACAAATAATGCTGAAAAAATACATTTTCATATTTTTTTCAAGTGTGCAAGTGATAAATTACAAGAAGTTATGTAAGTATCTTCACAGCGTAACAAACAAATAATAATTATGTATCATCGATAGTACAGAAAGGTAAATAACACATTATCAGTGATACTATATACCTACAACGTAACAACTGACGATACAATTCGTTGAGGGACAATACAAAAAAATAATAAAAAGCATGATTTGTCTTATCACACGATCAACGTGAATGCGTAAATAGTGTACAAGCACTTAAAATTTTGTTTCGATATCACATCAATTCACAATAAGTCATATTATACTTGACATATACATAAACATACTTGACAACGAGTAGACACACAACACACAACATACGCATAACTATTATAATTTTTATTTCAATTACCTTCTAGGTATTTCTAGGAGTGACTGTCGACAAATCAATCTCCAATAAAATCAGTATATATTATTGATAGATATGTCTATATCTACATATTATTCACTTAATATTTTAATATACCTACTGGTATTATATACTCTATTGGCAATATGACAGCGTGTTTCTATTGTTAAGCGAATTGGAATATTAATAAATATTGTTATTTGGATATAACAACATAGTAGTTTCAAAATAAATATTCTTGTCGGCGCGGCTATTTGAAATGAGCACATTTCAGTCGCCTGCCTGCCTGCCAACCTGTCTATTTATTTATTAGCAAGGATATCACGTAGATAAATAACTATACAATCATAATAGTTAGTTACACGGACTTAGAATATATTTTACTATAACAATCGTTGGATTAAACGCAAGATGCGATTTGTCTTATAAATATCCATCGGTAAAATGACTGCTGCATTATATATAAAAGATGTAAACCTATAAATTTTCAAGATGCCATTATTTTGTATTTATGATACATAATGAAAGCCGTCACATTCAGAATGTTTAGAAGATATGTGATTTATTTTCATAAATGATAGCAACATACGAAGCATTCTTTACATTAACGACAATAATGAAAACAATCGAACTTATCAGATGCAATCGTATAGTTACATATTAAAAATATTTACTAAGCCACAACATAAATAACGAGGATGTTAATTTGGTTTCGAGTAAAAATTCAAATAATATAGCAAAAGAGAGATAATGCACTCAATATAATACGAAATGACACATACCTACTATACTTGTATGTGTCTTTAACGCCTTTCATACAGACATGATAATATTACTTATGAGCCAAAACGCAGTAGTAGTGATATATGCAGATAGACAACAACAATTATGTCAGTATGGCGATTATGATGAAAGAATCATTGATGGAACAAGAGGCGCCATCACATCCTGACCACCGACGTTGTTCAACGAGATCTACGTCTTTCAATAGTAGTATGTCTTTTATTTTACGTACATCAAAACCTCCAATAATCAATCACATTGCGTCTGAACATGTAGGAAATAATATGAAGTTATATTACAGTGTTGGTAGGTGATAGGTACTTTACTAATAAATACTTAATAAGGCATTAAAAAAGGAATTTGCGGGCTAAACAAAGTCACGTCACGACATAGATTTGATATAATGCCTGCAGTTGACACTTGAATAACTTTTCAATTTTTTTTTTATTAGGTATATTAGGCACCAACTAAGTATAAATTTACTATTGACTTACAACCGATTTAAATGTAAATCATATAAAGAAATATATTATTCTTAAAAACTGTACATTTTGGTATTTAATGAATATAGAGGTAATTTTTTTAAGTACAGTATTGCGTTGTAGTGCAAGTAGTAGAATTCCAAAATTGGATAAATCGAAACGAGCGTTTCGTTCTACTATAAATTAAACAAACATGAGAGAAACGTATTTTGATTTATTAGATCATTATCATGTATGCAAGCGAAACTTGGACGTGGTTGAAAAAGGATGAGAGTGGAATAAATGCTGTGGAGATGCGTTCACTGAGAAGAATGGTTGGTAAAACGTTGCGAGATAGAGTGAAGAATGAGGATATCAGGAGAATGAGCGGATGTGTGAAGAGTGTTGTGGACAGAATGCGTGTAAACAAGTTGAGATGGTTTGGACATGTTGAGCGAATGCAAGATGAAAGGATGACGAAGAGGATGTATTTATCTGAAAGAAGGGGTGTGAGGAAGCGCGGACGTCCTAGAACCACGTGGCTTGATCACGTGGACCAAATTCTTAAGTACGGACGCCTGCTGAGTAAGAGAAATCGGCGTGCATGTATGAGAAACTGGATGAATGTAGAGGAAGCGAAAGAAGTATGTAAGGATAGATCTATATGGCGTTCCGTTCTCTCTGCCTACCCCTCCTGGGACATGGCGTGAGGGTATAGTATAGTAAAGTAGCATTATCAAAGAGATTGGTTCGATTTATCCAAAAACAATCAACTTAACAATACTCGTAAGTATTATTAAGAAACTAGCATTATATTAATGCTTGAACATAGGATGCAATATGCAATCATATTATTTTATTATTATTGTTATTGTTACTTAGGTATGTTATTTAGAAGACATTGACACAAGGCAATAATAAGCTACTCAATGGATCATGTTACGTATATTTTACGACCAATAAAGAGTAATGACACAATGTGTATTCGCACTCTTTGAGTTTCAGCTCTCTGCAAATAACAAGTTAGTATCTAAACCAAATATTTTGATAAGGCTAAGGTGAAACTGATGTTTGATAGTAAAATGAAAATATGAATGATACATTTTATAGCATATTTCAATACAACGCAATATATTAGATACTATAACTAACTACCCTTCTTATGTACAACAAGAAACTGAAAATGTAAGGGTGGTGATTTAAGTAAAGAGCGCGTGTAACAATATAGGACCGTCTGGTTCTTCAATAATATACAGTGTAATTGGTATATTATAGTGAAGGCATTACCGATTTCATACACCCAATAACCATAATACATACACACATATAGTGTGTCTCGATATGTATGTATGTGATGTGTTACCAACACAGTGACACGACTGAAAACCGAAAGCAGGTTATTAACATTCAGAGGTGCGCTTGACCTTATCTGGAATATGTAACGCCGTCATGTTGTGATACAACAATCCTAAGCACCACTAAACTAAGGTGACGGTTATATACCTACTGGAAACATTCGATTTCTTGCAGTTAATAACCAGGTTCGCCAACTGTGCTGTTAAGTCTGAAAATCAATACAATCAATACAAAACATAAAATTCATAATTTTTATCGAAACCCGATAGGGAATTTCAACGAACTGATGACCAATAGAATATAATTACTTTATGCGAAATTAAGAAAAATAAAATTATTTAAAATATCGATAGACGTAGGTAGGTAGTGGCTATACACAACTCATTGCGCCTAACTACGAAATACACACATATACCTACATCTGTCATCTGTGTATACCTACCTACCAAACATAACGATGGTATATCGCACAGATGTGGTAAGTGCAGTTTCTACCGAAAATTATTATTATTATTATTTGGATGATTTGTAAAGCGCCGTTTTGTGAAAAAAATCCACCTCAAGGGCGCTCTTTGCTAACTAAGGTTGTGCTTGAATTATTCCGTGAGATTTCTTGAATAGATAAGTTTTCAGTTGGTTCTTGAAACGAGATATGTCCTGCGTTTCTCTGATCGTTTGTGGAAGCCTGTTCCAGACTACAGGTGCAGATATTGCAAAAGCACGACCAACGTACACTGGTTTCGATACAGTACTGGTCACCTCCAATTTAGTTGTTATATCTTGACAAGACCTAAGTGTTGTCTGTCTATGACTTAACGCCTGTCTACCACAGAGTTCCATGATATATTCTGGGGCCATAGCATGAAGTGCCTTAAATACTGTCAAACACACTTTAAATTCAACTCTCTCCGGACATCTGAGCCAGTGAAGAGATTGAAGGGTGGCAGATATGAGTGAAGAGCGATTCAGTTGATAAATGAAACGTGCAGCCGCATTAAAAACGAACTGAATCCTCTGGAGTTGATATTGTGGAAGATTTGCGAGGATGCCATTGCAGTAATCCAATCGTGATACGACGAATGAGTTAATTATGGTTTTAGCTCCGTCGGTTGATATATTTTTCCTTATATTCTTGAGCTGCCTTAAAGTATAGAAACCACTACTAACAGTAGATGATATGTGTTTCTCCATCGTAAGGGCGTTATCAAGATGCGCTCCGAGGAACTTAACGTGGTTAGATGGGACTATGTCCACGTTTTGTACACGAATAGGGTCAGCGTTTATGAGATGTTGTCTTCGTGGAGACGCTATCCAGAGAAACTCAGTTTTGGTGGGGTTGATTTTAAGCATATTGTTAGACATCCAGGATGAAATGTCCGTTATGCACGAAACGACTTCTTGCGTTATTAAAATGAGTTATTATACGCATGCGAATCTATATCATCTGAAATATGTTCCTAAAGGAATATTATTGCGTAACTCTGTGTCATTCACGAGATATTTAACAAAAACTATGTCTGGTTAGTACTAAATTGTATGGCATCTCAAACTTTCAACATTGATTATCTCAAAACTATGAAAACTGCACTTACCACATCTGTGCGTATGCCATCGATAATAAGTTCCAAGATGCAGAATAATAATGATATGCAAAAAATATACATAGAAAAAAACCGACAACACAACGCACTCAGGATACGAACACGTGTTGTTAGTGTTAGTCGACATGATGTCATTGTAGAACGTCACCAAATATTATTGGTAGGTGATACGAATGTGTGATATACATTTATGTAATAATAATATCATCTATATCGACATGAAGCAGAGTGTTGCATGAAATCTTACACGTACATAGTATGTGCTTAATATTTATATTATTATGAACCTATTGGGGGTGAATACTTTTTAGCCAAAATGACGTAAAAATAACATTATACCTAAACTCAAGCGTGTATTTTTGCCAATATTCTTAAAAACGTAATAAATATAGTGAAGTGAAAAATAAAAAATGAACATTAACTTTTATTGCATAGAACAGAAATTCAAAGGAAAAAATTCTCAATGCGACCAAACATTTGTGTTGCAAGATTTAAGGGATATTGATTGTTTTTTTTTTTAATTATTGTAGGGGTCATTTTATGGCTTTGCCAGGTATGCAGCACGTATAATGTTAAATTTTATGTAGGAAAGAGACCATCAGCGTCTTACTGTTATGCAGGGAGATAAAATCAACAACAATATTATTAATTTTAGAACATGATTTCTAACAAAAATCAGTACTGCGTTTACTAGTATATAGCATGTAAATTCGATGTTTTTAAAACGATGAAAGCACTCCACATGAATTCATAAAAATACTGAAAAATTATTTTCAAGTACTTGTAATGACTCACTGTGAAATGGCTTTTGATAATAAAAAATAATCGGTAGATAAAAAGTTATTTTATCGACAGTGGTGCTATCATTAACGAAAGTTTAAAAATGTATTTCATTTATTCATACCATCAAGACATTTTCCACAATTGTGGAAGCCGGCGGACCAACTGCACTTAACAAACATACAATATTTTTCTTTTGCCTTAAGAGTGTATACCTACTTCTAAAACATTTTAAATTAATTTGCTGAAGTATTATTTTATCAGATTCTGTTAAATTTCTATTAATTTTATCTATTGATATTTTATTTTGGTTGCCTTCTGTTGTTTTATTTTAAAATTGTAATGATAGATGTATGTTTGTAATATTGATTTGTTAATTTTGTGTTTGTTACCTAGGTTTTCTTAAGATATTATACCTATGTAAAAAATATTGTGTAAAAGACTAATTGGCCGTAAATAAATAAATAAATAAATAGCTGCCCTCTTCGTGCAATTAAAAGTTATTACATTCAAGACGGGGAGAATATTTTATCTTAAAAGTCTTAATTTTTTTAGGTATTTATTTATAAATGTGATATTTTAGGAATACCTGCCTCTTACAGGACACTCGAAAATTAACAAACAAAGAGTGGGAGACCACCTATTTTTCACAAGAGACTCCGCGGAACAAAACAAAAATAAGGATATACCAACATGTCACAAAATCAACAATATTCACCTTCGGAATCATTCGTGTTAATAGTATTTGTATCGTTATAATAGAAGTTACCCTAACTACTGCGTATACATACAAAAGTATGTATAGTATAATAATAATATCACATAATGTTTGAGAGGATTATGAATGCATTTAATTATTACCTAACACCTCAGCTGTGCTTATCACTAATCACTCGCAGCACCAGCACCAGTATCAAAAGCAGTTAAAATAATACTCCAACATAATAAAATACTGTATAGGGAAATATTCAAACGGCGACCGAGAAAACAAATGTGAGAATAACAGTGAACTGACTAAAAAATATTAAGCGACAAAAACTAAATGGGCGAATAATACCGAATGATCAATATTTCATTACTGATCTGCGAAAAATTGAGCCATAATTATCCTAGGTGAACGACTGTATACCTAATTTACGTATTTTTTTGCAATTTTAACATAATTAATTTTTTTTCGAAATTTGCGAGAGAAACTTTGTGGAACGTCATTTTATAAAATAATAAAATTAATGTATTACAGAACACTGTTTTACTTCCACTTCACTTTATTCAAATGTCAGAACGTTTTCGAACATTAACTGTTCATTATCGATGACAATGCAATACTGCATTTATTTTATTAACATAATTTTCTGTTGCTTGTTAAGATTAAAATATTTATTTATTTATTTATATCAATTTTACAGGATACATACAGTTGATACAAAAAATATAATGGTGTACAACATATTTAGCAATAAGCAAACCAGTGAAGATCCCTACATTACCCTTATGTGCTCTACAAAACATACATCACCAAACACAGCAGCACCAATAAGTAATAAATAAGCAATAGATAAAATCAACAAACAACAATTACAATATGTTTATATTCATTTGCAATTTGGATATAGGTTTTTACCAACACTATCTATCGCTCGCACTATGTGTACATGCACTTGACAATAATTATAAATTAATCATAATAATACATTATTACCTACTGTACATACACACATGTGTACGATACTTTAATACATACACACACAACTTCGTCAGAGTAAAGTACGAAATATTACATTAATTGTAATTAATGAATGAATAGGTAGTGGTATTTCAATAGGGTTAGTAGAATCAATAATTAAAAACCTGTTGAAAACTGCGGTCGGGTAATAGGAATATCTCGTAATATTAAGTGCATTTTTGATTCGTTTACTCGTTTACGTTCCTAATAGTGACGGCAACGTCACACTATTTCAGTGTACTATTAACAATATAAAATATGATTAAATATTGCGTTTTTTAATCGGTCAAAGTCATTATCAAAACTTCGATCTAAGATAATGTTCCAACAATCAGCAAACTAAACAACACAAATAATAATAACGACAACGTCCCCATACAATACAGTATAATAATTATGCTGGCCACAGTCCTCCATATCTTTATTATATTTTGATTATACAGTCAGTCTCTCATACAGAAAGTGTGATCAAAGTGTTTTGCCAGATGTAGTAGATACCAGGTAGATACGTAGGTACACATTTTACTAATAATAATAACATATTCATTCACATTCCCCGTGTGGCCATTAGTTTGTTGACAGCATCAGTGGGAATGACTTCAGCCTCACATTCTGTTTATTCAGGTGACATCAGAGAGATTAGAAGAGACTCAACAAAAATTGACGTGATCAATAAAACTACAGACGAGTATGTTATGTATTTGCTGGAATAACTGAAACTTCTACTCATGAGTAAGAAATAGCAATATAAACAAACAAACAAACAAACAAACAAACAAACAAACAAACTGTTTTATTCCCCTGTTCAATTAAACTTCAATAAAAATTTACATACCCTTAAAATTCATCAGGAGTTTCAGGGGTAGGTATTTCTTTTTTTTTTTTTTTTAAAAAGATTTATGTGTTACTATGTACACATAAATATATTTTTACATGCATGAGAAATACGACAGGCATTTTTAATAAACACACTACATAACGTAACACAGGTGCAAAATATGAATGTACTATGTATGTAGGTAGGTAGGTGTCTGCTGAACATTCTAGTAGATATTAATAATAATAATAATAGTTAGTAGGTATATAGTGTAGTTATCGATTCCGTCAGCATGGCTGATATGCAAAACGTAATAATTAACAATAACACTTATCAGAGATCATTGTTCTCCACTAATCTGCCATTCACCTGAAACATAATTCGAGACAAATAGTGATGTGAAAACATTACTCACACCGTGATGGACGCATAACACAACAAATTCATATCATAGAAATATTACAGGATGTTTAACAAGTTATAACGTAATGTAATAAGAAATTACTTCACAGTCATAATCTCGACACTGCATTTTTTAAGTATTGTTATATAATGATGATATACTAAAAAATACTACTATACTACTACTATACCATCACGGCATATCCCACAAGTGGGGTAGCCAGCAGACCAGCTGCATATAAAACATGCAAGCTGTCTTCTCCGTGCCAATATAAAATTAAGACATTCAGGATGGGTGGCAAACCTCATCGCCGAATTTTGAGATGTAAAATGTCTTATTTTTTCGAACACCTGCCTTTTACAGGACACTCGAAAACTTATGGAGAAGAGTGGGAGACCAATTCTTTACCGGGTGCTCCACGGGATAACAAATACTAAAATGTACACCCATTGCTTCACATTGATGATTCAACCATTAATTTCAAATAAAATAATAGACACGATCTACATACATACATACCATCACGCCGCTTCCCTCGCGGGGTAGGTCGATCGAGCGCCTCTTCCTTCTATCCTTGCATACATCTTTCGCTTCCGCCACTGTCATACAATTCCCCATGCATGCTCTCCCGTTCAATGTGCTCAACACGTGACCGTTTTGTAGGATTTGATTTGATTTAAATGATCTTGCCATTTAATCCTCGAACGTCCACATCTCCGAGCACCATTCCTCTCAGCCAAATATATCTTCTTAGTTTGCAAATAATGTTTTTTATACAGAATATATCATATGATTATTTTCGTTTCGTTTCGCAACAAGATAAACAGAAGGCAGACAACAATATTCCTACCAAAGGCTGTTCTATAAGGCTTTTTCATTTAACATTAAATAAAAAAATCAATACATAGTAAAGGATAACGATCTCTGTCCACGATATAATAATATGATGAAAGATAGAAAAAAGTTTGTTAATATTTATAGGGACAGTGTTTCACATCAAATGTTACATAAAAATAGGTAGGTGTGTATAAAATAATATAAACATACATGAGCATTACTGTCACATGTATGTTGGTACATGCCAACACTGCACTCTACAGCTACTATTAAGATATTATATTGAACAGGTAAATAAAATGATCATATAATTATAATAATATATATGTGCACAAATTACTACGAAAAATTTTGACATGGATTTTTGTCTTTTAGTACCCCACATAATAATATTGACATGATGGGCTCTGAGGCGTAACCGAAAGCAAGAATTGTGGAGTCTGCTCAAGAAACACTTACATGGACCAAATGGTGGGGGACATACGAAGTAACACATAAGTAGAACAGAAAAGACCGACAGAAAATAGGGAAGAGGCTTATTGTAGGCTCTCCTAAAAGAATTTAAATCAAAGGAAGAAGGCCTTGACGTTACAGAAATCAATATGACTTGAACCATCTTATTGTATGTACTTTATCTGAGATAAAATTTGTTTGTAATAATATATTTATTACAATATTTTAACTTCTTTCGATAGCTCGAAAAAATGTTTCGAAATTCTATTTGGATGACATCACATATTGCAAATGAAAAGTCCTCCATCAATATCAATAATAATAACATAAAGTGACATGACGGAATATCAGAATATATGCATCATATCTATGTTGCGCCATTATTTTTAATCGACACCACCACAACACCCACTCGTTTCAATTATTATTATTTTCAAATAGGTACGGCAAACATAAAATAAGGCGACATGCAGAAAAACTCACGTGGGAATTAAAATGTCAGCACTCTCAAAATGATGTGAATCAAATCTAATTGTAAATTACCACAGCAGAACGTTGTAAAGAGGAATAATTTATATTAAATATATATAAAGACTATAATAATATACGATACACCCGCAGAGCATCTATCTACGGTCTTCGCCCTACGTGAAAGCGCTACTGAAATGGGTAAATTGATGTTTTATTTATTTCAACAACCTTCATAATTACATACCTACTACTACGCCAGACGTCAGAGATATTATATATATATATATATATATATATATATATATATATATATATATATATGTAAAGTCCATGATGGTCTTCATTTTATATTTCTTATGTTATAATTGAAAATAAACAAGGGAAAATGTTTATGAATAATATTTAGTAACCTAAAATATACATATTTACAAGACAAGGATAATAATTTAATTACATACATATTATTTGTAGTAAGTACACGTCACTCAATAACTTTACCGTAGGTATATTTAGCAAAACATTGCATCATTCAACCATCATGGTATCTTCCACATGTGGAGTGGCCACTAGATTTTACTGCTTGTAATAAACATCGAGTAGTTTTCTGCGTGACATACCTAACACTCGAATATAAGACGTTAAATATCGACCTACCTAACCTCACAATATGTATCAAATACCTCAATTGTCGAGATTTTCATACATAAATTATAAATGTAACACATTTTTGTATGTAAAAATGGCAATGTAAACAACGTGGTATAAATATGCTATACCCACAAACTGAATAGATAAGGAGTATGTACTACATAGAATAATATAACAATTCGCAAACGTGAAAAATGAAGTACGTAAATATTTATAAAATGTATCGTGAATCAAAACACAAATACCTAAATTGTATTCATACATACATACGGTCTGATATGATGAGATAGGTAGATGCGATATTATGATGTACGGTACGTCACACCACTCAAACACGACGGACGAGAGAAGGCCTCTGGGTGGTGGTCTGGATAGTGGTCGGGCAATGCAACTGGATATCGAACCCGTATCAAGTGATTGATATTATGATTGCATACAACATTGATATTGTTTGCTTGTGAAGATGCAAGCAGAAGGTAGTCAGTTTGCAGAGGCTGATGCCAGAGGGACGGATAATAGTTGTAGTAGTAGTACGTACACGTACTAATGTTAGATACAAGTACGATTCCCCGCCTATTATTCGTGTATAACGAGAGTCAACAAAGCTTTTGACATTTCTCAGGTCGTTAACACTGCGTCCCCTGAAGGTCAACGCGCGCCAATATTATGTTATGTGTATTATATACCTACACGATAAATATTGTTATTATAACACACATATCTACTGCACTAAATACTACTAACTAAACAAATACGCGGAAAACAATATACCAACCAACAAATGACAACTTTCATTTTACGCAATATGATAACGATTTTTATAAATTCCTTTCCGCCTAAAAATTCATTCCGAATTCTCCGATGCATCCACACTACGGGAAAGGCGATAAATGTTACGCGAGGTGCCGGTTGCCGGTATCCCGCTGTTACTCACTGTAATTACACTTCCGAAAAACTCTCTTATGTCACATAGTGATACACTGTACACTGTTTCAGTACCGTGAGCAGTACAGTGTTAGGATTAGGTATAGTGAGCCAGTTGTACGTTACGTTGTAGAGTGAGCGTATAGGTACGCGGCATAATGTTACATAACGTGACAGAAAGCAATTATGCAAAAATTAATAATCAAACCGAACGAATTCCATTACAATTCTGTCAATCGGCACTTTGAGAGTACGTATAAAAAGCGGCGCAACGGCTTACTGGGTGCCGCGAATTTGTTATTGACATGAATGAATTTGAAAGAAACGTTTAAATTGTTCGCTACTCTATGGTTCACCTCATTATTAGGAATAATGAGAAATATCGATTAGGTACATTGCCAACATTGTGTATGTTATGTTATATTACGTATATTTTAAATTACAAATTTACTTACCAACGGCACGTGTAAAATAATAAAAATATTTCGATTCGTTGAAATGTTGTATTTTTGCGATAACCTTTGATGAGTATATAAAGGAAGCAAAACTTTTGTAGAGATAAGAGTGGGCAGCAGGACACAAAAGAGGATTCAGTAGTCAGTAGTAGTAGAAGTAGCGATTCTTGGTGAGCTGACAACAATAATAATAATAATAATATTCACCTGTTGACGAGAGAAAAACAGGTTCCCCTCGATAGGACACCAGAAAGACATGTGCTCCCGTACAGTACAGAGTAGAAACATAGTAGGCACATGCATGGGCGAGCAGGTACATATGCGATAATAATAACGGCCTTAATAGCAATATCATCATTACATTACATCCGAAAGGGGTTATTATTTAAATTACACCACTCCTCTCTATCCGTCTATGACTATTATTTTTATACCTAGGTACATCTAGCTACCTACAGTCGATATAAAAAATAGGATAAAAAACTGGCAAACCATACTCAGTGTAGTGTACGCTACACCTCTCTGTATACCTGCCCAGTGCCTGGTGCCCGCCTGCCGAGGGTTTTTTTTTATAAAAGGGTTGGGGAAAGATCCCGAAGCCAATGTACTCCTGTATTATCAAATTGAAGATTTGCTTAGATCAAGTTTCTTTGAGTATTATGTGTTTATCAAACAAGTACCTACGTGTTCTGTGATTATTACATAAAAATTAATAGTCTATTAATTAAAAAGGCACTGTAACCAATGCTGTGTATCGACGACTTGCACGAAAACATTCGATTGCACATGTTAATAATAATGTTACTCTCGTTTCTAATGTTAACATGGTGTGCGAATTTTCACAAGAATTATAATGAAAGTACAAGGTGCCGCAGCCATGTATGGAGAGTGAAAACTGCATTCAACACAATCCAATCATGTGTGTAGCAGGTACACGATGAAAATAATTTAATGATGCATAACAATCACGATAGAAACACATAATATAATAAATACATTTGTGTCTCTATATACATTATTGGATGCTGCAACACATACATAATTTTACATCATAAAAAGACATCTTTCCCACCGTGTACCCCGCTTGTGATAGAACTAATGTGCAATCTACTTTCTACTGTGTAATTCATACACAGTACGCTATGTTAGATATACATATTATCTACTTACACAACAATCACAACATATGTACAAGTACATCATACATAGCGAGACAAATCATGTGAAATATTACATTAATCACTTACTACATACCTATACATAGTGAAGGCACTGATTACTGGATTCACTTTACAATCTGTGTACAAGTACATGCACGAGTAATATATAATTCTAATACAAATCAATATATCAAACACAACATGCGCATCAATTTCAGAATACCTTAGGAAATCTTTCCTCTGTACTTGTACCAAACATAAACAATCAAAAGAAGAGTAATTTCTTAAAATTTTAACAATGCATTGAATCCAGTGGATGATCAAAGAGGGAAATATAATAGATATGTTGACGAAATCGCCGTCGTTACTGTCAACATTAATTACTTCTACGAAGTGAGATTTCTCGAAACATCATTAGGTGAATTTACCTATTCATCATAATTTAAAACATTGATTGGACGTCACGGTGCAACTGTTGAACATCTTATTAAAATGTGTTGACAAATAGATTGATTCCACAAAAGAAATTCCCGACGAATCATTACTGTTATAATACATAACCCTGCATTATCCTCAGGCAGAAAGAAACAGGCAGATGTCTCTACTATAATATGATAAACTTTGAAATAAATTTATTTCTCGGATATTGCAGGAGTCCAAGGACTCCTATTTATCCGTTTAGGTGACGATTTATTAATATTTTAAATCTCTCTAGTTTAATACCACTATGCCAGTGTTGGCATCTCTGATCCTACCACGTCAGTGGGCGGGGGACCCGGCTGACGTAGCACATCCCATCTTGAGACCCATATGATACATACATTAAGGGAGGGGTTCCCACCACTTACCCCTGGATGTTTCAAGAACATCAGTTCTCATGTCATCCAGTCAATCTAGAGCAAAAGCTTTATTTTTTATTTATTTTTTTACCAAATAGTGGGCTCGAGGTAAAAAAAAACAATTACAACCCATATGATAGACGGAAACAACAAAAAAAACAATTACAACCCATATGATAGACGGAAACAACAAAAAAAAACAATTACAACCCATATGATAGACGGAAACAACAAAAAAAAACAATTAGGTACAACAAAAACAACACGTTGGCACTGAGATCAAACCGAGTTCTTTCTAAAATCCGACCGCAGAGTGAATGATAATACACCACTAATACGTGTAATAGTTTCCCAACATCAATCATACAATAATCATCATAACATACATAATAATAATATAATAATATGCAGCGCTATGTGTGGTCACATGATATCAGATCAACTAAATCTATATGTATATAAATCTATATGTATACCCAAAGTGACAATATTCAGAGTTGCAATTAAACAGTAGTACAATATATGCTCACATTGTTCCAATTAATTCATGCCTTAGCCAGTATTGACAGTGAGCAAATAAATAAATTTAATTTAGACACTTTCCTTGAATAAAATATTTTTTATTTATTTTATTTTATTCACAAATATTTACGGCCAAAGCCTTTTACATGTTAAACCTCTGTATACATACAAAACATGTAAACAAGGGAAAGATCTGTTACAAAAAAGACACAAAACAATTAGACTAAAGAAACGAGAGTTTAACAGCCAATATAACATTAATCATGTAATATTTATAAAATAAGATACAAAATTGTTAAAAAAATTTGGTCAAGACATTACAAAGAGAAATCAAAGTGGTATAAAAATGTCAAATATAGTAAAAAGTCAAGTAGTTAAAATTCATAGGTTAATTCATAAATTAAAAATTTGGTCTAGACATTACAAAGAGAAATCAAAGTGGTATAAAAATAGTAAAATATAGTAAAAAGTCGGTAAATTCACCTAAATATGTATCTATTCTAACGCAATGATACACTCATACAAGACGACCGGCAGTTTGATTCAGCTGCTTATCGAATAATAATTGACATACGATACTGCATATCTACTAGAAAATTTTAATCAATTTTAATTAAGAGCTCAATGAGAATTATTCTTATTAAATATTTTTGTAAAATAAATATAGTTCAAATGTGTCCAGAGAGTGATTGAAATAAATCATTTTAACATCTATTTACCATATAAATAAATAGACACAAATAAATAAATAAACAATAAATAAACGTACTTTATACAAAACAACAATAGTACTAAAAAAATATTCACACAGCGAAACTGATGATTATAAACAACAATGTTGCAAACAAGTAATACTTTTCATTATGTGAATGATGATGAAAACAATCATAATCTGCGGATAATAGATGCAGAAAGTTTAAAACAAAAAACTGGTAAGCAGATACAACATTATGATAATATTAAACATGGGAGTAATAGAACTAACAGGTTGTAAGAAAATACTTTGTAATTTTACATTCAGAAAGGAAATTATGTGTATTTTTATAGATACTAAATCTTAGGATTGCGAATGTACTGGGGAGCAAAAACATTATTTTTCAGGAGATAAAAAATCAGCCTGAGAAATAAACGTAATTTATTACATTCCACCTAATGTATTAAAACTAATAGAAATAGTAAAAGAAAATAACGTCGTAATAAAAGTAAAATTTATGGTGTAACTGTTATAAAACAGTCGTATGAATATACACGTAATCGCGACATTTACAGTGATATTATGTGTTTTGATTCAACTAATGATAAAAATAAATGGGAACAATTTGCGTAAAAAAGGAATAAATGCGGAGCAATAAAATACCTATAATGTCCATTAAAAGTTACAATACTTCCAATTGGAAATTAAATTGTATCAGCGATATATTCATTTTGACGACAACACTCATGACCTACATTGCTATGACCAAAATATTTCCCATTCATTTTCCTCGAATTTTCCAATCAACATTGGAATATTAGTCACACTATGAGGTGAGATGGGCCGGTTGTCTGGTTATTATATAAAAAGCCTCTATATAGCTACAACCTGTCTGTGTATACGCGAATGAAAATATTAAAACAATTCCAGGAAATTGCCAACATCCGTATCATTTTTTTTTACCGTAGCAGGAATGTTCCAAATCAACACAATACATAGCATTAGAGATAAAACCATATTGAAATTAATCAAACCACTATTTTGAACTATTTAATTGGGGTGATGAAGGATTCTGCATGAAGGGCCGTTAATAATAGAATAATACCAAAACTAGGAAATAGACATGACTTCTATTGCAGACAACAAAAGTACGTCCGTCTTTTCTGAAATATAATTAACGATCAAAATAAATGTTTCGAGTTATCTTGATGCATATTTACGAAACTATAGACAAAAACATTCATTCGACAGTAGATTACATCATAAGAGGTCTCAAAGATGTCTGCGTTATATATAGATTAGTATGTAAAATGTAATACTAACCAACAGTGAAAAATTTGCTAATATATAATGTTAAAATCTTACGAGTACAAAGTTTGCAACGACCACACAAGATACAAAAACAACTAAAGTAAATGAGCCAGAAGAAGAAAAAATAGGTTAATTACCTACACACAATACGTAAGTCGACGGTAAGACAGATTATGAATGTCTGCGCTAATTACTACACTATTGTACTTCTACTACAAAGAAGATTACAGTTTTATGAAAGCACAATATGTACCTACATATATATTATTAATATCTCAACATGTACAACTTGTCCATACTTAACTTATATATGTAGGTACGTGAGTATCATTAGATTTATAATGGTAGGCACACTAAACTAACAATTACCATGTGTTCTTTATGAATGGATAATTGTATTGCTCCCAGTAGTAAGTAGCTAGTATATAATATTTAATATCTTGATTGTGCCGGTATATTTCAATGCAATACTATCTGCAGAGTACAGCTATAAGATACTACTAACATAACATAACTCTAATCCATTCAACTAAATAGCTACAACTCTATTGGTATGAATATTCCTCTTAGAACCAATTCAGAATCTAGAAAATGCAGAACAAAGGTTTTACAGTTACAAGCTGATAATTAAATGAAAAGTTTGTCATTTTATTCACCAATAAAAATCAAATGCAAATCACGAGAAAAGTAATAAAGATTTTTATGATCAAGAGAATAAATAATCAACAACTAAATAGTGCATAAGTAATTTATTATTTTTGTACTTTTGGACGTCCCGTAGTAATAAAAGAACGGACCCTACGTTAATTTTCTGTAGGCACGTAACGACGTAACATGTTGCTAGCGTTCTGTTCGGATATACCTAACTCCGTAGAGTGAGAGGCTCGAAACATATTTTAACAACCTTGGATCAGCTCCATGTTATGTGGTTACTCCGACAATGTCGTATTTCGAATGTACGCTGTGACGTAGCGGTAAAAAACCGGCATTTTTTACTTTGCATTTTAAAACTGGTAACGCAACGAACAACTCTCAAACTACGAGGCGCAAGATTGATACGAATATGAAAATAATCCATCGTACATTTACCGACGCGACCTGTTCGAAAACTATCACGATTCATAGTCCATTTGTGCGACTGGAAATAAATTTAAATAACATTAGTAATCATGTCGGGTCGGCATAAACAGGAGCACATTGAATAATGGAGAGGAATGTGTAATAACACAACATCAGAGAGCCCCAAAGACATTGACATACAAACACTCCACACGATACAATATCGGAAAAACTGACCAGTGGTCACCGCACCTAACCGCATGGCATAGTCGACACAATCTCCTGATGATGATCCAAGCTATTGACAGTCAATGAAAAATGATGAATTATTATTAATTCCTGACACTCCCTGTCAAGACAAGATATAACTACCTACCTATCACATTGACAGTTGTATTGGCCACGAAGACCGTCGTTATCAGCCTGAGAGTTGATAACATTGGATGCAATGTCTACATATCCACTATACTATTCGTTGTATTATTGTAATATTCGTATTCGACTTTATTGTATTTGACATGAGCAATTCCTCAAGAATTTTAACGGTGTACATGTACCTACTGTACATACTCCCATGTTCATTTCATTGGTTCGGAAAAATAGATAACAATAGTTGATTCTGATATTTCAATCGACTTTTAATGGGCATTATATGAGTGAAAAGATTACGAAACCTCATTAGGCAGTAAAAGTAGGTAGCTATGTAATAGTATCTATGAATATAAATAAAACGAGGAAAATCTTCCAACTTTTAACCTAAACACGAAGTAATAAAAATATTAATTAGGCAGGTGGATATTGACCATCAACATCAACAATCGCGAAACATCAAAAATTTACTAAGATGCATTCATCTTTTTCTCCTTGATGAAAATAAATCGAGGGGGGGACTATTATGAACTGTTATGAAATAAAATAATATTAACCTTGCTTCTTCCTCCTGGCTGCAATCTGAATTGGGAGTGAGCGATGAGAATGGAGAAAAATATCCAGGAAGGTAGGGATCCCCGTTCACTTCAGCCGAGCATAGCAGGGCAGCGAGAGCCGGGGCACCTGGAGGCCCCGACGGGGGCGCGGCCTCGCCCTGCAGTACAGGCAACATACCGCCGCCCCCGCGCCGAGACACTTCTGTTCCCAACACTTTCACAGGTTCAGAATGGACACGGAATAAAACACAACACTCTCACAGCTGAGAAGGTGGGTACATTCACTAGTATCACTCACTAAGTTTGCACCACGTGAAACCGACAGTACCTGTAGGAGAGAACCGCACCACCGCGAGTAGGGGGCGCGGGCATGGCGGGTTGCAGGGGGATCACAAGGCACCACTCTCACAGGCCAAGATATAAACAAACAACACAACACTCAGATCATGCAGCCTACCCGGTCTCTCATAAACTTATGCGAATTTCTCACTGCACACCTTCACACTCTAAACAGGCTACTTTATTCCATCCACTCCAATGTAATATTGCTTGATTATATTGTGCACTTGAATATAATTATTATATTTTTCACTGCACACAACACAATTTATTATCAGGTGTTTATTATCACTGCACCAGTTATCGCGTTCACTACTTATACAAACTGTGATCAACAACTCTTTCAGTCGAAAGTCAACGCAGAGACGACCACGACGCTCGAAGATTCGGCGCACAATGCGCGGCCGTGGAGCCCCTTGCTCCCCGCACCGCACACTTCGCGCCGCGATGCCCCGTGTCCCGCCTCTTCCGCTCCTCCCTCACAACCACAGCCGTGGCCCCGCACGCCGCGCACAGTCTTGACACACTTGCCTTATCTATTCAGCTCTACTCTGAGTGACGTATTATGCTGTATGATCAGCGCTTCCCGCTAAACCGACCTACACATACCTACATAATACCATAGTGCTGCACTCACATTAACTTACTTGCAATACACCGATTTTATTGGATAACTTGGAACAGAAATATATTTTGCCATGGTATAAAAAATTAAGCATACGGTTAAAAATAATAAACCTGAGTTCGTAAGTACTATACCTGAGTATCCTGAGAATAATATACTAGGAAATATTAAAAACACACTGTACTCGTATTATTTATAAACTCCAAAGAGTTAAAACCTACTTTGTCACGATACAGTGTCAAAAAATATTTTTCAAAATGTCCTGGACTAACTGCAGAAGCTATTGATTAAGGGACACATCATAGAATATTTATACGTTTCGGACGGAGATAGCGATAATTTTACTCCCTAGGCATTGGGTTTATGTGATTTAATCATTGACACTATTGAGAGGTAAGAAAATGACTTTGATAAAATTTCTCCACTCATTGCAATTGAAAGAATAAGAGTTGATCATGTATAATGCTACATTTATTTTTTATTAAAAGTGTACCCAACAGCAAATAATTAAAATAAATTCTTAAATATTTGCAAATGATACAAAATATAACCACCTGTTAGTATTGTGCGAGTATAATAATATAATTGTAAGTGGGCATACACGCATACCGATCATGGTGACACAAATATTTCGCTAGGAATTAGGTCAACATATTAATATTTTCTTCTCTTCTAATAAAACGCAGACCTAACTCATTTCTACTTCTCGTGGGAAACCGATGAAACTGGGAAAAACGACAATTATTGTATTATTCGTCATAGTGAAAATAATAATAATAATAAAGACAATTTATATTTGGCGCCGTTTAATGATCCGTGACCATCTCAAGGGCGCCATGACTTTTCTTGAAAAGCAGTGTTTTCAGCTTACTCCTGAACGTTGCAGTGGGCTGGTTCTTTCTTAAATCCGCTGGTAATCGGTTCCAGGCAGTTGGCCCCGCAACGCTAAAGCTCCTCTCTGCGAATTTGGAAGTGTTTGCCCTGTTGGGCTCCACAAGCTTGTTTACAGCGGTGGAAGCTGATCGCAGTGGTCGCCTCAGAGTTTCGTCGAGGGGACATAGCTCAGCGAGGCATAGAGGTGCTGTGCCGTTCAAGGCTTTGTGGACCGTGAGGCACAGCTTGAACTCTACTCTCTCTGGGACTCTAAGCCAGTGTAGCTCCTTAAGCAGTGGTGTGATGTGGCAGCGCTTGTTCTCTCTATAGATGGTCCTGGCAGCAGCATTAAAGGCCATTTGGAGACGATTCAGAAGGATCTGGGGCAGTCCTGTACATATGATGTTACAATAGTCTAGAAGGCGGCGACTAGACTCTTAACCGCGTCTACAGATAAGTGTCTTGATACTAGGTACAGTTGGCGAATATGAAAGAAAGCTGTGCTCACTGTCTTTGACACTTGGGCCTCCATAGAGAGTGCTCCATCCAGTAGGACGCCGAGAACAGATATGGTGCGCGATGGTGTTATATCAGTGCCGGAGACAGAGATCGGTTTGGTGTCTAAGAGATGTTGCCGTCCAGGAGAGGCGACCCACATAAATTCCGTCTTAGTTGGATTCAATTTAAGACGTCTCTGGGCCATTAAGTTCGAGAGTTTTGCCACACACTGGACAGTGGTAGCTACCAAGTTGTCTCTTTGATCCGGGCTACAGAAGCCTACGAGGACACGATCGTCAGCGTATGCATAGTTTCGCAGGCCACACTATTGCGTCATGGATCTATGCGTAGAGCAAGCTATATTATAGATTGCTTATTTGTATTTAAGGTCAATTGAAAACATTGTCCAAATACAGAGTCAACTTTTAATGATGTCTCAATTTCTGAATGAGACTTATAACATGACCAGTAATTCATGAATCACGTTTAAATAAAGCTATCATACGCGTAAACGATTCCAAGTTTATCAAAAACAGACGAGTTTTCGTATAATAAATCATATTCGTGGATTTTGTAATCTATGACTTAACATTTCTGATAATGCAATATAACCAGTCAATATTAAATTATTCTACTCCTCAATAAGGGAACCATCTTCTGTCACCACCTACCGGTATATAACATTTGCAAGTAGCAATACTTAATTTCATCAATTCACAAAGAAGGGTTTTCTTTTCAGAGGGCAGCGACATCCGAGGTTACTGAGGTTGAACGAATATGAAAACCCCTTACAACACGAGTTTACCATAAGAGTTTACCAAATCACTCGGGACATTGTTTTTTTTTAATCATATCACTCGCCCTTTCCATTGTCCATTTCTTATATAATATTATGTTCATTACGTGTTTAAAGAGACGACATTACCTTATCAATGTAAAAGAATAATTAGATCAATTAAGGCTAATTCCTGTTCAAAACAACCAGACCATGTTGCTCAATGTCTTAGATTTGTTTTATACTTTGCCTGTTAATTGCCTGATATGTTGAGACTTTTTAACAAGTATTAAGATACGAGCAGAGCAAATCAAACAGTTTGGTGACATCACTATCAGCTGGTTGCTGATGATGATAAACACGTGTGTCAGAAAAATGAATATACCAAAATTGTGGAGAAAGGCACGAGTTGTGGCACTGCTGAAACCTGGAAAAGACCCTGCTGACCCAAAAAACTTTCGACCGATATCTCTTATGTGCCAACTAAGCAAGGTGTTTGAACGACTCATACTAAACCGAATATCTGAATATGTAGACGAAAATATGATACAAGAGCAAGCTGGGTTCAGACCTGCTAGATCATGTACGGGGCAGGTATTAAACCTTGTTCAACATATAGAGGATGGTTTCGAGAAGAAAAAGGTAACAGGCGTTGCCTTTGTGGACCTCACTGCAGCATATGACACTGTTAACCATAGTAAACTCCTCAACAAAATATATACCCAGACAAGAGATTATAAGCTCACACAGGTGATTGGAATGTTCCTTGCTAATAGAAGGTTTTATGTGACACTACAGGGAAAAAACAGCAGATGGAGAAATCAGAGGAATGGCCTCCCTCAGGGCAGTGTATTGGCACCAATTCTATTCAATATCTATACGAACGACCAACCCATCGCTGGCTTAAGCACTAAACATTTCATATATGCTGATGACACAGCCGTGGCTGCCCAAGAGGACACCTTCAAACTGATTGAAGAAAAATTATCCAAGTCGCTAAAAGTCCTTGGAGAATACTATGAAGAGAACAACCTTAGACCAAACCCAAAGAAAACTCAACTTTGTGCATTCCACCTCAGGAATAGAGAAGCTTCCAGAGAGCTTAATGTTGTGTGGATGGGAGAAAAAATAGATCACTGCAATACAACAAAATACCTCGGTGTCATACTGGATAGGACATTGACATACAAAGAGCACTGCATGAGCACCAAACAGAAGGTGTGCGCCAGAAATAACATCCTGCGTAAGCTCACAGGAACATCGTGGGGCGCAACTCCATCAGTGCTGAGGGCTTCAGCACAGGGGCTATGCTTGTCTGCAGCGGAATATGCGTGTCCGGTATGGCAGAAGTCTGCCCACTCCAAACAGGTGGATGTAGCAGTCAACGAGATGGCACGGATTACATCAGGATGCCTAAAACCAACACCGATAGAAAAACTATACCCGATTATTGGAACCGCCCCACCCTATATTCGGCGACGAACAGCTGCAGATGCAGAAAGGTATAAACAAACTCATGACAACAGGCACCCTCTTTATCACCACCAGCCAGTGGTGTCCCGACTGATCTCCAGAAACAGCTTTCTTAAGAGCACTCTTCCTGTTGAGTCCTCACAACAACGACGAGAAGAACTCTGGAGAGGGGACCCTAGAGTGACATTGTGGATGGACCCACATGAAGGTATCCGAGTGGGCGAACATATGCCATACTCTTTGTGGAAAACCCTGAATAGACTAAGGGTTGGTGTCACAAGGTGCAAGAAAAACCTTCAGAAATGGGGATACCTATCTGCAGAGGACGACATACAATGTGAATGTGGCGCAGTTCAGGATGATAGCCACCTACTAATATGCCCACTGATGGGGGACGGCTGTAGTCCTGAAGACCTTATCATAGCTAACGACAAGGCGATGAATGTCGCCGCTTATTGGAGTGGGAAGATTTAAAAAAGACCGGACACGTAAAGTAAGTAAGTAACAAGTATTATTTTTTTTTACTCTCAAAAATTTTTTTTGGCGGCCATTTTTGTAACGTGCCGTGGGTGATTTTTAATGAAAGTAGATCTTTAGAAAAATTATTGTATCTTTTTTATTTATTAACATATCGACATAATTTAAAAAAATATATTTTAAGTACAGAATTTTCTAGTTTAGGCACTATAGGGGAAACGTGAGCCATACTGGGCTTGCATTTTGCATGGAAATTTCAAAACACCATATTTTTTAAACCACTTGAACTATACAAAAATAATTTTTGTGGTTTATTAACTGTTATAAATTAACGCTATTTTCAAATTTTCATGAAAAAAAATTAACTCTTTTTTAGATATATAGTCTTAAAATATGGATGTTTGGGTCGAAGGGGTGGCATTATTTTAATTATAAAAAAAATTGGCGCTACTTTTGGACATTCCATATTTCTTTATCTGAGAGTACTATAAAGTTTTTATTCTGAGAAAAAAAATCAATGGTGATTCTTACTTTTTTATATTTAAAAATTTCGTGTAAAAATCATATTTTTTTCATAAAAAAAAATATATAATGACCTTGAGATGAATTTTTGGTATTTATTAAAATATATAATAGAATATCAATATATACTAAAATATAGTCTCATTATTACTCAATATAATGTTTTTTAAATTATTTCGCTACGGTTACAAACAAAAAAAATTACGAATTTTGTATTGATTTTTACAAAAACAGCCCGCGTGAAAAACACTATATCCCAAAAACCGCTCCGATAACACTCACATAATTCCTGCCACTTATCAATAAGAATACGGTTAAGGTTTAATAAAATTTTCAAAAGAAAACATTCATTCCCTTTTCAGGTATTTGGTTTCAAAATTTGCATTTTTTCACATAAGTGCAAAGTTCGACTAGTTATATGAAAAAGTAGGACTATCTTAAATTCACCTGCATTGGTTCTGAGGATAGTGACATAAAATATCTCTGTAAATAAAAAAAAATCAATGATGATATTTGTTGTTTTCATTCTGAAATAATGATGCGAAAATGAGAAATTTTCAATTTTCGAATTGTAGATTTGAAGCAAAATTTAGTAATTTATTCGATAGATACCGACGATCAAAAATATTTTTTAAACTAGAAAATTCTGTACTTAATATATATTTTTTTTAAATTATCTCGATATGTTAATAAATAAAAAAGATACAATAATTTTTCTAAAGATCTACTTTCATTAAAAATCAACCACGGCACGTTACAAAAATGGCCGCCAAAAAAATTTTTTGAGAGTAAAAAAAAAATAATACTTGTTAAAAAGTCTCAACATATCAGGCAATTAACAGGCAAGGTATAAAAAAAATCAAAAACATCGAGCAACGATTTTTCCATTTTTTGGTTGTTTTTGTTTGGATCGATACTTAAACAATTTCCCCGCGCATTGTTATTTCTTAAAACATATTGTGTTTTTTTTTATATCATGAATCTTGCTTAATCCAATCACCTAACAAATAAACAATAAATTCGACCAGAGAATCCAACAGCAAACCTTTATAAAATGTAAACTCTATGTATACGTGCAAATATAAAGAAGAAACATTTCGAATAATAATGATAAGTACCTACGTCTAAAGTTTTATTGGCACATAGAGGATTACTTGCATGTATATTATAAGGAGTTGTTTTGCTGGCTACCCCACTTACGGGAGATGCCGTAATGGAATGGGATAATAATACTGACGATTTCAAGGAAAACGTTTCCTCGTTAATTAGTTGCTACAAGCATTTTCATGCTCTTCAATTATTTCAGTCTATTCATTTTCAATACTTAATTTTTTTATTTGTTAAAAAAAATTGTAAGTGACAAAAGTTTAAATTGTAAGCAAATCGATTTTGCTTACAGTTCGATACAAAAGTAACGGAAAATTTAATCAATGCAGCAGCAAGTAATCACGATTGATTGGCTAGCAACACGACGAAAATTCCAACGCTGAATCAAAAACGATAGTAGTAGATATTATAATAATATTATGTAGGCACTCTTACAAGCAGTTATAATGTTGATGTGATTCAACAATACTCCAACGACGGATTTCGTTCGTGTCCGGCATGTGAAAGTCTGCCATTCCTAAAAGTTACAAGATCTGACGCAACCCATCGCCGAGTGAACCACACCGTATATTTGGTATGTAGGTACCTACCTGCACTGGTAGTACACAATGCAAGCAAGTAGTACGTAGCTAGCAGACGAGAAAAGCCCAAGTGAGCGGTTACAAGTATTACGGCATTCAGTATACGTATAATATATGTAATACAATGAGATTATTATTATCGAGTGTATGTCTCTCTTCATACATACACATTATAACAAGCTGGAAGTGGCGAAGGTATCTGAAGTATTGTATTATACATTTCACTAACTCTCTCTCTCTCTCTTGCTTTAAGTTGTCCCTTTGATTATTTATTCTTCGTTCTCCGTTTGAATCGGCGCTGTATCATTGTATGATGTTGCGAACTGTATAAGCTTGTTTGTGATACAGTTAACCTTAAGAATTGTTCGATGATAATGCAGAAGATGACGATGGTACATTGGTGCACAACTTTATACACATACATATCATAAATAGCTTTGAAGTAATATTCGAATGAAAAAAAAAATCTGATTCAACATAATAATATATTGTTTTGAAACATCTATTCCTGCTGTAAGGCAAATATAATTTGAATTTATTAAGTAGATCAAACTTAAAAAATATATCTATTGTGTTATACACATTGAACAGGAGAGCATGCATGAGGAATTGTATGATAGTGACGGAAGCAAAAGGTGTAGGCAAAGATATAAGGAATTCGCGCTCAATCCTTTCTGCATACCCCGCGAAGGAAGCGGCGTAATGGTGTATATGTAAATAATATATTGGTCATTTGTAGTTGTATAATACGAGTATATTACACCCGCATTCAATCGCATTGAAAAATCCTCTACAGGTAATATACTATATAACGAAAAATGGGCATTAAAAGGAAGAAATTATGAAAATCAAGTAGACTTTCGACATACCTGGAATCACTATAGAGCGAATTACCGAATATGTAATGTTCTTTCATTTCATAACAAATAAAAAAAACTTCCATGACTCACAAGACCTATTAATAGTATTCTTATAAACGAAATTTTTGTTAAAAAAAATACAACATAAGGATAATGATTAATAATAAATAATACATCGATAATAATTCAATATTAAAAGCGAATAGATTATCTGTCGTGTGGGTTGTTGTGTATTGACGTATCACAATATAGGTATCTAGTATCTACATATCTATTCACTAGAATATGCAAGAGGTGTTGTTATATAGGAATGTATGTATGTATATTATGAATCCCTATTTATAGCAGTAATTTTTGTATCGCATCAAACCAATTTATCTTGCATTAAACTGTATTCAGAAGGTGAGATTACGAAAAGACCCCTTGAGACGACCGACGTGGAAGAAAATCTGATATACGGCGGTAATACGTTGGTGTGCCGTGGGGAAAATCTACGGTTTAAATCTCAAAAGTGCTCAACTCCGTAGTAGGTGATTTTACATCACATTCATTAAATATTACTGAAAATGCATAATATAATATTAGACAGGGTTTATCCCGGGTACACATTTTTAGAGAAATTTCTTTGGATGAATTCACAAAAAGGGTTTGCCATATTAACCGAATAACTAAAATTACAAATTGAAAAATACAAAACTAAAATAAGTGGCTTATTTTATTCTTCAATAGTATCGTCACCATCGTCTTACGAATATATATTTCACAGCACTATCAAAGCAAATATATTGTCGAAAAAAATGTCATTTCACGACAATTTTAATTTTTGCTATCATCATAGCAATTTCAAAAAAATATGTTTTCTGCAAAAGTTCAACAAATAAAAAAGTAATTTTCACTAAAATATAGATGCAATATAGCAGTTTCTGACAGTCTCGGCTGTTTTCAAAATATGGAGTTGGACACTTTGTATTCCATGGCAGTGAAACAATAAGAATAGGAAGGGGAGGTAGCGCTATGTGTTTAATCAGCTCCTTGTGGAGCGAATTAATTACTATTATATTCCTGATAAAGCGCTCTGCCGCCGCCCTGGCAGCTGATAAGAACAGACCAGAACTTAATAAAGAAATGTGGGTCACCCAATAACAACAACAATAGCGTCGGCGATACATAGTGAGTACCTACATAACATTATGTAGATAGATACCTCCTCACAACACTATAGATAGACTCTACACCAGCTGAGGATGATACTGATAAAGACAATATGTTTATCTCTATATATACCTATTTATTGCATGCACACAAATATACACAACATAGAACATTGCTAGGGAGGTTAATAAGAAACTAAGAAACATGTTGATGCCACTGTTTTCGGATAAACCATGTTTTTATGATTTAACATCATTAGGATTCCAATCCCATTTTCAGCAAGAAGATTTGTGCAATCCGCGCCATTTAGTGAATGAGGCTTACAATTTTTTTTTTTGTAAAAGTGTTTGCCATTGCGACTTTAAGTCACTAATTAAAATTTAATATACAAAATTAAAAAATAACCCACAGGCCTGCTCGCATCATCGCGGAGGGCACCGAAGGCGAACTCGTTAGAGGATGACCAAGAGACATCTATATGGATTAAGTTCAGAAGGACATGTACTGTGGCACATCCATAAAGTTTAAGAGACTAGCAGGAAATTTAGCAGGACTCATTTATATGTATATGAATAAAATTTAAATTAAATTCAGGATTAGACAAATGAAATAAAAATAATATTATATCTGTTTACTATACATGAATATACTATACATGGTATGAACATGTTACAAATGGTGCTGTGCGCCGGCGCACCCAGCAGAGACCTGTAATCTCCGTAATACAGGAGAGACGATGGTCCTGGCTGGGACATATTTTGAGAATGCCTAATGATAGTTGGCCAAAAAGAGCACTGTTCTTCCGTCCGCAGGGGTTCCGTAGGCCCGGGCGTCCCTCTTTCACAATATACCGTTCCTATGACAACGATATCAGAGCGCAAGGAATGTCGTGGAAAGAGGTGACGCAATTGGCACAGAGATGCTCTGAATGGAGGAGGCTGGTTTCTGCCCTGTGCTCCCGAGAGGAGCGTTGAGGGCGATGATGATGATGATGATGATACATGAATATGATGTAAAAATAAATAATAAAGCGATTGCAATTGTGAAAAACGGGAAAATCTTACAATTTTTTTTTTTTATTTATTTATTCTATTTCATTCATAAATACACAGTATACATTGATATTACAATAACAAAATAATATTACACACAGTAAAAATGCTCCCTCCATAAGCAACTAAATGCTTGTGCGGAGGGTCGGATTTCAACTATAACATTAACACACATATAAGAATCAGCTAGAAATTAATATTAATACACATAAGAATTAGTTACAAAATAGCAAATTTTCAGTTCTCATGTACATTGATCAAACGTTCAACAAAATCTACCAGCACAATACAAAATTAAACCAATACAATTATTCACAACGTCAAAACAATATACAAATCAATTGGATCAATTTTCCTCTCATCAACATTAACACAAACACACATATACACAGAAATATATCACTTTTACGCGATTCAGTTCTCAGATGATGACATCATGAGCCTGAATCGCACTACATATAAAATAAAATAAATCGCACTACATGTGTAATTATACGGGATGTGAATGTATTTTCTCATAGAATTTAGGCACTACATCTGAAGTCTCACGCCAACAAATAAATGAAACTCAACAACAGCGTTGAAAATCCAAACGAGGTTTATACCATTACTTGTAGAAGTAACTTCCCTACCAGCATTGCCAATTTTGAAAGGTTTCAAACATCACCAGATATATTCTGGAAAAATAATTCATTGCTCCGCAAAATATACTACACGGTGTAGGTATTTAATATCGACAAAATTCCGATAAGATTTATACGATAGGATTAATGAATAACTCTTGAAATCATAACATAGCACATTTACAGAATCCCTTTGATGTAGAGATCACTACATCCGCTGTCAGATGCGACGCATCGCAAATAAAAGTTAAATAAAGACATTTCTTACAACATCCATTACCTAACCTAATCGTACAACTGTTGTCTAAGTAGGTACCAAGCTACTGTGCTTTCTAAAAGAATGAAACTAACTACTACTACCTGTGCGCAGGACGTCTTACCAATATATCTTATGATAACGCACAAACGCAACGTCCACTACCAGTTGTACCTAGTACTCGAGTCATTGTAGAGTAAATCAAAATTGGCAGACAATCAACTTAACAGTCTGTCCATGTTAAATATCAACAACACGCTGTTTTCCTTCAGACGCACAGCGACTCGCGACATACGTCGCGTTCCGTGCGGCAGATAAACAAACGGGAGGTGGAAAAGCGACGGAATCGCGAGTGTGCATCGCGGTGAAGTGAAATCGGTGACCGGTTTCCTGAGCGCGGCCCCGCGTAACCAGGTCAGTGGGTCACGGTGATGACGTTGGGCCGTCCCCCTCGCCCCCGCCTGCATTGTGCCCCCACTTTGCAAACACCCGCATGTGCTCTCTCCCACTATGCACCGGCTGACATCACAGGCCGAAAGTGAAATCGGCAAAAGGCCAAAGATGCACTCTTCACTCTCCGGCCCTTTAGCAAACGGAGTGGAGCAAGATGGATCCCAGCAAGGCAAGGTAGTTGGCGGGAGATAGGAGAAAGAGGGAGGATTCATTCATAATATTACACTGCAATGAAATGCAATGCCACACAGCATTGAAAATTAAACGAGTCATAAGATTACGCTGCTAAATTTTCTAATCTCTAAAAAAATACTAAACGACTATGAAATAACTTGAAATCTTAAAAAAATATAATAATAGTAAAAAATATGTACCTATACAGATTTAATATTATACGCTGATTATTACTGTTCAGATGACTTCCATTACAAGTAATTTCTCGATATTAAGCAAGTATCTTCTACACCTATCCATTACAAACGAAATGATGTGAAAATAATGATGATTTAATTTCACTATAAAAGTACAAACATTCGACAGATTACACAGCATATACGTATATAAACCTACTAAAATATAGCACAAATAATACCTAATATTATAATAATGCTATGTATAGTAGGTACTTAGATACAATGTGACAATGGCAGTTAGTATTAATAATAGTAGGTAGGTACCTATGTGATAAAATATAGAAAAATACCTACAGAGAGAGAGAGAGAGAGAGGAGTCACATAAGTACAGCGACGTAAATACAATGGTGGTGATAATGCTAATATGAGAAAATGACAACAGATTGTATTCAACAACAATAATAGGTACTTATTACATTTTTATCGAAGTTCTGTAACAATAATCATTTTCATTATGACATCTGCAGCACATATCTACATAATTATAATACTTTCATTACATAGCGAGACATAAAGTACAGCAGGTACAGTACTGAATGTGTATCTACTGTACTACTTGTAAAAAGTGTAATTATTATAATATTATATTTGGTAACGCGATGTTGTGACGTGTTTATGTTATTGTTGTTGCAAACGACCATCGAGAGAAGAAAAGAAATTTCGCCAAACGAAAGTGAGATCCACTTGGTGAATAATCGTGATGAGATAAGTGATGTAACTCAAACTCACACCTTGTTTAACGTGTTACAAAGTGTGAGGACAGATCGAAATTAATTATTAAAAATTTACAAAAAAACTTTATACAAGATAACGATAAATATTAAAGCATCACAGGGTTCCTTTAAATTCACCGTTTTCATATATTCTCTGTTTACAAGGTATGCACTCTCTATACATCTTTCGAACAATTGAACATACCATTTTTATATATCGGAATATTAATTGCTCTATCTAACCAATTAATCCTCACGCCACTGCACAGGTGGGTTAGGCAGGATGGCAGGATGAATGGGACGCTGTATTAATATATCCTTACATACTTTTTCTGCTAACTCCAATTTCATCTGGTTTTTCATATTTGCAAGCCGATTTCTTTTACTCAACACGCAGTCGTCCATCAGCATTTGATCCGCATGGTTAACATTTGTCATGTTATGAGTAAATGGCGCTTTACAATTTGTTCATACATAAATCTAAAATAGGTTACAGATAGCCATAGATGTACGTACTTTCTACTAACGATTTAAAATATAATAAATGTATTATTTCAATTTAATTAATTTCCACGTTTAACACAAACAATTATCGCAGATATATTGGCGACCGGTGTGGCGCGGAGGCTAACGCACTTGCCTTTGAGTCACGATGTCCCGGGTTCGATTCCCGGCCAGGGCAAAATGAAGAATGACCTTTTTCAGATTGTCCTGGGTAATGTTTCCACACCATGCTGGCGCTGGCGACTCTCGGGCTCGCGTCTAACGGCACGTCTCTGGACACCTTACCTCGGTCTTCTGTACTTACCAATTTGTGTATACATTTTATTATCATGTTTTGTTTATTTTGCTTCACGTTTTGTTTCATTTTGTTTATTTTTCTTTCTTTTTTTTACTTATTATAACTCAATAAACATTGTTACCGCCCAGAGGGGACATTGAAGAGAGAAGTAGTATAAAAGATTCCCACGACGGGGGTTTTGGACGGCCGGCCCTTCAGGCCTCCCTAATGGCCCGCCCGTGAGGACAATTTTGATTTGAATGTGCGGATAAGTAGGAGTTAAAGACTCCTGAGGTATCCGGGTGTGTGGTGGATCTTTCTTCAATGTCCTGGGTCTGGGTGTTACATGTATATATGTGTTTAGTGCATTGTATATGTCTATCGTCGTGTTAGTACCCATAATACAAGATACATATCTTAGTTTGGGACTAGCTCGGTCTGTATGAATTGTCTATACATTTAAAATAAAGAAAAAATCATATTGCCTAGATCACCAGTTTATGCGATTATTAAAAGACAGTACGTGACCGTATTCCTAGTCCATTATAAAGGATGAAGTATGACATCACTCCGCCTGACATAACAGAGATCAAGGGGAAAAATATTCAGAATAAATCATAAAATACATGCAAACATCCAAACCCAACTCTAAGTCCACAGATAACGAAGTGTCATTATCCTTGATTCGTCGTCGGAGGCGGCGTTTCGTCCGTGGTCCGCAGACCCTGGGGGCCTCTAGCGGTTGTGCAGCAAATGGAATGTAATATTTTATAATAATATTATATTATATTACTGTCTGTACTCGTTGTTGTACTGTACACACAATAACAACAGGATGAATTGAGATGATAAGAGTGTTTCACTCTCACTTTATCGCTTCCTGGCACGTCCCGCGCCCGGCCCTTGGATCATATCACTAGCGGAGCACGAACAATAAAAACAAATCACTCTCCGAGGACCAATATTAATAAAACATCATATTATTATTATTGTCGTTGTTATCAGCGTTGAAATTCCAAGAGACATCAAACCTACGTAAGATTTGCTCGTAAAAATGAAATATACGGACACAGAGTCGGTGTTAGTAGATTGCTGCGTCTGGGAAGATTACAATATCTAAAACCTTACCCATTTAATTAAATCACAAATATAAAACTGAAATAAATCTATGTAACTTCCAACCCTAATAATTAATTTTTAAAATACCCATTCGTTATCAATCAATTTTCTTCCATTAGGTACTTATTGGATTAAAATAACTAATTTCATCAGCCTCATTTGATTAAAAGTATAATATTTTTGTAAATAAATATGAGCTTGAATTGAGAAATTATATTGGCATAAATCAGAGATAAATTATCTAACATAATTTAATCAATAAGATAGCTACAGGGCTCGTGTCTTGTTTCAAAAACGATACTTCCTTTTCGGCAAATGAAGGAGATGAAACACGGAGCGAGCGAGGTCTGGCTGGTTTCCTTAGAGACAGCGTATAAAGGTCGCAGCCTCCCTCCCGATCTCCGAGTCTCTCCCAGCGGACTCCACCGCTATCCATCTTGTCGCACGCTGCGATAACAACCTACCAGCAATTCTACATACGACGACTTAATGTCCTATGATTCAGAACATGGATTGTAAGCCAACAAACACATACGGCACAAAGAAAATAATATAAATGAAATATACAAAGATAAAAAATTCCCACAGCATTGATAGCAATAAAGTAAACTTGAATAACAAGTATAATGAATAAAGAATATTTTTTTATGGAATTTAATTATATTACAAAACTCACAACAAAATAATAACAATTAGTAGTCGACGTTAAATGAGTCTTAATGGGTTTCCGTGAATTGTAGTCCAGCACGTAAATATTATGTATGTAGGTACTTCAGTATTGTATATCAGAGAGTTGCTCGGTCGTACAAAGATACCAATAATCCTCTTTTGAGGAATAATGGTATGTGCGATAAGGCCCAGCACGACATCGTCAGTCACAAGGCAGTCGGTGTTTGTTGTATGTGATGATGATGATTTGCAAACCCAACAACAACAAAGAAGATCCTTGAGATGTCAACACATGAGAATATTAATAATATTACGCTCGTGATCATATAACAACACATATGAAGCATCTCACGAAATAGGTAGGGATCATTTGCTAAATTACTCCGACGCTTTGTGCAAAAATATATTTAAATTTCAACAAATAATGAACAATTTTAGATACAATACATTATAATATTTTCATTACATGCATCTCAAAATGTATGTATGAAAAAAAAAGCAAATTATATACATAACGAAACAAGACGATAATATATAATATTACGCACCTTATCGATATGGACGGCTATATTGTTAAACTGTAAGCCATTTGAATTGTTCACACAACGTGGATATTAAAGTGTAGCCAAATATTTTAGGCAATAAATAAAACATTGTCGCCGGAATATACAATCATCATAAATTATTACAAGAGCTTCAATGGATTTTACAAATATTTTCAGTTTGTTTGTACTTATATAATACACATATTTGTATTTTGAATACAATGTTCGAATGTTATATAAATGTATATATTAAGCTTTGTGCTATACTATAGCGCTTTTTTTTGTTCAAAGCAATATCATGTATTGCATAACAATGGCGATAAAATTGTAAAATTACTGTTTTCGTGTAAAGCAGCTAAAAATGCACAATCGATTAGATGTGATTACAAATACACTATCTTAAAATAACCATTCAAATCGATAATATGTTTCTAATTTATTGTCCAATGCATTGATTGGAAATTAAGAATATTTCCTGACGAAAGCCAGGTGATAAAACTGTTTGCAAAATATTTCAATAAATAAATAAATACGAAATGCTTTTATAACATCATCCGACACGACAGAATCAATTAAACATAAAATAATGACAAAGAAACTTTTCAATGCAATGGTGACAATGGCGACATCAAAAAGGATTTAAGACTCAGAAACCGCGAAATGCTGGTTTTTTGTTGGTTTTTACATTTTTTAAATCGTCTTTAATAATGTTACATATTCACGGAAAAAATATATATTATAGATCAATTCTTTTTCTATTGAATGGTAATGTTTTGAGTTTGGATAGTTTATTTATTTTTTTGATAAAAATTCCGAAAAAAATATCATTTTTTTGTTTTTGAATCACTTTGCTTGAATACCGGGTGGAACAGCGACATATTTTTTTTTTGTTATAATGCCTAATAATATTTTGCAGTGAAATGTCATGTAAATATTTTCAACAAATATTAAAATCAGTTTTAAAATTAAAAAAACCTTCAGTTGAGGAACAATTCATATTTGTATGACGTCTTTATTTTTGTCCAAAGAAAGAGAAGGTCTTATACTTTATCTATACGCGCACGAGAGAAAAATGACACAGTCGGTTCCGAGCCGGCTTGCAGTGCGGACGTGGGGTCTGCGCTAATTTTTTGTTTGTTTTTTTGTCATTATTAAATTAGGTATATAATTTCACAATATTTGCATATAAGTCTCGAGTATATAAGTACTACACTACGGATCATACCTTTTGGAAAAATGTATTTTACGACGAATTTAATCTTGATTTTTTTTGCATATTTTATATTTTTTTTTATCTTATTAAGTACATAATGCAATATATTTATCGAAAACAATATATTTTATACATCATTATTATTATTAAATATGAACAAATAACAAGGAGTAAAATATCCATGTAAAATGAGCAAGCTAATCGCTTCTTCCAACTAACCCATTTTTTTAGTAGGCTTGCCCATATTTACTTTTTTATAAAAAACATTATACTTAAAAAAGAAATCACGACATAATTATCCCATAAGTAGGGTAACCAGCAGAACAGTTGCATGTAATAAACATGCAGGCCGTCTTCTCTGTGCCAATAAAAAAAATAAGACATTCAAGATGGGCGGCAAACCTCATCGCTGAAATTGAGTTGTAATACTTATGTCTTTATTTTTTCGAACACCTCTTTTCACTTTTTTTATTGTAAACAAAAATAACTTTTTTTGTTTTAATACCAGAGCACAACGTTTTTTTAATCAAAATTTAATGTGCTATGATATACCTGCTTGGTTAAAAAAAGAACACCAATACTGTAGGTATTTGAAATATGTATACAAAAAACATTTTGTCGAAAATCCCTAAATTATTACCATCAGTGTAGCTGCATTTAGCTATGCCACCAATAATATATATTAGGCATATTATTACAACACGTAGAAATGCATTCTGTGTGTGTGTGTGTGCGTGTGTGCAGAAGTACCTACCTAGATATAGGCTAAAATTTTATAGTAGTTATTATTATTATTCTCTTTTTGTTAGAAGTTGTAATTATTATTATTACCTACTAGTGGCGGGACCAGTGGGGTAATGAGCAATTTTATTATTCCACAAATTAATACAAAAATTTAAAAGCACACCTGACTTGAGAAAATGTCTATACCCTTCCCCCCATTTCCTCTTTCACATCGCCAATTTTTCGATTTAGTATAAAACTGAGATATTTCACGATTATATTTATGTTCCGTTGAGCACTCGGTGAAGAATAGGTCAACCACTTTTTTCTGTAAGTTTTCGAGTGTCCTGTAAAAGTCAGGTGTTCGAGAAATTTTTCATTTTAAACTCGGCGATAAGATTTGCCACCCTTCCTAAATGTCCTATTTTTTATTGCGGCTGATGCTGACCACCCCACTTGTGGGATAATAGATTAAAAGTTGCACCCTCCCTCACCCATGAATGTTACAGGAATGTCATCCATACATACTTGTGGGATAAGCCGTGATAGTATAGAAGTAGTAGATATGTAGGTATGTGCCTACAATTTCAAAATTTACCCAAATTTTTGAAATTCTATCCCCCGTCGCCAGATTTCCATTACGATACATAGGAATATTCCAATTTCCATTACGATACATAGGAATATTCCAATATTTTCATACCTATCAGAAATTTATATGAAAAATATGTAATCGGGTGCTATTTTGCATGTGTGGAAAGCACGCCACTGTGTCCTGCTGTGTGATGCACTAGTGTGTCCCCCTCTAACCTCTCCCCTCCCTCTTCATCGCTTCTTTCCGCATTCACTCACTGGACTTTGTAAAAATAATTTGAGTAAATTCGTATGTGTGCTTGTATTGTTTGTGTATTGTGCTACAGAAGTTTATATTAAACAAGCAATAGAAATGCATAGTTATAATCGTTGTGTATTTCATGTTATAGGTCGGTATTTATTGATTATCCTTAAATGTGGCTGCTATCATATATTATATAGTATCTGGTAATGATTTAGACAATATTATTAGACAATTTGAAAAAAGGCACAAAATGTGACCTTGTCTTTATGAACAGTACCCCTTACGTGCAGTTAGTTCACTGAATAACAAATTGTGGGAGATGCCGTGATGGTTTATTTTTATCATAATATGATAAAAATAAACCATCACTATGTAAATAATGTCAACTTCCAAAAAAAAATATATTTCAATTGATAATAAATACTAGACTATGATATAAAATAAATCGTTAATGTTTTTCAACTAATCTAACCTAAAATTTTCAATTTTCAGAAACCAACATAATAATATCAAAAATTTTATTTATAAAATAATTTTTCTTTCTTTGTCAAGAATTGTTCTAATCATACTTTTTATTTGACAATATTCTCAGGGTAAAGCCGGATACTGAGCTAGTAATATTATAAACGCACAAAACTTTGGTTGAATATTTTGGACTAAGTATTATTTTTATTATTATTATTAATCCTTGGTCCTGACTATGAGCTGAGAAAATAATAATATCAGCGGAACTTCGATACTCGTATTGAGATGCACTATTATTATTATTTATACCGTCGTGTCGTATTGCACTAACACATTAAAATATAACATTTGTCTTAATACACACATCTAAGCAATAAAGGTGTTCTCCTATTGGATAATTTGGCGGAATTTTTTTATTATATACTAAACGACATTTTACCTAATCATGATATTTTATTTGAGTAGGTCTTCCTCTTAAATGAAAACATAAATATTACGGGAAAAGAGTAAGTAAATGTAAAAGAACAACGCGAATAAAAATATCAAAAGAAAGTGGCGATCATGAAGTCAGACAGAAAATAGTGTTTCACGTCGAGTTAGAGGACACTAAATATTATCTTCTTCTATTCTTAGGTGTCAGATTAAAAGACGTAATGGGAAAAGACAAGAGACGGGAGATAAAAAAGGAACAAAATTAAACGACTACGACTTAGTAATACTGAAAATAAGCCGAGTAAACAAAGCGAAAAATCATGTTTTTAATAATTAATTACAGAACAATGGAATGTTTGACATTATTAAATTACGTAGGTGGATCTAAGATCTGAACAATACTGGGCCATAGGCATAATATCTGTACCTTAAAGGATAAACCACGGGAGTCACATTACAATAAATGTGCAGGAGAGGCAATTATATGAATTTTCAAGTTTCAAAACATCATAACTGTCATAATATTTGGAATAATTTCAGTCTGTAAAAAATATCTTCATTTGATAGGCTATATTTTAATATTTGATAATAAAAATAATTATTTTATTGATAATTATAGATAAAATGGACTTCCGTGTTTTATCCTCTAACGATATCTGCACATACATTTGTGGCACCGACTTGAAGTAATTGTTTTAAATAGTTAGTACTGTATAAACAACGCATGTTGGACTCCCGTGATTTTGGCACTAACAAAATTTTCTATGATTTTTTCTCCCTGATGGAATATTATAACGTATGTGGGACTTCCGTTGATTTTCCATTAACATTAAATGGACTTCATATATTTATTACAAATGAAAAATCATATAATCGAACAACTTTGGACTACAGTATTTTACCCACTAACATAACGTTTTGTCACTAATATATTTGCATTGTTAACTCAAAAAGTGGTAAAAAGTGGACTCCCGTGGTTAATCCTCTAAGGTACAGATATTATTAGGTTCAAAAACGTGCGTTATTTTTAAATCGTTATTAATTTTTGTATCTACGTACCTATAAATTTACAAAATTTACTGTACGTAGGAAAACCAGAAACACTAATACTTATAGGATTATAAAAGACATTTCAATAAAAACGAAGACACTCAGGAAGGGTGGCATGATACATCACAACATTTTACGATCAACTTCCCTCTGTCTGCAAAATGTTCAAAAACAAATAATTGTCATAAAAAGAGATAGAGGTTTACTTTATCTACGAACCCAACGGGAGTCAAATAATATGTACGTGGTCCTTGTGTAAATTATGAAAACGATCAAATAAATATTATATTTATCCGTCATTGCTCAGCAAAAATTCTCAAGACACTTTTAACCCTTTTCAACCTCAGTGTAATTTTTTTTCTCATTTATCGTTAAAAAAATTACAACAATTTCGTTATATCACACTCGGTCGTACACAGTGAGCTACAAATTACGTAATGTTAAAGGGGGTGACCACTTTATAGGTTTTCACCGTATTTATTCAAGTCTGGACGAAATACTCGCGATAAAGTATTATCGTTGCTCGAATAGAACAAAAAAAAAACAATTTGTACGTTTACAAACAGCAGCAAGCGTTTATTATTCAATTGCAGGGTAATAAAAATAATCAAGATGTGCGTATTAAACGCGGCTATTACAGCACCTACTAGGTACATAAGGTTACTTACTATTTACGTGTCACTCAAGTGGTATTTAGCAGGTAGGTACATGATTACATAGACACGTTATATTTATAAATGGTGGGATCCTATGTATATAATGTTCAAGAGTCCAAGTCGCAGTTACGTTCCTCTATTTTCTTACTTCTACCTTTTTGAGGCACAAGCACAGAATATAAAAAAGTACAAGTTTAAGTGATTTATTTTAAATTCATCAGTTCTCATCTCAACAGGAATACAAACGTCGAAATAACAGGAATCGGAAAAATAATTAATTTGTTAATATTGAAATAGCCTTACTTTCTCGGTTGGTATTGGGTAGAGTTCCAGATAAAATACTCCCTCAATGAAATTCGAAATTCTACAGTTTTACGTGACCGTTCTTATTTCATGAATTTATAATAGCCAGCAAACACAACGCGTGTAAGAAAATATTAACATTATCAGCAAATTATTCAATTCAAAGCATTTCAAATAAAGCATCATATTATCAAGATCACCTGTTATATTACGAATACTAGGTAGGTAGGTAGGTAAATACCACCAACTATAAAGACACCGTCACATTGTACATAGGTAATAAAACTAATAAGTAATGAGTCACACATAATACATACATAGTGATTGTGTTGTGCATATTAGGATGTGTGTATGCCATATATTATTATCGTTGACACACTTTTCCAGTAGGTACAGAGGTACATAATCAATAACGTAACGATACAATATAATATGTACGTACCAGGTACCTACTAGATATTACCTATTATAATAATTAGGTATTATGTTATTATGATTTGAACATAATTACATATGAAAGCACGTAATAAAATAATTGCTAACGCCCCATTTTCATACAAGATCATTTATATTTATTTTTAAACGACGAAAATCGTTTTGGGTTTAATTCTGTAATTTTTTTTCAGTAATATTATAGCCATATTCGGTTTTATTTTCGGTTCGGTAAGAATAAATCATGAATATAAATATGCAAAAAAGTTCCTTCTTTCACAAAACATTGCTTACTACCTAGGTATATGGTTGTGTATGGGAGTTTATTCTTTATTAATAATAAGAGATATAGAAAACAATCGTGTGCCCAAGGATGATTAAGAGACCAAAAAACAAGGACTGAAAAATATCCTTAATTAATAATACTACCCTATATATAGAAGCAACAACATAGTATCATAATAGAATATTAGTAAGAATATAATATGTATCTGTACCATTACGATATCTTCCATAGCAAAGTTACTAGTGAACTCGCTGAATAAAAGCAACAGCCATTAAGACGTCCATGTTAATGTTTGATGCTAGTATTTACAAACGAATGTTCGATATTTGGTATTCCATATTCGAGTCTGCACAAAATATTGTGTGACGGATTGTCGTATTAAATAAATAGGAGCAGAACATGACATCCATCATTATCAAATGAGATATTTCGTTACAAAGTGTAATATGGTATTATAATGTCATCATATTCAGTGATCAATGAGATCACAATCTCACATCACAACACATCATATCATATCGTAATAATTTATCGTTATTAACAACAGTCATCATGCGAGAGAAAGTGCAGGCAGCTATAACATGAATCAAATGCATCATAGTACATGTATAATATAATACATAAATTATGTACACATTATAATAATAATAATAAATGTGTACCGCAGCAGACAAGACGGCAAAATCATAATGACTATTATAACTTGAATATTCTTATTATATCATATTGCACAAATCACATCGCTGACACTGGCACACTAACATTGCCCCAATCTCATTCGATCTAGTCAGGTGAGCAGCAGCACCTAGGTACATACTGCATAGGTACATACATAATAAATAATACTCTTGTATACCTACTCTCAGTGCTATGTTATTATTTTCTCACAGATGCAAGTTTTTCCTAGTAAAGGATTTGAACGCGTTGATTCCAAACTTTTAGTCACTAGGCTATTAGAACTAATCCCTGTTAATACATTACTACATACAGGTAATTAATACTGAGACTGGGGATTGTTAAATAAGAAAAAATATACAAGTTGTAGTAAAGATACTGATAGATAAATCTACACATTTCATATTAAAATAGTATACACCTATTATAAAACCAATCAGACAACTTGATTGGAGAACTATTTTTACACGGTGTTACATTGTGCAAAACCGAATTGGAAGAAGTGAGAAAGGCGTTCCAACGCTTACGAATTGGCTCTAGACTAGCTTAAGTGATCTAGTATATATATTATCTATCGCCACACAAATTAAGAGCTACCTTTGTTTAGTTTCCAACTAAACTAATTTCACATTAATTTGTCAAGTGTGTAACAGAACAATCAGTATGACTTTGCACATATTGAAAATCAATAAATCGCAATAATCCTTTCGCCAACACGCCCGCCTCTCTCAACACACTAACGACGCTACGATCCTCTCTAGATGCCAAACATTCTGGTTTAATAATACATAATAATATTATACTACTTAATATAATCTCATGTGACTGAGGTCGACCGGTGAATTACTACAATACACACATACCTACTGTGATAATTGTTTGCTAAATAAAATTGAGAACTACAAACTGATCTACCTTGTGTTTTATTTTATATCATATCCAACACTACAACAACATACATGTTATTATTATTATCATGCACAGCTACTACCAACCTAATCATTAAATTCCAAACATTTGTTTATTGTGTGTATACCTACACTCTATCAACTACATATATACAGTATACATTTGTACCGTGAACATTCACGCACGCCTTAGAAATACCTCATACGATTGATAAACATTGTCCCAAGTTGACTAAAACTAATTTAAATATTAATCGACATCGAGGATAATTTACGGTTTCGCAATACCGACATTGAAGTTTTGATTGATATTGAATCATTCGAAGCAATCGAAACAACAAAGTATGAATATTACAAATATCTTACACTTAATCGTACTATTGAATTTACGCTACATATTACATCGTTTCACCTGCGAGCTTTACTTTATTCTTGAAATAACGAATAAATGTGAGTCACGTAGAGTTGATCTAGATTTAATTAAAAACTTCCATGTGGTTTCAAAAATATAAAAGAAGTTACCAGTATCTTTCAACTTTCTCACACTGCATCGTAAAAATAGTGAAAAATGCTAAAAGTAGCACAAATCGGTCGGCTACAAGGGAAACTAGAACAGGAGTAAGGAGTTGATCACTAAGCGTGAGTATTAACCTAATAAGTAACAGAACAAAAATAGTCTAACTGATTTACTTTAAGGCCAAATTGTTGAAAAAAATAATGAGATCTAGATAATTCACGGTACCCATGAAAATAATGGCACATATTATGAATATTATAATATATACAAGACATTATTCAAGGCAGGTTCAAAATGTGACGAAAGTAAATGTGATGTTACACGGTGTGTGGGTATTTGGTATATACATAAGTATACTGTGGGTAGATAGATAGATGGAGATACAGTATACACATTCGAAAGTAACAAGAGTCGCACAGTACCTACCTACCCTGTTTAACAATCCCCATTAAGATTAAGTGTTCTGCGGTGTAACGAGAATAAACACGACTGGCTGTATAGATAATATGTGATGGGTAATTAGCTGGCACAGGATAGCGAGTATTGTAATAATTATGATAAGAGCCAATTACAACACACAGCTCGTAATAACAATATTATGATACCACTAGGAGGAGGTGGTGCTAAATGAAAGTACGTAGGTACCTACCTACCTACCCAAGCAACGCTCACCAGAAACAATAAAAAAGTAATTATGTACATATTAACAACAAAACCCCAAAACAGGAAATTAAAAAGCAATTCAATAACGGGGTAATTCAAAAAATTAAAATTTTCGCCAAAAAGAATTTTTGAGAATTACATTATAACGAAAATTATGCCCGAAATATCGAAGAATACGTTAACAATATTTAAGAGAGAAAAGTTCAACAAACTGGCTACATTTCCTTACACAATTCACCTCCCTATATTTCATTTTCTATTCTCTGCACCATAAAAACAAAAATATGTATATCTACTATCTCTTACATTATTTCAAGCTTTTTACCAATATTTTTATACCCTTTTCCTTATATTTACAAGACGAACGTGAAAGATGGATGAAAAAGTATCGTTGTTAAGTCTACATATGAAACATTTTCTGTTTAATAATAATAATAACTTTGAGGTTAACTGGCAGACGTGAATATAAAACGGTAATAAAACAGAATCACTGAATGAATAAATTTGTAAAAAAAAAATATGAAAACACGTAGACATTATTGTCGGTAGGCTATATTAAGTTAAGTACATGATTTCTTTAACCGCTGAAAGAGATTATTATTATACATATTCCGACACAAGCAAGTAGAAGATCCTTTCACCAAGTGCCTACTTTAAATGAATTAATCTTCTCGGATTACCAACAAACGTAATATAAAATAAAATTACATTACCATAATACGCACATAACAAAAGACCTACCCTCCTATAATTATACTCCTGTTATTATTAAACTAATTCCTGAAAATATTGTAGTGTTACTGGTGGTTACAGCTCCGGATGGTATTTAGCTTATTACAATACATAATAACCTAACTTACTACAATACAACTAACTGCTCCCAGGTGATTACCGCACTGTCTGTATGTTCTTTTGGAGGAAGGTTTTGAATACGTACCCAATTCTGTAACAAAATAAAACAAATACCAATTAGTTAACTGTATAATAATAATATTAGAAAATTAATAAATACATTTGTAATAAAATTAGCTATATAACAACAATAAAATTTCCAAAACATACAAATCATCCGGCTGAAAGGCAACTCCAGATGTCGCGTGCCGCTGTGCCAGTTATATAATGCAATAATAATTGATTTCAATTACAATATGAAACTTATCGCTCATTATTATTACAGCACAGAACAATGAATGTACTTAATGCTGTAATTAGGTAAGCTTGAAAATGAAATTACACGATAGTGTGTCGTCAAGAATAAATAATAATTATCAACAGAAAACGAATTTCATCATTTTCCATTGAGAAAGTTACAGCGTGGGCTCAATACTATAACTATACATCTCAAAACCAATAGTTTTGAATTTATTATCAGAAGGATAGTAATTAATATTGAAACACTTTGATTACAGTACAAGGAGGCCTCTTAATTCATAATTATTACTCAAATTTTCAAACATTAAAAGCTTACATCGGGAACACATAACTCAAATCCATCAAAATGTCTAGTTCTAGTATTGAGTCCGTGATATTGTTCCAGCTATTTCATTGGAAAAATAATGTACTACTTTCTGTCATGAGTGCTAAATTTCATAATAAAAAACATAACATCCAATCACGCGACATAAATAAAAATGGTGTGTCGTGTGACCCGTTTGTTTACCTACAGGATAATTGTATAATATTATATATTATCAGAGATCGTATTTAAAAAGCTATTTGTTTTATTTTTACCATACAAGGACGTTACCAAGCGTAAATCTAAGACCAATATGTAATCTAAAACAACAATTAACAAACAAGGAAAAATCGATGGTTTTCTATGAAGCAATACCTACATATCAAAATGAATTTCTTAGAATTACAGCTAATACACACATAATACATCTTATAAACTCATACCCTTAAAGAATTTCCCGGAAAAGTTTACCATTGGAGAAATAAATTCTGATCATACAACAAAAGGAATAAATATTAATATTTAGTAAAAACGTTTAACACGGAGCATAATATATAAATAATTAACTAGTACCTACGTCTCCGCAGAGAGGAGGGTATGCAATAGGTATGCGTATATACTATATACACTCCACAATGATTATGTGCATATTTATATATGTAAGTGTATATATGACTTTACGACAAAGGTATAAATATGTTTTTGTTATGACTAGTTGAATCTATCTAAAAAGAAATGCTTACTATAGTTACAACATGATCAACTTACATTATCTACTGCCTCAAAAGTAGGCACACTCTCGTACATAATTATAAACATAGGTAACATAATACACCTAACGAAAACAAGGAATTTTTCGAAAGTTTTCCGAACAATTTTGTAATTAATATCTATGCAAATATTTGTTTATATACATTAACAATGTTCTGATTTTGATTTAAGCACTTTAAGTGGTACATACCATGATAAATTAATCTTGGTATTATACGGTTTTATATAAACCTAAAATGTTTTGCATAAAAACAAATAGGAAAGGAATTTTAATATCTCAACACCTATTGACTGAAACAGTATTAACTGATGAAAAATTATTCGACAATTACGTAAAAACAATATGAAAAGGGATGTTGATAACACAAATTTGTATGTATATATGACACGTATGTACAATGTAGATAAGGTACAATATACATGCTATCACGTATTGTTCTATAAACAAGATAATTACCTACTCACTACAGTGAAAGATTGTGCAATACTCACAGATGTAGGTGACCTAAATAATATTTATTAAATTCACAATAAATACATACACACACCTACTTATTCCAGATTAGCCTCACAGCACAGCATATTAAAATAAATCAATATGAAAAACATCAACCTCCTTTTTAGATCATATCATTTATAGAATAAAAAAACCTGACGATTTTTAACTAACTGTCAGTACATAACTTAATATTATTATTTGTGAAAACAACACACGTGGGGGATTACCACTGAATGTTAGAAAAGATAAAAAGGACGCTGGCAATAATTTTACAGTATCAACATGTGCTTATTTAATTTAATAAATATTCAACTCAATATCAACCGTAAGTAAAACTCTCACAGTTTTTTTTTTTTTTTAAAAAGATGTATCTGGGTTTTGTTATAAACCCAAATACAACCTTATACACCTTTCACAGTAAGCTACTAAAAGCTTGTGTCGTGAAAGGGGAGTTTGCCGGCACCTGGTATCGAACCACGGACCCCTTGTTCACGAGGCCGAGACTCTACTCCCAGGCTACCGACGAGCTCGTAGCTACATCTACAAAATGTAATAATTTTAAATTACTAAGTGACCAACGATTATTTATGGACATAAACAACTTTATAAGAAAAACAAAATGTGATATCACTGAAATGGGATAACATTCTTGTACTGTGTGTAAGCGGGTAGGTAGGTAGGAAGGTACGCGATATTGCCTATAACCAAAGAGAGTAGAGCAGAGAGTTGGGTGGCCAATAAAATTCGTTGCGCAATTAAAATGTCAGAGCAGGGACGACAATAAAATCATCATAAAGCAATAAAATAAAATCACTAAATACATACTACATCTACCACATAAATAATATTCATTATACCTACAAGTTGTAACAACGACGGAGCTTTTTCATAGGTAGGAAGCAATGTAGATACTCTCTTCCTATCATGCCAAAAAATAAAAATAATAACAATAATGAAAACAAAAAACCAAATTGATTACATCATGCAATAAATCTTATGGAGAGAAATATTCCGATATTAATTACAAATACCTACATAAGCAGGCAGGCCCATATTATATCTACACTTAATATCGGAATGAATCATTCGATTGATTTAATTTTGAGTGTAAATAATAGGTGTAGTAATAGGTGTCAGGACAAAATGTCGCTTGTTCAATGCGTGCATCATCCCAATCCTTCTATATGGCTGCGAGTCTTGGCACTTAACCAAGGCTCAAGAGCGGAAGATACTAAGCTTTGAAAACAAGTGTCTTAGAAGGATTTTGGATGTCAGATGGTATGAACATGTTACAAATGATGCTGTGCGCCGGCGCACCCAGCAGAGACCTGTAATCTCCGTAATACAAGAGAGACGATGGTCCTGGCTGGGACATGTTTTGAGAATGCCCAATGATAGTTGGCCAAAAAGGGCACTGTTCTTCCGTCCGCAGGGGTTCCGTAGGCCCGGGCGTCCCTCTTTCACAATACACCGTTCCTATGACAACGATATCAGAGCGCAAGGAATGTCGTGGGAAGAGGTGACGCAATTGGCACAGAGACGCTCTGAATGGAGGAGGCTGGTTTCTGCCCTGTGCTCCCGAGAGGAGCGTTGAGGGCGATGATGATGATGATGATGATGATGAATAGGTGTAGTATATGTTGAGAATTGCAAATATAAATCGCGAGGATATGAGTTGCGGATCATAGAGAGTCGCACAGGATAGACCACAATGGAAAGAAAGATGCAAGGCTTTGCTGTAGAGTGTAGATCAATCCACAGGATTGAAACCATGGGGAGAGATATTGCTTATACAGCGACAAATTTTCCTGTGTACCTACATTATACATCTTGTAATCAATGAAAATTAAACAATAAAAATAAGTTGTAGGTATTGCAACACTATCCGAAATGATATACGTACCATCATTGATATATGAGACAAACTAGGATAATGAACATAGTACCATAAACATAAAGAATATTAGGTAGGTACTCAAAAGACATCTCATCTGCACAACGAACAGATTGTGCAGACTCCCTTTAGTTGGAAACTGGAAAGAGAAACCCACCTCACACCCGAATATCTCAGGAGTCGCTAACTCCTACTTATTCCCACTATACAAATGTTCCTACAAAAAAAAAACAGTAAAATGCGATAATTATATTTAACATAAATAATCCTTGAAATTTTAAATATACTTTGATTTGACAATTTCATCGCACACGAGACCTAAGTAAGTACCTACCTGGTAATGATAAAGCAATAACAATGTGAAATTGAATTTTTCATTATTCAATATGTAATTTAATACACTGTGTAACACAATAACAATCCAGTTCGTGAGCTACATTGCACATAGGGAGTTTCGGGATTGACTTCTGGATACTTTTGTCGATAGTACACAGTAGTGATGCAACGAATATTCGTATTCGCTTTCTCGAATATTCGCATATTTCAAAGAATTCGTATTCGCAAAAAAATGCGAATGTTTTGCGAATATTATTTTGGCATTAAAGTATCGCTAATTCAGTAAAAGTACCGGATACTTACTCGGTCCATTGTAGAAAAAGCTACTGCAAGAAAATATTCTTTCAGAAAAAAAAATCTAATATTATACATTTAGCAATTGTAGAAATTTAAGCAAGTCAATATTCGCTATTCGCATTCGCGAATATCCAAAATCACACATTCGTTACATCACTAGTAGGTAGTGTAGGTACACAGTGACAATAATGAAAAGCGAAATAAGAGACGTTGTATAAAACTTAATTAAATTGATGTAGCTTACCTGATAGCATAAAGAAGATCGTGAAATTTGAATAATATTAATTATACCAGAATTATCAGAACATATTGTACTGAATATATGAACACGCAGAACATTCTGTTTGTGGAATAAATTAAAATAAATATTTACGTTGTAGAATAAATAAAAATATTTGATATACAGTGATGTAGTAATGATTTATTAGAACATGTTCATCAAGAAACAAAATTCGCAAATAATAATTGAACAAACAGAAGGAATATGCTTCGCCACACTTTATTCTCTTGGGACAACCTACAACACCCAAGTATTTTGTGTTTCATTCACTGTGCCGGTGTTTAGGTAGCAGAATTACATAATACCATCAAAAATATTTGTTTTTATATTTCAATTTGTGTTTTCTTTCTCGATGTGATTATTTTATTTGATAACATACATAATATAAATGATCAGTCAATTTAAAATTAATGTTAAAAAACTGAATTAATTTGATGATGTAGGCAATTGAAAAAACGTACATTAGAAAGAAGAGATATTAGATTTTGATTGCCGGATTTTTTTTTTTTTCTGATTTTAATGTTTTGTGTTAAAACAAGAGGTAAATTATGTGCTCTATAGAAGACAAATTCATTTGAAGATCTTCTAGCCCCTAATACCAGCTCTATGGTGCTGCCTGGGGCCAGATTTTTGTTGTTTTTGTATATTTTCATTTTTGTGTTTAATAATTGAATTGTAACTTAATATGAAATAAGAAAGTTCTGAATAATAACTTGAACATGTAAACCTTAAGAACAGTAGTTGGTATTGTTAACGAATCATTACAACTTATTGATTCTGCATGTCGAACAAGTAAATTCAATCAATCGATACACCATCTCGATAACAATAATACAATAAACGATTCGAGATAGCACACACGCATTATCATCAATACTCGTATTAATGCACATTTAGAACTGGCTTAACCCGTGGCTGGTCTGAGAATTATATACGTAACTAAACAGACTAAAACCAAATGTGTTATTATTATGCACCTAATTCAAAACGAAATACTTAGTACATCGTTTAAGTTTGCTTGAAAATGATAAAAAGTTCCGACGGCAACTGTTGTTATTATTATGATCAGATTACGTCAAAAACAATTGACAACCGGGAATATTTGAGTTAGACATAAAATCAGAACAATATTGTTAACCTGTGTTCGTGAGTATAAAGAGTCACATACGTAGCCAGGCATAACATATGGAATATAATTTATTCTGTAATAGTTAGTACAACCAGAATGTATGAACATTTTATAATATAGAGCACAAATAAATGTAGTAATAGTAGAAGTAATAATGTGTAATAAGAATAACAATAAAAAGAGTGAGTTGATGTTGTGTATTAAAAGTAAAACCATCGCACAGAAACAACTTTCATGTTGAGAAGCAAGTGTAGTATTTATTATTATTATTGCATATATGTACTGTGTATGTATGTTGTATTGTATTGTACTGTATGCTACATGCATAAAGTACGGCCGGCATCTTTGTATGGTGTTCTGTATTGCTGTGTGATGCGTCGATACGGCCGCGGCGACAGAGAGCGAAAACTCGGTCGGGGAAAGTGTATGGATGGAAAACTCGACGCTGCTAGTAATACGCTCAAAGGGAGAAAACTATTGCAACATTAGCAACATACTTTACCTATATCGCTGAAGAAGTTTAGCAACATTTTTTCATTCATATCAATCAGCAAATGTTCTCTACTCAAAGAAGGAACGTTCAAATTTTCATAAAATGATTATGTAATCGCATAAATTTCACTTGGGAGTAATAAATATATTAAGCATATTTTTTTTGGAACCACCAATAAATAAGATGACGTGAATGTTTTTAATCGAAATTAATCCATCAAATATTGTACTTGTGAGAGTGAGATAATGGGATACGTGGAAAATTGTCAAATTTCGAATGTATATATCTTTGAAAATATTTTCCTGTGATATTGTAACCTTCTTCACAGTCGTTCATCAACAAAAAATATTTAACTATGAAATAAATGTAAAATATTTCAATTTAAAATTTAATCAACTCTCTCTCTCTCTCTCTCTCTCTCGCACACAGAGAGTTGTGTCTCTGGTTTCAATCTAATGGATTGGTTTGCAGCAAAAGCTTGCATCTTTCATTTCATTGTGCTCTATCATGTGCTATCCTCTTCAGCTCCTCGTACGATCTGCAGATCATAATCTCGCATAATTATATCGTTGAGGTATTCTCGGTGTGGGCGTCCGCTTTGTTTGTCCCCTCAGCCGTCCCTTCTATTATTTCTTTTAGAAGGTTTTCGCGAAGGAAGAACTGCAGAAACCGAAAACTTACAACATTTTTTCACAATATTCAATTTCTATTCGAGTATTGTTATTACTCAATGTTGAAAATGACAGAAAATGTCTTGATCATAAAGGTAATTGTACAAATTCAGTACATATGGAATATAAAAGAAATAGAATAATGTAAAAAGATAAGATTTCAGTAAGATTACACAACAATGCCTAGTCATATGTCGTTTGAATATATTATAAACCATTAGTTAGTTGTGTTTTGTTAGCTGACTGAGCACATCTGCGTTACACGTGTTTCGCGAATGCTGTGTGAATATAATATTTCTTCGAGGCTTGTATGACGGATTCTCCTTCAGGCGTTATAAGCGAGTCGTGTATAAGAAAACACAAACGCTATCCGATATTCCCAGAAGGCAGAGTTACAGCATGAGAATGATTAGATATTATAACAAAAATGTTCATTTACCTACTAAATCATCAATTTCAAGAACAATTTTGCGTAGATAGCAAAATGGAACTTATTCTTCCATCCCTCTTAAGCTCCTTTTAGTGCTATTATGTTTTAACAAAAGTATGCCTTTTCATTATGTTTGGAGGTAAAGCAAAATACTCTTTTTCTAATATCTTTCAAGTCATGTTCTAACATTATACATTTAGGTATATTTTTAAGAATCGTGGATACGAAAAAGGGGCTACATACGAAAACTAATTCACTTAAAGAAAACAAAGTACTTTAGTGCTTGTTGTTTGCAGGTATTGTTTTTATTCTGCAGCAGATATGCATAGTAACAAACGTCGAGCGAGCGAATAAAGAAATCTATAAACGAGGTATGCAAGTTAGTAATAGTGCAACATTACATACATAACAATATTATCGACCGCGTACTTGGGAACCCTAGCTAGCAAGGAAATAACGAATGTAGGTTACGTTCAAGTTGATGAATAGGTATTATGTTTGTACCTGTAACTAACTATGTATCTAAATGTAAACTTGGTAATGCAATACTGACTTATATAAGTACCTTCATACTGTATTATGTAATATCTACCTGTAGTACGGTACCTTCTGGAGTATTGTTAAAGGACGTATGTACGACGAAAAATTGTTTATCAGTCTGGTGTTATCATAATATCACAAATTACTTACAATAACCTACGAGATTGCCTGAAGATTTATGTTGTATGCATAAATTTTAGAAAATTTCAAATGAAAACTGTAGAACTGTGACCAAAATGCGCCAAAAAGTTAAACGCTATACCTAATTTAAAAACGAAAAATATAATTTAAACTAGACAAAGTCAGAATAACGGTGTGCTACATTTATAAGTAAGGAACCACTCACTCACATATTATAATGGTTCAAATAGTATTTATTCCGTGATTGTAAGTATCTACAGGTGATTTTTTTAGTATATATTAGTGATGTAACGAATATTCGTATTCGCATTCGCGAATATTCGCATATTTCAAAGTATTCGCATTCGCAAAAAATATGCGAATGTTTTGCGAATATTATTTCGGTAATAAAGTATCGGATATTCGGTAAAAGTACCGGATACTTACCCGGTACATTGTAGAAAAAGGTACTGCAATAAAATGTTTTTTAAGAAAACCGAGGAGTTTTGAAATATTTTAAATTCCTATACCATTTTGAAAATTCGGCGACGGGGGGTAGAAATTTTAATGATTGAGCAATATTGTAGAAATCTAAGCAAGTCAATATTCGGCAAAACAGTCGGCAACAAATCAAAATCACACATTCGTTACATCACTAGTATATATATTGCTTTGTAAGTTTATACAGCCTTAAAGTGCATCAACGTAGAGTGTATGAGTAGGTAGGTGCTGGTAGAAGCGCTTAACTAGCTTTTAAATACGTTTTTTCAAGTGGGATATTAGAGCGAGGTATCTGCTGAATCAAGCGGAGCACAATCAATAAGGCAACGTTGCATAAGATAAGGTGTTACGTAGTAGTCAGTTAAATGATGAGTGGTGGTGAGCCGCGAGGGGCGGTGAGATGAGCCATGTGCAATGTACTTCTATATATTTTACAACTAGGGGGCGAGAATTTAGATTTTTTATATCAATTTTTATAATACGTTAAACCCACACATTTTTTGCACTTATTTTCAAAAGACTAAATATAAATTGATAATGAAAAATTTGTTACAAAATAAAAAAATAAATATTGGGCATTGAACTTCAAGTGACGCAAAAGTAATAACTGTCATATAACACATTGTTGGTTATACATGATAAATTTAAACAAAATATAAAAGAAATGTTAAGAGAAACAAGAGTTCTTAACGATTTAGATATTTGACATGTGATCAGAGTATGGCTAGATAATTTATTTGAATTATTCACAACAGCGAGTTTCCTAGTTTGTAACAGAGACAAACTTTAGCGGAGAAATGACTAATGATATAAGAACATTATAAATGTTTAGTCCTTGTGTTCATTATCCCTAATCTTTGCCGCTATTTACCCAATGTTCGCAAGTATCTATTATTCCATTGTGGAATATCATTACATTTAAGTGAGAGATCTAACAGACGTCCTTTGTGTAAGGACACACAAAATATATTTACAGTAAAATATTTACAAAAAATATATCTTCTACATCTAAAAAGAACAATTCAGTCGATGTACATTCGTTATGAAACAAAATTTCATTGAATCAAACACATGATAAGAATCTCCGCATCTGAATTTATAATGAGCTCGGATTCGATTATAAAAATCATAACGTTCCCACAGGGAATATTTACAAAGGTTCGTTATGGAAGTGAATATTAATTGGGTAGTTAATTAAAGGTTCATATACCTACCTACTTCATTATAATGAATTTCAAATAATGAATCGGTATTATAAATATATCTAAATAAACTACGTGTAAAATAAGTATAATGTAATAATAAAGCTTGATAGGATATTAAACTTCTGCTGCTCGTGTTAAGTAAGTATTGAATTCATAACAAATAATATATAATAATATTTTCGAGCGTAGGCATCGCTCTTAGATATTGTTATGCAAACAAAACGGAATGGCTCAAGTGAAAAAATAAATCGCTGTATATTTACTTACATTGAAAGTAAATAATAATAAAAACAATATGGTCATCGCAACAACAAACGATATGACAAAATAAATATCCAAGTACCCGCCCCCACAGTGTGCCTTCGACATAAAACGTTGAGGATTATGTGAATGGAAAACTTCACAGCACCGACACAGGGTGGAGGGTGTATGATTGTGGAGATCCATCCCACACCTACCATCCTCGCTACACCACTCGCCTTCTCAGTACAAAGTACTCTACTTACTTGTGTTTATACATTTTAGATACTTCCATATACATGGAGAGATCGAGAATGATCGCAGAGGAGATCACCTTTTAATATTTTAACTCAATTCGTTTTTTCTTTCTTGCTGTAAGAGGAATTAATTAATTAATATTCTTTAACCTTGATAGATTACACCCCAGTGAATAATAATGTAGACGTAATATCCCTTAGCTTTATTTACCGTCAGAGATGAAATAAATTAAATAAACTTTGCCGTTCCTTCTAATTAAACACAAATATAAAACGAGGACAATTTTATGTGTATAAAACGTTGCGTGGGTAAATTCTCCCAATAAAATATTTTAAATAAAACATATACCTACACGAGCTTCTATCATAATTTTATATCCTCTCCTTCACAACAGTTCTGAAATTATCGACGCAAAAAGACATGATGACTTTTGAATAATAATTAGTCAAAAAACAGAAAACTATTAAATTTTAATTACAAAAACAGTAAGGAAAAGTGAATCAAAGTGTTTCTAGCAACATTTATGTACCTACTAAAATATGAAATACTCGAAATATCCAGAAATCGAATCTATAAGACTTCCTGCTTGATTTTCTATCAATGGATAAGAGGATTATTTCCGCTTACTCATACAGACGCATAGATTTTTAACAGAGCCATTGACTGCAAATTTACGTAACATTTATGTAAAAAAACAAATGACAAGCTTCAAATGCCGTTAATGGGAAATATAATAACAAAAATACATCATCAGCTTCTATAAATCATATTAATCTTCGTTGACATACATACGTACTCTTTGATCTCTGTTGAATAATTGCTAGTTAGTGCACTAACAATTTGAATAATGTTCAGCCGTAAAAAAATCTGACGAACAAGTAATAGGTAATTAATTTGGACTTACGAATAATACATACAAATACTACAGACACTAAATTGTAATTACAATGCTAATTATAATACACGATCAGAATAATGAGTGTTGTAACTACATCGTAACAATCGAGAGGCGTAGGAAAACCTTGGAAAATCTAGGCTCTATCCGTTACCAATTTTCCTCTAGTCCGCTAGAACATAAATAAGCTACACTAATGTGCAGTACAGTAGCGCTGTAAGTGTGGTGGCAGCCACTACACCATAATCTTGATAGGATCTGTCTTGAATTAACTACGACGAGTCACGCCGAATAGTAATGAAGATAACGTAGAAGATTACATTAAGTTCTTATTACGATAATTCTATCATTATACCTACGTACAATATGCATCATCCGCAACATAACCTCACAAAACCGGATAGCCACTGATATGGCTGGTCGAATACACTGTTGTGATGTAACCTAAATAACCGTTTTGACGCCACACAATTCGTAACGCTGCTAATTTGTTGCAAAAGGGGCATATACATTGTAAACCAAGTAAGAATACACTTTCTCTAGTATTCGATTGACCCACGGACTGACAAATTGTGATTTGAATCTACGCTGAGATAATATACGTCGAGACTCTTAATAAAGGAAAAAAGCAAATTATAACAATTAATAGCATTGCATAATGTGTGTAATTAGTAATAAATGATTGAATTACTTAGAATAATACTACTCTTATACATTATTCATAGCGCGTGTCTCTATAAAGATTGTGTCTCCGGAATGAAATGACTCAACGATAGAACACGACGTATTGTACGTTGAACTGTATGGATGAGGTATCCAACTAAAAAAGAAATAACTGAAAACTAATCAAACAAATTTGTAAAATATTTTATAATAAAATCGAAGATAACGCGGAATATTTCAAATTTCTATGCCTTTCAAAAAACATAAAATTAAATAATGTTTTAAACACTGTATAATTTCCAAATTATTTGGAAATTATAAAGTGCACAATTATAGGTTACTAATGAACTTCCAAAGTGAATAACAAAAGAAGTAGCAAAATAACATTGGATTTATTCCCTTCAAAAAATTGGCGAAGGTGAGGGTGATGGAGTAGAAGCAATAAAAATTAGACCTACAAAAAAGGTCATTACTTTTGAAACTCAACTAAATCATAAAAGTCTGAGAATGGAAAACCGGAAACGATCCTCACTTTTGAAAAATCGATCAGAACTACCTTATTCGTGAGTGTCCCAAATATTTTTTTACACAAAAAGATCGTCTTTCTTCTGATCAAAAATATTCCTTCACAACACCAAGATAGCGAAATATTTCAAATTTCTATATCAAATCTAGAACTTGTCCTCCTATTCGCTGTAAAAAAATTGGTCACCTTAGTATCTGTGCCGAACCAGACACTCCTTTCTAGATAGTTTTAAGTAAAATCAAATATATGTATACCTAATATCAAATGTAAAAGAGAAATGTGAATGTAAGACACGACCCCGCGCGATGCAGGTACAAATAAAGTTCTCATACAATATGCCTGCACGCGCGGTGTGCGTTGTCATGTAACATGTGTTGTTATTATTAGTAAGAGCTCCATCTCGTGTGACCTTCGTGATATGAATAACGAGGTCACGAAGGGAGGGGAGTTACTTACGTCGACCGATAACCGCGCGCGACTCACTCCCAAGCCACTGTCGGCTGGGTCAAGGTCGGCGTGTATCGGACGCTTTATAAGTAATACATTTTACTGAATAAAATTACTCTCTTCGGAACAATCAACCTGGCTTTCACTACTGACTACCTCAACTGCTCTCTTGGACTGGACTGGATTGGACTACCACTGCTGACCACTACACTCCCTTGAACTGGATTGGACCTTTGGCTTCAGCTGTCCTACACCTTCCCTGCACAGACGAGCTTCCAAGTGAATTGGCACTGAGGTGGTTACCGTGAGCCGAGTACTTCTTCGTCAATACACCGCCGTGTAGCTTCTTGTGTTCTCTATACAGTCAGTGCTATCGGGATTATTGCCCGGTAGTGAGTACTTGCGAGTACACAGGCTAGCTGTGCTTAGGTGTTACGGCGGAGTCGTGCCCGGTGGAAGTAAACATCCCCAGGTCGACGAACGAAGGGAGTCTCCGACGTGTTGTCGAGGGTAACGGCGGCTGAGCCACCCTACTACTACGACGCACCCGGATATACCCGTCCAAGGCATAACAAGACATCGAGGCGGCGGCTGTGGTGCCCAGCTACCCCCCACTCACCTCCGACTCCTAACATCTGGAGTACAGTTCACTTGTGGACAGTGGCGAGCTGAGTCGGCTCCCGTCCCGCACAAGTTGGTCCTTCGAGCCGGATCTCCCACCGCCTACCCAAGATGTCGATGTCACTACGTTCTGGCAAGAACCACCCGGAGTCAGACCATGAGGACGATGACGCTGCATCTGAATCATCGACTGACACTGCTACCGATGAAACCTACAAGCAGATGCGCCGCCAGCTCGCACAACGAGACCATGCCGCCGATGAAGCAGCAAGGATCATCGCAGAGCTACGCCAGCGGCAACCAGCAGCACGACGGCCGCCGGGGCGGCCTCTGTGCAGACGGTCGATGACCAGCACCCAGTGGCGCAGCCTGCAGACCCAGCTGGATGGACGCAGCCTCCATCGCAGCACCCAGTGGCGCAGCCTGAAGCCCCAGCTGGATGGACGCAGCCTCCATCGCAGCACCCAGTGGCGCAGCCTGAAGCCCCAGCTGGATGGACGCAGCCTCCATCGCAGCACCCAGTGGCGCAGCCTGCAAACCCAGCTGGACGGACGCAGCCTCCATCGCAGCACCCAGTGGCGCAGCCTGCAGACCCAACTGGATGGACGCAGTTGCCATCGCAGCATCCACCGACGCAGTATCCGTCGCAGCCTCAACAGAAGGTGCAGCCTGAAGCCCCAGCTGGATGGACGCAGCCTCCATCGCAGCACCCAGTGGCGCAGCCTGAAGCCCCAGCTGGATGGACGCAGCCTCCATCGCAGCACCCAGTGGCGCAGCCTGCAGACCCAGCTAGATGGACGCAGCCTCCATCGCAGTACCCAGTGGCGCAGCCTGCAGACCCAACTGGATGGACGCAGTTGCCATCGCAGCATCCACAGACGCAGTATCCGTCGCAGCCTCAACAGAAAGTGCAGCCTGCAGCCCCCGCTGGATGGTCAGCCCTGCAGCCGCCATCGCAGCACCCAGTGGTGCAGCCTGCAGCCCCCGCTGGATGGTCAGCCCCGCAGCCGCCGTCGCAGCACCCAGTGGCGCAGCCTGCAGCCCCCGCTGGATGGTCAGCCCCGCAGCCGCCACCGCAGCACCCAGTGGCGCAGCCTGTAGCCCCCGCTGGATGGTCAGCCCCGCAGCCGCCGTCGCAGCACTCAGTGGCGCAGCCTGCAGCCCCCGCTGGATGGTCAGCCCCGCAGCCGCCACCACAGCACTCAGTGGCGCAGCCTGCAGCCCCCGCTGGATGGTCAGCCCCGCAGCCGCCACCGCAGCACCCAGTGGCGCAGCCTGTAGCCCCCGCTGGATGGTCAGCCCCGCAGCCGCCGTTGCAGCACCCAGTGGCGCAGCCTGCAGCCCCCGCTGGATGGTCAGCCCGGCAGCCGCCGTCGCAGCACACAGTGGCGCAACCTGCAGCCCCCGTCTGGCACTCAGCAGCGCAACGAGCACCGCCGGTTGGCAATTGGATTCACCAACCATCGACAACACACAGTGAATGCGCCAATGCTTCACCGCCGTGGTCAGCCGCTCCTGTACACTGTCCGCCGCCCATCACACAGGACATGTACACAGACGATTGGGTACGCCGCCACCGAGACATTGGCCCTGCGCCATCAAGCCGTGACTTAGAGCTCCCGTCCTTCAACGGCGACCCATTGAAGTGGCCATCATTCAGAAATGTGTTTGACTTCACCACAAGGCGCAGTCAGATCGGTGAATCGGAAAACATAGTCCGATTGCAGACAAAATTGACTGGAGAAGCTTGGAAGGCCGTGGGCCCCAAGCTGAACTACGACATGCCCGGCCTAGTAGCGCGCGTCATGAAAGAATTGGAGGCGAGATTTGCCCGACCTGGTGAGGTGGAGGCCATCATGTGTGGCAACCTCAGCCGAGTGAAGCAGCTAAGGGAAGATTCGTCCACCGCTGAGATACTGGAGGCGCACGATGAGATCGCGGCCGCTGTAGAGACACTCACCGGTTTCGACCCGAGCTATATCGCATCAAGAAAGGATCTATTGCGGGAAGCAGTAGCAAAGTTCCCATTCTACATAAGAAATCATTGGACGTTAACCCTCGCCATCAGCGGAAGGAAAATTGGAGACCCAGTCACCCTTCACGACTTCCTCGCGTGGCTCACGAGATATGTGAGCTCGGCCCGAGATGGTGGTAGCGAGGATTGGTTGCAGGATAGCAAACGCCGCGCAAAACTGAAGACAACGAAGATGAATAAAGTGTTTTGTGTGAATGAACCATTGGAAAGCAGTGCTTATAATGCGAACAATGCTAATAGTGCGAACAATGCTAATAGCACGAACAGTGCTAATAATACAAACCGTGCAAGCAGTGTGAACAATGCATACAGTGGTTCTCGGCAAAGTGATGGCCGTGGTAATGGGAACAACCACCGCCAAAGTGACAGTAGCGGCCGTGTTAGTGGCCGCATTGAAAACCGTTGCGCGGTATGTGTCGGACCGCATGAAACATTGAAGAGAGACCCACCTCACACCCGGATATTTCAGGAGTCATAGACTCCTATTTATCCGCACATTCAAACCAAAATTGTCCTCACGGGCGGGCCATTGGGCAGGTCTGAAACCGCATGAAACAGGAACATGTGCGTCTTACACGTCAATGGACATAGCCGGTAGATGGCGTATAGTGCGTGAACGAAAACTGTGTCGTGTGTGCCTGGCCGCAGGGCACGGCAAGCCCGCAAAGTGTAGAGCTCAACGCTGCGGCATCGGTGAGTGCCGCAGGCTCCATCATGCCACCCTCCACGATGAGGCCAACTATCGCCGAGAAGAAGTGGTAGCACACGCGACGCAAGTGAACAATGCAGGAGTACTGCTGAAGGTGCTACCCGTCAAAGTGACAGGGCCGGCTGGAAGTGTAAATATCCACGCCCTGCTTGACGAGGGCGCAACAGTAACCCTGATTGATGCGTCCGTAGCTGACGCAATCGGTGCACCCGGGAAGGTTACTGGCCTCCACGTCCGCGGCGTGGGAGGTAGCACCATCAGTGAGATGGATTCGCGAAGAATCGAGGTCAGAGTAAGCGGAGAGGATGGCCAACCGCACAAAATAAGGGCACAGACAACGACCAAGATAGTTCTGTCCAGGCAGCGCATGGCACGCCACAAGGACGATCTTCTGTGCCCTGAGCAACTCCCCGCCGTCCGGCCCCGAATGCTGATAGGGCAGGACAACGTCCAAATCATCGTCGGCCGAGAGATAGTGGAAAACGGCGACGACTCGGTCGTAATGTCCAGGACGGCGCTGGGATGGACCACTCATGGGGGAAAGAATGAGGAGGAGGCGGTCGCATATGTGATTGAGGAAGACCCGCTGGCCGATCTCGTCAAGAGCCATTTTTCAGTGGACTCCCTTGGAGTCACTGCAGCAAGAAGAGTGCCAGCTGAGGAGGTCAAGGCCCACTACATAATGACACGTACAACGTCACAAGCCACCGATGGGACGTGGTGCACTGGTCTGCTTTGGCGGAGTGACACCGTCACGCTTCCAGACAACCGTGCCAGTGCAGTGACGCGACTACGGTCGCTGGTGCGCAAGCTAGAGAGGAACCCAGAACTGAAGAAAAGTTATACAGAGAAGATAGAAGATCTTTTGACAAAGGGTTACGCAAGTAAAGTAACCAAAGAGCTGCCACCACACCCCCGGCGATGGTACTTGCCACACTTTGGGGTACAAAACCCGAACAAGCCGGGGAAGCTACGTGTGGTGTTTGACGCAGCAGCAACGCACCGGGGAGCTTCATTGAATGAAAACCTCTTAACCGGTCCTGACCTATTAACCTCCCTGTTCGGAAACATCCTCCGATTCAGGGAGGGACAAATAGCTCTTGTGGCGGACATCAAAGAAATGTTCCTCCGTGTCAGGATCATTGAAGAGGATCGACAATCCCAACTCTTCCTCTGGGAGGATGCTCCCGGGTCGACCAGCACATACGTTTTGAATTCAATGATGTTCGGCGCACGATGTTCGCCAGCAAGCGCGCAGTTTGTAAGGAACAATATTGCGATTCAGAACGAGAGCAGATTTCCGGAGGCAGCAGCAGCCGTCCAGTCCAATTTCTATATGGACGACTACTTAGATTCCGTGGATGAGGAGGAAGAGGCTAGAAAGTTGGTGCGAGAAGTCACCGCGGTCCTGGCCACGGGACAGATGAATCTTACTAACTGGGCGTCCAACAAAAAAGAAATAATCAACGACAACGGACCCCAGGAGAAGCAGAGAAACAGGGACATCGCAGCAAGCTCCGTGGCTGAAAGGATATTGGGAGTCCAGTGGAACCCGCAAGGGGACCACTTTACTTATGGACTCAACTCAGCCACAGTTTCCGAGTGGCCGACCAAGCGGCAGCTCCTAAGCGCCGCCATGAAAACCTTTGACCCCCTAGGCCTCATCGCCTGCCTCATCGTGAGGACAAAAGTCATCCTCCAAGAGGTAGTAAGAAGCGGTGTGGCCTGGGACGAGAGGGTCAATCCAGCACACGCAGCCCGATGGAAAGAATGGTTGCAACTCCTAAACAATGAAATAAAGATCAAGCGATGCTGCCGTACCCAGAAGAATTCGGCAGCACAGTTGCATGTGTTCTGTGACGCCTCTGAAGAGGCCTGCTGCACTGTCGTCTACATTAAGGAGGGCGACCAGGTTAACTTCGTAGCGAGCAAGACGAAGGTGGCGCCGCTAAAGCCACTGACCGTGCCACGTCTGGAGTTGCAAGCGGCCCTGTTGGGAGCACGACTCCATTCGAGTATAAGGAGAGAGATGACCGGTCGGGTGGACTCGACGGTCTTCTGGACCGACTCCACCACGGTGCTGTCCTGGATCCAGGGGGACCCACGAGCGTATTCTACGTTCGTAAGCAACCGCTTGGGTGAGATTGATGAGCTCACCCAAGGAAGCCAGTGGAGATGGGTCCCCACCAAAAGCAATCCAGCGGACGTTGGCACAAGAGAGGTAAAAAGAGAAGATTTAAATGCAGAAGGATTATGGTTCTCCGGTCCAGCGTTCCTGAGCAAACCCGAGGAGGAGTGGCCGGAGAACAAGATCGTCAAGTCACCAGGGCCGGAACTGCGAGCATCCTTTGTGGGAACCACTGAAAAAGAGATATTCAACGCCCTACCAGATCCAGTGCGCTTCTCATCCTGGGAGCGGCTGATCCGCACCACGGCCTGGGTGAGGCGTTTCGTCCAGAGATGCCGCCGCCAAGGTGAAACCGGTGGGCTACAAGTACCGGAACTAAGGGCAGCAGAGGTGGCATGGCTGCGGAGAACGCAGAAGATAGCCTTCGCCGACGAGATGTCGGAACTAAGACGAGGGAGGCCGATCCCGTCTGGCAGCCGCCTGAGAACCTTTACTCCAGAACTGCGGGAGGATGGCGTGCTGGTTTCAGCCGGACGGCTGAAAAACATGGAAGGTGTAGATGGAGAATTCCAGCGCCCACCCATCTTGGACGGGGATCACAAATATGTGCGTTTGATGATCCACAACATCCACGCCAAAATGGGGCACCAGAGTGCCGAGAAAACTATTGCTGAGGTGAGGCAGAACTTTGAAGTGGTGAAACTGCGAACAACAGTAAGGGCAGTTATCGGCAGGTGTCAGATGTGCCGAGTAAGGAAGGCCCGTGCTCTGCCTCCAATAATGGCACCACTTCCTCCAGAAAGGCTAGCCCACCACCAGCCCCCGTTCTCCAGATGTGGAGTGGACTTCTTTGGGCCAATGGAGGTAGTGGTGGGCCGACGACGAGAGAAAAGATACGGCGCACTATTCACTTGCCTAACGACGCGCGCAGTGCATTTGGAGTTGGCACACAGCTTAAGTGCCGACTCGTTTATAATGACACTCCAAAGGATGAGCGCCAGAAGAGGACATCCGAGAATACTATACTCGGACAATGCCACAAACTTTAGAGGCGCCGAGCGGGAACTCAACGCGGCCCTCAAAGAGCTGGCGAAAAATGAAAAGGTAGTGGAAGAAATGACTACCCAGCGTATGGAATGGCGTTTCATACCCCCAAATACACCACACATGGGGGGGGCTTGGGAGCGGCTAGTCCGCTCAGTTAAGGAGGCGTTCCACGCCATTCTCAAGGGGCGGGCACTGAAAGAGGAGACCTTACAGACAGCCCTAGCAGAAGCCGAGCACCTCGTCAACAGCCGGCCTCTAACACATATTGGGGTTGACCCGGCCGAAGATGAACCGCTGACCCCAAACCACTTCCTAATGGGGCGAAAAAGCGGGAGGCCGAACCTCGGCTGCTATCCTGAGGAGATGAATGAGGTCTGCGTCAGGAAGCAGTGGAAACTGTCGCAGCAACTGACAGACTTGTTTTGGAAGCGTTGGGTGCGGGAGTACGCACCAACGCTCTCCCGGCGAAGTAAGTGGAACAAAGAGACACGTCCACTGCAAATAGGCGACCTGGTCGTCGTGGCCGACCCGACATCACCACGCGGTACATGGCCACGAGGAAGGATTGTGGACGTGAACCAGAGCCGCGACGGGCAGATAAGATCCGCCACCGTGAAGACATCTCACGGGGAGTACACAAGATCGGCGGCAAGATTATGCAGGATAAATACATCCTAGGACCCGGTTCGGGGTGATGCTCTAGTGAGGGGAACCCTCACGGGGGGGGTGTGCCGAACCAGACACTCCTTTCTAGATAGTTTTAAGTAAAATCAAATATATGTATACCTAATATCAAATGTAAAAGAGAAATGTGAATGTAAGACACGACCCCGCGCGATGCAGGTACAAATAAAGTTCTCATACAATATGCCTGCACGCGCGGTGTGCGTTGTCATGTAACATGTGTTGTTATTATTAGTAAGAGCTCCATCTCGTGTGACCTTCGTGATATGAATAACGAGGTCACGAAGGGAGGGGAGTTACTTACGTCGACCGATAACCGCGCGCGACTCACTCCCAAGCCACTGTCGGCTGGGTCAAGGTCGGCGTGTATCGGACGCTTTATAAGTAATACATTTTACTGAATAAAATTACTCTCTTCGGAACAATCAACCTGGCTTTCACTACTGACTACCTCAACTGCTCTCTTGGACTGGACTGGATTGGACTACCACTGCTGACCACTACACTCCCTTGAACTGGATTGGACCTTTGGCTTCAGCTGTCCTACACCTTCCCTGCACAGACGAGCTTCCAAGTGAATTGGCACTGAGGTGGTTACCGTGAGCCGAGTACTTCTTCGTCAATACACCGCCGTGTAGCTTCTTGTGTTCTCTATACAGTCAGTGCTATCGGGATTATTGCCCGGTAGTGAGTACTTGCGAGTACACAGGCTAGCTGTGCTTAGGTGTTACGGCGGAGTCGTGCCCGGTGGAAGTAAACATCCCCAGGTCGACGAACGAAGGGAGTCTCCGACGTGTTGTCGAGGGTAACGGCGGCTGAGCCACCCTACTACTACGACGCACCCGGATATACCCGTCCAAGGCATAACAAGACATCGAGGCGGCGGCTGTGGTGCCCAGCTACCCCCCACTCACCTCCGACTCCTAACATCTGGAGTACAGTTCACTTGTGGACAGTGGCGAGCTGAGTCGGCTCCCGTCCCGCACAGTATCCATCCACATATCTACAACTATCTCTTGAACATAATTGTTGTACATATTTCTACATAAACAAAAAATAATAATAGGTACGAGAAAACACGACAGCGTCACATTTTCTCATCAAGTGAACAAAAAATGAAAATATACCTACCCACATTATGTACAAGTAAGCGATGATAATGAGCATTTCAATACTGACGAGTTAACAAAATGTGTATACAGTTGTAGGTACTCGTACAATTATAAGTAGTTTCACCTAGTCCCAGCGGACATTCAGAATAACAAAAAACACTTTCACAGATAAAATTTATAAAGGAAAAACTTATCAGTATTAAGCGAATCACAGTTGAACAGGATATGCATCGAACATTTTGACAACAAAATAAAATTGTCACTAATCAGACTAAATTTAACGTGAACGAAATGTAGTGAGGACATAGTTATGAATCTGCATAATGTTAAAATTTTTAGAAAAATAAAAAGATGAGATCGCAATAAAACGATACATGCAATTTGAAAAGTACATAATGAGTTGTGGTAAAACACGATGTAGTGAAACGAAAAAGTGGTTTAACATGCGCAGCATAGTGATACTGTACAGTATACAGTATATCACTGAGAATACCCGATAGAGAAATCACTTGTTTTTATAAAAATATCATGTGATGACGATGAAACAAATGGCGTTAAAGAAATTAGAAAACAATACATCGATGATCTACTTTGATATAAGACAACAAGTAAAAAAATCTAGATTTAAGTCTTATTACGTGTAGTTAGCGATATCCTTTCAATTCCGCAAACAAAATATTATAAATTTTTGGTTTTCGGTAGACTGCCATACCGCTTCAAAATTTTAACGTGACATATCTTGAAATATTATAATTCCGAGTTCTTGGGTTTAGGAAACTGGAGGGTCGATATACCCGCTGTAAGGTTTACATATCATAGATTCAAAATAATATGCACGTGGAATTGTGACTATAGAGTTGAGAGAATTGGATGTATAAATATAAATTGGATGTGTACATATAAAATATAAAAAAGCCGATAATGGAAAAGTTCAAATTTTATATTCAGTCTTCTGGCTACCCCACTTGTAAAGAATACCGTGATGGAATAAATAGATAGAAAGACCAAATAAATCAGTCAAATCTAAAAATATAAATGTTTGAAGAATAATTAAATGGGTTGCAAGAATAATTTAATAAATTATACCTATCGAAATTAAAACCGTGAATAAAAGTGAATAGAAAGAACCCAAAAGCAAATAAATAAATGAATGAAGAGAGATTTAATACAACAAACAAAATCAATTTACATGAAACATTTAAAAGAGGTAGTAACCAAGTAATATATATTATATACATATTAACAAATCATGTATGTTATTGAGTCATGAGGAAGCAGAACGGCAGAGAACAAAACAAACACACATGACTAATAAACAGTGTTTACATTGTGAAAATATTATTAGCACAAATATACACAAATGTTTGATCGGTCTTATTAATGAAATAATCAAATGAGTGAATTACGTATACATAATATTATGTTTAATTCAGATATCACGTGCCGACTGGTATTGACAATGTATTTAATATAAAACGTCATACAAAGAATATGGAGCACAGCAAATATGTAGGTAATACCAATAATAATTGTAAACGCACACAATTATACCAATTAATAATTAATGACTACATAATTAGATTATAACACAGACAATAGTTTAAACAGAATCATGTCATGACGTATCCATTTCGTTTCGCTTTTAAATATGTTTTATACATAAAAACAATACTTCTGAAAATACCAATAAAGCCAAATAGACAAGGATTTAAAAGACAAAATGTGTTCCCATGTACTTCTTCACTTTTTCTTAAATTTTTAACATGAAATTGGGTCAATTGGGAGAAATCTGTTTATTGATAGTATGATTCTATTTAAAATAATTGTATTTCCTTGTAAAATTGCTTGTAATCAATGTACAGTAAAATAATAAATAAATAAATATATTTATAATTCTAATCTTGGTTTAATACGAAACCAAAAACCTTATTGTATAATCGCGATGACTCAGAAGCATAAAAACATTATTTTCAGAACCCTTCAAATATTATTACCAATTCTTTCTAAAGAGTTACGTAAACTCATAAACGTTATTTCATTCACGATAATAATTAATCACGTGCCTAATGAATATACCTTCCTACAGGTCATTCTTTATAAGTCTTTGTTTTTCAACAGCATTCCTTCATTCCGCTTACGCCCTATTTCAACGAGATGACATAATAAAGTAAGAATTAAATAATATGTGCGACCAATAGGGAGCGACATGAAGCTGTAGTAAAATATTACTTTAATTAACTTGATACATCACCACCAGGATAAAGGTTTAAGTCAAATGACGCCAGCAAAAAACACGAAGAACATGTGTGCTGAATAATAACTGAAGATGATAAACAGGAAATTTAAACATAAAATAATATTAAACAATAAAAATAAAACAATAACATATAATACGATAATCATGATTCGCTAGGGGATAAAAAAGGACTAAATTGAAAAACACGACGGATTAGCAAATATGCAATAAAGACACCAATAATAACAGTAATTGAAATACAACAAACGAAGGCAACCAACAATTTGGGTACATCGATAAAAATCAAATTAGCGATGAGTGAGAACACATTCCTCCATACACCCAACATATATACACACACATACACACACACACATACGAACGTGTGAATGCAGGTTGTAGATATGTACATATTATCTATAAACGTAATTGATTTTAAAATTAATTATATTAGACTCGAAATAAGCATTATCTTGCATGCATGAAGTTTATTAAAAGTTCCAAGAGAGAAATAGATGAGTTAGTATAATAATATAGGTTAGTTGTATGAAATATTAATACTGCAATTGGATAAACTATGCGTAGTAATAATATACGGAAACGAATAAAATAAAATTAGTTAAGTATTTTAATTCTAAGTTATACTCACCGATTCAACACTAAGATATATTTGCTACATTAAAATATTATAAATGAATTCTTTTGAAATTTCAATTGTCTATTACAAATCTTATAAATTTTAATTTTTTCTTGACATATTACTGAACATTTTGTTGATATATTACACTTTCACTCCAATGTTTTAATTTTTCATGACTAATTTTCTAAATGATTTGATTTGACCAATTTTATAAATGTTGTGATTTGATTCCCAATGATATTTTGTTCTTCGCCAATTGTTGTTCTCGTCTCGTTCCCCAACTGTGTTGTTAATTAGAATTTTCTGCATGTAAAAGTGTAACATGTAAGAGGCTCACGCCGTGGATGTATGTATAAATAAATAAAATATTTTAATTACAAGAAAATACACAATCATACAATGGTTGTTGTAATAGTCACTGCTATCAGCTGAACGTGCCATTATTGTAAGTATGGATGTAAACTGCACAATAGCAGGACCAACCAAGTGGACCTACATAATGATAGGTTACTGATAAACCTACTAGGTACTACTTATATAAAATAATAATACCTACATACATATAACGATAATAATAACAGAAACATGACTACATCAGTCAGACATAAAAGGTTTCGTTGTTATAATATCTGTATTGTGTCGACACGAAACACTAACATACTACATAATAATATATACCTACACACATTTGCCAAAGAGACTCACGAACATGCCCAAAGAACGAATGCAGTGTAAGAACATTTCTGAGAAGTATCTAATATAAAACCACCACAACAAATTTGGGTCTTTCAAATAAGTTGCCTATTTATGTAAGAATAAAATATAATAACCAAAATAAGACGCCTTTTTACATAAACATCCTCTAAAGGATGTTCAGTTTTTTCCAAAACTTTGTGAAGGAGTGTACATTCATTATACCTACCTACTATTTAGAACATGAACATTTATTCTTGTTCCAATAATAATATTTCAGCAAAACAACTATTTCTTCCTGCTCTAAGCGACGCTAGGGAAAACTTCTTTCAGAAAACGCTCATGCTATTTGTTGATGTGGACAAAACGGCCGAATTAAATGTGATAAATGAGTCGAAATTATATACAAAAAAACCATCACTATTCTGGTTTGTATATTGATTATCTGCTAATCAATAGATTTATTATATTTTGCTTACGAGTGATTATTAATTAACAGCAAAAATTCGGAAGGTCTTTAATCTCGGGATCACACGTCCTTGAAAACCAAATATTTCTCGAGGGATTTCACGTTATTTTTTAGAAGCATTTATATTGTTTAACACACAATCATACCTAAAATTATTACAGCTTTGGCGTAAAGACTACCTAAAATGTAACGAAAAAAAAAGATAATTTAAAATTTATTTAAAGTGACAAAGAAGAAAAATTATAATCGTTATATTGTTACGGGCGAGGGTGTGAATACTGTGAATGTAACTTGATTGGATTAAATGACAAAGCGGAGTGTGGGAAGGTTTGCAGAGGAAAATTTTACTGGTTAGAAATATTATTTTCAGAAAAAAAAAAAACGCAAATTATATCTTATAAAATATAATCAACGAAGTTTTGTATGGAAAAATTGTAAGAACATTCTCTCGGGAATAATTTCCCAATAATGTTATTATAACGAGATAATGTAGATTTTTTTTCAAACATAATTCGATAAATCTGACATTTTATAAATTCTTCTCTGTTAAAATTATGTATTTTATTTTTTGATTCCGAGAAACATAATCCTCTATACATATCTATGTTTTGACCACTTACAACAAAATGAGTAGGTGTCAAAAAACCAACACGCAAAACTAAAATGGCGAGATAGTCAAATAACTATATTTATCAAGATGAAATCAAATGCATGCACAAAAAGACTGGGTCTGTACTCTGTAATCACCATTACCAACTTGAGTTTGATAATTGGATAACTGAAACGGTCTAACATCGTCTCAGAAACGAATTTAAATATGCACAATTTTAATAATAATATTTCAAATTCAGAATGTTTTTGAATTAATGTAAAACATTTAGAACTTTACATAATACTTACATTATAACACATTTTTAATTTTAATACAGATGAACTATTCTTTAATTACAAGGGCTTTTCGGAAGTGAGTATATTCTTTTTTTGTTTATTGGTAACCTTATTGAGGTTTGTTTAATGCATTATAATTTATTTTAAAATAAATAGGGGTCCGTGGTTCGATACCAGGTACCACGGACCCCTAGTGGCCGGCAAACTCCCCTTTCACGACACAAGCTTTTAATAGCTTACTGTGAAAGCTGTATAAGGTTGTATTTGGGTTTATAACAAACAAAACACAGATATATCTTTTGTTTATTAAAAAGTAATAAATCTTGATTATCTATGAACTTCCATGTATGCATGTATGTTGGATGATTTATTCGGTGCCGTTTAATGGAGCATCTATCTCGTATTATTCACAGCCTTGTAGGACATAAGACAGAATTCATATTGAACCCTTTCACCTACTCTTAACCAATACGACCTTTCCAGTAAAAGTGTGATGTGTGATATGACAAAACTCATCCTCACGGAAGAAAAGCCTTGCAGCGCCATTGAATGCCATTTGTAGACAGATCAGTTGGATCTGCGGCGGCGGTCCTACATATAGGATGTTAACAGTAGTCTAGTCTGGAGATAAGAAAAGCTAAAATGAACGTTTTGTGCTATCAGGTGTGACGTATTCATAATGCCTTCTACGTCAAAAATGATAATACACACATTGAAGGAGATCAACAGTTCATCCGGATACCGCGTAAGTCTGGGGATAGATAGATACATATACTCGTATAAAAATATTAACAATGAAAATGAGTAATTAAAATATATTAGTTCACATTTTTATCACGATAGATTGTACAAAGAGATTGTTCGCCACTAGTTTACTAATGATCGCGTGAACCAAGTCTACAGGATGAACAATGTTGCAGAGAGCTGAGCTACAGTCCAACAACAGACAGAAACGATAGAAACCTGCGTGACAACCACATACAGGCACAACTGGGTGATGATGGATAAAATAATACATTTTTATAATATAAAGTATTTGTACTATACTATTGGCAAAGAAATATTAGGTAATATTGCTTCGCCCGTGGAGTTTTATGTTACATGTATATTAGTTACATGTATATGTGTTTAGTGCATTGTATATGTGTGTATCGTCGCGTTAGTACCCATAATACAAGATTCATCTTAGTTTGGGACTAGCTCGATCTGTGTGAATTGTCTATGTATGTTATGATGATTCATTCATAGACGGATTTCTACAGATAACCGCCAAGTAGGTACCTAAAACTACATAAGCTGTGGAGGTTACAGTAGGTACTCAATATTCTGCCTCAAATTCCACTTTGGAATATATCATTGTAAGTTATATTTAATTAAATAAAATAAATATATCACAATAAATATGATGCATAGTGGTGAATGTGGACACATTTATTGCAGGGAATTTTAATAAAGTGCGTAATAAAAATATTTGACAAATCAACCGCTTATGATTAATTAAAATAATATTTCCCAGGGACACAATAATATATATTTAAAAAAACTATTAAAGTATTAATAAATTAATATACACTTTTTTCCCAAAGATTTCATGGGCAATGTTTTTAGCCTTGTCGCACACAGGTAAGCTATAAATTACAGCAGAGACATAATGTCGCGAGAAAACAATCATTTTAATAATTACATTACACTAAAAGACATAAATTCAAGTGAAAAAAAAAACGCTCAGCTGCCAAATGCATACGATAAAAAGTTTGAAATATTTCAACCTGTTAAATGACTAATGTTTTGTCTAAAAAAAGTCGAAAATAAATATCAACAATCATTTAAAATAAAGATTTAAAATTATTCGATTATTTTTCTAACTATGACAGTAATTTATGTCACCGATAAAATAAACATTGAAGATTTTTTGAAATGCCGCGATGGTATAAATATATGTAGAAAGCTTCCACCTGAATATTGATTCTACGTTGATCTTAGAGTTGTAAAAAAGAAAGCGTCATTTTTTCGGTACATATGTATGTATTGTATGTAGCTACATTCCAACATATCTCTCGGATTCTCAATTTACATTCAATTGGAAGCAGATTGAGAAAAAGTTCGCAGCACAGAAAATCATCATTTTAATGTGCATTCATAAAATGGTGTTATTATAAATAGGCCACATGCAAGTATAAATGAGAGTAAACAAACATCGGAAAGTAATATTTTTGCAACATTTTACGTCTGAAAATTTGAAGTTTCAGAGGGTTTATGTAAATAACAATATTTGTATGAATTGGTGTGGTGGGCTATCAGTGTTATTCTCCTTTGATCTGGACACGGGGAATAATATATTGCCAAAACACTGCACAATAATGTAATGAATTGTAAATATTGTACTAAATACTTTTTAAACTACATATCCCCCTTGCAAATGAACACGTCACGTTTTTACGTCAATAAGCACAGCAATAGGATTATAATTAAAGGGAAGTTATGTTTTCAAACGACGAGGGCAGTTCAAAGTATTCTCGGTATGAATATGAAAGACAAGAAAAAAAAGTTCTATATAGTCCCTTGCAACTTCAATACACTTCTTACATTGCGAAATCATCTTTTCAATACCCTTCAAAAAATGACTTTCTTCCTTCTCTGAAAAATGATTTTTTCGTCGGAAAATTGCTTTCCACGAATCTCTTTTTTCAGCTTTAGAAACATAAAATAGTCACTACGAGCTATGTCTGGACTGTAAGGTGGATGATTGATCTCTTGGAAACCACACTCCTGAAAAGCAGCCTTGGGCGCGCGCGTGAATGAACATTCAATTGAGTGAACATTTGTTTCTGCGATGGTGTGAGCGTTCGTGGCACCCATCTTGCACTGACTTTAAAGAGGTTTAAAAAATCATGATCATGAAGCACTGAGTGTATGCTACCCACGGAAAAAAAAAGAAGACCCACGGAAAGCTTGGTTATCTCTCCAAACGAATTTATTTTTATTTGAGCATCTTCGAGTACAAGTTCTCCACTTTTTTTACGTTAGTAGCAGAAACAGAACCACCTGATCAAGGGCCATCTTCAATGCTTTCTCTATCCCTTTTAAACCCGCTTGACCACTTTTGAATGGTCGACAACGAAGGAGTGGAATCCTTGTAAACGGCCACCATCTTTTAGTTCTTTTAGAAAATTTAATAACAGCGCGGTGCTCGGTTTTTTCAAAATTTTCGCATCAGACATTTTGTTGCATTCGAAACATGATTGTGAAAAAAGTAGTGGTGGTAAACCGGCGAAATTTTCTAATTATCACCTTGGATAATGTCTTAAGAGAATTATAAACAAAAATACCCGCATTAGTAACAAAAAATTTCCCATACCAAGAACATTCTAAACTTCCCTCGTATGTACGTCACATATTCTAAATTTCTTACGGTTTTCGCCTACATTCGTTCCATAAAACCAATGTATCCTATATTGTGTCCATGGATCAGACAAAGCAAGTATGTGAATAAAATATAGAACTATTCGAGACTCATATAGTATAATATATAGTCATCCTAAGATTGCTTATCCTCATTGTGCTCTATTATATAAATTCAATACTTCATCGTCAAAGAAATAAAAGACATCAATAAAAACAAAAACTATAAATATAAATCAATTAAGCACAGTATCATCTAACAAAATCAACAGCGAATGTCTTGTTAGAACAGAATATGTCAGAAATGCATACAAACATAGAATTGAGTATTTAATTCTACACAGATGAAATAATAAAAAAAGCAATAAATTTCAAAGGTGAGTCAGATGCATGTCCCACATATTATATGAGAGTAATATATTATCTTATCTTTACAAACGAAAGAAAGAAAAATAATTCATTTTCTTCGTTCGCAGAGCTACAATACAATATAAAAGTTTCACATACTAGGTACCCTCGTATGTAGTTATTAATATGACGAATTAATACAATGACAGACTACAAAACTAACAATCAAATGTGATTTTTTAATAATCATGCATTTTCCTAAATTTAAGGATTGCATTGTAAGAAAAATCAGTGCTTAAAATAAAATCTAATTAATATGAAGTATTTTTAAACACGTCGTTGAATCATTCACTTCAAATAATTTCGTGAAGAAAATAATAGTATGTTGGCCATCTCAGAAAAAAAATATTATCACGATATCGAAAAATTCTTTACATATTATTTTACGAGATGAAATTGTTAAATATGAATTTATAGAGAGAATCTGAACACAACCTAAACCCAACTAAATTTACAGTTGAATTTCATATGATAGATTAATAAAAAATCTTAATTTTTAGAATTGACAACTTACAAAATGGTAACAATTCATTCAAAATCATCAAGATCTATTTACCGTTGAACATCAAGTTTCTGAAATAAAGGCATTTATTGGATTTCATTTCCACATAGCTGCAAACTGCAAACATCGCAAAACGTCGAGAAATTCAAGTTATAGTCTATTATAGTCCGTGTATCATACATACAGACACAGAGTCATGGTGTCAATGTAAATATTCCCTACACGATACATGAGAACATGTGGAGATATAGTTATTATTTTTACGAGAGGTGGAGACAGCGACCTTTCAGCGTCGTAAACGTTACGGACGCACCGTTGTCGATATAGGAGAAGTCACAGTGAATACATTCCTGCTAGTGAAATAGCCGAGTCACCTACATAAAACTGTTTGATAATGATGAAAACAATGTTCGGATTGCAATTAAATACAGAATCGATATTGTATTTACTGATTTTTCCATATAAATGTAAGAAAAGAGTGCCTTAGAATTAAACAATACCTTTCATCCATTAGGTTATTTGTTATGTAATAATTTGGGTCAAAAATGATCGACTAAATTTACAATACGTGATGCAAGTATCTCGAAGTTCTTATAGTGTATAAGTTCTATTTTCCTTCGGGAAGCAGTCCGATGTGTTTTGCTCCCTATGATCACAAATTCAAGGAGAGGTTGAAATTATCGTTAACATTCATGTACCTAGTATTTAAGTAATAATTGTGTTGCAATGGTGTAGCTAATAAATATTATAATAAACAACAACAATTTTTGTAAATAATTAATAACTGTTTTTTTTACATAATTAGTAATTGTTAGAAGAAGACAACTGTTGTTTTGTTAATGTTTAATAATTTTGTAGTAAATAATCTAAATATGCTGAGCAAGTGTGATTGATGACAGAATGAGTGAGCGAGACTGTGTATATGTAGGGGTGTTATGGAATATTACCTATATTTTATAAATTGGGAAGGCAGGAGCTTGGCGACAATCCATGGATGATGCCATCTGAAAGCACAAACACCGTGCATAGTCTGAACTACCCCACGTGGAAGACACTGAACAGACTAAGAGTTGGGGTGACAAGGTGCAAAAGTAACCAGCGGAAGTGGGGCTTTTTGGATGGAGAGGACGCCAGCTGTGACTGTGGGGAGGAGCAGAGTGACTCTCACCTACTGCAATGTCCGCTGATGCGGAATGCATGTAATGTGAGTGACCTGATGATGGCGAATGACAAGGCGATGTACGTCGCTGCATACTGGAGTGGCAAGGTCTGAAGTCCGGACCCGAAAAGTAAGTAAGTATTTTATAAATTCATTGTGGTGCATGCTGCTGTTTCTAATTTAATTAATTGTTTATAATTAATGACATCTGAATGATCACCTTTTTATCTTTGTCTTTTTTGTGCCCTTGTTATGAAATAAAACAAAACAAACTTTATAAGATTTCCACGGTTAACACGAACACACATTAGACATAAACTACATATTGTGAAAACACGCTGATAATAATTTGAGGTATAGGTAATATTGATAGTTTAGTAGCTGTTTACCTAAAGAGAGTTACCTATTCGTATCAACAACAACATATTAACGACTGCAGTATAATGTTCTGTGCTGTGCAAATAACTGGAATTCCAGAACATATTGTAACTCAAGTACAATGTGTGCATTCGACACTTTAACGGATTACTTCACCGAGTTGAATACACTTATTTACACATATTTTTATCGCTTTTCGTAGATTTATATGAAAACGATCAAGTAATGAGTTCGTCAGTAGCCTGGAGGTAGAGTCTCGGCCTTCAGAACATGGGGTCCGTGGTTCGATCCCAGGTGCCGGCAAACTCCCCTTTCACGGCACAAGCTTTTAGCTTAGTGTGAAAGGTGTATAAGGTTGTATTTGGGTTTATAACAAACCCAGATATATCTTTTTAAAAAAAAAAAAAAAATTCAACAGATTGATTTCAAAACGAAAATTCATGTGCAATTAACGTATTTCTTGAGTTCATTGGAAGGCAACAAACTTCATCAAATCATTCGTTACAGGTACTTTAACATTGAAGTTCTATATGTAACTAGTGTATTGAGAGTCAGAACACAGTTATAAACCTACAAATAAATGCATTTTGCTCGAATACTAAACGATATTTCACGTTTTAAAAATCGTAGCAAAGTATCCAATCACGTAATTACCTCGCCGTCAATAGCCTGTCAGGTGGTAGTTCGTAAAAAGATTTCACGCACGGTTAGAAAACTTCTTGAAAAGCTATTAATATTGAAAAGTGTATTTTCACGCCGCACCTTCAGTTTGGAGAGCGTGGCGGAATAGGCGGGGGCCAGCTGTGTTCCAAATCTTGGGGGCGAATGGCCCATGTCATTGTACGGCCGAGATGCGGCGCGAAGGTTCGGCGTAAAGTCACCCTGATGGCTCTAACTACGCGACTATGCAGGATGGAATATTTATGTCCACTAAATACCGTATTAACTATCACGTTACAAATTATGGCGAAGGTATATCTAAAAAAGTTGAATAAAAATATTATCTTATATGAACTTACAAAGGAAACGTATGTTAATCTATATTTTTAGATTTCAATATTGTATGAGGTTGTATACTTATGTAAATAAAACACACGAAAATACCATATAAGGCTTAGAAAAGACATCGTCACTTTAATTGGTAGTGTCCCGGACGGAACTTGAACTCGCGATTCATCCTTATCGCGAGGTGTGCTTTGTCTTACCGAAGGGCGACGTACAGAAGAATCCGACATTCTCTGTAATTAGCCCCAATACATTATGTGTAGGTATTGTTATGGAATACCTAGTATGGGGTACCGCATGCTGGATACTTCCAAGCGCTTAATAGGTATTTTTCTACCTATAAAACATAATAATGTTAGTAATTTTAAAACAAACATAATGATTTTAAGTTTGTAGAGTGATTCTCTTCCATTAAGAGACCGTTTATCTATGAGCTATGATGTGGGAAGCGTTTATCCATTCGTGAATAGCATTTGCAATTGTTAAACAAAATATATAATCCAGCAGTCTCTGAGACATTATGGATAATACTCATACAACAATTATATAATTATAATAAATGCTATTAATGTTGTTATTCAGGAATTATGATAAATACTTACTTCAGCATGGAGTATATTAATCGATATTATGATTAAAATTATTCAAGGTATCCGGAAACTCACCTATAACAAGAAAAACAAAAACATTAGTAATATATAACAACATACACATACGTGCTGTAGCTGTATACAAATATTTAATAGAGTAACTAGAAATATTAAGTACATTATAATATCTACTAATAGTAAGGTAGGAAAAAACAGTGCTTCTTATATCACATGTGATACCAGCATAATTTTACACTAAGGAAATCACGAATTGCTGTTCAGGTATAGTAGAAGACGGACCTGATAATAAATTTGATGACGATTCTACAGAATGACTGTTGAAAATTACCAAAGGCTAGAAAAGTGATGAATGCTGCAGTAATATCGTATTAGCGTGACACGTCACATAATAAGTTAGTGTCTCCGTCTCTCTCAATGACCATTGAATCAAGTCACTATTACTAATGTGGTAGGTATAAGACATAGTATAATAATATTATCTGCATGTATGGCTGTGTGACATACACGGACCATATTGTTGTATAGCACACTACGAGGAACCAAACCATTTATGGAAAATGACCTTGACACAAATAACTCACATTTTCTCGATAAAAAATTAAGTGTTTGACATAATAAAGATACATAATATATACATATACGTAATTATTGTTTCGAAACTAAATTTGATATTTTTTCGTGCATCCCATCGCGACACCTCATAACTACTGCTTGTTGAAACATGCAAATCGTCCCCATCGCCCCATTACAAATTAGGTCATTCAGAAGGAGTGGCTCACCTCATCACTGAACTGAAGATGTTAAACGTCTTAAAATGTGATGTTTGACTAATACCTGACTTTTACAGGGCACTCAAAAACTTGCAGAAAAGAGCAAGAGGTATATTCTTTACCGGGGACTCCACGGGAGAGAACGTTTTTAAATTATATTCATAATAAACAACTGAGTGACGCCAATAAGCAAGAAGCAGCGCTTTACGCAAAATGTAATAATTGAAACCTTTTTATAAGAACATCGTAAAGATTTCACGATTGTTAATGACTATCGTAATAATTTTAACGCTGTTAAGATAATATTATTATTGAATTTGATATTAAAATATCGCTTTTAATCTAACTAACATAACAGCTCCGTATCTCAGAAAAACACAATATTGTGTTCGAGTTACAAAGTTGGCAGGTATGGATGGTAGCATTGTCGAGGGGGGGAGGCAGTAAAGTAAAAATGGTGTGCGTGAGTGACGTCAGACAGAGGGGCTATGTTACTTGGCGACAACATACATGAAAAGAGAAGAAATCACACCATGTGAAAAACATAATAAACGAGTTAAATGAAGGATTGATTCCCACCGATCGCACATACACAACATGTATAGAAGGCCGTAGGTAATACGATCTATTGACCAGTCCCATGTTACGCGGCTACTACTCTTACTGCATTGTAGGTAGGTAGGTACCTACGTTACATGAGACCACAGGTTGGATCTCACACAGGCGGATACCTTTTCGTAATCAATATTTTAACCTTAAAAATAACATAAATATTTAATTTTGCTTATTTTGAAAGGATTAACTATTGTAACAGTTAGGAGTCATTTTTAGAAAATATGTCGAGTAAAATACACAATGTCAGTATTGATTCGTTCGTAAATGGCGTAGATTCGCCGAAATCGATCGCATTTTTTTAGAAGTCAGTTAGCAGATAGCGAATAGAATAAATAACCTGTATTATCAACTTTTTTTAAATTGTTGTAGATATAATATATACAAGAGGTTTCACAAAGTCATGATTCCGTTTCACAGAAAGAAAAAAAGGATACAGGTAGCGTTAAGATACTGAAAAACATTATATATCTATTTACTCCCCATAGATTGTAGACATGCCATATTAATAAAGCAGGGAACGAGTGTTTTTTTTCTTTTCATTCAAGGTTCTTTCACAGATCAATACAAATATTCAATAGAAGACAGAAAAACCATCACAAATAACAGATAAAGTAAATGGCACGCAGGGGGTTCTTAATTTAGCATTTAATAAAAAAAATTAAAGTACGTACTAAACGTTGTAGAAATGCTAATTGATTTTATTCTGTCAAAAATATTATAATATTTTAAAGAAAAAATACACATAACACAGAGCAATAGACATTAAGAATTGCTACAGGCCCGGTTTTTATCACAAAAAAAACTGGAAAACATTCATTAAAAGCAACAATAAACAGGCAACTGGAGACAGCCTGTAGATACATTATTAAACACACCAGATCAAATCGATAAGAAGACTCAAATGAAGTGCAAATTTCTGTTTGAGCAATATTAGCATTGCGTATTCATACGAAAAGGCAATTCTAACGATTCGATGACGATATCGTGTATGCTTCGATTATTATCGAAATATATTTGGATCGTACGATCAGATTACTTTTATAGAATCACAACATTTCTTAAGTCCTTTGAGTCACTGCAAAGGGTCCGTTGGCTACGATATTTGTATTAAATACTCAATGTCAATATTTTATTAATGGCCATCTATTATTTCGACGACTGTGGCACCTTCGTTGTGGACAAGATTTGTTAAATGGAAGTCCCCAGGCTAGACGTGGACGGATGGACGGTGAATCTCCTTCTCCAGGTATTATACACTTTGAATATTATTTTATCCATTGTTGATTAACACTGATTCACATTTTTTTTAACATAGCGGCAGAATTGCCATCCACACTTCTCAGCATTATACAACCAGATAAGTCTCCATATGATCAGTCATGATCACACAAAAACTTAACAGTCTAATGCTGGGAAAAATTCATCTATCCAGATATACAGGATATCAAAGGATTAGGCTCAGAACGCGGGATCAAAATACCAGCATTGAGCCTGAAATATCTGTGTTCAAAAACTTTTTTACAATATTACAAGTGTTTATTATAATAGATTTTTGAATTTTAATGTACAAATTAACCGGTAATAATCCTATTATTGTTCTCCTCATAACAATTTGTATTAGAATCTTATTTCTTCACTTTACGGTAGCCTGACGATGAGAGCGATAGCTCTTGAAAGCCGGCTCGCGTAAAGTCGCAGTGAAAAATTAGCATGAACTTCTGACACCATTAACTAACTATGACATCGTACGTCATTAAAACCTTATTGTAAATTTTGTACGAATATACAGAATATTAATCTGCATAAATAATAGCATCACTAAATAAAAACAGAAAAGTATAATATCGTTACACAAAGTAGGTAAAAATAAAATCAAATCCATTTTCAGAGAGAATTTACTTATAAACACATCGAAAGTACCTGCTTATCTTTTATTACAGCTGAATAAAAAATAAGTCATTGGAATGAACATAGATAGTTACATTTATGACGCGAAATTAATATAACTACTGTGGTTGGGGTATCTTTTGTACGTAATTACATCAATATAACAATTCAATACAAAAAATTATTATTTCGCAGACAAAAATAAGTATCTGAATTCTAACTCTTCAGGTAAACTGCATACCTATCAGCAACGATTTTTTGCTGCTGCTTATATTGCTGGATTTTTTCTTAGACACACACAACCTTGCGTATCCATTCTGATCCAATACCTGACGGTATCCTGGATAATATCCTTAAGCTAATGCATTTGAATCTCCACTTTCAATTTCATATCTAAAACCATTTATTATTGCAAAGTGTGACAAAGGTATCCGTCATAATTTCTAAACTAAATTGACATATTATGTGTAGTGTATATATAGTGTATGCAGCTAAACTCTGACAGGTGTATAGGATAAATATAAGCGCCAACGTTTCAAGACGAAATAAAACAACCGTAGTGATGATTAAAATAATTAGTAATGCTATTCATCACGATGCACCTGGCTACCACGCTAATTACGATGTGCAAAAATGAATAAGTACATCAAATTGAAAAGTTAATGTAAAAATAAACGACTTATTTTTTTTTAAACACGCATATAGTTGATACAATATAATGCAGAAAGGCACGCGTTACTATAACAGATACATCTGATAAGAGAGAAACTCAGCCATTGGACAATATTTACCATTCCTACGTATTATTCAAATTTTGGACTAAAATAATCTGTGCAATTTCCCCATAAAATAGGTGAATGAAACAAAAAACTTTGACAATTAGGTATATCGGGAGCTGCCCACGCATAAGAGGTGAGTGAACACGCAGCATCCACGAGTGGTGTGAAAGGGGGTGGGAGGGAGGGACAAGGAGACACTACGAGATGTGTTGCGAGAGTGAAAGAGCCATCACGAGGGGTACTTGGCTCTTGTGTGATAGTGTGTTGTGACGCAATGCGCACAGGGTGGAGGAGCGAGGGGTATCGATCTAGAAGAAGAGACGCGCGGTACAGACGGTACCGCCACTGTGTAAGGCAGGTCACGCGCCAGGGTCAAGGCCGTCTCACGCACACCAACAAATCTCATCTCTTTACACGGGTCCTTCCTTACAGTACAAATATATTAACCCACCCTTCTTGAGCTTGTCAGATCTGCGCAACGGCCACATCCACACCCACTATCATAAAAAATGACTAATTATAATTGAAAACCCATGTCCGCCAAACATTTATACAACTCAAACTTTATGTTCATATCAAAATGTAAAATACAGGAAATGCACCGAGACGTAATACATCGATTGAATTTCAGAACGTCTACGTTGGTCAACTTATTTATTAATCATAATATGGAAAAAAAGAAAGATATGTTGCACGATAACGTCATCGTGTTTTCTATGGCTACTTATCAACATTGGGTATGGGTCAAATGACTGAAATTGAACTTCTGATAAAAATACTAAGTAATCATAGGAGTGTGCTATGTACAGTAACATAACATCGTGAGAATTTGTTATCAAAAATATGTTATCGGTAATAAAAATGTTGCAACTTGAGAGGGTGGTGGTGGTGGTGTATTCTATGTTTATACATAAATACAGGATATAATCTACCCCTGAATCAATGTAAGCGATTACACAACACCTACTTACTACCATTCATCTCACGTCAAATCCCTTAGAAAGTAATACAGCGCGTAACACAAATTTGAAAATGATTTGAATAAAAAAGAAACAATTATTTACTATTTAAAAATACACGAGAGACTGCTCTTCGCGTAGGTTGCACTTAATACTACGACTGTTTGTAGGATATAAAAAAAATTACTAGACATTTAAATATTCTCCACACTTTTCTTTAAAACTTTTATATGAAAAGTGGCTGTAATATGAATACTATCCAATCGAGAAGACGTATATAAATACAGCTATTCCCAAACTCGTAACACAATTAAGTGTATAAGAAAATTATATAAAATGAAAATTGTCAAAACAGAAAATAGACAACTGGTAATTGCTGAAGATTTCCCATTGAGACCAAGTTCTCCGACAAGTCATTTCAATAATCAACACTTAGTAATTACATTACAGCTTACAACAACACGCTGTAACCAGAATAATTACTCTTCGCTATAAGCAAAATGTCTCGGTTCCCGCGCATTGATTACCAACATTATCACACATATCTACCCACGACTGGATATACCAGAAACGATGTAGGTACATAATATTTAGATGTAATATTCTTACAAATTACATTAGCCGATATCTTGCGAACACAACCGCAACATTATCATCCCAAACCTCAGGAGTAATCAAGATAATAAATTAAACACACTGCTTCGCTTCTATACACCAAACACTATGTAGGTACTTGTACTAGATAATACGATAAGATGTTCAACGGTAATGATATGAAACAAAATGGATATCATTTCAGTACTGCAATATTCAACAAAGGGTAGGACACTGTGATGACTGTCGTTAAGTTACAAGAGGACGATTTCCACTAATGAGAAGGAATCTAAAAGATCCCCGTACCAACTCGAGCTTTAACCAATTAGACGAATTAAACGTCCTAAGTGTTGGAAAGACGACTCGTCCATTTAATATAATTGAACAGTACAACGTAAGTGTATTAAACATTATGAATATAAAGTGGCAATTTGGTAAAACATTAAAATATTCATTTCAACTTGGTAGGAATGTTTCCGGCTTTTTGCAGAGACGTTAAGTTGTTTAATTCGATAAGTGTGGCGTGAAATAATAACTATTGAAACAAGGCAGGCTTCAATCGATTGGAAAATTGAAATTCTCACAATATACAACAACATATGTATTAGAACATAAACAATAATAATAATGCAACCCACACAAACACACTACTGGGGTGACTACTACCCACGCACGTAGTACTTCTCTGCTAAGTGAACTCTCTTGTATCAAATCTTATTGATAGATTAGTAGATAGATAGGCATTCTTATTAATAGTATAGGTACTTATGTAATCGCATCATTCACTATGCAAAATAGCAATCTTTGAATTACAATTTTTTGTACTTAACTAGATCAATTTAAAGAGGATTTTGTATCACACATTTAGTATAATCCGATAGGCTTTTCATGCTTGCCTAAAAATAAAAGATTACGAAAAATATATCGTTTTTATACTGCATCATTTTTTTTCCAATAAATTAAGCTACCTACAGATTTAAAGAAACATGTGAAAATATACACATGTTTCATAACATAACATCACAAAAATAAATATACGTTAAACAACTAGTCACATATTAAAAACCACTTTCAAAAATTGAATATAAAACATCTGTAGGCTTATTACATAACCTTACCAATAGAAAAAAATCCATAACCTATTCGATACGTATACCTACAAGTCATAGTGTAACGATCAAACTAATGTATGAATCAATATAGAAGAAAGTATCGACGAATAATACTGACAATTTACTCAATTATCAATATATATTAAAAAAAAATACTTGAAGCATTATCCAGATTTATCACATTGAATGATCATCAAGAATGAGTAATCAAAAGTGAAAAGTGTTAACGTACGTTTCATCCTCAGTGAACACACCCGGGATGATGGATGAAAGTGATTATTGGAGGACATATTTTTGACGAAAGCTCCTGGCACTGAAACGACCATAAACAAGTTATTTCCTATAATTTGTCCCTATTCTCTATGAACCAGAATCAAATGTCAGAATCATGAACAAAATAGATGGTGTGCTTTCGGAATTAATTGAATTTTCAATAGAAATTATAAAATCAACAAAAATACGTCAAGTCACAGACAACGCGACCGTGAGTATAGACATGGTGGTGAAAGCATAGAATGAAAAGAGTGAACAGATGAATTCAGTTTTGATGGACAGCTTTGATCTTTTCACTCTGGATGACCATTTAAAGTAAAACAACGTGAAAGCCTCTTAACACTTACAATCCGAAGGTTTCATGTTACCCATCTTATCAATTCTATAATTTTAATAGCATTTGATATTCAAATAAGTGTTTTATTCGCGTTACTATCACATTAACTTCATTTATTGCATTAGATAATATGTTGCCTACTTCCATCTTTTTTCCGTGTTTGGGCTAAATCTTTTCACTCCAATACGTGGTGTCTTTTTTTCAGCATCTCAAAGAGAGACCAGTTCGAGACTTTTCAAGGTGTTCATTTTATCACATGTAACTACTGAAAACTTGATAATAAAAATCGTATGGAGACGACATGTTGTGGTAAAATGATGACGATAAATAAACGGTGAGTGGAATAAGCAAGCAGTACCTAGTTATCTAGAATGTAAAAAGGTTTCAAGAAGAGTTATTCAGTGAGTGAGTGAGAGGAGAATAAGTAAAGAATGCAGAATATTATAAGACAGTGATAACTGTTGACTATTGATAATGTATGGAGTGTGCGAGGAGTTGTGTGTTGGGAGGTGACGATATAATGTACTTACAGCGGAATAACGGCACTCTACCTATTGCAGGTGTAACTAACTAACTCTGTATAATGTGCACACATAACATTACAATAATCATATAGAAATTATTTATTGAGCATATATAGGTACCTATACTAGTCTTTAAACCTCCTGAAAACTCTGAAACATCAATCGAAACTGCAATAAAAAATATTGAGTAATGTTAAAGTTGATATTTTCAACCGACGGTACTTGGTGGAAATTCATGTTGAATTAATTAAAATAATAATAATAAAAATCTTTATTGCACAAAAAAACAAACATTATTAAAACACAAGCATTGCAGAACCAGACAAATAAATTTGTGCAATGGGCGAGTTTATCGCAGAAGCGCGATATCTTCCAACTAACCCATGAAATAAAACACTTATTTGTAGTATATCCACGGTGACTTTTTATTGGACGCGAGCCGTTTTAATTGTTATTGTATGGTTTGTAAAATTGGCTATGAATGTTTTTGTATACTTTTATTTTGTTTTGTTTCATATATGTTGTTTGCTTCTCTCGTATAGAGGTACATCGAAGGAGTTTAGTCAAAAGATTTCACACGGAGGTTTTGGCCGGCCAGCCCTTCAGGCTGCCCACTATGGCGCCTCCGTTGTGGACAAGATTTGTTAAGTGTAGAATTTCGGATAAATGGAAGTCCTCAGACTTCTGCGCTATCCGGGTGGTCGGTGGGTCCTTCAATGTATGGACGCGAGCCGGCTTTCAAGAGCTTCCGCTCTCATCATCAGGCTGGCGAAAAAGTTTTTCTTTTTCAAAAAACTTTTTCGCCAGCCTGATGATGAGAGCGGAAGCTCTTGAAAGCCGGCTCGCGTCCAATAAAAAGTCACCGTGGATATACTACAAATAAGTAATTTATTTTAATTAATTGAGTAATGTGAATAAAGTTCAATAAACGTGAAAACCAAGTTATTTTTTTCTACACCCAATTTTAAAAAAATCACCTTCTCGAGACAGAGAAAATGATTGTTTAGCAAACGCTCGTCAAATATCAAAAAAGGTGATCTACAGAAAAACTAAAATAATATTTCATTTACATATTTATTATTTTTCAACATTATCATTATCGTTAACAAAAAAAAACAAAAAAAAAAAATGAAAAAAACTAGGACTATAATGCAGTGGCGAGACTGTCACTGTGTATTGATTTCTTCAACTCAACTGTGCTAGATTGGATATTAAAGATCAATAGTAATAATTGGTAAACTTAAAAAAAAATCGCTGTTCAGTGGCACAAAGGTTATCCAAACCAAATGTAGCTTTGTAAATGTATGTACATAGATACACATAAAGAAATAAGCCAAATTATTTCATAAGATACATTAATGTGATGTTACATTAGGTATATTAAATAAGCACATCCGCAAAATTATATACCTGTTTGAAACTTTACAACGGACTCGGTGGCTTAACGGTGAAATAAAAATTGACTTTCTACGAAACCTCAGGTTCCAATTCAGGTTGATTCACATATTTAAAACAGAACAAGAGTCAAACTGATGGCTTCAACATTTACCTACAATGAATAGGATTCACACACATATCTGAGTATAACATTTCGAGTGTTCTGTAAATGACGGGTATTAATAAAACTTCATAAGACACTTAATAACTTAGATTCAGCGATGGAGTATGCTTATCATTCTGATTATCTTATTTTAGTTGACGCAAAGAGAATTTTTTAATGCTTATTGCATGCAGGTTGGTCTACTAATTGTAAAAGATACGGTGATGGTATAAAATAAAACAATTTTAATACATTCATTCACCGTGTCGGTGTTAAGGTAGTAGAAATCCATAGCGAAATAAATAAGATAAATGTTTTCTTCTATTATTTTTTTTATTTGACGAGAGAGACGTCTTTCTTATTATTAGGACATTTGTTTTATTTATTTCAATTTGAATACAATTTCTTGACAATCAATAGAATATAGGTATATGACGAAATATTTTAACGATAGTTTTCCTTAGGTTTGTCGATGTGTCCATTAACACATTTCCTGAAGTGTAATGAGACAAGTAATTAATTAGTATTCTTCCGGATTGTCTGATTCATCGCCAACCATTATTGTTGACCTGTCACATATCGGAATCCCTATCGATACTATGTAGGACGTAGGTACACTGTACAGTGCTGCTATTGAACAACAAACTTAAAATGATTGCACGGTATCTCGATGCAGCGCGGAGTGGGGCGCGGCGTCACCAGCGATAATGAATGAGCAATAGGTGGGTAATACCTAAGCAAAGTAGGTCACGGGTAAAACAAAACGCAAGCCAAACAGTATATAATACCTACCAACCTACCAATATACATAAACAGTTGTCATACAATTATTATAAATATAAAATTAAATTCGTAAGAAATTATAACATAAAATATAGTCCACACATCCAGCAGATACACTGAGAAAAATACTAACGAAATTTCACAACGAATCATTGGTACGTACTATCAGATTAGGACCAGAGATCGTACAAACGATTCATTAGTACGAATCTATAATATTAACTCTTCGCAAACAAGTTGTTGGTAAATTTACCAATGATTTGTTTGCGAAGAGTTAATATTATAGATTTATACCAATGAATCGTTTGTACGATCTCTGGTCCTAATCTGATAGTACCGTACCAATGATTCGTTTTGAGTATTTTTCTCAGTGTAGAGGAAAACTAGAGTCCTAGGATTAGAATATATCTTTCATTCTTTCCTGTTTATTTTTTATTGTTTTGTTAAAGACAATCTAATCTTTTTACAACCCATGGAAAACTTTATGATATTTTCTAACATCATTTAATTTAATAAGTCGGAGTAAAGTAAAATTATTATAATCAAAATTCTTCAGTTATTTTTTTTGTTTTCCTTAAACTAGGCAAATAATCGATGCTCAGGGGATGTTAAACGACTCGTAAGGAAAAAAAATCCCCGCGACCCTGAAGTAAACAACCGAAAAACCATAATCCAGAGTCCAGTCCGGCAGAGATGTGAGACCCAGTTTAAAGAGGTGTCTCTTTAATATTATAATGACGGTAACGATGACGTATGAGAAATGGTGACACACTACATATAGGTAATTAATACCTTCAATTCAGCGATAAAGTATAATTTGCAAATGTTGCAATTCTAAAATTTGGAGCCATTTATAATTTATCCTCTCTGTAATTTGTACCTACTACAAACATTAATATGAAGTTAACATAATTTGGGTTTTGCGGTGTTGAGTTGTTCCCTCCGCGGAGGTGTGGGTGTATGTCGCGCTTCGCAGGTGTTGGCATCCGGGGTTGCCTAGTACCATGGGCTGCCCTTGATCCCATTACTTTGTGGGGTGTGATGTATGCCTGCATTTCTGTGGGGGGGGGGGTGGCTCGGTGCTGCGGGGCTGGCTTGTGCCCCTTTGCCTTGTCACCGCAGATATTGAGTTACACTTTAATTTAATTTAATTGAATTCTCTGATTGTGCATGCTGTAGACGCTCTTAATTGGGGAACTGGCCAGATCTTATTGTATGTTTGTAATTTATGTATTGTGTTGTCAGTTTTCTGTGAGTGTCTCTATGAAATAAAATAAAATAAAAATAAAATAATGATGAGCAAGGAGAATCTAAATTGGTAAGCACAATAACTAATAGGTAAACACAAACACAATGGTGTGCATAATGTGAGTCGAATAAAACTGAATGAATGATGAAAGAAAGAAATGTGGGTATAGCTAGCGGAACACGTAGCACCGTGAGAAACTATATGAATGCCTACGTAACAATAAATCAACGCAACATGCGTAAAATATCGTGTCGGATAGTCATCTATCAGCTGCAGCGGTAGCGTTGTGTATAAATATAGAATACATCTAGGTATAAGTATACCTACAGTATACCTAATACTGTTATACATTGTGATGTAGGTAAGCTAGGTTCAAATTAATAATTTCTGCTTGCAAATGCGTGACTTAAAATTTACACACTCACAGGTCACGTCCCTCGGAGAAAACATTGTATTGTAGAAAAGATTGTATCATAAATATCTGACACAGTCACATAGTATGCTCTTTCTCATACATTTTATTCCATTCGATTCCTCGTTAAATTGCAATATGATGACAGGTCCTCTCTCATTACCACAATAAATTACATGCCCCTTTGTCTTTCTTTTCTCTGGACTTAATGCTGAACATCCGAATCAATTTTTTTTTTTAAAAAGATATATCTGGGTTTTGGTTATAAACCCAAATACAACCTTATACACCTTTCACACTAAGCTAAAAGCTTGTGTCGTGAAAGGGGAGTTTGCCGGCACCTGGGATCGAACCCCGGACCCCTTGTTCACAAGGCCGAGACTCTACCTCCAGGCTACCGACGAACTCTACTACATAATATTTATTACGTATTCACTAGACATTCCTCTCAAATAAAGATACATGTTTTATCCTTTAGTCTACTTCCACAACATTATTTAGTTTTCTGTGTACCATACATTTTACTACTAATTCAGGGAGATTTATTTAGAAGACATTTTCTTTTTCTTCTTCCACGAATGCCGTATCAAGCCTTCCCTAGTGATCACTTTAGAGAAGAGCTCTCTGTGCGCAATCAGGAACATATCCTTCACTCATTATTTTCCAGTTCAATATACAATACTGCACAGCCGTGACGTCACATCTGTCCTTGAAGACAGTCATGCAAAGCATTATTTTATAGATATATTATCGTGAGTTTGTTTTTACTTTGGCAAAACAATTACAAAAAGTATGATACTTTTGGAAAACGTTGAAATATTCTTACGATAATTTTTTTCCTTCATTTATCTAAAATATATATTTTCATAATAGATAAAAATTATTAATTGGAGGGTATGGTGTGGTGGCTAGTTACACCACCTACCGCCTAACATTTGATTTATTTATAATTTGAAATAAAGAACATTTGGACCCTAGCTATAAAAAGTAAAAACAATAAATTTGAAAAATTTTCATTCGTTTTTATTTTACCATACCTACTCATCACATCATCTTTGTTTTTGGATAATAATATCAAAATCTCATCTGTTTAAAAATACACACATATTTATCTAAAAGAGTTTTACTGAACTACAATAATGATATCTAAAATATAAATATTGTTGAATGTTCAAAAACTACATTTTTTGCGTGACTGATCTGATAGATAAGCCAACCAACACGTGTAAAGATAATGTACGAGTCGCAAAAACCATAAAATAACAGGTAAGATACTAATGAAGTCGTTTCAATAACGTTGCCTGAATGAAAAAACCGTCAGTAAAGAATAATATCATTAATCATAAGTCTCATACTACATGATATTATATTAAGGTTCTATCTTATAGTCAGTCGCCTTCTAAGATTTTTGAACAATCGAGAGTAGACAACGTCCCGCGCCGAATACAGAGTTATTACATATTTTAAATTAAATCTACTGCTACTATTACTACACTATCACGGCAAATGTCACAAGTGGGATAGCCAGCGGACCAGCTTCATGTTATAAACATGCAAAATGTCCTCTCCGTGCCAACAAAAAACTAGAAAATCAAGATGGATGGATTCTCACTGCTGAATTTAAGCTTTAGTTTCTGGACACCTCACCTAGGCCTTCTGTTACTACCAATTTGTATACATCATTTATTTATTCGATATTATTTATGCTTTATTACTTGTGTTATTCTTGTCCTGTTCTATATATATATTTTAAAAGATATATCTGGGGACATTGAAGAGAGTGTTAATTAAAAGATTCCCACGATGGCGGTTTGGTGGCCCGCCCGTGAGGACAAATTTAGTTTAATTATGCGGATAAATAGGAGTTCACAACTCTGAGATATCCGGGTGGAGGTGGGTCTCTTTTCAATGCTGAATTTAAGATGTAAAAAGTCGCAATTTTTCCGAGCACCTGCCTGTTACAGGACATTCGAAAACTTGCAGAAAAAAAGAAAAACTTATTCTTTGACGGATGATCCAGGGGACAAATTCCTGATCATTTTCTTAATATTCAACAAACATAGAATATTTTACTTTTTATATCAATCTATCTATGTATATCTTCACATCATCTCCCACAAAATATGTAAGTAACTATATACAAAATACTCAGGGAGCTAAACATTTCGACACGACTATCAACGATTTGCAGAGAGCGCGTTTTGCGATATTTCGGGCACATTGCAAGAGAGCATGAAAACCTGGAAAAAGTAATTATGACTGGGGTTGTGGAAGGGAGGAGGGGAAGGGGCAGAGTGCCAATAAGATGGAGCGACCAAATTAAGGAGGCCACACAGAGCTCACTACACGAGGCCTTGCACATGGCAGAGGATCGCTCAACATGGAGACAGACGGTCTACAGAACGAAGCATGATGGTCACGATCCTCAGGATTGAGGGACCGACAGAGATAATGAAACAAAATACATAGTACCACAACATAATTTACACACACGTATTTCCAAAATATATACACATTTGCAATACACTAATTATCATTTCTCCAAATATATTTCCCATCGTTACCTTATGATAAATTTCACATTGCAATAAACTGTTGGTCGGCAGAGTTTCGCGCCTGATAATTATGTTGAGCCTTAACTACGAAACAAAAGTTGCGATGATTTTACAACGTCATGTGTGTAAATAAAGTTACCGGAGAGGTGTTTATTATTATGGTCTTCAAATAACGATACATTATTACCAAAATAAAAGATACTTATACATTCTTTACTTTAACAACGTCTCGACGTTCCGGAGTCATGCTATAACTACACTAATCAATAAAGTTACATTATTTATAATGTATATTTACACAATATATGTATTTATATAATAGTATATTGATAAATAAAAATGTCATCCACGTTGATAAGGTACACCCATAATACAAAACGACAATAAGACAAACTATTTAATGCGTTCAAATAATATTACAAGTTTAGTATAATAATCATAACACTGTGACAACACAATTAGAAAATTGAAAATTAAATTTTATATATTTATTTATTTACATATCCACGGCGTGAGCCTTTTACATGTTTGAAAATACACAAAAAAAAAACAAACAAATCAAATTTCTGATTCACAACACAGTTGGAGCAAAACAAGAAAAAAAACACAAAAGTGAATCAATTCATAACAACAATAATTTCAGTTATGTACAAATATCCCACTGAAATTCTGAAATCAGCTGTAACAATTTAAATATTAAATAATGAATAAATAACCTTTATCTCCATACCTGAAAGATAATCAACAGTAAAAGACTAATAATGTAACCTGATGTATGAATTCTATAAGTGAATTATTGGAAGAAAACACGCACAAATCTATTCATAATGCTAAAGCCATTTTCAATATCAAATATGTGATAAATAGTAAGATAAGTGTAATTGCTATCGCACAAATATAGAAGAAGAAAACTTTGACAATCAAAAAGATATTTTAATAGAAATGTATTGGCGCTACCTTTGTAAAACGTGTAGGTACCAAGTTTAATAATTCAAATCTCAAAACTTTCAAATCTCATTTAACTTTCACAATACACATTTCCGAATAAACACAAACATCATCAACTTTTAACCTGACTGCCTTAGCTTCGAGGGTGACCGGAGATTACTTGAAATAAGATATCCATATTACATTATATACATATTATATACTTCATGGAAAAATAAGTAGAAACACACTAAATGTGGATTTTTTAACAATTGTGTAAGATTCTTTTACCTTATACATCTGACACTAATACTAGTTTGTACAATAGAGTATAATTTCTAAGAACGCGTTTGTCGTAACATCGGAAAATACTAAAGAAAAATCTAAGTGACAAATCAGTTTAGATTTTCATCAAAAACACCTCACTTGTGGGAGATACGGGATGGTATAAATGGAAAATAGATAGAAAAAAGGACGCATGTAAGTGGCATTTTCATTACAAACATACATAAAATATATATATATATAATGAGTTACAATCCATTGGATTGGTCTGCAACGAGTTTTGTCTTTCTTCTCCATTCCTCCCTATTCTCAGCCAGTCTTTTCAGCTCTACGTATGAGCCACAATTCATGTCCCTCTTCAGTTGGTCCATATATGCATCTCTGGGCCGGCCTCTGCCATTTGTGCCCTCGGTCCTACCCTCCGCGATGGCGATGAGGAGTCCTGGGTGCCTGATGTTGTGGCCAATCCAGTTAGCTCGTTGTTGGCTGATTCTCTTAAGGAGTTGCCTTTTTTCGCCTACCCTGTTTAATACTTCTTCATTTTCGACGTGTTCCGACCAATGGATCTTCAGCATGCGTCTGTAGCACCACATCTCAAAGGCCGCCAACCGTCCGCTTTCAATCTTGCTGATGGTCCATGTCTCACAACCATAAAGCAAAATGCTCCATACGAAGGCTTTAGCAAGGTTCTTCCTTACGCTTAAATCAATGTTTGGGGATTCCAATATTTTGTATAGGCATATGATATTAACGTAATTTTTGTTATGAAGATTTATATATAGGTACAAACACAAAAGTTGGTAGGTATATTGATATGCAACATCAAATTAAAATAAACATTGAATAATAATGTATTGATGTGTTATGTAATGTATTTAATAGCGATGATATAAAATATTCTTGTCACAAACAAGCAAAAGGCAGACCCAACATTTATTAGGCAATATCCAACCTCAGCCTTATTATAACAACCAAAAGCATATCAATATTGTACTAAGGTATGTTAGCAATGATTAAAGATGTGGTGGAGATTTTAGTCTGCGTGTTTAGAAATGTACACAGAACAGATGGAAGCCGTGAATACTGTATACAGAATCCGACATACCGAATACCCTTAGGTTAGGTATCTATGTATAGTAGTTCCTAAGCGAATCTAATATTATTTTGGTTTCGGGGATTTTGTATTATTCCCCAGCAACAAATGGCTTCGCTAAACATCTGCCCACTGCCAGAGACTATCAAGGTTATTATATTATACAATACTAATATTATTATCATCAACATCTATCCGCGTACAGAGTACAACAGTACCCGCTCTACCCAATAAATACAGAACCATATAATATTATAATAATCAATAGAAAATTCTTAACCAGATGCTAGTTCCTAACACAATGTTACCTTTATACGTGTCAATAATAATAAAATATAATATCGTCCATAAATCAAGGCTAGACAATATTTTAATAATAATGAAACTACGAAGATACAACAATAACAGGGACACGACATGCACCAGAGCGGAAGACAAATGATCTAACGAATTGTGGCAGATGCTGGAGATTTATATGTGCGATAAGAAAATTATAACAAAACGTTGCTCTCATATAGAATAAGACTTTCTGCCAACAAACCTGGGAGAGGATTAACGAAAGACTACCTATACTGTGAACATCGCATACCGCAATACACATTCATTATGTATAATTCGTACGTATCTAATAGACGAAAACTAAAAAGGACTCTAATCTCTGATAAGCAAAAAAACCACAACAATGACAATTTAACACAAAGCAAACTTTGCAAAGATTACGTAACTTGATAAATGTTTAGTTTACTCATCGTGTGTTGTGTTTACTTTGCCTAATGCGGATTAAATAATAGATACATACTTACATACATACAAACATGTACCCATTATAAATAACATTAATTCATTATTATATTTGGCTGAACGATACACATTTTCTATATCAACTCATGAAATATGCTGCAGATGCAAAAATAAATTTCCAAAATGTATTGACATAGGACCATTACTTCTAAAAATATTTATCATTTCAAATATCTGCATAAAAAAACAGTTATGTATACCGATATGTGCTTAAAATTGATAAACATCAGCGTTTCCCTTTAACATTTCTATACAAAATATCAAGATAAATATGATCACCAACAACTAAGATTGGTATATTTATAAATTTATATTTTTATCAACAGATGTCCAAGATTCAACATGAAAAAAGTCGTAAGTCATGTATAACTATAAATGTGTGCAGTATAAAAAACACAAAAGAGGAACTAAATTAGAAAAAACGGATAAATTTAAAGCGACAAACGATTATTCCGTAATAAACCCTTCCAACAAAATCATCCAAATTAAAAGGCTATCAAATAACTTAATTGTTTACATTACAGCATTGTTTATCACCTATTTCTAATTATGACTCTTGAGATATGAACAATGGGTAATTTGAATATTACACAACTCACAAGAATATTTGGCCAAACAGATTATCCATACTCTACATATAAATGTGTATGTATATATGTATGTTTATGTGTAGGTACTGTGTTGTAATGCGTAAACTCGTTCAAACTATTGTATTATATCGAGACAACGTTTTACACAAGCATTGTGAACAATTAGGCAAGTATTTGAATAGATAATTCGCAAGGTTGAAATAAAAACGATGAGATAATTACTAGTCAGGTTCTGATATGTAATTGGTAATATCTGAGGAAAATATAAACACATTTCAAGTACCTACTTATTCTAAATCAATTTATGATAATGGCTTGAATTCTAACTCCATTTACTTGACGATTTAGTAACTAAAGAACAATAAATGAGTTTTTTTTTCAGGGTTTCACTCCATTTTACGAATGCCCCCAAACGTGGGCATCCTAAACTTACTAAATATTTTTATTTAAGATAAAGCTTATTAATCACACACGACAAAAAACTGATCACGAATGCCAAGAGTTCATGTATAACAAAGATGTTTTTGCCGTGAAAAATACATTAATCCAATACGTTTAATTTTCCTTTTGGTACAAATTCACTTTTTATTTGTATATAAAATGGGTTTTGGAATGCTAGTAAACTTCTCTAAAAACTAATTTAGATTTAATACTACACTTCAGAATGATCTTATGTTTTTATAAGGTATAAATAAAATGATGTTAGTACAATAGGTATGTTATATAGACGCTTCAACATTATAGTGGATGGTAGGGAGTCTTTATGGCATAGTACTAAATGACATAACAAAACCTCTCAGTTATGTGACGTACAATAGAATAACTATGGTAGCGGGCGGCGGGTTGAGGAAGAGCAGGGTAAGGTTCAAGACAGCGGGGGTGCCTCGCGAATTCTAATCCTTACTAACTCCTCGATCCCACCACCTGTCCTGGCCGCGAACAGGGACAAAAAATCTCTACCTACTCGGCGGATGCGGCATGTGCAGATTGTTTTGTCTAAGCAGCCGAGTATCACAATAGTCTGACGATCCCTAACACCTATTCACCAATAAAAATAATAAACGCGTTGAATAAAACAAGACACCTGCCTGTTGCTGCTGCTATATTACGTGGGGAGCAATCAAGTTTGAAATATTTTACAAAGGAAAAGTTTTAAAACTTTATAATAAACCAAAGAGGAGAGAAGAGGAGACACAGCGCAACTCTATGAAACACAATACTCACAAGAAGGTTGAATTACTTCCACTGATACTTGACGCTGGCTGTCTGTCTAGCGTCAAACAAAACCTTTCCAGACCCGCCCTCACAATTTACACGCTCACTTATCTATCTATCTATATCTACCAGACAAAATACAACAAAATAATACGAGCATTGTAAATAAACTAAATACAAGTATTTGTATAATAACTAATTCTAGGAAAAGGAGCCTGTATCTACCTTTATTAGATACACGGCACAAGCGAAATAATTAGAATCGTTCACATAACTATTGAATTATCATTGCTGCAGTAATTGCTTCTATTATAACCAAACACAATTATTATATGTGTTGCTGAGCAATGTTATTTCTTGTTGAACACTCCAGCCCATATTCTAATAATGTACTGACATTACTTACATAAATCGTAGCTACCCATTGTTATAACGGCCAATATCATGCATTAAAAAATTGATACAAATTTCAATTTAAAAGATTTCACTGGAAAATAAAAAAATGATGATTTTAGGTACAAATAAAGTAAAGAGATACAGTTTATATAATCAAACGCGACTCTACAGGAAATTGAACCCAGTTGCATAGCATTAAATCCCTAAACGTAATATGTAGCGTGTAGCGTGGTCTGGGACGTTTGATTTCATCACAAATTTAAATTTCCAACCGGTAAACAGTTAACTTTAAATGAAAAAAGACGCATATTTGTAGATAAAATAAAAAAAGAAAAATAAACTAAAATTGTATACAACGTAATTATACTAATCCATGTATGAACAATTTGCAGCCAGCGCGCTTTGCGATATTTCGGGCACATTGCAAGAAGAGAGCATGACAACCTGCAAAAAATAATTATGACTGGGGTTGTAGAAGGGAGGAGGGGAAGGGGCAGAGTGCCAATAAGATGGAGCGACCAAATTAAGGAGGCCACACAGAGCTCACTTCACGGGGCCTTACACATGGCGGAGGATCGCACAACATGGAGACAGATGGTTTAAAGAACGAGGCATGATGGTCACGATCCTCAGGATTGAGGGACCGACAGAGATGATGATGATATATGAACAACATTACTACGAGTGAAGTAAATGTGGTAATAATCAACTAATTTCCTCTTTATGTAGAAACAAAAATAATATTAAACGATCATTTATTATTATATATATCAGCGTTTACATAATGCGACATGATGAAGATAATTGTTATTTTTTATCTGTCCATTTCGAATGACTAGATGCGAATTCGCACGCGTATTGCATAGAATCCTTAGTAAATATCTAATACGTAATTGCAGGAAACGCGACGTATGTATGTAGGTACAACTGAAAACAATAATTGTGCTCCTGTACGTAATGTGAGTGAATATACGTAAGATTTATGAGTCACACTGACCCGGATGCTCGGGCCAGGTGCATTATACTTATCTATTTTCATGAATAGATAAAGTCTATACAGTAATATGCACAAACCTACCCACATAGTATAATTATTATTTGATTACCCAGTTCCATAACTCAACAAGTACGTACAAGTCTTATATTATTCGAAAAATCGCCATTTTTGTAATATTTATGTAAGGAAACAGAAAGTGAAATATACTATATAATAATTACGTTGTACTTGTTCGGTTCAATAGTTAAATGATTCAGAATATCTATTTATGGAATTTAAAATAAGTAAAAAAAAAACTTTTTCCAAAACTAAATATTTAGGGAACCGTCAATTTTTTATAGTTGTTTGTTTATGGCGTTGAAAGACTGGCGTTAATTTTGTGTATTTCCAATAAAATTTTAAAAAAATCGACTTGTTGAGCTATGGACCTGGACGTTCGATATAATATCTGCGACACTCGCAGAAAATACTACAACAATATCATAAATATTTAATAGTGGGGCAGTTGCTGAATGCCACCAGCCAAAACGTTTGAAGCAATTCTGCAAAAATATATTTAACGTCACCATTTCAATGTCGGATTCCTGCAATAAAAAACTAAAAATACAAGCGTATGTGATTCTAGACATAGCCAAATATAATTATTCCGAAAGAAAGTTATCTAGGTATCATCTACCAATTTTAAATAGAGTTCGCGAACATTAAACATGACAACTTCAAGCATAAATTCATATTATTGAATTCAAAAATATGTATCATAAATACATTAACAAAAATTAATAGACATATTGTTTACTACACGTTCCTTAAATCGTTGTTAATTACACATAAAAATACATAAATCAAATTCAAAATAATATACACACCACATTCATTTGTCCCGATTCGTTGAAAATATCACTCAGAGAGACTCCGCAAATATTCTCATACGCTATATAATATTATATTGTGTGGGTGTTAGTGTGAGTACTAAATATATTATGTATATACATCCCCATTCTTAGTTCCAATAACATCGTCTAACAATATGACAATAAACATACACACACCATCAATGATGATACTTGCTGTTGGTCGTGTGATTGAAATTTGCATGGTTTATGAGTCTCCAATGTTTAAATTTAAACGCGAGGTATAATTAGGTTGAATTGAAAAAGGGTGTATTAGTAATATTATGTAGTAAGATATTTAATAAGGTTGTGTGCAAACAACGACAATATGTACTTATGTACCAGATAATTTCCACAAATGAATGTATGTAGGTACGTAAAAATGAAAATAATAATATCGACTTCGCGTATCTCCTCATAATGAGTGTAATCACTGTGATGTGTAATGATACGCTGTGACTTTCATAATTAATAGACAATTACACAGTAGAGACCAGCAAACACAACTGTCAGGCGTGTCCCATGTACCCTATACGCTATACATATAAACAACAGCACAGCACACAGCAGAGTATTCATGATATAATATTACGTTATGTGCATGCCATTATTTCATTATCAATCAACATGGACTGAGAGGAACTGGTTTGCAAGTAGGGATGCCTGATAGTGCTAATACCATAAGTATGTGTACTGTGATAATCAACTAACTACTTCAGCCATCTCTATCATCTATCTATCTAATAGTGACTATTACTCTTTGACTGTATGTGTGGCTGACTGTATTATAAGCTAACAACGTACGCTCATTACTATAATAAGTGAACCGTTAAGTTTTCGTACACATATAACATCGTAGCTGCACGTGTTGTAGTTACTACACAAACACATTCATACACACGGTGTACATAATATTATATCATCATTGTCGTAAGACGAAGCCGAACAGATTGCGTCGTGTTGCGAGGAAACGTCGTGATTTTGTGCGATGATAAGAGACGTGGGTGATTGTATTCTTATTCTACTACAGTTTATATTTTTGCTTTATCTATTATACGAACTTTTCAACTATTCTCACGAAAACACCCAAGGCACATCGGTGATATTCCTCTGCTAACCCAAAATGTTGTTACTTAAGTACCTACTACAGTAAATGGTATCGTGAAATAAAATAAATTTAAAAGAGAACGGACAAAAGTAAGAAACCAAACATTTAAATTCTGTAGACTTTCCTATCTCAAAAAAACTTTTTACATACTACCTAATACAAGAATTTCTACAAGCATAAAATATTAACACAAGTCTCACATTTACTTATCGTCCTATCGCAAAATGTAGAGGCAGATCGACGTAATATCATTACGAGAAAGACTGTAAATTAATAAAGAATCATCTGGGGTGGTTGCTCGAGCTATTACTTATTCTTATCAACTGATAAACAGCTCAAGATTTCCAGTATAACGGGAAGACGAATTCATGAGATAAAAGTAATTAAATCTGAAACATCTAAGTGAATATTTCAAAAGGAAAATAAATGAGAGAACGATTTAAAATGAAAGATAAATAAATAAGCAGGTAATTGAGAAATCTACCTAATCAAATATATCCCAATAAAACAAACATTTGGTGTTTAAATATAGTGAATTGAAATCGAAGATTCACAATAATTATTGTTTGCACACGTGTAAGGATCAAAATATAGGTACTTACAGTGATGATTTATCTATTAAATTTATAGGGATCATAATAATATCTACAGAAGATGGAATTTAAACAAGATACGTGTGTGTGTGTATAGCAAGAGATACTGCATACTGCACAATCTATGCATAGTAATACATAATAAGGACCTTTTGATTGAGTTGACATTTATTTTACGACATTTCATGTTTATTTATGTATAAAAATACACAAATGGTTAAAGTTTTACTACTTATTCAATTACACGGTGACCTGGTTTCGCATTATGAAATCATTGTCAATACTAATTCTACAACGAGCCATGCTCTTTCATTTATACTATGTCAATCTATACAATGACATAGGGTCGTTGAATAGTTTATGAGGGCTATCAAATAGTATATTTGTATTAATTATAAAGTAAACACTTCTTTAGTATATCCACTATATCTTCCGCTCTCTTCATCAAGTTTTTGAAAGCCGGCTCGCGTCTAATTCCAAATCACAGTGGATATACTAAAGAAGTGTTTACTTTATAATTAATTCAACATGAACTTCCACCAAGAACCGTCGGTTGAAAAATATCAACTTTGGTATAATTGTACCCTATAAATGGTTGTATTTTTGGGTAAATCGGAAGAGATCGCGCCTTTGCGATAAACTCGTCATCTGAATGTTGATGATATATATATATATAATTTGAATACATCTTTCTATACAATTTTCAGTATTGTGAAGAATGAATAAATAAATATATTTACAAATAAAACTATGTGTTTTGCAGTGCTAGTGAGTGTATTTAGTACGGTGGGTGTAGTATCTTCAAACAGTCCAACACACATAGACATTATTCTATATACTGTATAGTAGGTATATATATACGTGCAGATGTATAAACATAGGTATTGGAATCTGCAATATGATTGCTTTGCTATCATTAAGAATCGTATCGCATTCAGCAGTCAGCGCTGAAATAAAATAAAATAAGTAAATATTTCAGCTATGCTCAGCTCACACTGTATGTGAGCTTATAGGTACGCGTGATGTTCATTCATAATATAATGCATATTCGCAGGGCCATTTTCATATAGCTAAACTTCAGTAGTCGACAATAGTTTAATTAAGGTTTAAAACTCCAACTAAAAGACTTACTCTACTATACCCTCACGCCGTGTCCCGAATGGGGTAGGCAGAGAGAACGGAACGTCATATAGATCTATCCTTACATACTTCTTTCGCTTCCTCTACATTCATAGAATACACGCACTAAGAGACATAAGAAGTCAAATCAGTTATGACTATAATAATACTCCGTGTAGATTTGAGCATAGAAGTTATAAATCATACATTTTTTTCTATCAGTCCACGGACTTTGTGTAATGTGCTCTATAAGTCGATAGTGTCGTGATTTACTCAATGGTGTCATGCATTATTTTTAAATTGTGCACCGAAAATCCAGAATTATTGATAGACTATAGAAGAAGACACTATATTGATACGGAAGTGCACTTCACAATGCGATCACAAGACATGATATCTATTTATTTTGTTTTGCGTCGTGTGAAAGCTTTCAAATAACAATATTTCAAAAAGATTCTAGTATTTCACTGACATCTAAAGAAAATTTCTTGGTGTGAAAAAGTCCTTAGTTTGGTATGATATTATTATAATAGCTAAGTAATTAGGTAGGTAGGTATCTGGCATGTCTCCGGCACCATGTGCAATGTATGACTAACGACCGCCAATATCAATAATACGTATTTGATGATATTAACGGCACTGCACTGCACTGCCAGTAGACGTGAACCGAAATCAAATATCAAATACATAATCGATGGCTAACTGGACAAATATTGTAAATCCACTTTTTATAGTTTTGAGAAAACTCGACATGAAAGTTTGAATAGAGTAGTATTTGAGCCTAATATTCATTTTTTAATTGATCATATCTCGGTTTGTATTGTGTGTGGATTCAACTATATTTTCAAATATCAAAGACAATGTCACGTTTTACAAAATGTGTATCATAAATAACTCAATTTTACCAAAAAGTGGACTTAAAATATTCGTCCGGTTAGCCATCGAATGTACAAATAATAAAGTATATACATACATACATGTGCATGCACCTACCCTGTCCACTATTGACAATTCTGAGAATAGATAATATGAAAGTTTTAAGTTTTGTTGATGTGAATTTATTTACATTATACATATTATATGTAATTTAAGTATTAATATTAAACCTTTATATTAAGCATATATTGTTAACAATAATTTGTATAATTTTAATCCTCAATCCTTATTAACTTTTACCAAAAGATAAACACATTGCAATGAATATCTTTTCACGAAGATCTTAATCATGCGACTAACGTATTGATTATGTTGATGACATAGATACAAAAAAAAAATGTATTGGTTACATACGAAAGTAGTTTGCGATAAGACTCAATAACAATTCTGAAAAAATATGTCCCATTAATGAGTATGTTTAACGCAATTAAATTTATTCAAAAATTCAATTTTCTTATAAAAATAACCTATAGGGGAGACCGGGTCTAGTTGACTATAGGGGTAGATTGAGTAAGTGCCAAAAACTCGAGCTACTCGAAAGTGTTACGTTATCCAACTAGACATGAAAAACCCTTCCCCCCTATCGCTCAACGGTAGAAAATCTGGCATCGTGTACGTACGTCATTCGAGATTAAGAGTGCAATATCGCAAAAAACATGTAAGTAACAATTTTCTTAGTAATATTTTTAGTTTTAACATTTATATATTCGATTTTGTTTATTTTTTAGTAATTTTAAGTACGAGTTTGATTGCCAATCTTTTTATTACATCATTCTTTTCTATTTCGTTGCAGTTTTTAGATAATATCATGCGAACAAAGGTTAAAAAGTGATTCGGGGGTGGTAAACCAATTTATTTTGGGGCTAGTTGACCACATGGTCAATCTACCACATAGTAGTCTGAATATATGGAATGGAATAAAGTTACATAGAATATAGTAGATTTTATGTGAAAATTTACCAAACGGTTGTTGTTTCAGAACCAAGAGCACGTACAAAACCAAGATTGATCGAGAAAGTACACCCAAATATGTTTTCGATAAAGTATGACACAAAAAAATCTTCTACATATAAACATTTTGATACATTTTGTTTAGAAGGCACTGGGTCCTATAGTTTGAGTATTCTTGGAGAGGGATGGGTTCTATACACTGCGTGCAAATTATGAAAAATGTGGAAATGTCAATCTTTTGTTTTAAGAATGCAAAAATAGCGATTTAGAAGACTAATTTGACAGTCTAATCCCAGAAATGTTGTTTTATGAAAGTATAAAATTGAAACGGTTATATTAATAAAGTCTATTACTAAATAATCAAAGTAAATAAGTTTTACTTCAGTATTAAGTTTTTCAAATATCCGAATACCTGATTTGATTTTTGAGAATATTTGAACTGAGAGTTAATTATGATTTACTTAAATTGTCAGGAATTAGAATTTTGTCTCAATAAAATATTTGGTAATTGCAAATACTTGTTTTATTTTTTTTCTCGGCTTTTCTCTAGATTTTGTACCAATATTTAATAGGTTTACCTACCCCTACTGGATAGTCATTGAAGAGAGACCCACCTCACACCCGGATATCTCAGGAGTCGTTAACACTTACTTATCCGCACATTCAAACCAAAATTGTCCTCACGGACGGGCCATTGGGGAGGCCTGAAAGGCCAGCAGGCCAAAACCGCCGTCGTGGGTAGTCAACCAATCCCGGTTATGGGCTAGGTTGACTTATATTTATTGTTCCACAAAATCAAGGTTGTCATTTTATCTTATGGCGAACATTTCAATATTTTTTTACAAAGCTGAATAATACAAGTACAAAACAAGCGTTTTAACTGAAATTTGGTTAATCATTCCCGTCCTTCCCTACACCTACTTATATTTGATCTATAACAATTACATTTAGATAAGATTGGATATGGCAAAAAATGAGACAACTGACAAGTTAGAGAAGAAAATAATTCACGATAAGAATACTCATCAAAATACAAGCTGTGATTCAATATACATGTAGATACATATCGTTATGGAGAATATTTAAACCACAATCGTAATAATGTTAGACGTAATAAAATGAAAAATAGTCAGAAAATAAAATAATTGAATGTAACGAGGGGGTGGATAAGACACGTTAACAATACAAACACCTGAAAACAAATTAGGCAAGTCGGTTGTAAATCGAATCCGGTGTAGAGTGTGTCCGTGTAGTAAACCGTGTCAGGAAAGAGTAACACCATAATGTACCCACAGTGGGAGGCAAGCGTTTGCGGAGCGCAATAGGCGGGGTGCAGCGGCAAGCTATCGATCAGAACCACGCAGTTTCTACGAGCCGGCGCGCGGTGCAGGCGGCGACGGGCGGCAAATAGACGCCAACACGAGCAACGCCGTAGGGAGGTCGAGTAAGGTGGCACTCTGTGGAGGCTCTACGATACACCCCAAAGCGGGAGGGTGGCAACAAAGGCCAAGGTCAAAGTTCGTCGAACCGCTGAGGCCGCATCGTTTCAAAGGGCGGGAGGTTGTCGTCCCACGATCCACAAGGCCGCTCTCTCCCTACCTAGTCAGCTGAGGACTATCACCTCGCTCCCGACGCTAGCTATGTATTGTGGGACAAACTGCGCAATACTGTTATTCCTCTCCTCCTAGAAGATTTCCTAATGTGAAAACAGCGTGGGGTCAACAAACGCACACTTACAGCATTACATCGTACACCTAACATACATAATTGGGACGGACCTTCAATATCTAACTTATGCCATACATATTTATATATAACAATGCATAGACATACAATCATTGATATTACAATAAATATTATTATACATTTATACCTACTGTACGAATCGAACAGTTTTCTCGACAGACAGGCAATCTAAGAATCTAAATGTTTGATCAAGATAGTTTCATAAATCTATTAATATTACTAATCATTTGTTCACATGAAAACTAATAAAAGATAAAAAGTAATCAGAAAATATATCGATAACCAACATTCTGAGAAAATGTAATCATGAAAAATAATTTGGAAAACTTTAAACGTCGTCAAACATATCAAACCAAATAATACAGAAACAAACGATTAAAATACTGAGAATACCTACACATGGAGACAGAATTATAGAGAACAAAAAAAGTGCAGAGATATTACATAATACGAGTACCTATATAAACAAAAACTAGTTGAATAATATTGAAAACGCAAAAACGAAAGTTAGATACAAAATTATTTCAATTATTATAATACGTACGAACTTCTTCAGTTAAATAAAAGGAAAATGTGTACTAATTTAAAATCAATTACCATCTCTCACATCGGTGATTTGCTATACATAAATAGTAGGTAAGCTATTGCTAGTTAGATTATTATTGATGGCTCATTGTGTCAATTCATTGAACCTAAAACAACGGTCCATAATCCATAGAGGCTGCTAACTGCCTTAGAGAAGTAGGTATAATATACCTATGTAGTTTGTTCGACTGTTTGACAGCACCATCAAGTGTTTGCGGTCATAAAATATTACAACGACAGTAAAACATAATATTATAATGCGCCGTAATGTGATGACAACACAATGAGCGACTCTTGAATGATGTATGTAGCATTATACTATCAATTGTAGATGCACATTTCTACATTAGATTAGTATAGTGTCACATGAGATGTAAGGTAAAGGTGTATGGTATGTATTATCAACAGTATCCACATCATTTGTTTGGTTTGTTAGTGACGATGAGGCATATGACAGACAGACATTGCGGTAAAGCTGTGGCTGTTATGCCTGCAGACAGATTCCGTGTCATTGGCTTGGTTGTAAAATAATAACACAGGTTTACATGAAAAATATACACTCACAATGTCATAAAATATAAACACGATAACGACATTGAATCAATTTGGAGTTCCTAACTATTATAATGCACATATTTGTTTGTAAATAGAAATGTAACCGAAATCAATTACTTGGTTTATTCAGACCAAATTACTCACGAAGTTCACATACAATAAATAGTATTTTTACCAAATTTACTAAGATTCCAATACTTAAATCGTAGGACAAACATTTCGAAGGTGTTTAAAAAGAGTAAAAGGCAATTTATACAACGACAAATCACATAACATGGGACATTTTTGCTTCCTCATCTTCCCAAATAAAATCAAAAAGCGTAAGAAAACGACGGAAAGATTTCAGGAATAATAAAATATAATGTGAATAAATTGCGATGAAGGTTGTAAAACGTAAGATGGGTATCCTGAAATCTTATAGACCGCTAGAGTCTTAAATTATTATATCCGATCTTTATTGTACCTAATGCTGCATAATACAAAGCGGAAATTTCAACTATATCTTATATTTTTTAAGGGTAGAGATTTAATGTCGTAGAGATTTAATACTGGTGTGATATATCTGCACGCAACGGTAGTCGCTTGGTAACGAAAGATTTATAAAATAATATTTAAATACCATTATGTTATAATACCATTGGCACGGAGAGGACAGCTTGCATGTTTCTTACATGCAGCTGGTCTGCTGGCTACCCCACTTGTGGGATATGCCGTGATGGTATAGTAGTAGTAGTAGTATAATATAATACAAGGAATTAGAACTATAATGGGGTCACAGCCGAGATCTCGATAATTGGAATGGAATGGAATAATTAAATCGGATATTATAGTAGAACGCTGCTGAGCTATATCATAAATGAATACATAAATAATTGATTAATTAATAATAATATAACTTTGATATTAAATAATCAGTGGCACGATACGCAGGGATACCTATCTCACACTGTTCCATATAAATACCTAGTGGATAATTAGTTATTACCAAACATACGCACCAATAAATACTTCACATTAAAGGAATTAATACAAATCAATTATGTGTACCTACATGAATTAAAGAAATATATCACGCGAATTTTCTTCTAGACAATTCCAAAATTCTCGATTTCATTAAGTCGAATAAGCCCCCACTCACGCCCACACAAACAAATCGCATCAAATTGTAATATCAATAAACCTAGTGTGTACATAAAGTTCAATAGAAAACTTTTACGAGATTTATATAATAATAATAATACCGAAGCTTAAGAAAACAGTAGTAAAATTTAAAAGTAGGTAGGTACGTAAGAACCTTAAATATTCATTCAATAATAATTTTTAATATCTACCTCTTAAAGTACACATCATCCTCTCTTATATTGTATACTCTTAGGTAGGTACGTTTGGAAGATAATATGTACTAATACATAATTACTACAACTGCTATACTTTCACGGCATCCCACAAGTGGAGTAGCCAGCAGACCAGCTGCATGTAATTAATATGCAAGCTCATCATTCCGTGCCAACAAAATATTACACATTAAGGATGAGTGGCAAACCTCATCGCTGAATTACAGACGTAAAATATCTTTATAATTATTTTACAAAAATATGATCAACTACGACCCCATTAAAATACAGTCACATTTCATGATAAAAAAAGATGCTAGTAACTATAACAAATAATAAGTGCGCACTGATAATAATATAATTATCCGGAGATTCGTGTTTCCGTTATGCCAATTTTATGTTTTTGTCTCCAAACTTTCTGCATTCTTGCAGTGACCTACAACTTAGACTAGAACCAAATAGTGAAATAATATCGTGATAATATAAAAAATTACTGAATAACTGACGATGATATTTTAACACTTAATTAGTATTACTTGCTATAAACTTAAAGTTCTATTTGAGACATAATAGGTATCTATATTAGCATAGCCAGCAGAACTCCCGAATGACTCCCGGTTAAAATATTTATTAAAAGCAACTTCAACAGTGTCTGGTAAATTTATTATTCCCGAAGACCATAACTGTTTACAGGGTCTGACTGGTTTCTTTCCATCAAAGTACTGGTACCTATATTATCAATACATATATTAAAACAAAATTTAACATCTAACCGTGACACGATCCGAGTGACGTATTTCCTGAAGAGCGCTACTATTACATAACTGTTTAAAGGGTCTGACTGGTTTCTTTCCATCAAAGTACTGGTACCTATATTATCAATACATATATTAAAACAAAATTAAACATCTAACCGTGACACGATCCGAGTGACGTATTTCCTGAAGAGCGCTACTATTACATAACTGTTTAAAGGGTCTGACTGGTTTCTTTCCATCAAAGTACTGGTACCTATATTATCAATACATATATTAAAACAAAATTAAACATCTAACCGTGACACGATCCGAGTGACGTATTTCCTGAAGAGCGCTACTATTAAATAACTGTTTAAAGGGTCTGACTGGTTTCTTTCCATCAAAGTACTGGTACCTATATTATCAATACATATATTAAAACAAAATTAAACATCTAACCGTGACACGATCCGAGTGACGTATTTCCTGAAGAGCGCTACTATTACATAACTGTTTAAAGGGTCTGACTGGTTTCTTTCCATCAAAGTACTGGTACCTATATTATCAATACATATATTAAAACAAAATTAAACATCTAACCGTGACACGATCCGAGTGACGTATTTCCTGAAGAGCGCTAATATTACAGCAGAGTACAGAACACGAAGGAGAGTATAGAATACAACATCACGCTCATCGTAATCTCTTCTACTGCGGACACGATGGTGGTATTACCAATTATAGATGATGATAATAATAATAAATAATTCTTAGTTAATTATATGATTACGTAATAATATTATGCATTAAAACTATTTATATACCCACTAGTATAACTGTATCTATCTGCCATTATTATTTATAATATTAATACAATCATATAATAACAACAACAATACAAAGCGTACATAATACAATAATAAATAAATAGATTTGTGTTAAAATACTATGACATATGATGTATCTAACAATAATAACAAACTGTATTCCGCTGACAGTATCTCTTGCTCTTTCAGTAATAAATGAAGAATAAATAATGATATCAATAAGACTATTGCTGTTTTAAACAGAGCACATAATTGTCTGACTGAAAGGTTGGCACAGGCCAAATATGTTGGGGATCGCGAAAAACTAAATCATATCACATAGAATAATTTATAAGAAACAAAAAATTACGTCATTCATGCTATCTCTCACTGCCCTCATATTATGAACTCAGTAGTACAACAAAGAATGGATTGACATATTATGACCATAAAATATAGTTTTCACTCTTTATTTTTCTAGAAAACAAACATATGAACACTAAACAAGATATCCTAAAAAGCTTCATATAAAAAGTCCTTCAAATATACAGAAATAAGATCAAACAAAGATTTCCAATAGGTATTCCACCAAAAACATTGTAAATCAAAGTTGATACACAACAAGTATCAAAGATGTTTCATAACGTTGATAATACCTATTGTAGTCACCGACTACCCTACTTACTAAACATGGTTTTACACTCCGCAATAAGCAATAACCTCGAGTAACAAGTAGGTAAGCAGCCTTATCTCTACCTCGTTGGGGTTGTACTGCGATAAGAATATAAAACTGCAATCGTAATTCTTCAGATTTTCCTCACTTTATCATTGTCACACCGCTCCGCTGTGGAGATCAAGATAGTAACAAAGCGCAATTTTTATTTAGCACATTTCGACATGCAACCGCGAAAGGAGAATATAAGGTGTTTTATACTTTGCTTTGCGATTACTCGTGAAACAAAAAAGTTAACTTTTAATGTTATTCTAAATGGAGTAGGTTATTTAATTCCAGTGTTCTCAAGAATATCACTATTAGACAGTTACAATGAATAAGATTTCTGCAAACATGCCACGATGATCCAGTGCCCATAAGAAAACATTGTACAAATTACAAATGGCTAGATAGAACGTGAACTGTCCATTATTCACAATTATCCGTCACTCGTTGAAACGATGATGGTTCTGTAAAATACCGGAGAGAAACTACTTGTTAGGCTATAAGATCTACAGCAGACACAAAATATACTTCATTTACTGTCAAATAAATATTTCTAAATAACATCTTGAACCTGAATAATACACAGTGTACTGTACTCTTTACCTACACAGTAAATGAACATGCCAGTAGGGAATCTAGGAAAAATCACGAGAGCTAAAATGACGTGAGAGTACTGCAGTATTGTGGTAGGTACATAAGTGTATTTTAATCTTTGTTTGATACATAATTACAATATACTTATATCAAAAAGATACACATTTAGTATAGATTATTCCAGATAGCTGCACACATAAACACACGAAACATAATTGTATGGTATAGACACTTTAATTGATTGTTGATCACCTAACATCATACCTATACACAGATGAAATGCACTACTTGACATGGAAATTCATCGCCACCAACGATGAAGCCAATCGTCAAATCTTCAGATGAGAGTTCAAAAGTATTTATCTTACTACCGACTATAGCTCACTGGCAACAAAGCTAAACTAGAAATTGTGGAATAAAGTTATCGATGATTTTTTACGACAAATTCTTTATCTACAAATTTCAAAAAAACCATACCAAAATGCCTACAGCTCACTTCTAACGCAATTGCTTTCGTCGTGGTACAATTAGATATAATCATGTATTTATTCTATTGTACATATATGTATATTGCAGCATGCACTTGTACTTACTACTGGTACAATAATTACAATCATCATTATGCATTATATTATGTTAGTCATCATCATCATGACGGCAGCACGACACTCTCTGGCAGTGTCACGACATAATTCCGGGCTCCCTTCATGATAATGGCATAGACCTGCCTCATCTGACTGACATGACATGTATTATGATGGTGTGTACCTATAGCATATTATAATAAACACTTTATACCTACCTGTTTCAGCTACTTGTACAATGGATATGATACACGAACGCTCTTCTATCTATGTACTTACGAGGAAAATACAGCACAGTATTCACATACTAAGCTGAGTTGTTTACTAAGCCAAGATTTTACGAACAGTTGAGCACAAATCTATAAGTAACATTCATTGAAAAGGCTTAAAGTCAAATTATTATTATTATTATTTGGACGATTTGTAAAGCGCCGTTTTGTGAAAAAAATGCACCTCAAGGGCGATCAAAAGAAAGAGTAGAGTTCGAATTGACTGTGTTCAAGGCACAGTTGCGCTTGGCATGTTACCAGTGCACATCTCGGAGTTCTCCATTTGAGGAGGCAACGGAAGTAAAAAAATCACTTATGTCTGTTAAAACAGATTTGATCAATAGACTTGAGGTGCTGCGTAGAGGGAGTTTGGCTAAATATGTTGACCGTGCCTTCTGCGTGGTCGATCCATTGCTAAGAAACAAAATTCCCTATGATGTTTGAACTCTTAAGAGTGTGAAGGTGTTCAAGGCAAGGTTAGACCCTATTGTTAAGGAGGTGTTTCGGTTCTTGAATGGACCCTTGCGATGGTTTTTCCATAAATATTGTCTAGTTTATAATTAAATAAAACTTTCAAAGGGTGAATTAAATATCAGATACTTTCGTCTACCAACCAACTCAATAATAAACATACAGCAACATGACAAATTGAAATAATCAAACAAGCCCAATCAATCAAAAGTAAATTAATCATCGACGAATGAAGTTCACCATGAAACGTGGAATAACCTGAACAAGATATCCACAGTGTATATTTATGTGATGTGCACTTATGTATACTATAAAGGTAATAATTTCTCAGAAACATCTTCGGTCACTTGTATCACGGTGATTCTTGGAAAAATTTCGGACCGATACGTGATTTGTGATATGATAACAAATTGATATTTGTTTTATTTGTACAAAAGCACTGTTTATTTATAGTATAAAAGGTAATGAAACGCCCACGAGTCGTTAAATTAATAAAATCTTTATTTGGAAAAGTTTTCAAGTCTGGTAATAGTCTAGAAACATTATTGAAAATTAAAAAAAAATAAATTGCACAGCAATAATAAATGAAAGCTTTTGAAACATTTCACAATACGCGGTTAAGTATTACAGGTAATTAATTTATGTAATGTTCCGGTCGCGAAATCGTTTAAATAAAGCAGTTACTGATCACCGTGGAGGTCTAGTAATTTCCCAAACTTATTGGATGTCTCAATAAAACCTGAATTATGCAATAAAAAGCCGGAATAGGTAATGTGTAATATATATCCACAATACTAGACATATATAGTATATGTACATAATTATGTGAATATCATAAATTTCAAAACATTTAGAGCTATAGATCCAGTCCTAATGAGGTTACTTACTTATGTGTATTGTAAATGTTACCCCTATATTCCAATTCAACATAAATATTACAATGGGGAACTTTCACAAAAAAAAAATTTCAACCCAAAAAATAGTACAGAAAATTAAAAAAATTATGGTGCTTTTTATATTTTTAAATGTGCATTTTTAAGGTTTTTATCACCATTTAAAAAAGCAATTTTCGCCCTTCGCCGCAAAAAGGTTCACTCGTGGCGGAGCAGTGTTTGACAATGTCAGGCGCTACAAACAGTACTAAGAGTGAAATGTGTGGCAATACAAAATAGCGCCTAGCGACGTCACACCGGACTAATTCAATAACAGAAAATATGGATTTTTAAAATGAAAATAATGAATGAAAAATTTTATTTTATCGTTTCTTATTAGGATATTCGTGATCAGCGCATATTTATTAATATGAATTTTTCATATTCCTCACACATGCATGTTCCCTATTGTAACATAACGCAACGATTGTAAATTGTTAGGTTGTTGGTTGTTTTTATTTAATCTATTTAAATTTTTGGTGTTTGTTTAATGGATTGGTTGGAAGATATCGCACTTCTGCGATAAACTTGCTCATTGCACAAGAATATCTGTTAATAATAATTATATTGTTTTTTGTTTTGTTTTATTGTTTGCTTTTTTTGTGCACTGATTTTTGCAAAAAATTATTATAATTCAAACTTCTAAATGAGTTTTCTTTATACATAATGCAATAGTAAAAGAACGAAATGATCGTGAGTTTTATAAATTAATATTGAGCAAATGAGACTAATCGTGAAATGTAACAATGGCTATTTAACAAAATAGTCTTAACTGTGTAGGTATCATATACATACTGAACAAGCAAATATAAAAATATTTAGTTTAGATATCTGTTGTTACAGGTGTGTAGTTTGTTATTATAATAGATACAATTATGATGTAACTATAAAATGTTTTTGTAAAACCACCAACCAATAAGAAGTGATTGCGACCTTGATAACAAAACCAATCGCTGCTATTCGCAATGTTATTACATACATTTAGCAGGTATAGTAACCATAGCCGCCTCAGTGAGAATCGAAATGGCAGTTAAGTAAATGTAAGTAAAGCATCCACTACTAACCGAATAAAAGCAATATAAGACAGATAAACTCTACTTTACGTATGGACTACACATACTGACTTACGTTGGTACACATATTATTATATTCAATCAAGACTACCCGCTGTGTACATGGGAGTAGTTTTACAAGTACTTACTTATATTATACGACCACTTGGTTACCGAGTTACTGGGACATTACATTATTTTCATTTCACTAAATAAACAAACATATTATTATGACAATTGCCCTTAGAGGATTGACCTGGTTGACTGAAAGAAATATAATTTTAGCTAAAACAACGAATTTTTATATACAGACTCTCACCAAAATTGTATCTTTTTAGTAAAGTAATCGGGGTTTCTACGGCAGAGATGGGAAGAAAAACGCCTCTTACAAGCTTACGCCTCTTGTAGCTTAAGGTCTTAAAGCTTTCGGTGACGAGATGATGTATCGAGTAGAGCAGATGAACAATAATTTATCCTCGGCAGAGTGATTTCTAATGAGTAATGACGGAAGGGTTCAAGGAGGGACACATCCATCACTATTACACTCCCGACACAAATGTTTTCAGACACGCTACTCCCAGCGTCATAATCTTTCATTGTAATTTCTTTATCACGATATTACAATAACTGCTGGAAGGAACAGGAAGTAAATATATTACATTTATAATTATTCTTTATAATCATAACTTAATTTCTATTATATTTTCAAAGGTCATACAATCGTTTACGAGTGATTAAGGCATTACTTAATTTGACATAGTCGGATAATCTCAACTGTTTGGTAAAATGTATCAGAAGAGATCCATACCATACACTATATTTAATCTCAAATTTGCGTAATTCTTTTGTCAATCTATCTATTCCATGACGGCATCTGACACAAATGGGGTAGCCAGTAGACTAATCGAATATAATAAACATGCCAATTTGTCCGTGCCGATAAATATAAAACATTCAGAATGGATGGCTTTGAGCTATTGTGCACCCAAGAAAAAATATACCTAATATTTATTTTGTATGTCAATCGTCACCATTATCATATTATTACGATAATGAACCTTATTACGCAAGATGGAAAAAAAACTGAAGCTCGGAATTATAAGTTACAATGAATATAAAGAAGGTTTATATGATTTATTTATATTTGCAAATCGAAAAATTTAATAATTACTATAAGAGCAATACGGTTGTATTACCATATTATTACATACACATTTCGCTATCTACATGCTTACAACGTAACATTTTATTAACAAAACAAAAAATAAACGAAACTTTCAAGACTTGATTACAATAAAAATATATATAAATATGGGATGATCGCGACGGGGAAATTGAGAGGAAAATTAACCTTACCGAAGAAAAAAGTTCAGCGAAATTTCTCAACTTTGTTTATTAGCATTTGTTTTGTAACATAATACAGTAACAAACAACAACAAAAAAATACCAAAGCCAGCTTTTCAGAGACGGGCTGGAACAATAATGGGTGCCTAAAATAATAATGGGTGACATTTGACACACATTTATTTTCATTAAATTAAATGCATATTGGTGTACATGATTTAAGCTTTTAAATTTTGTGTTACAAATTTCGCTGTAGATAACGGCCAGCCAAGAAGAAAACATCCTATGATTTGTATGAACCATATTGCAAAATACATCACTAGCATGGCATTTATTCATCATTAGCAGGTATAAAAAATATGACACTAATTATTCAAAATTCATATCGAAGAAATATAAAGTGATATAAATCTTTGAGCTGATGTTTCTCTAATAAGCTTATTCGTTAGAAAACTTCGATGAGATTTCGAATTGAAAGACAACTCAAACAAAATACAAACACACTTATGGTAGGGCGTTTCTCAAAATGGTGACTTGGGCAACTTTCAAAATTATCACCACATTTATTATAATAAGGCAAAGGAGTACGACACAGTAGGGAGACTTTATCGAAAACGTTATACAGTAATATGTACAATGGCCCAAAATAAAATTGAAGTTATTATACTAACAAATAAAGTGTATTACGATTATACCAGTACCTACACACAAAATAAAATTGATAGTAGCTTTCGAGCGAATCCAAATCAAAGCAAGAGGCACAATTATTGAATTATTTTAATGAAAAATCATTAATATTTCATATGAACAATGCTCTATAACCAAACAATAACTCTCTTACCATGTAAATATCCATAAGTATGTAACAAAATAAATAAAACAAATGATTTATTCTACTATTCGATTTATTTACAAGAATAAAATAAAATAAAGAGTAGAATAAAACATTATTGTTTTATCTATTTCCCTATGGAATTTTACAACCTTAACAGCGACACAGTGAATTTTATTAATAGGTATGTAACAGTAAAAACATTTATTCTTCTCTTTGAGAAATTTAGTCTTTCATATCTTAAAGCGCATAAAAATTATTTCTCATTACATTTGCACACTTACATAATAAAGGAAATATTGGGTCCTACATTTCTATATGACGTTCTGTGATTATTATTATGTTTCTAAGCGATACAAAATTTCTCTTAAATTGAAAACTTGATGAATCCAATTAAACCATACTCAAAGGTCAAATACTCGTGTGTAATAATAGATTTACGCATAAAAACAAAAGAAAAACTTGAAGTTAGTTTTGACTGGGAAAAAAACTTGTAAAGAATTTAATTAAGTGTATGTTCGTTATTAACTCTGGGGCTTGTTGTTTAGACTCAAAAAGAATTTTCAATTTTAAAGTTATGAAACAACTTGTATCAGAGAACAATAATATTTAAGCAAAACAAAAACTCGTTATTCGAACGAATCGGTGGTGAGGGGGAAATAAAAGTTTCTATCACTTGAAATAAACTGAAAAATTCCAAGAAACGAAGGGAAAATCAAAATAGCGTGAGCCGAAAACCTAAAATCATTTCAACTTTCATCTTCCTAACTGGAATATTATACAACACGGAGATTAACGGATAAAACCAAGACATATCTCTTAAACGAAAAGATATTCTAGAAAATGGAAAACTATTTGTTAAATAAAAATATACACATCGACGTAATGGAAAAACCATCGGTGTAATCAAATACGGTACGTGCACAATACAACAAATGTCCTGACCAGACAGAATCACTGGAATACGCAGAACCGTCAGTGGTTGTTCTAGAGCGTGAAACGTTTTAACACTCATACAATATGGTAAATGTAGCTACCTAATGCGAGAAAGCTATTTGTATAGATATTGTTGAATAATGTCAACGAGACAAAATCATTTTGACAACACACACATTACGTTGTGTAGAATGTGAGAATTACATATATATGACAATGTATTCAGAAAATGTGAATATTCTTATGATCGCCACATAACAAGGGTAATATATTTATTTATTTATTCATTTACATGGTACACAACAGATGAAAGACATATAAATATAACATGTAAGCGACAAAAACATTCCAATAGTCTTACATCCAAACAGTGTACATTTCAATATAAAAATGTACAACTTTTGTTCAAAGTCTGGAAATAAGATACATAATTTAAGATATTATAAATAATGATAGATAAATGTATTGCACTACAAACGTACAATATATCCTGAAATAATTATTACAGATCATATATGAAACTCTTAAATAAGCTTAATAATTTTTTTAATTTTCTATTCAGAAAATATTCGCTTGTGTAGTCAGTTAGAATAGCAGGTTTTCTCCTGACATGGTCTAAGTACATTCTCAATCTCGCCTTGATCTTAAACTCCACTATGTCACAAGCATGCCAGCATCTTACGGTAGCTGAGGAAAGTCATTTTCAACATTAATCCCAAGAATGTACTAAACATTAATGCATACATAAAATGTTGATGTTCTTCCGGGTTTACCGCGTCTAGTTGGTTTCCCTCCTTCGTCTTGACGTTTGGACCTGTTGATGGAGCCACATTATAAAAAAATAGTACCTACCTTTATTGGTGTATACAACTATACCTAATACTATTGTTGTAATATTTTCAATTTTTATGGAATATATCTATTAAATTCGTAAAAATAAAATCTTTACACGCCTAATAATTTTTTTCTTGTAGGGTAAGATCAAGAAAAGGATTTAGATTGTATATAGATTGTGTCATGAGTAATCCTGCAGATGCGAATAGTGCACAGATATGTATTTTGAGTATAGGTCTTACTTAATATATAATATGTAAGCAAATTCTAGCCATGAAGAGATGTAAATATCTATTTATATCCTATCCACGTATGAGTACAGTGATGGTTGTTGTGTATAAGTATCTAATCTACACGTTACCTTTCTCTGTAAGTATGGAAATTATTTATTATTTACAATATATATATATATACATACATATAATATGTATGGGTGAGTGTTATTGTTATTATGTCACGGCCATTACTACACAGCGCTATTGCTATTGCTACCGCCACACTACTAATCCACACATAAATATTTGAGTCGGTTCGTATGTGCGTATGTCCTCAATGGACTCTGAAATAAGGAAAGACAGAAGTAAAATAATACACTCTATACGAGGTCTCATCTCCTGGGCAGGTTTAAGGCTAAAAACATTTTAAATATCTTATGTATTGATAAAGATATTACAATTTTAATGAGATTCCCATACATTCGCTTGACAAAATTGCCAAGCGAATGTATGAAAATCCAATATTTATAGTCAAACATTTTTCATTGTATTGAATTAATTTCAAAATGGATGTAACAATAAATAAAACAATACTGAAACTAAATAATTAGGGACTGTTTACATAATGAAACATTGTGATTGCTAATGACAAAAAATCCTGAATTATGAGAATAAAAATTGCATATTTTTGACATTTTGAGCTATTTTCATAATGGAGGATATTATGAGACCATAGAAATCCATACTGTAGAATAAGAATAGTATTATGTAAAAAATCCATAAACAATGTTAATTGATTTTTTGTATAAATAAATACAAAAGTACCTCGGTACTAGCCATAAGAACCTATTTATTTTCGCCTAATATTTTTCTTTACTTTTCATGGCAAATCACTTGAAGATTTATGTAGGTACTACAAACTAAAAATACCAGTTTTAACCCATGTATTTGCACGGTTTTTGTTTATTTGAACCCGAGCAATGCCGGGTTACAAAAGCTTGTATAATAATATGCAGATGATGTATATAGGTAGGTACTCTACTACAGTACAGTGCAATATTATGTATTTATAAATGGATGGAGGTACAACAATAATAATATGCAATATACAATGGCAATCATAATATTATATCGTCTATTATGCAACACACACGGACAACCAATGGACATCGAATCAAATTCATATTCCAGTATAAAGCAGATTCACCGCTTATCTATCTCAGTAAAACAAATCAATTTCATGGAAGTAAACGTCATGGTTTATTCCTTTAGCGTTGGAGCCAAAAATCTTTATTCTAATAGGAAGCGAAAAAACTAGTGCGAAACACGAAAATAATATTTCACAAAGTAGACGAAATCCATAGTTTTTTTTTACCTATGTTTTTCGGGACAGAATTTAATATTAGTCTATAATAAGCTGAACTCGTATAAAACAAAATGATACAAGATTATTTTGTTCAGATTCACTGAAAGAGGCTGGAAAATTGAATGGAAACACCTCAACTGATAACACTTCATCGTCGATGTTGATTATTTCAATCAAATCAAATTTTATTTAGTAATATCACTCCATTGATTAATGATGTAACATTTACTACACTTAAGGCCAGAAAAACTAAAAAAAAAGGTTGTCCACGGCTAGTTTATTCCATACGCGTCAATCTATTTACTTCATACCGTCTACTTCCTTGTGCATTCCATACATAATATTATACATATTAAACTAGATTTTATACTCAGTGTTGCTAGGGAAATAATTAACCTGATACAATGATATCATCCATCATCATAGTGCGATATACATACATGAAACGAAGATCTATCAATGGGCATAATATTATATTGTCAATTGCTCGTGAATTAAATTATTTTACGACACATCATTGTAATACCTCGATAAATTTAAATTATAAGAATTGAAGTTCATTGAATCCAAAATGGCTACCTACCAACACGAAATCATGTTGTACCTATTATTGATAGTATATTTTATTCGGCAGTAAGGAACTCCATATTGACAACCATCCAGAGTGTCGGAATTTTCTCATAAAAGAAAATATATTGATAATATGTAATGTATTCCACATATTGGGGGGTTGGCCTGGCCAAATCAATGTATGATGCTTTTATTTTATTTTTGTGTGTATTTTGTCAAGTTTCTTCTTGTGTCTCTGATTAATAAATAAATATTATTTTATGTTCATTTCTAGGAACGAATAGAATTTCTTTTTCGCAGGAAACACATTAAATTCTCAACAAAATCAATATGAATACAAATAGACATCAGCATAACCAAAAATTACATCACACAAACATAGTTAAGCGCACGATCCTCTATTATTATTATTATTATTATTGGACCATTTTTATGTGGCGCCGTTTAATGGTCCGTGACCATCTCAAGGGCGCCGAGACTTCTCCCGAACAGCAGCATCTTTAACTTGGTCCTAAGTGTGGTGGTGGACTGATTCTCTCTCAATTCAGTGTATGGTCAATCTGTTTCGGCAGTTGGCGCGGCGGCTCTGAAGCTCCTTTCTTTGATATGTTTTCCCAGGGCTCCCTGAACTCTGCTTGAGTGAGATTCTACCCTTCCAATGTTCTGTTGCTGGTTGCTCTATACAGTATAATCATGAACATATTTTTGTATGCTTCAATTCACGCAAAATCAAAATCAGATTTCACGCGTACGGATTCACGAACGAACTGTAAAATATAAGTAAAACGTGTATAATACTATAATTATCTAAGGAAGTACACACTTGCGTGCTCGTAGCAACTAGCTGCAGTTAAGGTGCTGGTCGATTCGGTGGCTATAATATTATTAATAATAATATGTAGTTAGAAGAGAACTAAACAATTTATTTGTAACTAATCGGCCATAACCGTCACTGCTTTACAGCAAGTTCAGTTAAATACCGAGTACCTACAATATGCACACATAGGTAAAACTGACTGATGTAATAGATTGTGTGCAATAAACGAGAATGTTTCAACGGTAACTGCACTTGCTAGAACCGTGAAGAAAAGAAGAGAATCTGTGTAATAGTACAATATTAGTTGTACAGTGTTATAATTCACAGCTAGATCTTAGAAAATGCAATACATACGAACGACATTGATTAATCGCTGTAACAGAGGTCGACAAGCCACTGAAATAAATGAAACTGGAATAGAAAAAAGGCTTTAATCTCGGGATAGACGAGGATTTATTTCTCTCGGAATACACCCAGATGAAAGCAATAATTACATTTGAATTAAGAAAAATGTTATTTTTACACTTGACTATTATATGAGATTACCTACATATGAAAATGGGGAAAATGTGTACTTTTATCTTCATATTTAGCAAATCAAAATGGATTGACAAATATCACCTGTGCAATTTTATCAAATTCTTTGACATTTACGTAATTATAATTTGTATATTTTATAGGCAATGAAGTTAAATTTCTCTCCATCTATTGCACGTACACAATGTATAGTAGCAAATAGACTGATCATATGAAAATTAATAAAATGGTTTTGTACAATAAAAAATAAATACAATAAAAATGCATCCCTTATATTATTCAGGATAACCAAGAAAGATCCAAGATCCCTGCACCTTAGAGAGTTGATGTAAGACCGATGTGACTTGCAAATAAATGGTCGACACAACAGTTTACACGGGAGCAGACGAGACGTGAAGTAATGAAATATCTTCAAAGCGCTACAACACGTATTTATCTTACTTAACCACCTTACAATTACAGAATAACAAACGAAATTGAAAAATTAAATAAACAAAAAAAAATCTCCGAAACAAAAGACGGTGTATTTGGCGAAATAATATTTAAAAGGATTTTCTTTGAGAGAGACAACGAAGATTTTATATATTTATAAAATGAAAACGAAATTACTTGCTACAAAATGGAATAAATTAAGAAATCTAAACTATATCTACAAAAGCAGGTGTCCTGTAAGATATGAGCACGAATAAAATTCACACTCCTCGCTGATAACTTTCTGTGCTATTGCAGTTGTTAAAATCACCAGGGGCCGTAGACAATCCGTACTTAGCGATCGACTACTGGCAAATTTTTCGACAATCTACCTACATGTAGGTACCATATAATTATGCGTTATTGTTACGGTTATTGACGAAATTCGTTTGTAGTCGATCGCCAAATGCGTGTTTGTCTAGGGGGTCTGGCGAGATAAAATTGCATTTATTTTCGAACGATTAACTACAGTTGCAAGACATTTTTATAATATAATAAGGTATTTATTCTGTGTACAGTATTATCTTATTCACAAAGACATTGTTTTTATTCCTCAAATTCCAAATGAATTTTTTAAGAAGATGAATTTGAAACAAATCCAAATGCGCTCGGATACTCTCACAGTAATCAATTTGCTTATGTCGTGAAGACTAAATAGGTCGGCAACGAGTGGAAACCAACCCGAGTCTCTCGATTGAAATTAACTTCTAAATTTTTTCACTCAGCAATATCGGATTTCCACGCTATCTAAATCTTTCATGTTTTAAAAACAAGACTCAGCGAGGATTTTTAGATTCATTTAGATCCATCAACCAATTACACAATTTCAAAAATGGTGTACATAAGGTGTGTTTAAAACAATGAGTAGATAAATAACAATAAATAAAACACTAACTTCCCAAGTAGTGCGGAATATATATTATAACTATTTATATTGAACGTAGAAATAAAAATAATCGGACGACGATAACTTCACTGATATCTTTAAGACTAAACATACCTAGAAGAACAAATCAATTATTACCAAGATGAAAAGAAAATACTGTACTGCGTAGGACTTTTTGAAAAAGATCTATCAGGAATGTACTTACTAAGATAGTTGCAAGGTAAACAAGTATCCGAAGAGAACACGGGCTGTGTGATGATGATATTGTTGTTGTAGGAGATAGATACTGTAATGGAAATGTAATCCCCTAGTCTTTGGGAAAGAAAACAACGAGATCTGGGTCTAGACCAAATAATAATCTCGAGATCGACACCATCAAAAGCGAGATCGAACTGCGAAACGTACAAATCGAAATACAACAAATAATAATAATAATGGTAATAACATTACTACTTTGATAGAAACGTATAATATGTTTCAGTAAAAAGGACACAATTTTCTTTTATATATGATAAAATAATGAAAATATATATTTAGAAATCTCTGAGAGACTGGGTTTGAGCACGCACATCGTGCAGATGACAATTTCAGAAAAACAAAACAAGGGGAAAAAACTACACAGTATGCGTATTCCCAGAGGAGGGACTTATGAGATATTTTAACAACTTGTTTGAGCGTGCACACCAAACTTTGTACTTCGGGGAAAACGACGACTAATTAAGTTATGCAACAAATTCACAGACTTTCAAGCATGAATTAAAAAGTTTAACTTCCGCTGTCGATTTACTTCCCTTTTGCTGACGAAGAACGTGTCGTGGGAACTTCATAAAAATACTAAAATTTTTGATAAAAATAACCAAAATAGCACAAGACTTAACTCCCCCCCCCCCTCCCAATAATAACATAAGAATTCGCATGCCTATATAAGAAATAATGTTAGAAAAGATATTACAGAAAAAATCTACAAAGTAAATTGTTTCCTTTCATATATTGGAAAATATCTATTCAAAAATACGAAAGAAGGATTTAAATGTTAAAATAAATTGGAATATACCTACATTGAACAGTTCTGCAGATTTTACAAAAGTAGGAAAAAAAATTGATAGAAATTCTAAGCTTCTTTCACGACATGAAAGTACTATGTATGTTATTGAAGAGATTGTACAATATATTTCAACACTGTAAAGGGAGAATACTCTAATAGCTGTCGGGAAGTTTTGATACATTGCGTAATAATTTCAGTATTTAGATATGTACCAAATTGTATAATAAATTACATGGCAACGTACATACATGTATTTGTGTACGGGAGTGAATAACCTATCTGAAGGCAAACAGTAAACGTTTAACAATATTTCGAATTTACCAAAAAGAATATCTTAGTTTGATTCTCGTTTTCTCTCTCACTACTAGATTGCATCTCATCAGGAGGGTGAGATTTTTTTTTTAATTATCTTCTAACTGTAACATTTTCTTAAGTAGTATAAATATATTTAAACGCAAAACTTTTTACAACCATTTGATGTCGAAGGTTTTAATGAGTCTGCTATTATCCCACTGTCAAAAGAAAGCTTTTCCTACCCAGAGGGAATTTCATTCCCAGGTATTATAACAACAAAATAGAAAGGTATATTCCAGAATTAAAGTTGTTATAATGAATAAATAATGAGAAATTTGCGACATTAAATATGAAAATAATGTGTCTTACCCCGCATTTTCAGCGGCGACAATGGACATGTGCGCCTGCGCATCGGGCCCCGCGGCGCCGCTCCGCGCACGCTCCTCCGCCTCCGTGGCGGCCCCTCCCCGCGACCAACTCAACGGGGACACTTCCACGCTGAAATCAAATAACAACTAAACATTAGGAAAAATAAAAACTGAAACATGTGAAGATATCTCATATCACGACACAGACATAGAATGGGTTTCAAATTTTAATTGTCATCAAAAATGTTACTACCTAAATATGTATTGCTATGTTTGATATAATACTAGTTATTTTCTCCGCTAACTGAAAACAGTCAATTAATTTACTAAGAGAGAAACTTATGTGGAAAAACAACAGATCATCTCAATGGGAACAGTCAAAGCAATATTTAGAGTTCGTCAGTAGCCTGGAAGCAGAGTCTCGGTCTCATGCACAAGAGGTGCGCGGTTCGATCCCAGGTGTCGGCAGACTCTACTCTTGCGACTCAAACTTTAAGCTTACTGTAAAAGGTGTATTTGAGTTTATAACAAAAACCCAGATACACCTTTTTTTTTAATATATTTAAATAGATATCGGACAACCGTAAAATGATAAAACATTTACTTAACGATTTTAGCCAACTTAAAATAAATTATATCAAATACATTTACAGAATTTACAAAACCATAATGCAATCAATGAAAAAATGATCGTTACATCGGTGAAATTAATAACTTAAAAAAAGGTTTTATTTCGCATAAATTTGGAAAATTACTATTAATAAGGTATATAAAAATTATGAGACTGCAAAAATATTGTGCCGTCGGAAGTTAACAAAAATCTTCAAATACTGTGAAAAATTGGGTTAGTTGGAAGAGATCGCGCCTTTGCGATAAACTCGCCCTCTGTATATTGATTGTATTTAATTTGAATGTATACCTTTTATGTAATTGTTTTTTATCAATGTACAGTAAAGAATGAATAAATAAATAAAAATAAATAAAAAAAAAACTGGTCAGAGTCATCAAAGATATACTAGATATGCAATTCAAAGAAAAAATCTGTCGTGAAACCGATACAGCCGATGCAGCCAGTTTTAAACTAGCGTCCGTTGAGACGGTTTGTGAGACAGCGCATAACCATTATCATCTCAATGATATGGAGTGAGACAGCATAATATTATTATTGTTATTATTAATGCGTTAAGTTGGAACACGAATATTCTGCAATAATGTACTGAATTGCAAGTCTAGTATGTCTATGAGAGTCATAGTAAAAGAAGTACGTACATAAACTCAAGAGCATACTAAATAAGTAGGGTAATATATAATGCATTAGAGGACAGTGAAATCTCCCTTAATAAGGATGACATTAAAGAATAATCCCTATGACTGTGTTCGATTGCAAAGGAGGACTATTTGTATATCAAAATATAGATAATTTTAAAACTCAAAGTTCTCAAAATTAAGGAACAGACCTGTTTTACAAAATGAACGAACGCTGGGATAGATGCAAATATGTATAATAATTATTTATGAAAAGTGAGTCACGAACGGCGCTCATCGATCAGCTCAGTGCACAGCGAATATGCAATGTGTTTTACGTAGTGTGACTTTAAAATATACCTTTATGTATATTCCTACAAAAAAACGACAATTATTCTAAAGAATTTGTTATTGCTCAATTTAATTAAAAACGCATGGAAAACAAGATAATGTAAACGATGCTGATTTTACCTCCCAGCACATTTGACTAGTACTTTGTAACTCGATGTGCAATGTTACTGGTGTGTTGTCTCAAAACATTATACAGTATTATTCGAATAGGTGGGTATGTGCGCTGAATAGTTGCACGTGTAGTAGTACCTACATAGAAGTATTTATAGTAGGTAGAACATGGTTACTTTGTACAATATTATACACGGTGCCAGAGCATGGACTCAGGTGTTCCGAGTGCCGTGTATAGGAAAAATAAAGGAATGATGCGCAAGGCATCAATTCATATTCCGAACACGCGCTTCTCGCGGAGGGCACTTGGTATCGACAGATCATCGCACGAGACAATCAACATAATCCAACATAACGACTTTACAAATGCTCTGTCTCCCGTGGATGAAAAGAATAATTATTCCTTATTGCCTTTACACTATGCTAGGCAAAAGCTGTGAGTATTCCTAAAGCAAATACCGAGAGTAAATTTGCAACAACTTCACCGATGTATTATTATCAAAATAAAATATGAAGTGTTCCTCCGTGCATTATAAAGTTTATTTCTAATGTTTACAATTGAATTCACAACATATCAATTCCTAACATAAAGAGAATATTTAGATAAATTTTGTCCAAAAAATTATAATTTTTCCAATTGTTAATAACTATCAATTGATTAATTGTTAAAAAATAAATAAATAAATATTTAAACATAATTTGAGAGATCTCATAAGCAGTTCCTGTACCGAAAAAAATATATAGTAACTGCTAAACTCTCGTAAACTATATTTCCTGTGCAGTGCCCTTACTGAAGATAAAAAATAATCTATTTAAGAGTACATACATAAGTAGGTACCTACGTGTTAGTATTTCGTGATTAGAGCATCGCGGAGTATATTTTCAAGGACTCCATATCTACATAATATGTATTATTGATTAATATTTATAGAAATCAGCATAAAAATAATAAATAATATAACACGCGAATAAAAATAATCATGTATACAATACAATATGATATAAACTATTTTGCATAGAACCTCATGATCTATATCCCACTAATATAAATAATAAACAACTTTTATGAACGACGTTATAACTAGATAAACTAATTAACAGACTTATAAATTTTTATAATACTTTGTATTGATTTTAAATATTGTAACCAATGTACAGTGAAGAATAAAATAAATAAACAAATAAAAGTAATAATTTTCGATAGAAAACTAATAAAAAGTTTTGAGGATTTTACTTTAATATCCACGCGTTTTTTTCGCATAAAAAATTTCAATAAATTCACGGACCAATGCGATAAATTTAAAAAGAAACTGAAATAAAATGTGAACTATTAAAATGTAACGTAACACTTTCAATTACTGGTAGAATAAAATAAAATTGCTTATACCAGTAAAGTGAACTTTCATGTGACTCAAAATGTCAGGATAATTAAATATTTAACGTACCTACCCAGAAATGTATTTCACATGTTGGGACAAAAGTTTGATGGATTTAATCAAAGCAACGCAGATAATATTGTTATTAAGACGATGTGTGCCTAGTAATAATAATTTGAGAATTGAAACGATTTTTTTGAACACTTAAACAACAACAACAAAAAACTCAAGTACAAACAAAACGGTTAAAAACTAGCAATGATATTTCTAGCTTTAGCAATTATTTGAGTAAGCATCTTAATAATCAGATTTTAGTTATAAGTACCTACTATGTTTATTTATGCGAACATACTTATCTATTGGAAAAGAATTGGTAGTATGTTAATTCTGTATTTTTTATTATTTTCTTTTATCTAATATGCATTATTTTATTTGATAGTATTACTTTTTTGTTGTATTTTATTTGTTAAGCTTATTGCAGTCGTTTATTACGTAAATAGAAGCGCATAAATATTGGATATAAAAAAGTCGTTGATGTCCTAAACGAGTTTCTGTGAGATAATTAAATTCAAACAGATGTTTTTTCATACAAGGACTAAACTACAACACATTTATTAGGTACATTCGTGCATACTATACATTGTACATTTATACATACATATATGGTATTGTATACATACTTACGCAATAGCATGTATATCATCGTCACATTATTATAATAATATCTAGTGTTGTTTTTCCTATTCCTAGACACATACAGTACCTACACTGCAATACACAATTATCCAAAATACTTGTACATACAACGTACCTATACATAGATAGGTAGAATATAAACAAATTAGATCAATATTTATTGGCGTCAATGCAAATACACAAACGACGTTATAACAATCTATATATGTATGAAGATATAGGTATTATCATGGCATCCCCACAAGCTGGTTAATCAGCGAACTTGTAGTACACATCAAGCACACTGAACGTAATGAATCTCTACCGATATTCAGAGACAGGTGATGGGTACACCTCATACCTAAATTCGAAGTATGAAACGCGTGAAAATTTATTTACATTATCAAAACGATTAATTGGTTGGTTGACGATAATGCCCCGCTCTTACAATTACCAAATTATTGGGAGTTTGAAGTTTACTACAAATTCATTACACCTTTGCGACACTCCTCACAGCTCAATTTTAGGGTATGATTAATAATAAAAATAAAAAAAAATATTGGAAATTTTTATAAGGAATGATAGGGATAAGTGGTATAAATATTACAAATATTCGTCTCCTTTAGCGTACAAAATTTTGCATTAAAGTATTCATGTGAATAATTCCACTATTCAAGCAGATGGATAAATAGTATACCTACCCAATTTACTAATCAACGCATTACATAAAAATACATAAATGTATACAATTTATAGCATGTGCATGTACATATTTCATTATTTAAATATGTAAATGTACCCATTTGACCAAATGTTGATTATTATTTACTATCAAATATCAGATATTATTAATAAAGGCAGCCATCTGAAGACAAGATAAGGAGCACGTGTATGATATCGCAATCTAAAATGTTTTATTGATATTAAGTATAATATTTAAGTGTTTAGAATCGCCTTGAAATTTGCAATCTACATTACATTGCCTCCGCACATCACTCTAATATCGATGATTGAATGCTGCTCGCAATATGTATGGAATACCTTTGGTTGTCGATAACAAATTATTCCCTAATGTTTTCATGCTTGAACCGAATTTGTAAATTTAAATACAAATAAAACAATTAATAAAGATAAGGCAAATCTTAAAATTCATCTTTAGAAGATTTAAAATTGGATAATTCTACTTTATTAAGTCACCAATTTTTCTACCTTTTTCTTTATTCGATTGTATTACCATTCGCTTAATTGGAATTGAAAGACCACGGAACAATAACAAAAAGGTTGTCCGTTTCTGAATTTTACTATCCATCACTTGGTATATTCGCTCCACACTATATACGTACATTTTAATTGATAGGTACATAAACTTATGATCTTACTAAAACACTAAATGCCCAACTCGTCTTAAAATTTCACGCAACAACTTTTTAAAACATCGATACAGCGATTGGCAGACAAAATAAAAGAATTGATTAAACATCAGCCATATACTTAAAGTATTTAGCTTGTGTTTGAGAAGATAATCCTTAATTTATATGCATAATAACACATCATATATTTCTTCAAAATAATAAGGCATTTTGAAGGTTTTATTTATACCTAATGATAAATTATAGTATAATAAGTGATTAGGCATGCTCACCTATCAGAAACTTCATCATTCATACCTACCAAGCATATTTTATTTATTTATCATAATAATAAATAAATAAAATATGGTAGATTGAAACAAGCGTTTCTTTCCACTATAGATTATTAATGGCGAGAGAGACATCTTTAAGCTTATGAGGTCATTATCAATCAAAGACGTCTCTTTCACGATTTATAATCTATAGTAGAAAGAAACACTTGTTTCAATTTACATAATAATGGTACTCTTCAACGGCTCGGTGTGTTTTATACAAATATTGATTACTATTCCGCCAACATATTTTTTGATTATTAAGATCACCAGTGGTCGCTTTCAAGTTTCTACCCCAACACAGGGATAGACATAATATAATATGTAGATAGGAGTCTATGTACAAGCGAACCTGTACACATTTTGTTACGTATATTTTTTTTCAATCAGCCAATCATTCCGCCGCGAATGAGTAAGCGTAATAATACTAGTTATTATTATTCGGAGGTATGATCTAATCCAGACCTCGGCTATATATAATACATCATAACAACACTATGCCTAGTATGTATAAACAACAAATATACATACATACAGCACAAAGCTAATATCAAATCAATTTGAGCTTACCTAGCAATATCAATGTGTGGTGAGGTAGGTAGGTAGGTAGGTATGTACCTGATATACCTGATGCAGGAGATAGGTATCTGTCGATACACCAACTTCTAAATATTATGATGTTTAGTGAAGGGGTATATCTAGATGTCGCAGGGAAAATATGAAAAATAGACATTTGATCAAAACTCTCATGGGGTGTTCACATTTGGCGAATATCGCCAGCCGAATTTCAAAATATAACGCCAGGCGAAAAAACAAAATTCGCCGTACGCCCATTGATCGTCACACCTGTTCACACAAGTCCACCGATATAGAAACGATCTGTCAGATGCGCTTTGATTTTGACACTGTTTTCAAAATGGCGTCGAGATGGAGATCGCGAAGTGTTTATTTTTAGTCGAAAATGTTATAGTAGAGGTTATAAGGCGCCTTTTAATTAAGGAAACAAACGCCACAAACCAACAAAAAAGATAACAGCTGTCACGAAGCGGGAAACATTATAAAATTTATAGGTTATAAAGCTTTTACCATGGACACAAACGCCGCGCATATCTGCGCATGTGCAAATCGTTTGATCGCCCGAGAAAGTTGGAAGGTGGTCAACTCGAGACGATATCGTTTCTACTGGTTTTTATCGTTTCAGACTAGCTGTCATTTTGTTCACACGGTTCAAATGGCTGGCGATATTTTGGTGCCCTAGCGATATTCGCCAAAGTGAGAACACCACATAAGGGAGTTTAACAATTTACGGAAGATTTAAAAAAAACTACTTTGTGGGATGATTTCCTCAAAAAAGTAAATGATTTAATCAAATCCTTTAACTGTTTTAGTGAGAAGATAAAATAAATATTTTTTAGACATTCAATTTTTTCTTTGTAAACCATGCATAATAAAATAGAAAGTGGTTAATACAAAAATAGTCATTGAAAGATATTAAATTATTTACTCGAAACTAATTAATAAATAAATACACTCTTAAGCTTATATTTGTAAAAATGTAAAGGTTTTTTAGTGAAATCTAAAACATTTGTAGTGAACATAATAAAAAATTTAATTAACACATTGTTGAATCACCCCACACAGTTATTATTTTAACATCTTCCGAGAATTTATCATCTCCCTTAGGCATTAGATAAAATCTCCATTTTCATCATTTCCCTGCGACATGTACATAACAAGTGATGTAATATAGTATAGGCGAAATACATTTATCACATTCGAACACTAAAAATAATTGATTAGACAAAGTACCAACAATAGTGCATTTTTTACACCGTAGGGTTCCCGGAAAAAGAATAGGCCTCCTTTTACTAAATGTGAGTTTTCAAGTATCTAAAATAACAGGAATTCATAGAACTTCACGGATAAGAATTTAAATTTGTTCAATTCTGCAGTAAGGTTTTGCAACCCAATATTAATGTATTATTATTTATTGGTACATAGAGTAACACGTGTATATTCATTATGATGATGATTCTGGATGATTTTATTTTGACACCGTTTAAGGGCGTCCCTAGGCCATCTCAAGGGCGCCGGTGAAGAGTTCAGTTTTCAATTGGCTTCTGAAGCTGGTGACAGTCTGAATTTCTCTCAATTGCACCGGTAGGCGATTCCACGTAACCGGTCCAACAACACTAAAGGCCCTCTCATAGATGTCCACTGGCGACCTAACTTATGGGATATGTTGTGATGGGATAAATAGATAGAAAAACCTGCAGTATTATAGTGACATTATATATATTACGCATTGCAAAGATAATAAAATGATTATTAATATGCAGTTTCATGCCGACCCTTGATGATAAAGTGTGAATGCATGAATTTAATGATTATAATAATATAATCAAAACAATCTGTCTGCAAAGGTACTTAATTATATATTTATTAAATGATTGAATGAAAAAGAAAACAACATTTATATTCATTTTCTCACAGAGTACGGTGAATGACATTCAATTTCTTTACGAGTTCTTTTAAGTGTTTTAAATTGAGTGAGTGAATTTTAAGTGTTCATTTCTTTTTATGATTCGCGATTGCGTAATCGTTTTGGTGACTTAACACTTTTTATCTATCTTATCTCTCGTCATACAAAACAAACACATAGTTAATTTTAACAAAAAACATTAATTATGTAACTATTTACCTATACCGATATTTATATAATACAAGTAGTCCGTAGTGGGCCCAAATACTCCGTAAATTAACGCAAATTTCTTTTTAATATCTCAACGAATAAAAATCTCTACATAATTTGGTCATTAATATCTATCGAATTTTATAGTACGACGGTAAAAGATTTATTCGTCGCAGGGCTTACAACTATATTTTAAGGTAAAAATAAGAAGCATACAAAAAAAAACAGGACTATCATGTTTGGTGAAGAGATAAAAACAGAAACAAGTTTTGGCATATTATAATAATGTGCCTAAATATCAATCAAAATATAAAGAACCGACCACAGTCCTTGGACTTTATCAAAAGGATATTATGGAATATTAACGAAATACAGTAATATAAAGAGAAAATACTTATGTAGGTATTATGTATTTTACATGATTGTAAAATAGTTACACGTGGTTAATATTATTACAGTAGTATGTATTTCTACCATTGGTATATATATACACGTGTCTAAAAGACAACCACTTCCTGCCTGAGTATAATGTAAAGTTACTTTTCCAGTACGCCACTTTTAACCGAAACAAAGTTAAGACTAATTCCCCTCCTCATACAATCCCATAATAATATTTGAGTCCGTTCGTGAATATGTAGGTAGGTATTTTAATAATATATATTCAATGGGCTCTTAAAGAACAACACCTGGAAAGTTGGAAAGTTAATAATACTTACCATCTACGTCTTCCGTCTTCTTAAGACGTTCCGAGATGATAAAATGTATCTCTATCCCTTTAATTGGTATATACAAAGTGTATTGTGAGGTAATCATTAAACGAAGAAAGATTTATATCTACTTATTAATGAGGTATTTTAGTAAGCTCCAAAACTGGTGTTCAAGTGAAAAAAATCAATACTACTGCCGTCACATAATCACTAAATATATTTTTTTAATTTATTCAAGTGCTTTATTTTTTCTGTTTATTGTGACACGCAAAATAAGTACCTTCAAACATAAGAACTAAGTTCTATTAATTGTTAAAGGAAATATTTATTTAAACTATTACGTTTACCCTCACACTTCTGAATACTAAGCTCTTGATAGTGAAAATGCACGTGAGTATTGAAAATGATCATAATATGTGTGGCCATAAACTTTAAGAGTTTAATTAATAAAAACTGTGAAAATATAACAGTATTATATAGATCTTATTATTTAATACAATATAATGATACTTTGAACGCATATTTAATCTCAACCATAAAATAATGCATCTCAGAAAACTGGTTTGCATATTTACACAAGATGCCAAATTCGATTTCCAAAAAATCTTCAATTTTATTTAACTAGGGTTAGTGCATCACTATCCTAGACATTTGACGTACCCGACTAAATGTAGTATTAGTAAAAGTCATACTGAATAAGATAAACTTTAATATTGTTCCAACTATGCTGAACACTTTTGAGTATTATTATATTAGGCACCAGAGGTAGAGAGCACGACAATCATAACTTTCCTCTCAGTTGAGTTGGTAACATAACATAACAAGTTATACAGTGAGTATACACTATGGCTGTACGCGCACAGAGTAGAGTAGATTGTGTCATTTTATTACAATATGTATTTTATATGTGCCGAGTATTTATTCGGCAGTGTTATACTGTTATGTTATGTATGTGTTACCTATTATGTGTGCTAAGTGTGCGTTACGTCACCGCTCTGGTGAAAGTGTGTATGGTAATATGTAATATGTAATATGGCGTTGATGATGATATGTGATACAATCATACCTATCCACTATATAGTATGTGCCACATTGTACAGTTATATGTAATATTATTTGGTGTAGGCAGTAACAAGTACTCACTATTCCGTTCAGTGTCGAAAATCGTCAAGGATCGAAATGTTAATTGCGAATGTAAGAACTGAAATACTACCTCCGTAATGTGAATAACAACACATAATATCACGAATGATTAATGTTTATTTTTCTCGTTAATATTTTAAATGGAAAGTAGGAATTTGCTGGTACAATAATTAGAATGACATTTTAAATTTATATAGTTATGTTTTGCTTTGTTTGTTAAGATTGCCAACGATGGAAAATTTGATAAGGCAACGAGGAGAAGAAATAAAAGGATGTTGTTTCATTTACTTAATGTATTGGATTAATTAATAATTATAGTTTAATCTGTTCACATGGCTAAATATGCGAGGAATATATTACAAAAAATAAAACAATACACAATACATATAACATTTCCATAGTAAAAACATAACAATAAACACTCGAAAAATTCTTACAAATTGTGACTATATAATTAATTGTGTTTATGACAATAAGGCAAATACCCACTATGCACACTATGTAGGTATTTTATTTAATAAAATCATGTCAAAGATACAAGTCCAAATGCCCAAATTAATAACATTATCTGGTGCATCCGCCTAAACGGTTTGATTTTGTTTGAACAGTTGGAATTGCTTGTCGATTCTTACATAAATGCCAACAATGACAAATATTTTTAAGACACATTTGTGCAACTTTACATAAATCGATTATTACACCTGTCAGGAATACCATGATAATACATACAAAGAGTTCAGATTTATGCAGATGTAGGTACATCGGAGAACAAAAATAAAATTTGGTCGTATCTCTTGACAGAGTAACAACAGTCTGGAAACCATATCGGGCGCTGAACATTTCACTAAATTACCGTAGGTACCTGCTGCGAGTGGAGGAGAATGGCGATACAACACCCACGAAAGACCGTAATTGGAAAGTAATTAACACCATCCAAAGAACAACACACCATCACAACACAAGACAGTAAATTATCTACAAATTATACATTACACAATTTTATCTGAATCACTTTCAATTTAAAACATCTTCTCTGTCATTAATTTTATTTTCTAACAGGCATTAACTTACCTAATGTTGCTTATACATATGTAGATTGGTACATTAATAATCCAATAGCTATCCTAGTAGCAAGAAGTAAACTAATGTCGAGAATTACTAATAATTGTAACAACAAATGTTTAGTTACTATTTTTTATTGTCTAACTATGTTAACACAATGTAACATTGTGCAAAATCTAATTGGAAGAAGTGAGAAAGGCGTCCAAACGCCAATGAACAGGCTCTAGGCTGGTTTTAACGATGACTTTCGGTGTCCAAGAACCACGTTCAGCAATTCCATTTCTACCAATTCCAATCACTAATTATGTATATTTTGTGAAATAAAATATAAACCCTGTTAAAAATATTTTGAAAATATGATGCACTTTGATTAAAAAGGGAAAATAAACTAACGAATTAGTGAGTACTGTTAGCTTTATGAAAGAGTGCATACAAATAAATTTAAAAAGATCTTCACAGTATAATTATAGCAGCAGAGTAATTTGTCGCCAAGATATGAATCTATAAAGATTGTTCGAGTAATATACGTAGGTACTAAACATATCCCAGTTATGTACCAGTGTACCTATATTATGATCCACTTGTCAACTTGATGTTTTTTTTCATATTGGTAAATCAGTGAAATTTCACTACGCAAATAATACATGTAATAATAATTATGTCCGGAACTGACAAGATGAATCTTACATACACGATCAGGTAGGTATGTAGGTTCTACGTATAGGCATAATGAATCACAATAGTGACAAACGATATAAATATTTTTTGCGAGACAGCTTTCTATTGTATCACTTTCTGCTTTGTTTGCTAATTATTAGACCCATCGCACACTTTTCTCTTCAACAACTTCAAACTGTAATTAGCCTTGTGCCTACAAATGTGTATAAAAACGTTCACAAAACACATGCGTCTATAGTTAAGCAAAGAACATCCAATCTAATACCAAAATAATATAGTACGTTATGTATTTTATTTATATTAAAGCGAATTTCTCTCTGTAATATTTTTTTTCTAATGATCAAATTTGGTCCAGGATTTTGGGTAAATTATTCAAACCAACCCTAACACATACATATTTTTTTCACTAAATAGCCGCAATCTACTTTGATTATATACTTCGTGTAATTATTTTTCTTCATTTGTGTGATTGATAATTTGATTACAGAAAATATAACAACAAAATTATTTTACTTACATTCACATTTTTTTCTTTTTGTAGTTGTAATTCGAATATGAAATTATAAACGCTATGAAATAAAAACAATAGTTTATACATATGACAAAATCATAAAAAGGTTTGAAAAATCTACATGTAATAATCATTTAAATAATATCCCGAACACAAATAATATACAAACAACCGTCCAGAAAAAATACGTAAATACACAGAACTAACAGGAGAAATAAAAAAAATATAAAGTAAATATTTTTCAAAGCACAGGCTTGGCCTATTAAGACAATATTTATTATTTTTCATGCAATGTACAGTTTTCAATACAAAAAAGTAGCCTTAAAATACTGTTTAAGAAAAACGCAATTAAACTTATGCTTTATTAACTGTCTTTTCTTTTATGTCTATTTTCTGTTATGCTTTCATTAATAGATAATAAAAAAATAGATATATTTCATTAACAATATTACTACTTACACTGTATTAGGCACATTTGATATGTAATATTAATTACATAATTTATTTATCTGTAAAACAGCACACATAATTTATTTTTATTTGTTTGATGTATATATGCACTTCGTTTAATTAATTCTTATTTTCCTCTCTGTAGACCCGGAGTTGCGGTTACAGTTAACGTGTATTGTATTGGATTGACAAAATAGTCGGGTAACAATAACTATCATCTAATATTATATATAAAAAATGCGTACCAACTGTCGACATTATTCACATTATTGTAATAAATAATAATATTCCAAGCGACGAATAAAATGCGATTTAATGAAAAATAAAGATTGTCAACATACCGCGAGGTTATCGCAATGATAAGACCTTTCTTAAAATATCTACATTCGAGCAAGTCATAACAATCCATTATTCTTTATCAACGTTAATCAAGTATGTACTTAAATATAATAAATTATAATTAATATTTACAATAACGTTATGTAAGTAATTATTTTTTATGAAAGTATTTAACTAGTATAGGTACATATAGAGTACAGACCCCCTATTTAGGATGACGATCACGCCAGTATTTCGCTTGATTAGGACACCGTTACGAAAGTTATTTTTTAAGGTTTCTATAGATTTATTTAAATGTTTTGACGTAATGATTTCCAGCACAACAATGATTCCAGACTATATTGTTTACGCGTTTAAAGGGGGATTCGAATAAGTTGATGGTGTCGTGGTTTTGGTAAAAGATATAGGATTATGCTTTTTTTTACATGATTTAATTACTTATGCATGTTCTGTAAATGAAAAATAATTAAATATGTATAGAGAAGTTATTTGTAAGTAATACTAATAACCTCTAGTTACACAAAAAAATATCAAGAATACTGTGTTTAAAGAAATGCAATTAGTTTCTCGTGTAGATATGATGCCTGATGTAAAATTTAATATTGAATAAAAAGTACAGTCAATGTAGTCAACCGACGGTAATACTTTCAATTCAATTATGTAATTTTGCTTAAATATTTATTGTATAGTATTTTTTTTTAATTCTTTTGACTTATTGTTTTCAGTATAATTGCGTTTGTATTTACTTATTTACAATTTTTAATCTAACAATTTAATTTGATGGCAACCTCTTTTTATCATTATCTCTAATATTTTTTTTTCTCAATAACATTACTTATATAACAATGATATTTTTTCACTTTACGCTAGCCTGATTATGGGAGCGTGAACTCCTGAAATTCGGTTCGCGAGCAATAAAGTCACCTTGGATGTCCTAAATAAAAAAGTCTTTATTTCAACTAATTAAGTAAACACTAAACATTAAAGTGGTAGAAAAACTATTCTCATTTCTTACAGTATGCGTAATCGAAAGAATATCAAATGTTTGGTCCGTAATAAATAAAAACACCAGTACAAGTACCTACGTAATGTTCTCGTGTCTAGAGAACACAGTCGTGCCTACAGTACGATAATGGGCGTTAAAACTTAAAATGTGGTGATTTTATAAGGTATATAATAATAAATTAATAAAACTTTTATTGATATCATTAACAAACAACAATATAACGTAAAGCACACACAGCGTCAAAAGGCGGACTTATTACGCACGCAAATTTGTCAAGTCGACTCAAGCAGTGAATTATTACATCATTTGTTTTTCTTTAAGTTTTATTATATAACTTCTTTTATAGTGTCAATCAGATTGTATCAAATATTGTTATCTAACATCTAGGATGTAAACTTTATAAAGTTTATTTTAATGACGAAACTGGTCTTTACGCAAAAATATTTCCAATAGGTATTTTAAAACCTAAGTTTTTATGATACGTTAACATAGTTTAATTAAGAATAATAAACTGCCGGATTGTTTTTTTTATATATGTATAATATTGAGAGAAAATATGTATTATGCTTAAAAATCAACCCTACAATACATTGATATATGTATTTCATCCCACCATGTTTGCTGCGCTGAATTATCAAAATGTATTTATTTACACAATTGACAAGTTCGACAAGTCTATGATAGAAATTGACCTAAGTAGAAAGACGTCTCTCTTGCGTTGTTTAATCTATAGTAGAATGAATTTCTTGTTTCAATTACTCCAAATATAAAATTCTACTACTTGTGTACCAATATCATAAGTAAGCAACAATCATGTCTACTTATTAGATAGGTGCATAATTTACATGAATTCTAAAACAGCAAGTAATCTCTGTTCATATTGTCAATTGGGTTTGTAAATACGATGACAATATTCAAAACATTCGAGACAACTGCAACAACAACAACAACAACAACTATGTTAAGAAAGGGGCAGATTCTGCATACTATACTTTTACAGGTATGTATGTAAAACGTGGTCCACTTAATGTGTCAATCAATAAAGCATCAATAAAACTAAATGTTGAATGTTCACCTTTTCAAACATTGGACGACTGAGTAATTGAAACGACTGGATATACCTAATATAGACAAGATTGCTGCTAAACCTCTGTACTACTAATTAGAGGTTCGCAGACTTACCACGAACTTTAAAGTCATAGTCATTATTTAAATAAAGACTGCCTTCTCTACATTAAATTATCATTAATGCTTTAAATGAAGTCGGTACCTATACGTGCTTTTGTTTATATGTAGGAAGTACCATTACTGAAAGATACGCGTGTAAGGGCAAGTACAGCCTTTAATATCTAGTAAATTTTCTGATAATTCTCTGCGATCAGAATTGCGCAATTCCAGTGAGTTTATATCGATAAAAAATGTATAAACACAACGACAAACAAATGGTAAAATAAGAAAGAAATATATGACTAAAAACTTAGTACACTACACCCAATTATTAAAGCAAAAACTGAAGGTGTGCGTAACGTGGGAAAGGAGCAAATGTACTGTCTAAGACAAAATAATTATCAGAAGACGAATAGGAATTCAAAGGGTGGAAAACAGTGCGTACATAACAGAAGTCAAATAAAGTAGTCTATGTTTAAGAGAAAATAGCCAACTTCTAAGGACCTGACATGGAACTATAAGACGAAGTGTATTTATGATAATTGATACTCTACCGAGTTCAAAGTTGTTTTAATATCGTATTATTATAATATAGTCTTATAGGTAGTTAATACAGAAATCGATTATCATAAGTTGGTTAGTTTGTAGGTAACGAAATTGCATTGTTGGAATGATGCCAGCAAACTCTCGTTAACAACAATCGATGCTTATTGTCCACCTGTCCTGTCACCAACATAAGTACTCAACACCACACAACTTACTGTATACACTAGGTACTTCATACATACATACATGTATGTTTATATACTCTGTATAAACAAACAAAACAATATCGACAGCAACGTGTCACCAACTAGAATAATTAAACAAATATCATTATGTATGTAATATTCAGCCTCCCACAGCACTTGATTAACTTTTCCCATAATGTCAAAAATACTCTTGCTAAAGCTGTTATTCTAAATCCCAATCTACCATTTCAGAACTGTAATCTATAATCTTTGATAAATTAGCATACATAATTATGTTATTTTGAAACTCAGACGCACCGATTTGCTTGTTGTGGTCCATACATATAAGTATCAGATCTATCACAACTAGGGTTCACTAATGTGATAATAAATTCTCAAAACATATGATCATTAGTAATTGGTAGATAGTAAATGTTTATTTATAAACGTAATTATCGTCATGTCCAATGAAAGCGGTACATCAGTAAAAATATATAGGAAAAACGAAGAAGAATACAACCAATTAAAATGGCAAAAACAATTGATGAGATGGTCGGTAGTCTAATGGTAGAGTCTCGAACTTTGAATGGACAAATCCCAAAATCGATTCCATCCACTTTAATTGACCTATTCCATGCTGACAATATAAGAATTTTGTTTATATTTGGGTTTTAAAATTCAGACCCATTTTTGAAATATGAAATGAAAGCAGAAGGGGAGGGTTTGGTGGGAAGTAAAGTATTAACAGAAGTGAGCCAAGTAATATTATTCGTCATGCATGGGACCTATAGAAACATTTACAATGTTTCGTATATAAATTGTCTTGACATATTAATCACATTTTTCAATTTAGTATATACAAAGTAATAACACGAAGCAATAATAAGCACACAGCGACGTGTGACCTTGAGAATTGTAATGCTCCACAAATGTGAAAGGAATCTTAGATAAACCACAAACACGATCATTATTAATAACAAAAATATACATATAATACTCGAAAGGATTCTAAAAATATTGGAAGGGATTACCTATACAGTGTGCTAGCAAATGACCATATATTATGTGTGTTTGTAAAGTGTGTCTATGTAATGGGCACAACTTATCAGTTTTCCTATAAACACTTGATGTATGTAATTAACGCCACATAACATGGTGATGTCAGTGTGTAGGTATGTGGGGCTGGTAGGTAACAAAACAATTCGATATTTCAGTCGTTGATAAAACTCGCCGAAATAAAAATAACAATTGCGACAAAAACCTTGAACTTGCAACTATATAGAGTATAGTGTAGAAGTGTGTGTAGTTAGTTGCTAAAGTCGAAAGTCAAAATAATAATAATGTTCATTAAGCGAAGGCGGGTACCACTGAGTATTGTATATCGCAGTAAATTGATAACAACTCTTGCAATAAATAACACACACGAAATGAGACAATTGCCTGCAAGCAGTGGGAGTTAACGACACCGGTGGAAAAATTTTATTAGATAAGTAAAAATATAACACTTGATTAGTAGGCGTGATGGTTGCTTTATTTTGACAAGACAATCTGACATGGCCGTCATATTATCAGGATAATGTAAATATTATGATTACACAAGCTCTACACATCGTTAAGAACGTTAAGATGTCTCTTTTTAATCAATTATATGACATGTTTAATTAGTTTCTACTTTAAATTATCTGAAATAAAGATATCATCGATGAATTGTGTATGTAAAAGTCATAATAGCGCGATTTTCCTCATATCAAACATGACTGGTGTGAATATAGCCACAGACTGATAACTGCGGCGGGACATACGCAATATCAACAAATCGTTTAAATCATTGCAATATTTTATATCAATAGCACACAAATTGCATAACGTTGCCTAACCATTGGTTTAAACATGAAACGATACCACAATTGGACATTTCAATACACTTTTGAATGAAAATGATAAGATGATTATGGGCGAAAGTTTAAACATGGCGGCTGAACGATCGAGACATCTGCCGGGAGCCGGTGGCGGACAAATAGACGTCCCGTGACACCCTTCATGTCAAAAGTAACTATCACAAATATGCACAAATCTGATCATACAAAGTTCTCACCTCAAAACCACTTCTCTTATTGTGAAGATAAATCGCAAACAAACTTGAACATGTGACGTAACCGCGTGGGAAGACCTTTACACAGGCACACACCGATACATGTATGTGTGTTTCTATTTACTTATTAACACAACACAGAAATCATCTAATATCACACTAACACTGCACAAATATTCGCACTTTTGTTATTAAACCACTAAATAACACAGTTAACTCTTTGTAGGGACACAAATTGCGTAAATTTAGCAACACGATTTGACAATAACAAGGCGAGACTTGACACGCAGACACCAGGCGGCCGGTAGCGTATTCCGCGACTGGCGCTAGAGAGCGCTGCCTGTTCAGTTGTGATTCCACATGCCTCACCCTCGCACTCCTCCTCGTCTCACCAACAATCTATCGTTAGAACACGCTATAGAGAAATACACTACGATACTACTAACTTCACCAAACGGCGCTCAATGCAACGTTTACTTATTGTGCTATCATCTGCCTCTATAGCCCATTGAATTGGATTGCAAAATAACCATATTTCGTGGGTCTAGTATTTCATCACACATCTAGCCGGGCCTATGCATAATGATTATCACTACCAGAAACAAAAATAAATACACAGCACTGGCAAACAGGTACAGCATTGCACAACTCACTAACAAGAGTGTCAGGTAACAGGATAAAGAATTAAAATATTTTATGTTAATTACACATTATATTCAATTATTTAACTAGCACAATACTTACGGTAAATACGGGCTGGTGATGGTACATGCCATTAGGTACCTATAATCAAATGATTTAATTTTCCTTTCTCAAATGCCCGCTATATACCTACGCTGAATTGCTGTGAGAATTTGAATGAGCAATAATCCCACCGGTTGGATCGGGATATCACCGGAGACAATACATTAGATAAATTATTCATTTTGTAAAAAAAAAATAACAATATTCAAAAATGTCTGTCTAATGCATCTTCTTTTATTCTATCTCTACGTCAACCCAGATTTGAACGCACGTCTTTCGAATTGTGATTTGGTAAAGGTTTGATAACGAACGCAACTGATGCGAAAACTAAATGTACACAAGATTAATCAAATACATTTTTATTTCACTAAAAACAATTACAATACATAAAACAAACATTGTCATGATAATAATTTTGAAAAAAATAAATAAAATAATAGTGTATTGAATAGGTACTTTGGATTGAGGATTCATAATGCAGTAGGTACATAAACATTCTAAAATAGAAATAAACATTTTTTAAATACAAAACAGAAACATACATCAAACATTACGGTAACTTTTTGGATCCGGGACTCAATTTTATTTATTATTTTATTTTATTTATCATCCCTAGGTCCAACCGGACACTTGGAATCGTCAGTCAAAATAACAATTAGTACATGTACATATCAAAAACATTAAAAATTTTCAGAGAGACGTCAGAGAACAATAATTGGTAAAATTTATTTCAAAATCAATGCTGATCAGAGTGTAAATGGCTCCGAACAGCATTTCGTCAATTTATCTAAATAAAACAAATAATATAACATTGGCAGAACAGTATGATGAATAGGTGGAATCGAATGCTGGGCTAAGTGTAAAAGTTTTAGGCCAGCATTCACGTCGATGATTTTTATATGAAATATAATATTATAAATACAGTGAAGCAACCGAGACAACCAGAGGAATCACCGCGAACAATATAAATGTGCGAATGTGCTCGCATTAAGATAATGGGGTGTTCACATTTGGCGAATATCGCCAGGCGAATTTCTAAATATATCGCCAGGCGAAAAAACAATAGTAATATCATCAAAGCAACCCTGGATATGTGCACAATGTTTCTGTTAGATTTATGTAAGAAATTTATACAATGTACAATTTTATACATACGTTTCAAGTACATATATTTAAGTATTTTTTCCATATAAAATATGGATGTCAATTCACCTGCCAGATAAAAAAAAATAACAGGTAAAATATTTAAAATAATATAAAGGAGATAAGTAGTAATAATAAATATTCGTATGTATAATAATAGTGTAGCAGACGCACATGTCACGATTTACCTACATGAATGCATACGTATAATATATATGCGTGTGCGATATAAGAACATTACATAGACCACGTTGTTGTGGTGATAGCATAATATTATTATGTACCTACCTATTGCACAATCGTTACACATCGATCGGTATAAAAACGATGTAACAGGCGTAAGCTGAGTAAATTTAGAAAATTACATAACATAAATTCGTATGTAGGAACAAAATGTACCTGGTACAAACACAGTTTTTCAGGCAAGCATTATAATAATATATAGTAAGTCACGTTTATAGTTTATACCACCGAGGACGAGATGAAATGAAAACAATACTAATCAACGCCGAAGTCAGATAATGATGGCTATTCTCAAATGTCATTGTTAAGATAGCAATCAATTGCTTGTTATCTTAACAACAACAACGGCCATCCAATTGGTTGTTATTTAGCTATTCTGAACGCACTATTGCCACGTCTGTGTTTTTTAGAAGCAAACCGTAGGATAAACAATTGTACCGAACTTCACGTTGTTTACAATTTACAGCAGCCATATTTAATTCTGTCAGATTTCGTGCTTGTGTTTCGTTTGGTGGTTTTTCTTTTAAATTTGGCTTAAATTGTTTTAAATGAATAATAAAATGGCCAAAATGACTGCATCACAAAAAAATATTAATGTTAGATTGGTTAGAGAGACCACAAAATGAGTGTGTTTTGAACGGTAAGTTAGTTACACATGTAAATATTTTTTATTACACAAATACGTCCTAATTTTTCAACTATTTAAACATACTTCACCTCATTTATGTATTTTTCTGACTATTTCAAGGGTCGTCGCACATAATGGCCCCGGATTTTTTAATCAAAAAATGGGAAGAGTTAGCCGTTTTATTGAACAGCTCTGGTTGTGGGCCAAAATTATTGACTGGTATGCAGTGGGGTTAAAAGTAAGAGGAATCTAAGAGCATACATTCATGAGAAATGTGGTGGATGCAAATGAGGTGTGGGTTTACTGTTTTGCTTAATACTTCCTTGTGCTTGCTCTGATTTTCATTTTTTGATAAAGTTTACTTTATTTGTTAAAACTTACAAAATTATTTTATAGAACCACGGAGCCAAACGTCAAAATCACGCAAACAACAACAAAGCAATGGTGAAACAACACCGGCCGTGGCGTTGTTACGCATCCAATAGTTGATTGCTTAGAAAACAACGACATATCCAAATTGGCTGCGTTCAGAATTAGGTAATTGTTTAAATAGCAAGAGCGGCCATGTTTTTTTGTTATCAAAGCAATTATTGCAATTTGAGAATAGCCATCAATGTCTTCTTTACAAGTTAATCTAGTTATTCATTTTCAGTTTCTTACAACAGGTTTGCCTTGTTGGACAATCTTATTTCTTACTTGCATCTGATGTATGATTATATTATTGTTGAATATATAAATAAATAATCATCTGCATCTGTTTTTCGATCCTAGGGTATTGTGACCTGTAAGTCTTTTTGTCTACACGATTGATTGATATTTTCTAATTTTCTCAACAAGCCAAGTAAGTCCTAAGATGTTGAGTCATTTGCAGACCTAATTTTGTCTGCACACCTCGCAGATTGCCGAATTCCACACTTTCAGTATATTACCATTTAAATTCATGTTCACTGTATATTTAATATTTAATAGAGCAATATAATGTCGTAATAGAAGGAAATGTTAAATGAAATGAATGAAGCATCCAAGGACTGTATGAACCAGGCAAAAACTAGGGTAATAGATACGGAGGCCTCTCGGATTATAGAAGATGCAAATCAAATTGAAAAGGTAAAAGAATTCATATATTTGGGACATTCCATACGATTGGGCCGAGAAAACCAGACAGCCGAGATTCAGAGAAGTTGCAAAAATTACACAATCCCCATTAACCTTAAGCGATAAGTCTACGATGTATTGCCAGTGGCAACATATGACATGGAAACGATAACTTTGACCAAGCATAGCATTGAGAAAATGCGAGTCACCCAAAGAGCCATGATGCTGGGAATCACCCTAATGTGGTGTTCTCACTTTGGCAAATATCGCCAGAGCACCATAATATCGCCAGCCATTTGAACCGTGTGAACAAAATGATAGCTAGTCTGAAACGATAAAAACCAGTAGAAACAATATCGTCTCGAATTGACCACCTTCCAACTTTCTCGCCCGATTGAACGATTTGCGCATGCGCAGATGTGCGCGGCGTTCGTATATATGGTAAAAACTTTATAACCTATAAATTTTATAATGTTTCCCGCTTCATGACAGCTGTTATCTTTGTTGTTGGTTTGTGGCGTTTGTTTCGACTAAAAATAAATACTTAGCGATCTCCATCTCGATGACCGCCATTTTGAAAACAGTGTCAAAATCAAAGCGCATCTGACAGATCGTTTCTATATCGGTGGACTGTGTGAACACGTGTGACGATCAATGGATATCCGGCGAATTTTGTTTTTTCGCCTGGCGATATATTTTGAAATTCGCCTGGCGATATTCGCCAAATGTGAACACCCCATAAGAGATGATAGAGTACGGAACGAAACAATAAGACGTAAAACTAAAATAACTAATAATTCAAGAGTTTTTGTGTTTACACCGTGGAAATCCATTTTTAGTTTTATGAAATAAAATATAAAAATATATAATTGAGTATAATACATTTTTATATTTTATTTAATAAAACTAAAATAACTGATATTGCACAACGTGTCACAACTCTTAAATGGAGATGGGCGGGACACATAGCTAGAAGCCCAAATAACAAATGGCCAAAGTCTTTTACATCTTGTAGACCAAGAGCAACAACCAGGAATATAGCAAGACCCCCAATGAGGTGGAGGGATGATATCACTCGATACGCTGGCGTCAATTGGATGCAGACGGCGCAGGATCGAATGGAGTGAAAAAATGGAGGGGGCCTTCGTCCAAAAGTGGACGGGAAGGGCTGAGAAGAATAGGATGAAAAAATAATATTCAATTGTATATGCCTGCCATACATATCATTTCTCCTGCATATTAGATAGACAAAAAATGGTTATAAGGTAAACTGTTTTATTGACACACAATGTTATATGGCAAACTTTCGATTTTCATTTAATATCAGAAAAATTTCCAAAATGGAATATAAGAATGATTTTCAGAGATTCAAAAGGACACAACACGCAGAGGACAAATATATATTTTAAATAAAGCAGCTAAAAAAGAAAACATCTAAAGCTGCACTCAAATAAAATAAAATCCCAGACTCTTCTACAAGTAGCAGCCATTGGTACTTACTCTTAAATATTTCATAAATAATAATGAAAACATACAAATCTAAATAAATAAATAAACGATGACTAGGTCTAGGACAGCATGAGGTGAATGTAATAAAATATTTCAACAAATTGTTTTACATGTTCATATGTTTGTTTATATAACCTTTACAGACAGTTTTATCAGATGCGATATGGGAATACTAATATTGATACCAAATTCTCATACATAAAGCGTGTTCGTGGATAAAAAATTATATTTATTATTTATTAACAAAAATTTGTAAAAAAAAAAATGTATTAAACAATGTGAACAACCTATGAAATAACTTCTACACACTAGGATGCATATTATCTATATAAGCAAATTCCAAACAATTGGGTTTGAATCGCGGCCTCCAATTGGTTGGAATCAACTCGTGGGGTTAAATTTCTCTAAAAATTATCTCAATGGGTGGAAATCGCTCTATTTTGCTTATATGCTGCCAGGGTATCTCAGGAGTCGAAGACCAACTCACCCTCACCACATTTTATCAAAACATTGCAGTTTTAATTCATTAATTGAATTGGTTATTGATAAATATGGCGTTCTGTCCTTTCTACAAAGATCAAATTATTACTTACTCTATGCCTTTCTACCTATGCCCACTAGGGATACGGCGTAAGGGTATAGTATAGTAATAATACAAATAATTCCCTGATCGAGGGTGGATTTAAAGCTAGTTGTACAATTTTATATTTCAATATAGGTACATGAGTTTACTTTACCCTACCCAATTTGAGCATACATCGAAAAAATCTTTCACTCTGTAGTTTTATATTTTCGTTTAGGCGTCCTCCTACAATTCACTCAGTTCGTGCTGATTGCCGAATACTGCGACGGCAAAAAACGTCCAAGGAGAGATTTTCTGAGAAAAATGTATTATGAAATGAACGGACACAAAACGCTGTTATACATAATAATACAAACCGATGTCGGTACATATATATATTTGAAATTATTATTATTAATTTTATGTAGAACATAACGACCCTCTAGCTCCATAAACCAACAACTCGAAATTCTAAAATTCCAAAATATGTCACGAAAGAGTTTTGATAGTGTCGTGGTCTAACGATAACTATGATCAAATATAATATGCTCTTCTTCTTTTTCGGCCCCGTCTTTATACTATTTATTTGGGGTCGGCTTTCCTTTTCCTCATTCTCCAAGTTCTCCGGTAACCTGCATTCTCTAAAGGCAGCTTTGCCTCCCTTAGATCCCTGGCCATTGTGGATTTCCAGGTGGTCACTTGTCTGCCTGGTATATAATATGTGCTACTCTAATAGAGGTTATTCAAATTTTAGATTTTTTTGTATGTGAATTTAAAACAATATCACTCTCTACATGTTATAAGTAAAAAAAGAGATTTTGAAAAAATCTACATAGATGTTGGCCTATGGATTTTGATCGTCGATAATGTCTACAATCGTAGAATCCTTTTCGGTGGGCATTAAAATAAACAAATAGGCATCGTCTCGTATAGACGACTAAACAAAACCTGAATCGGCCATCATCATTGTTAGGACAATTCATAGAACTAATATACCTACCTACATAATAATAATATGTAATACGCTTAGAAATAGTACCTACTTATACAGCATCCAACATCACGAATAGGAAGGTATGTAGATGAAAGGCTCATAAAATATGCAACATACATAATTATGTCGTATCTAGAATTACCTATACTATCATCAAGGAAACAGGTCTTATATTACCAAAATAATAATAAAAAACTAATAAATTTTATAACCTGGCAATATATCCATAGACTTATCCTAAATAGTTCCTCCCCGTTCCTTAATCCTCCATTTTGCAGTATTCATTACAGGAAACATGACATATATAATGTTCTACTTAGGACTAAGAATGTAAACAATTTACATACCTTCCATAATTTAGCGAAATGTTGATGCGCTTTTATAACCAACGTGATTGAATACTAAATGATTAGCGCTCTACATAATGAGTATTATGCACAATATGTCATCTCTCAATATTAGATTAACCCCGGCATTCAATTGAATGCCTAACAGAAGTTTAGCCGGATTGTTTAACAATATGTTGAATAATCCTACAGCCACAGTGCCAAATAAAAAAAAAACAACAATCGGGCTAGCTTCGTTCAGGCGGATCGTTGAACGTTTGGTGCGTGATTGTAGTAATTCAAGAAGACGGCTAGGCATTAAATTGAATACCAGCATCTAACTAACCACCTAGCCAATTAATAAACTGGCATATTCAACTATTGGGGGGTGGGGGACATATATATTTACATACATACGGGTTTCTTCCTAAGAATAAGAAAGAAATTAGATTTAATACAAGAAAACTAGTTGTTAATTCTATTATATGCCCCATGTAAATTATTGTTCCACACTATTGTTTTTAAATAATGAAGCGCATTTTAATCACATGCAAAATTTTTTAAATAGAACAATGCGGGGAATTTTAGGGTATAATAAATATGCTAAAATTAAAATAATGTTGGAAAAACTAAACTTCATGACGGCCAAACAAAGAGTATACTTGAATAATCTTATTTTTATATTTAAAATAGTAAAAGGTAGGCTGCCAAGCTACCTGGGACAGAACTTGACTCACAATTACGAACATCATAGGTACCCTACGAGAAGAGGAAATGATTTTAGAATACCAAAAGCAAGATTAACAGGAACATCAAATAGTTTATTCTATAAAGGTATTAGATTATACAACGATCTTCCTGCAAACGTAAAAGAAGCTCGAAGTCTTTCCTCTTTTCGGAGGAAATGTATGCAATACGTAAAACAAAAATTTTAAATTTGAAAATATATAAATGTTAGTAATTTAAGAATAAAATGTGAACAATTAGTTGAATATTTATATAATTAAGTTCAAATAATATGTATGTAGTATATAAAAAGAAAAAGTTTTTAAGTTTAAAAAAGAAATCGATATATGTTTTACTTGAGCAATGTAAAGTAATTTAAGTATGACTGTAATGTGTACAGTTAACTAGATAGTTATAGAATTAAGTTGAAATAAAAATGTGTAAATAAATTATAAAAGAAATTTTAACTTTTATAATTTTATAAATGAATAAATAAATAAATAAATAAAATAAAATACATACACAGAAGGAAAGGATAATAATAATATAGCAATGGGAGGGAAAAAATAGAAAACAAGGCGATGGGAGAATAGAACATCTGTTGATTATATTGTTATTCCGTTTAAATTTAAAAATAATATAAAATACACATAAGCTATATTGCTACCTTGATATTTGGATGGTGTTACGCAACATATTGTTAACCAACACCAACTTAAACTGAAATAATTTGTCAGCGATGAGGTATGCCATTCAGCTTGAATGTTTTTTTTTTCTTATCGGCACGAAAAGGACAACATGTTCAATAGTCGACCAGCCGGCTACCTCATATACCGTGATAGTACATCTAGATAGGGAGAAAGATAAGTAAATTAATGTTTTGTATTGAATAAATAACAATAATTTTAATAAACCCTTTATTGTTGTAATGAAAAAACACATACGTGCCTGAAGGCAACCTCTTCCAGCAAATCTATATTTATAAGTGTAACATACATTGTTTTGAATAACATGAAATAACATAATAATATTATTACATATTATGTAGGTATAGAAATTTAACACAAATCGAGTTGGCCCCAAACTAAGATATGAATCTTGTATTATGGGTAACACGACGATACTCATAATACAGTATATACAATGCACTATACACGTATACATGTAACACCTAGAGCCAGAACAATTTGAAAAAGGCTATTCTTCATCTTGCCCTGGTCGTGAATCGAACCCGGCACTTCGTGACTCAAAGGCAAGAACGTCACCTTCGGGCCACACCCGCCGACTAAATTACATTACATAGAAAATATAATATAAGAATAGTTAATTACTTTAATCTACCTACAGCGCATATGTCAGTTTATGCTGCTCAAACAATTTTTCACAAAATAAGAAAAATATAATTTGAAACTAATTTATCTTTTCAACTTTGTGTATTAAGACATTGGTACATAACATCATCCATATAACAGCAAAGCGCTATATGTTTTTTCTGTTAACAGAGCACTCGTTTATTTTCCAACTAAAAGCTTTGAGAACAAGGCTCCTCCTAGTTCGTTACCTCATAATTATACGGGGTAGCAGTCGATAGGGAAAAGGAGAATATAATAATTATTATCATGATACAGTGGCAAGGAAGACACGTTTCTACAATATTATATTGCATTATATCTGGGTCACATCTATAAACAGTGAGATGAGTATCTTGATACGATATTTTTCTTGCATACATAATATTATAACAGATAAGTACACCCTATTCTTCTGTACCGTTTGTATTCTGGATGCAGAGCGGGTAGGTGGATGGTTAACCAACAATATCTGCAGTACAGTGACGGAACTAGACATTATTTTATATTTGTAGTAAAAAAAGTTCATATTTCCACAATTTGGTATTTGAGATATTTGTCATCGTTTTTGTATAACAATTTCAAACATTGCCAAGTTTTTCCTTTGTAGGCATGCGGTGCATTTTTTGCATATATATGAAAAACACGCCACTGCCACATTATAACATGAATAATAATATATAATATTATACTCTCACTACACGTGAATCCTTCTTACCTCTAAGGAAATAATGCACAGTATCTATATTCAAATATACATAACATATCTACAGACATGTGACGACAACATTAAATGAAATGAAGCGCTGAACCGTTCAGGATTGCTCCCATTAACAACATATTCAGCTTCTTTCTCTTTGTTTATAATTATAACAAAATACAAACGAGTTCAACCACTAGAACCACACTAAATAAAATACCTTGGACATTATTAAATCAAAAACTTACATTTTAAATTATTTACATATCGAGTTCATCCCATGTAATATATTATGTTGTTTGGCAGATGCCCAATTTACTTAATAAGGGAAGGTCATTTCAACAATCAATTACTTAATTTTAATGGTTATTGATTTAATTTTTCTGCCAAATTGTCTAAACTTAACAAAAGTAAGAGAATAAATTGTAACATGAAGGTGGAGCATGTATGATTCGAGGGATTTTAAAACTTCTTCCAACCAACGCATTGTAATCCATTCTACTACAGGATCACAGAACGGGAGGGGTATCTCATTACTTGACTTACAAAGTGGAATAATTGTGTTTTGAGAAAGACCCTCTCCTTCTCCCATATTTTGTATGATGTGAATACCTTACCTTTATGGAAATAATATTGTGTATAGATTGTATGAAGTACTTTCATAGGACTTTGCTATTCATTATGAAACATTTTTGTAAGAGAACAAAGAATCTCTCTACAAACAAATGGGAGTTATTGTTCAAGGAAAGCTTTCAAGCAGAAACAAAAACACGCCTTCGCTTTACAATATAATAATAAAAGCATCTAGAAAATAAGGAAACATAATGATATAATAGAGTATAGAACAGAAAGAAAGAAAGAGGAGTATTATTAAATTAACTATATCAATATCCCAATCAATACATTATCATAACTAGCATACACCAGTAAGATACCATACTAACTTGTGAGTAGCCACTAAATGTGGTAAGGCTCCCGCTTGCTTCACAGCATCGCAAATCTAGAAGTTAATCCATACCAGAGAGCTTTCATACAGAACAACCTTTACTTAGCCCCTAACTCTATTACAATAAAGTATATTGAATTAAAAACTGCGAGGGTCAGTTTTCTTAATTTTTTATGAAATATTAGTAAACAGAGTATATTACTTTTACCTCCATTTATTATAATGCATTAAATATTAGTAACAATATAGGTATATTGTAATATGAAAGCTGTCCGATTTTTATAAATATAAGATTTTTCACAGCATCTCTTGAGACCAAATTATTCAATTGCATTAAAGAATTAAAAAAAAAAACGATGAAATACTAAGATAATATCATTATTATCAACAACAAAAAAATGATTAATATGACGAGCCTATGATTTTATAACCTGACAATGATAATAAGTTCTTTGATATATGCTCCTGTAAAGTTTGTTTTCTCGGACATATTATAAACTTTTGCTATTCTATTCTATTTTTAAAGGATATCCACTCGTTTACGAATGATCAGCGCAACGTTTGCCATATTACCATAGTCTGCATACTAAATTTAGTATAAATAACATTTATACAGCGACAACAAGTGAAATATGTACAATCATAATATGTAAATTCCGTGAACATTTTACCTGGCAATCAATCAGACAACTAATAGAGATAAATTCAATTGCTGCACCGATTCAGCTCCTACTCGTAGTACAATTGCTGCACCGATTCAGCTCCTACTCGTAGTACAATTTGCTGCACCGATTCAGCTCCTACTCGTAGTACAATTTTTAAACAATACTTTCTCATTGATTGTAAATCAAGAATTGATTGTAATACAGAGCAATCGCAATACATACACATCTCTCTGTGAGTGAATTTAAATCATAGTAGGTACACAATACAGGGAATCAATCAAAATATGCTATTGAATAACGATATAATATTATTATTATTATTACTGTAACAAGATCGTAAAATATAATATAATATTATTATTATGATATGGCAGCTATACGCCAGCAACATGGTAGAACAAAAACGGACATTTGAATATGTACCTTCATGTCATAGACATATCTGTATTTGAGTAAAAATCCTATTTTATTCTTTTTTTCCATGTATTTATATATAACAATAATTGATTTCAATTAAGATCCGTTTTTACTAATAGGAAAGATTCGCATTCTATAGACGACTAATTTTTTATTAATTAGAATAGAATAGAATAGAATAGAAATTATAAGAATTATTATAACACAGTGGACTGCAGTATGTCTGAAGCGATGGCGAACTATGATCTATGACAAAAGGATTTAAGGAAGCGAAACAAAAGAAAAGAATCCATTTATGGAACAATATCTATCCATATTAGAAATTGGCCACTATCTACAGAGGATATCATTCGGTGATTCAATTTTTTGAGAAATACTGTTTTGTTGGATTTAATTACCGTTATTAAATGCAACAAAACAGTATTTCCAATAGTTACTTGTTTCTACGGCTCCGATTTGTCTCAGCCGTTATGCAAATGTATTGACGTTGCACCAGTGAGCGTTATGCAATCACACTATAAACCCCAAGTATTTCCATTGCGACATACACAACCGTGCTTTATATCACACATCAGACCTCTCAGACCACACGAGACCAACCTTCAGTAGTACTCTGTACATTTTACTTATTCAAGAGCAGAGCGGCGAAAAAAACATCATGTGACCATCCTAGCATAATATGTTCATTTAATTTCTAAAATGAAAATAATGAATGCAATCTCGTAAAATGTAAAAACAACATTGGATCGGGGTTTCTAGGAGTGTCTACAAGATGCAATGTGACAAGGGAAAGAAGATTTTTTATTCTTTTGCACATCAACATTATAATTATTATAAGTGTTAACAAAACAATATAAAATTTTAAATACTAGGACGATTTGCAGTGGCGAGATTATCACTATGAAGTGATTTCTTCCATCTAACCACATTACACCACAATGTGCGAACAAAGGGCGAACTAGTCAAACAAAAAAAAATACTATGGATTTTTCTCAAACAATAAAAATCAAAATTCTCAGTACGTGTAACCACTGTATGGTGAAATGTGGTGAAATGGAAAAAAAAACCTGAATCCAAAGGACAAACTTGGATTTTTGCAGACTTGTTGTAGGTACATGCAGGTAAAATTATACCTAAATAAAAAATAAATGGATAATGTAAAAAAATGGATCCGGTACGAGGGCCGGGGTTTTACCATACGTGCGATGCACGATATTATTGTTATATGTATCCACGATCGAAACTATACAATCGCATCATATATTATTATATAGCGCATGCAATTGAATTTTGCTGATTAAGTAATTCAAATATTTTATTCGGAAACTAGTAGATTGGTTATAATAATTATATTTTATAAAAAAGGCTTCTCAAGATATAGTAAACAACTAAAAAGTTAGACTGTTTATCTTGTACGAATACGATACCTACATGCTACATGATACGTTAAATATTTACAATTTCAGTCCTTTATATTAACTTTCAGATTTCCGAAGAGAAAACACTATGAAAGTTCATTTTTAAATTTAGATAATAAAAAATGAAACACCGTAAACTTTCACTTATTGTTATATTGATTAGAAGCTTTTCGGAAATAGTCCATCCTTAGTAATAATTAGTAAGATTATTACTAAGGATGGACGTATCGCCGAAAAGCTTCTAATCAATATAACAACAAGTGAAAGTTTACAGTGTTTCATTTTTTATTTTCTATTCCTTTATATTGAAAATCTAATGAAGACTCTTTAAGTTTAAACCAATAAATTAATTATTCTAGTTGACTGTAGTGTACACAAGCATAAACATAGTTTATAGCAGTGATTCAACCTCCGGCCCGCGCAGCCGGGTACCTGTTTTGGGTCCTTCTTTTTGATATTTAAAACAAGGCAAACTGAGAAAATCATAAAATATTTCAAATCTGGCGACAGGAGGAATAGAAATTTTGAGTATCGGGGAAATCATCAATAAGAATTCTGGAAATATGAGTCTTGAACAAAATCTTAGCTTTCACATTTTTATTATAAAAGTTGACCGATCCCCGTCGACAAAAAAGCTTGGGGACCAATGGTTTATAGCTGCTAAATTGGGGGACGACTAGAACAGAAAAAAATTAGATTGGTTTGGAATACGACGAGTGGAGTTGTTTCGGGTTGCGCAGAACAGAGGTCTTCTCCATAGTGATTGCCAACGTCGAAGGGGCATGATACGGTGTTCATAGAAGATGAAAGCACCTAAATAGATAAAGAGTTAACTATGAACTTTAACCATAGGTTTTGCCAAAATTATATAAAAAAAATTACAACTTTCAACTACAAACTAATGTTCGTAATACTTTAAATATAAAAATATAAGTGGGTACTTGAAATTCCAACTTCGTCAGCGATGCACGGCAGTAAACCGCATCTAATATAATATTACTTTAGTGCTCCATAAACCATTACTTATGTGCTCCGACATGAACAACGATCGATTCACAATTTTTAAGTGAAGCAATTCTGACAAAAGGATATTTATGGCACACTTCTTTCATTATACCTTTATTAGATTATTTTCGAAAAAAAAATGTATTATAGTAACTTGTTCGAGAAATGTTTACATGATAGAAGAGCCCTCTATTTATCTCGGAATAAAATATAACTATTCGTATATGCGGCGTAATTCGGGATGGCCAACTACTTATATGCCCGCTGATTAGGGACGAGAGAAGTCCTTAAGATCTGGTTCTAGTAAATTTTTATTTATTTATTCTTTACTGTACATTGATTAAAAGCAAATTCACACAAAAATACATTTAAAACAAAGACAATCATACAATCAATATACAGAGGGCGAGTTTATCGCAGAGGCGCGATTTCTTCCAACTAACCCAATATCATGCAACTTTCACATAAAGAAAATCTTAAAGAAAGGAAAGAGGAGGAAAAAAAGGAGAAGAATAGGTAGGAAAAGGGACTAGGATACTGATACGGTTCTGGAAACTTCGACATAATTCAACAGAGAATTCTGGAAAAAGTTGGCTGAAACAGAATATTTAATATACTTCAATATTAAATTGTATTTTCTAGGATCCGGATTATGTGCAACATCTTCAGATAATAATATGTTCCACAATTCTAAAAGTGTTTGCCGGGAAGTAAGTACTTGTACTCACGTGAGTACAAGTACTATACCCTATACATGTAATATGTATGTCGAGTGAATATATGATTGTATTGACAACAGTGGTGTATGTATGTGAGTATGATACTTTCACTAGTGCGCCGCCGCCGCCCCCACACCCTGACCTGACTTTGATATTGCCCCGGTTTAGCGAATTCAGCGCGCGCACCGGCACCGTACCGCACCGCACACCATCCATCTCTCTCGCCGCGCTCTCTTTAACCGGCACGCGTCCTTTTTCATGATAACAACAGTAATCGTATATACATAATATTATAGGTACATATATAATGATTGTAAACAGACCCCAGACCCGCCTCTTCTTCAGAGTGCATTTCACGTGCAACACTTTGATACGAAACTTTTAACTAAACTTTGTTTTATCAACGACGCAAATACATGCCTACCTAATGCTACACATGAAATAAACCAAAAGTTATGTCATATCAAATTGCAATTACATATTTAACTAACTATTTTACTAAATTAATATCGCAATGACCGACGGTACAAAATAAACATTTCATTATGGATATTTCTTTTTTTTTTGTATTTCAACAAATAGTTTAATTAACAAATAAATTAAAAAAATGAATACTTGTATTCTAATGTCCACATAATTTAAATTGAAATATAATGTAAAAACGTAGGAAGGTGTACATGATTCTAAATTAAAATAAAATTGATTGAGTTTTAATGAATTTAAATAATAGATATCCAGTTATGGTGTAATTGGTATTAAGTAATGAAAAATTATCATAACCAGTCGATATACATATTATGTGTAATACAAATCTACATAAATAATCACCACTTATTATTACTTTACAATATTATTTAGGTACACAGATTATATGTATATGATTATGTACCTAACTCTTCCTGTTATGCATATGTACCAACCTAATCTACTGATTATTATAGTCAAATTTAATAATTCTCCTTCTCTGTCGTTATATCAGTGCTGAGGATCGTAAACATCATTTGTACCTATAGGTGTAACCTGTAGATCCCTCGAATAGGAAATTATGATCAAAACCTATCACATGAAATCGTAAAATATGTTACTAAATCGTTTTTCGAAGAAAGTGATGCCATCTTCAGATCTTCAAATAGTAAATTAAATAATACCAAATTAATTGACACCACCTTTCTGATTAGGTATAATCGATTAAACAGGTGAGCTTGACAACACACAAACATAATTGAGATTATTATTGAGACGGACGTAAGGATCGTAAAACGACACCAGGGGAAAAAAATTATTAACATTATCATCATAATTATTTTGCCCCTATCCAACAGACTCCTTAATACCAATGTTTTTTTGGGCTTTGGTGATCTGCGTCTGCTGTGATATGAATCAAAAATTGATGAAATAAGTTTTGAACTTACGTAACTGAATGCATATTGAATCCATTCAGTAGTTTTTCAAGTGAGTAGGTAATACATTTCATTCAATCATACCATCAGGGCATGTCCCACTAGTGGGTAATTAAGTTTGTAAAATGTATAATTATACAGTACAAAGTAAATGCCTAAGCGATGTTTGATTTATATTCGTGATCGATGTACAGTTTTAAATAAAAACAATGCTTTTTCGTACTTCGTTACTATAGTCAGATAAGAAAACACGTTTTTGTAATAAATGTAAAATTAATCATTTAATTGGCCAATAGATAAAAAATCTAAATAGAAAAACGGTAAAAAACGCAGAGAATTTAAACAAAAACCGAAACGCAAAAAATTCTTCTGGAATATCTGACATCACGATTTGAAGGAAAATTGCCTCTTTTATCCTTATGAAGGTTTCACATATTTTGATTAAATTATTTTTTTTAAATTTAGTTCTCTTGAAAATGTCAATATATCAACATTATTATAAAACATCACCCTTCACTGAGACCATAACAGCTTTTGGCCAAGGATTCATTCATATTGATTGAGAATCAAAAATTAAAAAACTCAAAGTAGTCATTTTAAGTTCTCTAGTTTGTGTGTTCATTTGTTCAACTCAAAAAGCACATTTGTATAAGATTATGAATTCATACTTCCCTTCAGTAAAGATAAAAATTGAATAAACCTACTTCAGAATGACAAAGACAAATAATTAGTACACTGTAAAAGCAAATAATTATGATGATATTAATAATTATTATTATACAATGACTCAGTATAATATTTTATTCCAACAGACGAGAGACATTAGTTGAAAGGGTTTGCGCTGTGTAAACAGCTCAGACTTTTGTACAAATGAGAAAATCTCTGCTTAACTCTGCTCCCTTCAAATAATAAATGAACATTATGATTATTTTAATACACAAGGCGACCCACCCGGGAGGGCGACTCGTGCCGTCCTGATTTACGTCGAATGTAGACAGACACACACACATTTGTACTGAACAAACAATTTGTTAAGAACTTAAACAAAAATACAAAAAATAGAACGAGATTGTAAAACGAAAAATTAACTAAATCGCTCTGGCACAGAGACATGAACATGTTTCTTTATGAATTAAAGTGATCGTTGGTGCAATCAATATTATTTGACGCTAATCTATGATAAATGTTCAAATTAAACCTAACGAAAAGTATACACAAAAATATCACAATCACTTGAGATAACTTTAAATAGGATCATTAATTTTTGTCAAATCCATAAAAATTTTCAGGATATGAAAGATTTCAGTACAATTGCACACAAATCATTTACCAAACGCAGGATTTGCAAAGTATGTCCCTTTTTATTTACCTCATTAAACTTCGCATTTTAATAGTTAAACAAACATATACAATTATTATAAGACGTTTTCGAAGTACTTTTATTACTGTTTAATAGAATTGCAAGTGTAAGATATCTAAGTACCTACGTATACGTAAATCAATGAGTATTTATAATACATTGGATATTAGTTTTTTTTTTATTTATTTAAAACGACATTACGGCATTTTTATTATAAATAATTTATACCGACATCGGACAAAAAATTAACAATATTATTAAAATCCTACTCTTCGTTCCTTCGTTTTATCCAAGGAAAATAAAAACTTTAAAATTATAATATTTATTCCCTTATGTTAACAACGAAATGTTATTATTTGTGTTTAGGTATAAATAGCACGCTAACTTATATCGGATCTATTCCACAGTTCCCAATATGTAATAGAACACACAGTTTCATTATTTTTATTTCGTAGGCATACAACTTCTCCTTTATATAATGTGGCTTGTGGATTAATATACAAAAAAATAGTTATTCTACTGTATGTATCCTCAATTTGAACATGATCAGAATAATTATTCCTCTTTAATGATAAGAACAAATAAGAAATCGGGCGTGGGAGTTCATCTCCATTATAAATATAAATAATTTGAGTGAAGGAGTTTGTGATGAAAAGTGATGGCTCAACTCGCTTGCATAACATGACATAACAAAAGGCAGTGGGGTGGAAAAGTGTAATAATATGTCATCTTAAAATAATATATTCTCTTAAATTCTCTTATTATTGTAGCAATTCTAACAACATTAAGTGACTAGTGTTTCAAGCAAAACATAGCAAGTGTTTAAAGAAATCAAAAGTCATTATTTATACAAAAGTACGTGTAAAATACACATCAACTTTACTATCAAAATAATTCCTATAAGTGAGGTACCCAACTGAAGTTTTGATATCGAGATAATATAAAAATTAAATTAAAAAAGCTCGCATGAAATCGAATCTTACGTCAAACAAAATGAAGTAGAAAAACAGATAAAAAATCACTTGGAAGTGCAATACAATATACATTGAAAGATAATCATTCCCAGTCACTAGGTTTGAAAGGATTCGTGGAGTTCATAGGCATTATTGTATTCTTCTCCCATCGGTGCCGTATCAGGTCCTCCTGACGTTGACGATCACTCTGGAGAGTGATTCTTTGTCAGCTCTCTCTATCATATACCGTATAATGGATGGCAAAGATAATAATGTTCAAATTGAAATATTATAAAATGGGAGCAAATGTTGTGACAGTTGAAAATCTCTGCACCACTCTACAGGTAAATGTCGAGACGGTATTAATATGATTGATGCATTTTGAAAAGCAAAATCACAAACATTGACATCTACTAAATGAAAATTGTTCAGACATGCAACACAACACGAGAAGATATTTATTTCCTAAATCTTCAAACAAATATCTGAATGAACGAACAATGGAGTTAACAAATAATAATCAAGATGACAGGTTTCGTTCCTTAACGTAACACTAAGCGAGGAGGGAGGGGGTGAAACAGAGCGGGGGATGATCAGTGAAAGTACGTATTGAAAGTACCGTCGCGGGCGGTGGGTACATATCTCACTTCCCGCCCACAATGGGATGTATGTACTATGTTCAGTACCATAGTGTTAGTACAATACAGTTGGAGGAACGGGTTACATCCCTTTCTCCCAGATTTCACTTACACTACCAAACATCCACCCACTAACGAAACAAAATTACAGTATAGAGGAAGTTTATCGTTACGTAATGAAATCGAGAACGAGTCACGTGAAAATTTATTAACGAACATATTATTATTTTCATTATTTTTTTTAATTATTACAAAGCGGCAACTTATCTTTTTATAGACAGTATAAAGGATTTAAAAAATATTACCCAGCACAGATTTAAGTTGAAAGTAAAAATAAAACTGTGATTGATAGAAAAGTAGAAGCATCCAAAACTAAAAATTTAGTTATAATTTAACTTAAATGTACGCATTATGAAACCACGATTTTTTTTATATTATCTACTCAATTCGTAAAGATTTTCATACAATAATAATATATACGAGGGTAAGGTGAAAAGTTCTCGGCCTGAAAATGAAAGACTGCGGCTTTCAGATTTTTTTTTATTTTTATTTTACTACATAATCTCCCTTGACTTCAATACACTTAATCCAGCGTTTCTCCAACATCAGTACTCCTTGCAGGAAGTGAAAGTCTGGAAGGTTGCGAAAATATTCATCTACAGCCCTTTCAACTTCTTCATTGGATACGAAGAGCTTCCCAGAAACAAATTTCTTGAAGTTTGGGAACCAAGAAGTCTGAGGGTGCCAAATCAGGGGAAAAGGGGGGATGGACGAGCAAGTTTTACCGCAAATCTTGCAGTTTTCCCATCGCCAACACACTCTTGTGTACAGGTGCGTTGTCTTGGCGAAAGATGATTTTTGTTTCTTCATACCAGGCCTCTTTTCCCGAATTTCGCCATCCAGATTGGTTAAAAAGTTTGGAGTTATAATTGTTTGTAGTTATAATTGTCCTGCCTTTTGCAAGGTAATCAATTACCAGGATACCTTTTCCATCCCAAAACACGCTAGCCATGACCTTTCCAGCAGATGCAATCGACTTCGCTTTCTTTGGAACTGAACCAGCTTCCACCCATTGCTTGGAATGCTGTTTCGTTTCTGAAGTGTAGTGGTGGACTCATGTCTCATCCATCGTGATAAATCACCGCACAAAATTGGTCAGATTCCTATTCCATCGGTCCAAAGATTGCTGCGAAAATCATTTGCGAATTTGTTTTTGATCGGCATTCAACAAATGCGGCACCCTCTTCGCGCGGAACTTTTTCATCCCTTATTCTTTGAGCGAAATGTTTCCTACTCTTTTTTTCGATATCCCTACAGCTTCAGCTATCTCATCCACCTTCAGTTGTCTGTCGGTCAACACGAAATCATGCACTTTTTCGATGGTTTCCGGTATGGCTGTGGTTTTTGGCCATCCTTCACATGGGTCATCTTCGAGGGATGTGCGACCACCTTTAAATTCAGCTGCCCATTTTTTAACGGTTGACATTTAAGCAGCAGAGTCCTCGTAAACTTTCGACAACTTTGGATGAATTTCTGTAGGGGTTAATCCATCTAAAACGAAGAACTTAATGACCGCACGATACTCAAATTTATTCATTTTCATGAAAAACAACCAAGACGTCGACTGCGAAAATTCGTGGGAAGAATCTACTTAAAAGAACAAGTTGAAATTGTCATATGAACTAATGACACATACATCCAGGTGGGGAACATAAATTTTTGCTAATTGGAGTAACATCTCTGTGTCAGGCCGAGAACTTTTCACCCCACCCTCGTAAAGAGAGAAAACCTTTAGTGCACTGTCGCACAAGCCAACAGGGGGTCATAGCTGTATTTTTCTACATTCATACACATTCTGGTATTTACCCCTTTCATATCTTCAATAATTAAAAAAAAGCCGTGATGGGATACAGAGTTTATGTACCTAAATGAAATTTTGAAAGTAGGTACACCGCCGTCCGCGCCAGATAACATCACAATGGTGTACATAGTACGTCACTACCTATGTATAAGTATGTAATTCCATTGTCACTTTGTGATGCAACATGTAGGGTAATCCTGCATTATCTGACTTTGCTGTTTAGTGCTACTGCACTATGTATGTATGTAGGTAGGTGGGCAACTGTTTGTTAGCGAGGTATCGATCTTTCTATAAACACAGAAAGGGGTCACTGTGGAATTCATTATCTCGAGGTTGTATCTACTTCTACATATAATACTCATGCTACCCATGCACCTAACTATTATAATATTGAGAATGCAGTTTGTATACAACGTTCAGTAGGAAATGAAGAATTTAAAAGTGTTAATCTATAACAACATTATTGTGTGAAAAGAATCTCTTATAATCTTTTATAATACTGGTTTGCTAACACAAGATCCTATAATTAAGTCTAGATTGTTTTTTTTTTTTTTAATATAATTGGCATCACTTCGGACTAGATAACTAGTAAGAACTGTATGACTACCTATATTATTTAACAATTCAATCAGGAAATCCACAATCTCAATTAAATTTCCTTTTCTCTTACTCTAAATAAGCATGTTAAAAAAACTATTTTCATCTGTAAAATTATAATTGAAGTTTCATTATGTCATTCCAACGATATTTTTTAGATATTCTTTGCATTTTCATTAATGATTTATATGAAACAGGTTTAAAAAAATAAACAGACAAAATAATAATTTAATAATAAACTAGGTAATTACTACGGCATAGTCTAATTAAAAATTATTTATGAGAAAAAAATAATAGAATCTTTTGTATCCGAGTAAAAAAAAATCATAACCTGTTTGTTTCACACAACCGAAACACAGTACCTACTGAGTTTACTTCACCACCCCATTATGGTATTTTTTTACGGATACATTCCGTATACAAAGTAGGTATATGATGGAATTGGTGAGTTGGAAGAAATTGCATCACAAAAATATGCCCATTGGTTTCATTTAAAAAATAATACGCTTTTATTTGCAGGCACAAAACAGACAATAACTACATATTATTTAAGTACCATCGGATAAAAAAGTAATCTTTTATCACCCAATACTATGTTCCGCAATTAATATTTTAATAAAATCTAGGTAACAGATATGTACAGAGAAGTGCTTTAGCGTAACATTTATGAAATCAGCTTTAGAAAATATGTGTGATTTGCATGTAATCTTTTCATACTACGAAGTTTTCAGAGGGTAACAATAATCAACGACTTGTCATGGGGTTGTTTAACTATAACCATTCTAATGATTCATAAACACCGCGAAAATCTAAGGCTGGCAGTCAGTTCGGTTGAAATATATCAGAATATATTAGAAAAAAATATATATTTCTCTTCATTCATAACAATTACTTCGATATGCCATTAATTATTGAAATGTAACTGATTTCAGTTTGTCATTGAATCTCGATTCGATCAAATTTTTAATCAAACAGTAAGGACGATTGTAAGACAGGTACTTTGTACAAAGAATACATAATATAATACACGTATATAAATATAATAATATGTTCCTAATATACACAAAATAAATAGGTATATATTATTATTACAAGGTATGTATGTATGTATTATACTATGGCGATAATAGAAATATTACCAAACTTTATTGAGTTGCTTTGTTATAATAATTACGTACAGGAGTACATACTCCATAATATACCAATACATAATAATATCAATATGTATTGATCTTGCTCTACATCAGCATATTATTATTATTAATAATATGATAGCCACGAGCAAAACCAGAAAAGAAGACAATAAGTAAATCGACTGTGCACCTGCAAACTACACATTATTTGGTTTGTTATTACAACTGTGTGACATAATATGTTGTAGTACCTATCTGTAATATACATTATCATATAAACATGCATGTAATATAAAAGAAAACATAATATGTGTCTTCTATTATTTTAAATAGGAAAAATTCTCTAATAATTAATTAGGTAATTTGTTTCCAGCTTATTGTGAAATCATAAATGTCATAAACGTGAAATATTTTTTACATGACTAAAAAGTAATGAATTAAGTCGATTAAAAAAAATACACAGTAAAACAATATCTTGTAATTGATCACAAAATTACTCTGTTTAGGAGAAATCAGATAAAAATTATCTATCCATACCATCACGACAAATCCCACAAGTGGGGCAGAGTGTGGACAGCAAACATTAAAGTAATCAGTATTTGAAAACAGCCTCATCCCTTTTATTATCTCGCCTTTCAGTCAATAAAAATTATTCGACAATCACGTTCACTCGTCACAAAATAATAATAAAAACCATGTTACTAAAACTACAAATAATTAGACTCGTACGAATTCATCCTTTTGGTCAGATATCTTGTAACATGACAATAATAAAGTCACAATACAACATGTACATAATATAAAAGTTGGCATACCTACGAGGGAAATAGCAATAATAAGCAACCGATATTAGACTAAGCACTGTGTAGATACGTCATATATGTAAATAATAATAATATAAAAATATAATTATCTAACTGACTGAGAACCTGTTTGATACACAAACTAATCGATAATATAGATACTAGCTATACCTGCCCAATACACACACACTATAATACAGTACTACTAATATGGACACATACATTTGCGTACACAGAAAAGTATTCGACTGTCACAGAGCAAAATAACCAACCTGTCAAATTAATCAAGGATCCCACTTAATATTATAATCAAAATCTCTGCGTAAAACAACGAGGAAAATCGTGAAACAACGCAATTGATCCCAATACGGAAACATCACAAATCAAACATTCAAAATTACGTATCACTTCAGCCATGAGGTGTTTTCCCATTAAATCCTGAATGTCTCTATATTTTATGGAACATAGAGGACGATTCGTACATTCACTGGTAGCTCGTTTGTGGAAGGTACAGTGATGGTATAGATGGATACGTATATAACCACACCCTTATATCGTACCTACTATGTAAGTACTGATCAAAATTTGAGCAAGGTTTTAGTTTTATTTCAGTGATAGCGTCCGTAGGTATTTTTAATTATTTTTTTCACAACAACTACACTATACAATACCCTCAAGCCGTGTTCCAAATGCGGTAGGCAGAGAGAACGGAACGCCATATAGATATATCTTTACATTTGTATTGCTCCTTCTACATCCATACAATTTCTCAAACACGCACGTCGATTTCTCTTGCTTATCACAAGCCCGTCCTTGAGAATTTTATCCACATGATCATGCCACGTGTTAATTAGACGTCCGCGCTTTCTCATACCCTTTCATTCAGACAAGTATACCTATCCTATTTGTCATCATTTCCTCATTTATTCGCTCCGCATGTCCAAATCATCTTAATATCGTAACACGCATTCTATCCACAATACTCCTCTTGGATCCACTCCTTATAAACACAAATAACGTTTTATCTTGTTATTTCGTTTATTTCATCTGTAATTCAGTAATGGAATTGTTTAATTTTAATATTTATTATTAATTTTAAAATAGATTTGAGATTTTTTAAATGTCAAATTATTTCTGTCAGTTGATATATTTTACATAAACGACGGCCTCCCCACTGTACAATGAGTCTATTTGATTTACCTATCTGCACATGCCATTAATATTTTAATAACGTTCGTAATAAGTTCCTCCACAAAATTTTGTAAATTAGGTACATATATTATATGTTGTGTATATCAATCTTCTAATACGTAGTGATAAAAACAACATTAGTACATAATATTCTCACAATAAACATAATAAAATTGTGTCGCTCGATTTAAAATGTTAATGGCTGAGCCTATACTTCCTAAGATACAATTAGAACACATAAAATTTCTGAGTTACAAAAAGAATTAAGAGGTCAAAAATAAAAGTATGTAGATGCGAACGAAACAAAGAATTATAGTACAAAAGGAATTACATTATTGCTTAGAAATACGGTAAGTAAAATTATCTGAAAAGTTGTCCAAGAAATGGAGCTAGAATTCTGGATAGATAGGATTGAATGAATTTTACAAAATTGTAGAAACAAAGTAAATTGTGTTATGTGATATTACCGAACTTGGTAAGAACCCGGTAACCCGGATGTTGTATTTATATAGTTACTATTTCCCTACACAAGAGATCCGATAGAAGACAGACAAAATAGTCCACTTGCATTCACTCAATTTATCATAACACCATTGATCCGCACTGGCAGTTGCCCGACAACACTCATCCACCCGTGAAATGGACTCGTCCTGCCATAGTCACCTTCCTATAAACCTATTAGAACCTTTTCACGCTACATTAATTTGCATACATTACTAATCGTCGATTCAAATTTTCACGCTATGTGACAAGTCTGCAGTCGCATGGTGAATTCCATAATCCGTCTTCCGTTCGAGTAGTGTTTCAATCTCAGGACGGAAAGGAAAATATCAAACCACGTCGATAAAATACGTGAATTCCACAACTTACAAAATACCGGCATTCATAAATTTCGCTTTACCTACCCCACTATGAATACGGAGGCATAATAATGAACAAAACACCTATCTCATTTCTACCAATAATAATTAGTTCTCATACATTTACTATTTTTGGCGATTTGATTCAACTGCAGTGTGAATTAGAATATTTTGGTTACAACTGATGTGATGCAAATACAGTTATGTGAAAAGCTCATAGCTTGCTACCCCAAAGTGTTGCTGGGAGACGTTACTACTGCTGCTTCCAAGAAAAACAACAACAATTTTCGTGCTGTCGCTTCCTCGAATAACACAAAACACGACATTCAAAGCGACCAAACGAAAGCGTGCTTATAATTTCCTTGTATCGATTTAACACGACACCACGATGCAATACAACTCTGACTATTCAACATACTACTCGTATCTTGTATCATAGATGAAAACTATTTTGTGTCATAGATTTTTATATATAATACCTAGATAGAGTATTCTAGCAGAATTCAAAAGAACCGCACAAGACAGGGAGGAGTGGAGGAGAAGAATTGAAGAGATAATTGCTGCAAGCCAATCCCAGGATTGAAACCAGAGAGAGAGAGAGAGAGTACTCGTATATATTTTCATTGTAATAAAGTGAGGCACCATTTTTCGGCATTTTTGACAGAACGGTTGGCGAAAAAAAGTGTGGTAAATCGCTTAAAACGTCGACAAGAACTTCAAAAAATGTCCAATTACGTTTCTGTAAATGTAAAAATGATATATTTTTATAAAAATGCGGGAAATAGTCCATAAAATGTAGGAAACACCACACGCTTTCGTCAAAAATTCATAGATTTTTGCCTCACTTTTGTAAACGAGTCAGAGTTTTAGGTTTAGTATGGAATTCTGTGTTTTGTGTAGACAAAATACCTCTGGATCTGACTAGACGCGAAATTGAAAAGGGAATTCATTATTAGGATATAAAATCTACTTTGAATTTTGGAAATTACTAAACAAAGGATATAAAATTAAATTGACGAATATTAATTTGAAAATTTTCACGTTAAATACAGATGGTGTAATAATTAGGTCGACATATTATTTGAAAATTTTCAGACTGACTTTTTCTGAGAAAGGATAAAATAGCGAATTGACATAAAATTTATTTTAATTACTCTGGACTTACAAATTAAATGAGTGAATTATACTTTTAAAATATATTATTTCAAAGTATTCATGTTTTAAACAGTTTACGAGTAGTCAAGTACTTTTATTTATCACCATGACTATTTTATTAAACAGTTTTATTTATCGACCTAAGTACATAAATGTAACGCCTCCATTAATTATAATAATATTACTATAAATTGCACAAAAAATTATTTATCTAGCTAAATAATAGATAAATTTGAAAAGAATTACAATTCAGTCAAATGGAATGTGATTTACTAAATAACATGATTTAGAAAAGCATTAACGGATATCAGTAATTATTTTCACGTAAAATACATAGGAGATTCTTCGATTCCTAAAAGTTCTAAAATAATCGAATCATACATAAAATAATTTCAAAAGTTCCAATAATATTGTGAAATACCTCATTAATTTCAAATTCCGTGTATCACGAGGCCTTTTATTATTTATGGGTATGTGATATTTTGAAAGAGTGTGCAAATTAGAAGGATAAAACTAGTGTAAACTGTGGGAACGACACACGATAACAAAGCAGTCTATACCAGGCTATGAATATATAATTGGTTTAATTAAACAATGAAAGCGCTTTACCATTGATTGTTTTTTTTAATACTGTCCTTGTTGAAAATAATGAATTATTACATAAAATTAACAATAGTTTTAATTATAAAAAACAGCTTTAATAACCTAACGAAAAACACAGTCGCTATACCATTCTACATTGAAAATAAACGACTGTATTATATTTTCACTCTACTATAACATAATATTGTTCTTGATTGAACAAACCTTTTCCTCACAGCGTTGCTTTTATAAAAACTTAAATGAATTATATTTACTTATGTATTTATATATGTAAGTATATTATGTTATTAATGTTGTCCCACATTGCATGTACCACATAAAATTTGGTTCTCTGTTTGCTCATTTGGTCATTTGGTTTTCTTATATTTAATGACATAATTTTGTTAGAACTGTCACTGTTGTATTTGTAAATGTTATGTATAATGTATTTTGTCGTGAAATAGGCTTAAGCCGTGAATTTATGTAAATAAATAAATAAATATAAATTGAAAAAGGATTACTGATAAAAAAAGAAGTTCAAAAATAATTAAAATTACATAGCTAACACGTATACATTAAAAATCTTGACACATAGTTTCAAAAAGTTACATTTTTCTAATTAATTTTAAATATTTACACATAGGTGCACCTAGAACAGAAATGAAGTAGAAACTATAAAAATATTGTACGAAAAAAATTAATTATACGAAGTGGTAAGATTATCTTTATTACTATGTAGTGACACATTCTCTATCTTACATCAAGTTACAATCCTCGTCTTTCAGACGTATGTAGGTACAACAACCAACAGACAATGGTATAAGCAAGCAAATTCCTATATACTCGAATAACAGGGAAGAGAATGCAGAAATTATTGGTTAATAGTAATTTTTCACAGTTATTCATAAACGAATTTAGTCTTAGTGTATGTATAATAATATAATATGTATGTATGTATATACTATAACAATAAAGTGTAATTAATTACAAGCTACTGCCGTAGTTCTCTACAATCTATACTATACCATAGTCCACCCGCGCCCGCCCGGCAGACGGGGCGAGACGGTCGAGGGAGTCCGGAGGGAGTTATAATCTAATTATATTATACACAGCAAATTAACATCAAGATTATTATAACTATACGTATTAATAATCAAGAGCGGCGGTGCCTTCCGTACGTACGGAGTACTTTCTAGAGTACTCGAAATAGATACCATCCACCCATCCATCTGCCTGTAATAATATATAATATACAAGTCATCTTTACTGTGCCAATAAAAAAAGAAATTCAGGATAGGATAGGTGACATTACGTCATCGCTGAGCCTTAAATGTTATATTTCTTAAAACGTGAAGTCTTACAAATACCTGCCTTTTACAGGAGATTTGAAAACTTACAGAAAAGAGTGGGACTACTTGGTTGGTAAATTGTGGAAAATCGGTACCCCACAACAAATCATATCCATAAATAAATTTATTATTAAGATTCATTTCATTCCTCATATTTGAACAAAATAAAGTGAAATTTCAGGGTTATTTATAAAATTTCCAAATAGGTAATTGAAGATTGGTGAAAGAAAACTGGGAGCTAAATATTCGACAGCAAATAATCAAAGCCTTTATTTCATAAACAGAACCAATTATTGCATTTTACCAACTTGCTGAACTATTATTTAAAAATGTACTTTAATAACATCTAACGAGCACTTGTAGTACCCGAAATACTTCTCTACAGTTCTGAGTAGCTACGTATTCCATAATACTATGTGTACTAGAGAGCAGCAAGGGGAATTGCTGAAATTACCGTCTTAAATAAAATTATTAACAAAACAGCAGCAATACATAACATGATGATATTTATATACAGTATTATAATAATAACAATATTATAATAATAATTGGTCCATTGTTTCGGATCAAAACTTCAAGGTTTTCCCGTGACACGTCACAGTACATACATACTTACTGTATAATATCATATAATATATATAGAAGAACAATATTAGATTCAACGTGAAGTTTAATATTAAAATAGATTTATGCACTCACATACTTGTTAAACTAATAATTGGGTGTTGCTAAAACATATTCATAAGCTCCACCAGCCGTGTCTGTTATATGTATAAGAAAGGAGGAAGGACGATAAAATTATTGTCTCATTTTTAATGATGCAACATAAACACTATTATTATTTTTGCAATCAAGTTAGCATTGGCAATTTTTCCCTTTTTATGTAACTTACATACGTTCACAGACATAAAAGTTCTGTTGATATTACTTACAACAATTTTCTTGATTCTGCTTACATAAATTATAGCATAATTAAAAATGTCTATCACATTCCGCATGGTAATTAGCGTCAGTTCGATGGAGTTAAAAAAAAGAACATCCAATCTACGTGCCTACGATACTTTTAGACTTTTCAGGTATCGATATTATAAATTATTAATATTTTACCTTACCTCTATGTAGTTTCAATACTATTCGTTTCTTTTCTTTCTCTTATTTTAATATTTCGTGAAACTAAGCAAAATTATCAAACATTTTATTTTGCTAAGAGAAGAGATTTTCAATTATGAAACATAATATATCATAGTTAAATTCTAGAAACTACGGATGCACATTAATGCTTTAAAACCTGGAAAATATTCTTATACATTTCACAACCTGGAATTGATCGAGACAAATAGATTTAATATTATATAACAACATGTAGGTGTATGTGTATGGATTATCGTGATTACATTTTGTTGATTACGTCATATCTGAATAACTAAATGTGCATTTTACTTGTAAAATCATTGCAATTATTAATACTCCATATTACGGCGGTACACAAGACGATAATGAAACAATGTAACTATTGTTGTGTTATATTATGAGCGATAAAAATAACAAACAATGATAATACTAAATATAATTTATTGTTGTATCAATGAATTAATAGTATAATTTAACCAAACCCCGCTCTAAAATCTCATCGTAAACCGTGAAAATATTATCATGTTGTAGCTTTTCATAACGTACCTAAACGTTATTCAAATATTGCACAATATATACAATGTCATATTATTATGTGTAGGTATGTATAGAACGAATCGAAATAAAGAATTAGGCAGTACATATTATCCATACAAGCTATACATTACCTTTGTTCAATATTATTTTCACAATCCACTTTCATCTCAATACATTCGTGGTATCAATACGGCCCTAAAACTATTTATAGGCATTCGTTCCCTGCCCATCTTGTTTATCACAGAAGAAAATTTGCCAAACTCGCTAATGGCATACATTTGGCGAATCGTTATAAAATAACTGTTTTGCAAAAAAAGAACGATATTATTAGAATTATATATAATCTATCAAAAATACGAATTCAAACAATATTTATGTATTTTTTTTGTAGTATTTCATCGTTTTACTTGTCTTTTAATTAATTTATTTTGCGTCTTTATTTGTTGTACTAATGTGTACTTACATTAAACAAATTTTACATAAATGTTTCCAACATGCTAAAGCCGTAAATAGCTAGTAAATATTATTACTACTATACCTACCACTACACCATCTCGGTAAATCCCACAAGAAGGGTAGCCAGTGGACTATCTGCAAGTAAGAAACATGCAGAATAATCCTTTCCGTGCAAATAAAAAAATAAAATATCAGGGTAAGTGGCACACCTAATCGCTGAATTGTCTTTTGTGCGAGGTTTTACTCTAACATGACGCTTCAAAACATAAGAGAGGTGGACTATTCTCCACGGTCTATTACACGGGGTTTATAAAAAACATAAATAGAACAAACAAAACTTTGACAATTAATATGTAACGATATCACACAGAATAATATAAAATCTCGAATGCGATTTCAAAAAAAAATGCAGAAAAAGCTCTGCGCCGGAAATTCTATAAAAGATAAGATAGGCGCTAACCATCATTTTTGTGGTACCATCTCCCAAACACCAATATTAAAGTATTTGAAATAATGTGAATTTATTATTTGAACCTTACGGCATCAGACATTCGCATTAGAGTACCGCAGGGTTCCTGTGGTAAATACAATAATTCCTATTAATTAACAACAATATGTTACGATAGTAGGTTATATTATAATTTGATCAATAAATTCATTACATACATAATCAAAGGGTCTTTCCACGTGGGAGTCTGAGATACAATATTATAAAGTAGGTACATATTATGAATATTATTATACAGGGCAGATAATTGTAATTCTCGTCTCGCTAACCATCCAAAGTTGGTTAACTAAATTATTATAACACCGTACTTAATAAATATTACACTAAATGTTAATTTATTATGTACATTGGCTTATAACGTAATTGGGACACGGCTATAGTAGCTGTAGTGTAAGGCACACGGTCATCTCTGGCTAGCCCACAAGGGACTAGGCTTGCTGGTTTAGTCAAATTATACGTATTTAGTACTTAAAGATGGAAATTTATCTCAAACACTATGTCAAATATTTTCAGTTAATTAGGTATAGCTGTCTACGCCTATGTAAACATATAAATTTGGTTCAAATTTTAAGCACACTTATTTACGTTTAGTGTAATTTGAGATTATATACACAGAAATATTTTTAAATATAATATGAAAATTATATAAACAATGTACTTCAGCTGTTACTTGATATGTCGTGATTAAATAAAATAAAAGAAAATAATTAATTAATAAATAAACCCTAATTAGCATTTATAACATAATGTACAAGAATAATGAAAAATGAACATGTAAAATTACAAAAGGCGGGCAAGTAGGTACATTGCTTAAATAATTTTAAATTATAAAAATGTCCCGCAACTCTTAAATAATTGATCCTTCCAAAGTACGAACCGAATATTTCCAAGTTTATTTGCAAGAAATCAAACCGAATAGTCGAAAATATTATCATCTTACGTTGCCGCTGAAACGATAATAATAATAAATTATCTACTTGGTAAATTTAATAGTTTTGATGAAATTTAAATAGTTAACTGGGAGGTAGACGGTACAATTAATATTCAGATATCACAAGACAGTGATAAATTCCGCAGATGCTAATTACTAAGTTACTAACTTTTATTACCTATTTTATCAAAGATAAAAAATAAATATGTGACAAGTAGGTATATTGAATATATAAATAGTTCAAATCCCTCTGTCAACATTCTTCGCAATTATTAAACAAGCATAAATACTTGAGGGTGAGGATGTGTACCAACTTGTGTATAAATAAAATGTTAATCTGTTCGGATTATTTCGTTTAGGCTAGATATGCATGATTTTAGATTCTATGGAGTATGGGCAGAACTTCTATGAATAACATTTTAATAGATACCACAAGATTGGCTTCAGCAATATACATATGTACGTATCAAACAATAATACTAATTACGCACTAATTACATTCAACAATAATAACGACTATATACGCTAAGTACGCTAATCGAATAGATGTGGTGTGGTGGTGTGCGGTGGTTTAGTAATTACTTTTCAAAATTATAATTCCACTACGCGACGATAATTGTTTGCGGTTAGATTGTCGCTTTTAGATGGTACAATGCGTACCTCAATAACAATAATAATAGCTTAGGTATTTATTTCATTTCTGTTTAACAGTGTCCATACTTACCGAAGGAACGTTCTTGTCTATCTTTCCTTCTCGTTGTCTATGTAGAAAGGAATTAGATAGAAAAAAATATTTTCCTTTTCTTTTTCTTTCCTATATTGACTGAGATAAAAAAGAGGCAGAACATTCGTTCACACCGTTCGTTCACTTAGTGGGTACTCACCTTATTGTTGATAATTTATTTACTAATACTATACTATACCATCACGGCATATCCCACAAGTGGGGTAGCCAGCAGATCAGCTGCATGTAAGAAACATGCAAACTGTCCTCTTCGTGCCAATATAAAATCAAGACATTCAGGATGGGTGGCAAACCTCATCGCTGAATTTAAGATGTAAAATGTCTTATTTTTTTCGAACACCTGCCTTTTACAGGGCACTCGAAAACTTACGCAGAAGAGTGGGAGACCAATTCTTTACCGGGTGCTCCACGGGATTTTACTAATACGAAATTATATAAATTATTACATATTTTATTCTAACATTTCGAATTTCACAAAGAATAAAAAAAAACAGATCCTTGTCTTCCGACGACGAATTAATAATTATAAATAATTTATTTAAGATGCCTACAGCACAAGGAGCCACGAGCATATTGCTTCAATTTTCTCCAAAATTGATAGTTCTAATTTGATTAAATGTACCGAATAAAACCGAATTCCAAAAACAACCTTAGACGATTCCTAAGGATAATGTTATTTTCTTTATAATGTAATACAATTTAAGAAAAGTGTACCTAAATTTAATGTCCCGTCCAGGGCACTACCAAATAAAGTGACATTGTATTTTCTAAACCTTATATCGTCCCTCTTCTGACTAACTGTCGTACCTGACATTTTTGGCGAAATCGAGTTATGACCACCAATGTGTATTTATATGTGCCCTGCATGTCCTCACTGAAGATCACACCTGTAACTGTTACCGTTATCCTGGAACAGCTTTCTGATTTGTTGTCGTATTTACGAATTATCATAAATAAAATATCTTGTCGTATTTACAAATTCCTCAAAATTTTATCACAAAAATGATACTGAGATATATAATACAAATAAAATAATGTTATATATTTACCCTGTATCATATAATTAGGAGAGACGAAAATATGAACGGCAAAACACTAAAAACGCTCTCCTGAACAATTTACATTTTAGCAGATGCGACTGTTAGTCAAGAGAGGGACGATATGACAGTTTCGTGTGTTTAACCTAATAATACACTGAGAAAAATATTAACGAAATTTCACAACGAATCATTGGCACGTACTATCAGATTAGGACCAGAGATGGTACAAACGATTCATTAGTACGAATCTATAATATTAACTTTTCGCAAACAAAACGTTGGTAAATATGCCAACGATTTGTTTGCGAAAAGTTAATATTATAGATTCGTACTAAAGAATCGTTTGTACTATCTCTGGTCCTAATCTGATAGTACGTACCAATGATTCGTTGTGAAATTTCGTTAATATTTTTCTCAGTGTACAATGATTAATTGTAAACACAAAACAAATTTATAACATCATCTCATGCAACTAACCATGTTATAAATTACACATACCTACTCATAATTTACCTGCTGTAGTGCTCCTTTCATAAACACAATATATTTTAGTATGTACACATTTACAGTTGCAATATTTTGATAAATTTACGGACATGGTATGCTGTATGTAGCACGAGTAACATCCTGTAATATTGCTTTCATATAAAATTTTTTTTTTTTCACATTTCAATCTCTCGCATTATAATTAAGTAGGTATGTTGGTGACGTTGAAACATAAACATTTTATCAGTAGCGATCTCAAATTATTTTTATTGTAGTGAGCTGTGATAGACGGCCTCCGTATAAAACAATAATTCATTTAAATTACTGAAAAAAAAATATAATGCCCGAGTAGACAAAAACGAAATTATGTTTCGCATCCACGGATACAACAATACTTCGTAAATGAAAAACTAACAATTCTGTAAATCATTATTTAAGATGTTGTGTTTCAGTTTCGTAAAGAGATCGAAAATATATAAATAAGATAATAGATTAGATTTCCTTCTCCTCCTGATAGCAACATTTGATTTGTTTACTTATTTTATTTTTTTATTTTTACTACGAAAATATGGTCAAAAACCTGATAAAACCTGACAGCGGTTAGACGGAATAAATTCACTATAAACATAAAGCGATAATCTCGCCCACTGCATATCGTCACATTTTTCTTATGTAAACTGATTTGTTGATTTTGTTATGTGAATGATGATGTGCAAGAAGAATAAAATGAATAATCAGGCTATTAACGGATTTTAAAAGGAAAATAAAACAAGATACATGTCTATTGCATTTCATGCTTTTTTTATCCAACAGATATTTCATTACAGTTTCATTGCAGTTTGCTCCAACTGATAATGATGGGGAAGATTGAGGGGCAGCGTGGTCCTGGTAGAAGGCAAACATCTTGGCTGCGCAACATAAGAGACTGGACCCGGATGAGACATGTAGGAGAGCTGTTCCGGGTCGCGCAAGATAGAGAAACCTTCGCCAAAGTGATATTGCCAACGTCGGTGGACTTGATACGTCACGAGAAGAAGAAGATATTTCATCCATTTAGCTGCACTTTCTTCTTGTTTTTGAACTTTTTTCTTGAGAAAAAAATGTTCCTAAACTTATCCGAGATGGAAATAACTACGTTGGATAATAATGAGCAATATGTTTTTGATAATTATAAAAGCTGTATTGAACACTAACATAGGAGGTACTGAGATGTTGCCGTCTATGACATTGTACCATATTTATACTTATAGTGCAGTAGAATAATAAACAGTACTAGGTATGTGGTACGTTAGTATTAGTGGCGCTATATATTATATATATCTACAATGTAGATAGCATCGCAGTCCAATAATAATTTTATTATTTACAATACACGCTGTAAACAATTTCATTTGACATTTACGGCATTTAGAGAGATATTTATATGCGGAGACATTTCACTGGAAGGGGAGGAAGCTATGCAATTCAAAATTAAGGCTCCGTGTATTACGATTCACGAGTTTTTTTTCTCTTTCAATAGAACGTTAATAATTAATGTCAAGGAATATAGCCTATATCACAGCACCAATAAATAGCTTATTATAATTCAAAATCAGTTGATATTTTTTTTTCTACCGGTAATCCACCTGAAACGAGTGATTTGTGTTTCTAAGAGTTAGGATCGCCTAAAAAGATATGCTGACGAAAATTATGATAATACTGTAATAACATAGATAATTTATTTTAAAATTTACTGTTTTGCGGAATAACACCGTAAAAAGGTAAAAAAGTACTATTAAACTTTAAACAATCAAGTCGAAAGAACGGAAGAGCCAATATAAGATTCAGATCACACTAATAAAAAAAACTAAATTTAGTTGATTGTATCATTCATTCACATGTAAACAGTCTGATAAACAGTCCAAATCAATTCTAAATCAAAAAAGAATGTTACACCGAGTCACTAATGTTTTTGATTTTAACACTACTTTTATATTTACGAACTACAGTAATACCTACTGTTGAAAATACGAGGAAGGAACAGATTACTCGCACTCAGAATGAATTTAAACCCAGAATATATTTCCTTAATACGACCTGTATTAGATTAGAATTGAGACAATGTACAATTTATTTAATTGCAACGGAATATATAGCCATCGTCGGGTAATATTTCACACAAATTACTTTGCAGAATTATTATACTTGCGGCTTGAAAATATTATATTTACTATCTATAATATTATAATTATATTATTATTTGAAGCACTCCACATATTTTAAATGAATTTTATAAATCATATTAATTGTGCGACTCTGGCAGTCACATTACAAAATGAAAATAGTCCAAATTGGTAAAATTCAATTCATAACTTTCCAAATAAAATAAAACCTACGTTTACATTTTTTGTAAAACGATAACATATCAATGCCATTTTAAATTCACTATTCTTATTCTCTTTAGATAAGTACCTACTTTATTCCTAAGCGAGATCTACGTTGCCAGTAATTTAGATAAGAAAAAATGTATTTAGTCCTAGATATTATTATTTTATCTGCTCTTCTTAACCCGTATCACAGTGAAAAGCAAATACCATCATTACATTAAAAGGATTTATTAATATTGCATTGCAATTTCATCTCTTATGGAGGTGAAAAAATGAAAATTTTAAGCAATGGAACCCCAGATAAGAATACATCTTGTACCTACACTTATTTATATTGGAAAGTTGGAAAAGATCGCGCCTTTGCGATAAACTCGCCTTCTGTACATTGATTGTATTTAATTTGAATGTATGCCTTCAATGGCATTGTATGTAATCAAGAAATAAATAAAGAAAATTTAAGCAACGAGTTCTCTCAATAAAATTGACTTGATGCATTTTACAACGTAATCATACAATTATTATTATATTACGACCGACCTTGGTGGTGATTCAATCAATAAAATTGTCATAAATAATTTTTGAATTCATTCTTTGTATTCTTGTACGTGCCAAATTAGTAACTAAACTAAAGAAAATATTATTTGTGGGTTTGCAAAAATATTTAATAGTTATTAGACATTACTTATTTATTCATTACTATCAGTTTTACACATAAATGTGACAATATATATAAAGAAAAAATATATATCTGGGTTTTGTGATAACCCAAATACAACCTTATGCACCTTTCACAGTAAGCTAAAAGCTTGTGTCGTGAAAGGGGAGTTTGCCGGCACCTGGGATCGAACCACGGACCCCTTGTTCACGAGGCCGTGACTCTACCTCCAGGCTACCGACGAACTAATATTAAACACCATCAATTCATTATTCTAGAAAACGTTTAAAATTTCCAATGAAAAATAGGAATACACACATAGTTTTACATTAGTAGTAAATCAAAAAGTAATTTCATAAAAATAGGGACTTTAATCCAGTGGAAATAATAGCACCAAGCAAAGAAATCGTATCCCACTCTTTCCCGTAAGTTTTCGAGTATGCTGTAAAAGGCAGAAAACGAAAATTCAAAGATATTTTAATCTTAAATTCAGCGACGAGGTTTGTCACCCATCCTGAATGTCTTACTTTTTATTGGCACGGAGAGAATAGCTTGCACGTTTATTATATGCAGGTGGTCTGCAGGCTACACCACTTGTGGGACATGCGGTGACGGGATAATAATAATAATTTCCACAAACTATATAAACCACACAGTATTTCCACGATTGCATCGCTTAGGAAATGAATATTTATCAAATGTAGATTTATTTAATATCAGTCTCCCGGTTTTTCAATGTTTTCTAAAAACTACATTCCCTCCTCCAAACTTATAACTATGATATTTGTGAATATGTATGCTTGCATGTGTGTGTACCTATATGTATGTGTATGAGTGTTTTTTTTTTTGTAGCTATTTGTTTGCTTTATATTGATTTTAAGGATTTACCATTTTATATTTTGGAGATAATATCGAGGGAAATTAGGGTGTGTTTGGTGGGAATGGTAAGTGTGTTTTGTACTCTTGCCGATTGATATTATGTTTTTGTTTTACTTATGACTTTTTTTCTAATGTAGGTATGTATGTAATTTTTACTTACTGTTCGATATTTTTTTTCTCATATAAAATTGTGAATGTGCATTGTACTCAAGCAATGAAAACATGAGGTACCTATTTAAGCAATTGAAATTGGTGTTACTCGAATGATGATGGTTGTCAAACCATGCCATATTTGGTGATCCACTACTGAGGTGCGCTTGTACTTATCTATGTATAGATACATAGTTGTATTGCTGGGTATTGTGTACTTACGCTGCTTATGCTGAAAATTATAATTGTTACATTAATTTCAGTGTACGAGGCCTGAACAGGGTCATCTATCTACAGCTATATATATGCATTACTGAGTACCTACCTACTGTACTTGTCTATTTAATATTGTACCTTCTTTTATCAACTACTTTTGTATACTTTTTCTAAATAATATTTTTGCACCTGCTGTTTACTGCTACTAAATAATATATATATATACCCTTCCATTTTATGAATACATATATGTATATATATTTTTTCTGTCTTTTAAACTTGTATTAGTGTTTATATTCTTTTTATCTGATTGTTTATACCAGTACTTACCTATTAGAAATTGATTGGTGGTACATATGTTATTTCTTTTTCTTTTTGTATACCTATTGTTTTTCTCTTTATGCATTATTTCTCTTGACTGTTCCTTTTTATTTGTATTATTTGCAAAGGCTGATGCAGCCGTTTATTATGTAAAATAAAATAAATAAATAATAGATAGGTATACTATACGATATTTTATGAACAATGAATTATTTCTTATTTCATTTTACGGCAATGCACCCACAATCGAGTGAATTATGTACAAACAATGAATTAATTATAAATGGAATAAATAATAAAACTAAATAAATATGTATCGGATTGTACCACAAGCACATGCAAACCATCAAGATAATAATAATGATTAAAGGAAGATAGTCAGTAGGGAGGTAGTGGTAGGTACATATCCGCCTGGGAGATGAACGTAATAAATTTCATACCCTCCGTTTCTCACGTATTCACTCGGAGATAAAGTTAACAGTCGAAAATAGTCAGTCGCTAGTGGTTTATTATTAATTACGTTAAAATAATTAACTATTATCAAAACTACAAAAACAGGTAACAGATAGCTGCTAGCTGTATAGCGTACAAACTGCTACACAGTGGCGGATCACAGATTTTTCATCATGACCATACCCATGTAACAATACAAGTGAGACAAAGTAACCAACAGATTGTGCAACTCCCTTTGCTGTTAGGTGAAATTATAATATGCTCACAAATGTCCAACATAATGATATGAAACACGGATTGGTGGCATCGGTGAACGTACCATGGGTAAAGTGCACTTTAATCAGTCTAAGCCGATTCTGACCTAGTCTGAGATGAAGGGGAGTTTGCACAATCTGATAGTTGAATAGATGAGGTGTGTCTTGAGTGATGTTCTTAATATCTTCACTCACTTTATTTTCAGGAAGGATCGAACCTCCATCAAGGAATATTTTTGCTAAAAGGCTTATTTTTTCATTAATTTTATTTTTCTACACTGACTACAAGCAATTTCACACATACGTATATACCTATACCTGAATTAATATTAAATACAATTAATATGCAAAGGGTGAGTTTATCGCAAATGCTCGAATTTTCTAACTTTTTTTTCAAATTCAAATTTCTTTATTCTAACTAACCTAAATGATTTCCTATTTCGGTTTGTACGGGAGATACGCCACTCTCGTGCTACTAAAACCGAAGCAAACTCATCAAGATGAACTGTGCGTTTATGTACCTATACATATACATATATAGGTAATTGTATAATATGTAAGTATACAATGTGTATATACATTATTATGAAATATAATTTGTTAATTTAACAATAGTAATTAATTCGTTATTGTTATATTATGTATGTAAACGTAGGTAACATCGCAATAACTAGTATAATAAAATATACCACGTACCTAACACGGTAACTTTGGTTAGTTAATTATTATTTAGTTCATAATAAACATAAAGTTTAGTGTAGATAAATTAAAATTGTACTAACTAGAAAACTATTCCACCGTGAAAATGCTATGAGTCAGGATGACGCATAACAGACATAATAAGTTATATTATGATTTTTCAATTTGATCAAACATAATTTATAATGGCAGACAGATTTCTGACAAGTTTCTATTTTGTAATTTTAGTTTGTTTCTTTTTTTCTCAATTCATTCGTATTATATTATCATCATTATTTGACATCTTAAATCAATCTTATATGTACTGTGATTAATTCACTGGAAAACAAAATTACAGTACTCTTTGAATCATTAGATATTGTTATATTTTTATACCTTTAAATATTGTTTTCTCTAAGACTTATAATTGCCATTATATTTTCCTTATATTTACAATTTTATAACCGAATGAGATTTGACAAAAATAATTTAACTTAATACTTGGACACTCACAGATAGGACATTGCATTGTGCACTATTTGTCAATATGTTATAATATCTAGGTACTACTTACTTTTCGGGTCCGGACTTCAGACCTTGCCACTCCAGTATGCAGCGACGTACATCGCCTTGTCATTCGCCATCATCAGGTCATGTAGGTAATTGTGCTCAATACTTTTGTATTGTCTATAATACGTTCTGTTGAATAAGAAATAAATAAGATTTTTGTTAATGTATATAATATAACGCACTTGCGTTACCTACAGTATCTGTATACCTAGTGTTTAATTAGCAGTTTGAATCACGATCTAGTAAAATTGAAAATTCCGTAAGTAGAACGAGCCGAAAATGTAATGTACTGGAAACCAAAGACGGGGAGGAGTGTGTGAAAACAGCCGGTAAGATGAAATAATCCCATAAAGAAAATTGATGAAGACAAGGTGGAAATCATTGGCAGAGAACGGAGGAAGAGATCTTTATTCAGAAGTAGTGGTAGGGGCTGATACGTAAAAATAATAAAGAATATCTACTGACATACCTACTAACGTTGCTGGCTTGCTATAACAAATGTAAGATGGTGTTATAGCAGCAAGTAGAGTTTTTCAAATAATTATTGTAATTTTGTCATAATTGTCTCAAATTCTAGCCACGAAACAAAATCAACTTTCATTACCCATACTGGCAAGGCAACAATACTGAATCTAAAAACTAAATATTTATTATACACACACCTAACAATTCACATTCAAAAGCCATAAACTAAAACAAAAATTAATATTGTAACCATGCCATAAATTGCTAACCAAAGCCATAACGCCATCTATTGAAGAAAATATTAACTACACGCGCAGTTCTTTTCATGTCCAAAAAATGAAAATAACCAAAGCGATAAACAACGATAATTTAACCTTATGACGATGTGCACTAGGTACATTATTGCGTAACGAAATCACAAGCAGTAGTATTGCACGAGTATCTGTGAAAACTCGGCTGCAGCACCATCTATCGACGGTAATTCTAAACAATTTAAGTGTTGAAAAGGAAAATTCCATTTCTTCAGACAAAACTCAAATGATATAAATATTAAAACATTTGATTCACTTAATACATTGTCATGCATTAATAAAAAAAAAATAGTACGTTTATCATATTTCTGTCATCAAAATTTATAACAACAAAAGACGTGGACGGCGTGGATATCTTTGGCGACTGATGGTTGGGTTTCAGGAAGCGTGTTGCCTCCAACTGTAGTGTTTTCGGAGATGAGCTTATTTTTTTAGTGTTTTACTAGCGATAATTGTTACTTATTTACTGCTCAATGCGACTGTTTAACGTGATCGGTGTTTTTTTTAATGTGGGTCCAGTTTATATCTACTGGGCTTGCAGTAAATGGACACTGTTTTTCTTCGCTTGAACTTTTTTTGTTTATGTTGCATATGTGCATGCCGCAGACGCACTTAATTGGAGGGTTGACCTGAACAAATCAACATATTACCACCACCACTTCACATAACGTAAAAGTATTCTTTTACTATCTGTAATAATTTACAAATCATGTCTGCCATGGACCACCAAAAAGTTGGAATACTATTTTTATATGATTTAGAATAGAGCCCAAGTTTATTACATATGACCAATAAAATAAATTAAAGGTACATTGTAAATAACATTTTTTTGTACATAAACATCAATTAACTCAATTTACATAAGAATAAACACCCACGGGGCAATTGATGATGTTTTAAACCAGCTACAAATAACACTAAGTACCTATATAACAGCCAAATGGAGATTTTTTAGTGTCAAATCGATAAATATTGATTTGAATATTATTTTTGCGTACCTACATAATGAACAAAACATTTCAATGTCGACAGCAAAACTTTATTCAAGTATAAGCCGGTATTAAAGTTGAGATTAAATTTGTGCTTAATTGTGTGATTATTGTAAAATATGTATACTCAAATATTATAAGCAGTAGCTATAACAAAGAGCAAGCAACATAAAAGCTGTAAAGCATGAGTCCTTGCAAATAACTTTTCTATTTTCGAAGAGGAAACACTATGAAAGCTCATTTTTAAATTTAGGTAATAAAAAATGAAAAACTGTATAACTTTCACTAATTGGATGGATGTTAATGGAAATTGTAATTGTAAATGTTTTAAACGTATGTATAGTGAATAGAATATTTCTTAGCCTAAACAAGACTTCCACTCTACAACACTTGCAAAAAATGAGAGGAACCTATTTTAAAGTAAAATGGTAATAATCACAATCAAGCAGTCAGTGGGCCTAGAAAATATTGAATTTTGAAGTGAGACATTTTATGACATTTTCTCAGAATCGGTATGATACAACGATCAAATTACATACCAGGAAAAGAAATACATAAGTATGTAAAGTAGGCGTGTGAATTTTAAAATAATTGTACTCCATCTATTGAAAAATTAGTATGTTATAGGTAGGTATATAAGTCTGGAGTGAACTGGAATACGACGACAGGTGGAAGAGTTATTTCAGGTTACTTAGGATAAGGACACTTTCTCAATCATGATTGTCAACGTTGATGGGGCTTGATACGGCACTCGAAAAAGATACTGTACATATAATTTAAAATGGGAATACGAGCAGGATTAGAGCCATTTCTTATTATGTAATATTATGTAGGTACACAATGATTTAGTTATGAGCAGCAGCATTGTGCTGGTGTTGTTCTATGATGTGGTGTTCCTAGACTATTTAGTTGAGTGAGTCTATCGGTACCTACTAGTGATGTAACGAATATTCGTATTCGCATTCGTATTCGCAAAAAAATATGCGAATGTTTTGCGAATATTATTTAGGTAATAAAGTATCGGATATTCGGTAAAAGTACATTGCAGAAAAAGGTACTGCAAGAAAATGTTCTTTAAGAAAACCGAGGAGTTTTGAAATATTTTAAATTCCTATACCATTTTGAAAATTCGGCGACGGGGGGGGGGGGGGGTAGAAATTTTAATGATTGAGCAATATTGTCGAAATCTAAGCAAGTCAATATTCGCTATTCGCATTCGCGAATATCCAAAATCACACATTCGTTACATCACTAGTAGGTACCTACAACTACACTACTACACAGCACTGAGCATATTGTTCCACGTCATACCAAGGTCACGCCTTTCTACTACCGAGTGCCGAATCATCTGATGCCAAATATTAACAGACAACAACACTGATGAACAATCTCTGATGTAGACATTGATCGTAGAAACCACCACGCAATAGCCAAGATTCTGCCGGGAATCCAAACGGATTTCAACTAGTGTGCGATTTTCTTGGATGTTGAAAGTAACAAATCACCTTCGTATGCAAGCGACCCTCGTACATCGAGTTAGCTTAGGTCCTACAAAAAAGTATTCTAAACTCAAGTCAGAGATGCTGTCTGGGTAATTTTCTCTAAAACTCAACCTTGCGATTAGAGCTATGAACCGTATCATCTTCGACACTACAACCCAAATAAATAGTATTTATCAGAAAAAAGTGACCTAATGGTAACTTCAAAAACACGCTCGAAATCTCCAAACACAAGCGTTCACATATTAATATTATTAGAAAACAATTTCGAACGAGTAGAAACAATCAGAAGCCATAATACTTTCGAGATGAAATGAAAAACTTTACAACAATAGAACGAGATAAATTATAATAAAACTATTATTTGGTAGGTTTCAATCAGTGGCGGCTCGTGACCTCTAGTTTTGGCAGGGCAAAAAAAATCTCCAATTTTCGAGATAGAAAATAACTTTTTTCTCGTTCTATTTAAATGTTTAGTTTATTTTCGTTATTACTCAGAATTGATTTGACGTGCGCTTAGTATTATCACAGTCATTTGGTGTGTGTGATAGTGGGGGTAGATGGATTCTATAAACCATGAAATAACATACAATACCTAAACAATTGCCTGCCTTATACAATCATTATATTTTGCAACATATACTGTATAACGTTCTTCATATTAGGATCATACAACATGTTAATATTAATAAAAGATATCACATACCAATTTTTTATAAATAAAATCCATTCGACGATGTTTCGCTCCAGCAAAGGTGTCGATAACTTTTTGATTGAAATCATGCATTGAATTTATCATTTTCTTTTCAATGGATAACATAGCTAATGCATTTAGTCTATCTTGATTCACAGTGTTCCTCAAAAATGTCTTAACTCTTTTAAGCGTAGAAAAACATCTTTCGTTTTTAACAGTTGTCATTGGCAAAGTCACTATAATTGTCAAAAATTTTACACACTCCGAAAATATTTCACACAAGTTATTTTCCTTTATCTGTAATAAAGGCATTGCAACACTAGTACACCATAATCTTCTCTACTGTAAAGAATTTCAAATTCTGTTTAAAACTTAATCCTATTAATGTTTGGGTATTCTGTAATGGTTATCATATACTCTTCCACTGGATTTTTTTTACAATACGCGCTAAAATACTTTGTAATAAAAAGTTTTGTCGCAAATAAATGACCCGAAAATTGAAATTTATCCTTACACTTTGTTATGATGTTAACACAATAATTAATAATTTATTAAGACAAAAATTTAATAACATCGCACGATTATGACGTGCTGTTCAATTCCTAGGAAAACCTGTAATAGGTGTATTATCACACTAAGTACACAAAATTGCCAATTTATTAACAACACCAATGTTTGACTATAACTATATTATTACAAAAAATAGGTGTAAAGATAGTTCTAATAATGAGAGCAAATTTTTTCTTATACAAAACCGACGATGATAATAACAAAATTATATAAAGGTACTGTATCGCATCAGAACTCCAACTGAAAGACTAAAAGTGTTCATGCTATTCATTGAATATAAGAAAGATTTTTGTCTAAATATTAATTATTAACATGTGTTTCCACTTTGCAATAGAATGCATTCAATCTATTCACACGATATACAGTAATATAATTATAATTTGTATCGAATATCACACTTGTGACGAACCTTTCGATGCAAGTCAATAGTGAAACAAGTCAGAAGGGATAAAACAAACACATAAAAGTAAATGTATTTGTCATTGTTTTTACTACATTGTTGATTTTACTTAGTTAATTTGAAAAATGTATTTGTCTTGTCTGGTTTCACGAAATGTGTAGAAAAAATATTTTTTTGGAGTCAGATAATATACGTGTTTTTATCAGCAAACCATTGCTAATGTACACGACAATATTTGTTAGTGAGTATATGTGTTGTCCCTTTTGCCTCTAGAATATCACTGTATCGATTAGTAATATTCGAGATAATCTCCCTAGGGGCAAGCTTTAGAGTTGCCCCGATATCATTAAAATCTTCATATAAAAAAACAGTAAGCATGTAACTACCTACTAAAAATCTTCATACATTCTTTGGGCAAGTCAAAAATTGTCCCGAGATGACATATATATTCGTACCTATTAGGTGACAAGACTGAAGCGTTACATATACATACATACTTGTGCGTGTGTCAGTATGCAACTTGCAACAGATATGTATATTATACAGTACTACGCAGCGCAGAGATCCAGCAGGGTTACTCTTGACAAAACTAAACACGATCTTAATCTAGTCTTGATCTTGATCATACGACGCACGAAGGGACTATGGTCAAAAACACCGCGCTACCGCTAACGCGCGATCGGTTTGTGCGTATTTTTGGCCAATAGTCACTTCGTGCGTCGTATGATCAAGATCAAGACTAGATTAAGATCGTGTTTAGTTTTGTCAAGAGTAGCCCTGCAGTATATAGATTGCATCGTAGTAGAATTTTTAATTTTTATATTTTTCTGATATTGTTTTATGATTACAATGAAATGATTGGCGGGTCATTGCCCACGCTGCCCATATGAACAAGCCGTCACTGGTTTCAATATATGAGCCTATTAGATTTCAGAGGTTTCGGCATAACAAAAAAGAAATTTAATAATGTGTTTTCCACATACATATTATTAAAAATAATAATTTTAATATCAGTACTGCGAATAAACCTACGCATAACGATAATAATAGAACAGAATTATAATATCGACTATACATAATAAAATTATATATTATTTACTAGTAGTAGTGCCCAGTGTGCCACCCACTGTGCCACCGAGACATTTCCAACAAGTGGGGTGGAGGGTAGACTAATTTAAATAAAATAAATACAATCTATGTTTATAGATCCGAAATATTCTACGTAGTACAATGAAACACATCGCCCAAATGACATTGATTTATGATAATTAAGTATTTATCCATTAACAAAATTCTGACAATATTTTGATATTCCGCAAACAAGAATATATTACAAAAAGTTTCTAGTGGGATTTAATACAGACAATGTATACACATACAAGTTAACTTTAATATAGAAATAGAATGCCTTTGATCAGAAATATAAAAAATGATAAAATAAAATCTACAAGCATTTACTTATCAGAATGGTGGCAAAGCTACATGGGGAAAATCTTTTCGTTAGAAAGGCGATGGAGAAGATTGACATTTTTTCATCCCAGATAAACTGGCGAAGAATTGAAAGATTTTAGCCAACCAGCCCTTCAGGGTACCTAATACCTATTGGGATCCAACCATGAAGACAAATAGTTTTGCTCGGAAGAGTGAAAAAATCTTTAAGATATTTGGATATTAGATTCAACTTCAATAACGATGCACTGACTGTACAATGCTATAAGCAATTTCAAGCACCTAGAACCGTAGTTATAAAATGTTATTTTTATAGAATTTAGTTGATAATCAAATTTTAACAGTATTATTCATTTACACAATGAAACAGTTTAATTTATCCATTACAATGATACTTCGGCACGGACGAATGAATTATAATATAAAACGATATTATCACATTTCACAACATTTTATTTTTATTTTGTCGCAGTTTCCTCATTCTGTCCCTCCAATGTCTCCATTGACAAAACGACCAAGAAAACAACGAAAAATACACGACAAAAAATGCTTATTAGGTAAGTTATAAATTTAACGTAATAACGAGATAGATTCGTCAATACAACGTGTATGTAAGATGACAAGATAAAATATATTGTATATTATTATTATGTATGTATGAATACATAATAATATCTAAATAATGTTAATTTATACATACCTACATACTGTGTTGTAAAATTATATTATGGTAAGTCATAAAAAAAGGAATATAAATTCGTAATTTAATAATGTATTCATTAATTAAGTAAATAAATAAACTTATATATATTATTTTTAAATTTATATTAAACTTTAAACGCACAGTCGACAACGGGAGGACCTATTAATTATATTTTTTTTATTAACAAAAAACACTTCACGCGGGTTTCCTTATTTGAGAGAGACAAACATTCATCATTCATAGGTAGAGAATTATTTTCACTACCCCCCCCCCCCCTTCCCCCCGTTTATATTATGTTTTACAATATTTCCTAATAAAAGACGAAAGAGTCCATGAATGACTGTTTGAAATTGCATTCCAACTTTAATAAAGAAATATTAGTGAGAATGTCAAAAATCTAGCAGACCAAATACGCACCTATATAATAATATAACATCATCCTTGATGAATGTACATAGTTTTGAACAGCAGGTACTTACCTATTAATTTTGCTTTTATTTTTGGAAAACAAACAAATTTCATGTATTAACTCAGTGAGATACATAAAAAATACACACAAATTCAGAGTAAGGAACTAAAATTACAGTAGATACACAAAAAAGATAATTATATCAAAGAAAATAAAAAGTCGATGTTGGAAAGACTAGGACTTGACATGGCACTAGAGAAAAATTATTGTGATCTCATATTTTAACAAGAGCATTTTCCTAGGTTTTTTTCAGATTAAATTAATATTCTATTTTCAAATTCCATTTTCAACAAGAGAAGTAGCCAGCAGAACAATGGCGTATAATAAACTCGCTACTCATCCACTCTGTGCAAATAAAATAATGTTAAGACATTCAGGAAAGGCGGAATACCTCATTGCTAAACTGAAAGTGTTAAATGTAAAAATTTAAACGTGTGTTCCATGAATACCTAATTTTTTTATTTATTTAGTCAGTTATTCACGGCCGAAGCCTTTTACATGTAAAAAACTAGTATACATACAATACATGCATACAAAAAATATTTTTCTTTTAAAAAAGACACAAAACAATTAATTAGACACAAAACAAGAGTACAATTAAATAATAGAACAACGTTGACTCAATTTAAAAAAAAAAATAAAAAAAAAAATTGTCAAGAAATTAAATTCAAAAAAATAATTTTAAAATTGAAATGATATAAATATTAAATGTCAAACAGAAAAACAAATGGTCAGTTAGTTAAAAAAATCGCAAATTAAGGTCAAATAATTTTATATATATACAGCAAATTATAACTTTTTACAGAATTCTCGAATACTAACAGAAAATAGTGAGAGTTCTTCGCCGGGTACTCCACGCACAATTTTTTAATCAATTATTAAATAAAATAAATAAAATAAAATATCTATTTACTTCGTTTCGATTATAATATGTACATTGTAATTTTGGGCGTGTCTCGTTCAGTACAACACAGAAAATAGTAAATTACATTATTAAATTTACATATAGATAAAACTTACGATCTGACAGGAAAACTTAAGATACCTACCTACCAAATAGACATATTATATACCAACATACGTTGGTATATAATAAGTACCAAATTTTAATTAATATCTATGAGAATAATAACATTAATACTATTTTCACCTGCCGGTCATACCTGATAAAATACTTGTATGATGTAATGGTAGATATATTATGACAGGGGTGAGCAAACTTGTATTGTAACATAGGCAATCAACAACAATTAAGTTAGACGATAATCGATCGACTCACAAGCAAAAAATTTCAAGATTTCTAGAATTTTGTGATTTTTCCTTACACTTTAAATTTCCATTCCCCGACTTCGAAATGTTTTCTCAGTTGTTAAAGAATTGTTCCATTTTTTCAAAAGAGAAAGAAGGTCTCCTATTTAGTCTCAGATTCCAAAAATTAATAATTCTCCTTGTGCTCTAAATGTCTACCCTGCCCAACCTGTCGTTAAATTTTCGAAACGGTATATGAATTTGAAATGTTAAACATTCTCCCGGATCCAATTTTTTTAGAAGTATGCGCGCGCGTTCGACTGCTTGCCCACCCATGGTATACGATATTATTATCTAAAAACTACATAAAATCATTATTAAGTTTTTACTACATTTGATTTCGGCAACTTATGGGCTTACCACTCTTTTCTGTAAGTGTTTTGCTTGATATTATTAAGTAAAAAAAATTAACTTATATTATTTTTGAAAAAAAAACTCGAGTGTCCCGTTACACGCAGGTTCGGTTCGTTCGTAAACGCAATGAATAAAACATTTAATATCTTCAAATCAACGATGAGGTATGTCACCCATCCTGAATGTCTCATTTTTTTATTTGCACAGAGAGGACGACCAGCATGTTTATTAATAACATGCATTAAGTCAGTGGGAAGTGCCTTCATGGTATATATTATTATAGTTTGCAAATCTTTACAAATTAAATCGTCTTGTGAATTCCTGGTATGATTTGAAAATGATACTCAGACAAAAAAAATCACAATACACAGTTCCTATAACAACGATACCAGAGCATTAGGAATTCCGCGGAAAGCAATAACTCGACAGAAACAGAATCGACCTGAATGAAGGATAATTTCTTCTCTGTAGAACTTTTTTCAGACGGATCAATCATCGTCTGGTGTAAGAAACTCAGAATGAAGATATTGAAATTTAAGATCCTGTCAGATGTCAGAAAAAAGTCCTAAAATAATGTTAAAAGTAAATAAAACACTGTTGCAAATATTTTTTTGCGAATGATCGAATAATAATAATAAGTCGGAAAAATTTGGAAATTCCGAATATTGCCAAATTATTACTTTATTTCCCTAACTTTTTTTTTAATTATGTTAAAAGCTACCAAAATACTGGAAACTTAATAATATTATATTTTACAATAGGTGTTAAATCCAGCCAAAACAACTGTAACGTGCTGAACAAAATGGATCGCCAGCCTTTTGAATAACCTAAGAATGTTTTCAAAGAACTTAAAACAATAGAACCGTCTGAAAGGAGACCCTTTTTCAACTTTTATTTGATACCATTATTTTTATTGTTTTACAATCTCTACCACGAGCCAGACATAAATCCTATTAGATTTAACATTATTTTGTTTGTTTTTTTTTGTATAATGCACGGAGGTATGATATAACTGGAGCGTTCGTAAGGAAACATGTTTTGAGCAAAGAGATAGAATAGAATAGAATTTTATTCAATAAAATATAGTTTACAATTATATAGTAAATGACACAAGTTTTTTTTTATAACACACATTATTATCTAGTTCCCCATTCAGCACATGCATTAAGAGCTGGTATGAGGGGAACAATTGAAGATAAATAATATAGAACAGATGAGGATCCTATTCTAATTAAAATATTTTCATAGATTATTTGTTAATTATGGGCATTCAATTTAAAATCTGGTACTACATATAAGATTGTTCTTATTGTATAATGGTTTTCTTGAGTAATCATCAGGTATAGTACTGTTTTTATTTTTTCGATTTTGAATCGTGGTTGATCCATTTGAATATAGCGTAGGAGGAAGTTGAAAAACGAAATACGACTTGAACAAAGTGATATAATATAAACCTACTATTCCTTTTGAATGTTTTTCAAAGCGCAGAAAGTACATTGTAATATGTGAAATGGGTTCTTTCTCATACAGTTAAAAGTTGCTCTGTTTCTTCTTTTCAAGAATTCTTTGTTTATTCTTTAATGCGCATAAGTCTAGCTCTAGTGGATCATAATCATAGAGAATAATGTCTAGCTCAGAAATAGTATCTGGTTTTAGTATGTGACGGCAGTAATAATTCCGGCAGCTGCATTAAGGTATACTATGTGCAGTAATATATGGAAAAATAGTATTAGGATAACGTAATACATAACTCGGCAGAGGCCGACCAAGAGACGCATATATGGACCAACTGAAGAGAGACATGAACTGTGGCTCATACGTAGGGCTAAAAAGACTGGCTGAGAATAGAGACGAATGGAGAAGAAAAACCAAACTCGTTGCAGACCAATCCAGTGGATTGTAACTCATTATATATAACTCGTGTAAGTATACTTATATTCATAAATAGCAAATTAAATTACTTCATAAATAATCTAACAACCTATGCTGAGGAGGTAACCATTACACAACGTCACAAACCGAATCACCTGCCACGTCAACTAGTTACATGCACTCGCTTTGGATCAAGTTATCTTTTTTCTACGGATTTTTTTTTTTCAAAGTATTCGGGTGTCGCATAAAAGGCAGGGTTTCGTTAAATATCCCGCATGAGATATCTGACAAGGAGAGGACAACTTGCGTGTTTTTTACTTGTGAGAATTGGCATGATGGTATGAAAAAGGTTTTGTTATTATGGTGCAACGATCGGTAGACTAAATTCGTGTATGACATAAGTCATAAATATACCAGACGTATTGATTCCCAGTGAGGAAAGCAATGGATATTTTTTAGAACCCTCTTATTTTATACTGGCCGGCAATCGATTCGTTTTACGTTTTTTAATTTAAATGGCGGCTGAATTGCCGTTTACACTACTACTACTACTACTATACCATCACGGAATATCCCACAAGTGGGGTAGCCAGCAGACCAGCTGCATGTAAGAAACATGCAAGCTGTCCTCTTCGTGCCAATATAAAATCAAGATATTCAGGACATGCCGTTTACACTTCTCAACATAATATAGCCAAACATGTAAGTATATGATTAGAATATTATCATTCATGTTTTGAACATGATCATATTCTAATTATATATGCGATTTTGATATTATTGACCGAAGGTACTACTGTAGTTGGAACTCCATTTCAAGGTGAATGGTAAAAAAAAACACCATTTAGCTACCAATTAACTTCATTGGAAGTTATAGATAGTGATTTTTAATTCACCTATTCATATTCGTGTAAAAGAACCTAAAATCCGATGCCAGGGCAGATTCACCCATCCAGATATCAAGGATTTCAAATAACTAGACTTCAGACTCGAGTCTAAAAAATACCAGCATTATTTGTGCTTGAAATATTTATCTATTTATACCATCAGAACTGCATGTTGGATAACCAGTGGGTACACTGTATGTAATAAACATGCAGGTCGTCCTCTCCGTGTCGTAGAAAAAGGAATTAAAATTAGTGGCATACATCAGGGCTGAATGAAAAATCATAATTGTGATCAAAGATATACGTCAAAGATGTATGTTTATGATTGTGATTAATAATGTAAAACAAATAAAGGTTAGCTTGAAATATTTGTATTGAATATAAAGAATTGTCATAATAATTACCTATAGTTTATCAAATCAGTAACCAATAACAATGAGGTTTGATGATTATTTCCATCTCGGACTTTCCATCCCGAGATTCGTGATTCAAATCCCCCAGAAGGTAAATTTTTCCATCTACATTTTCATTCTTGTTAGAATCACACGAGAAACAAACTTGTAACTCATATCTATTTAATTTTTTTTTCATATTTTTTTAAATTCATTTTCTATTTAAATTAATATCCTCATGCGTAAGTACTAGTAAATAATATAAATTTTTAACAATGGAATATAGAAAAACAAAAATTATTTAGTCAAAATAGTGGAATACATTTTCGGCATTCCTTTATTTAGATAAAATCGTCAACATCCCGATGTGTTCAATATTGATTTACAAAGAGAAATAAAATGAATATATGTAGATAATAATATATTATATAGGCACAACAAATAAATAATATCGAGATAGATATAAATAGAGAGAATGTAAACAATAAGTACATCACAATACTTGTCAGAATCGGAATTGCAGCGGCGTGTATGAAGATGTCAAAATATTGTGAAAATCACACGAAACCATCTCAATGATTGTAGTTTACTGTGAAAATACGTCGAGTTTGAATTATCAAATCAATTGAAGGATTGCGCAAACTATTTATAAAAACATCATGATGGAATACGACATAGAGAGGAACCATATCAGAGTTTTTGAAGGTTGTTTTCGACGATAATGCTAAAAATTTCAATCTAACTTACCTAAATTCAATAATTCATATATATAATGATAATTAATTATACTGTAATATTTTACTTACCGAATAAATCACTTGACATCATCAAACACTAAAATAAAGGATGTATTTTCAAATTGAACATGTTTGAATACACAAATTATTTTCAAGGTCTCGTTAAAAACAATAGCCAAATAGAGACAGAGTTCAATATGATCGCTCGATAGCGTTTAACACTGATTCGATATAATGTTTTTGGTTGGAAATGTCCAAATCAATCGAAAAAATTTCGCAAATTAACAAAATAACATCCACTTGAAATGTCAATCTCTTCAGCAAACTACGTCATAGAATTTTGTTTTCAACATGGCCTCCCAAGTTATGTTGCCATAAAACGAAATACAGAGGCCTTCATTTTCCTCGGATTGTACCTATGACCTACGTTCTACGATCATTACCTACATAAATATTCTAGTTCAACAAAAATATTTTATTGGAACTCATATTTTTTTTCTTTCTATTGCATTCACTGCCATTATTAGAGAAAAAAATAATAATATGCTATTGATGAAGTTATATTTTGTTGGATTTTCATTTCTATTTTTTTGATTATTTTTTGACCGTACAACTCAAATATATACGGCGGTTTGGCTTAAAACCACTGGTCTCGAACCTACCAAATGGGCCGTGTCCTACCGATATACCGAAATGGTCTAGTAATCTACCGATTTTTACTATTTGTCGATAGGGAAGTATAATCGGTAGATAAGTATCGGGTATTTAGTAAAAGTACCGGATATTTATTGGATTCGAGCAAATGTTCTTTAACAAAACCGAAGAGTTTTTGAAATATTCCAAATTCCTATACCATTTTGAAAATTCGGCGACGGGGGGGGGGTAGAAATTTTATAAAAAGGAAAGTACCCGGTATTGACATCGTCAGTACAAATACCCGGTACCAAATATACCGATTTTAGCGGATAGTTCTACCGATATTGGACAATGACGTTCGAGACCACTGCTTAAAACATATAACGTCTTTACTATTGTTACAAAATAGTTCTTTATTAATTTTTAAACAGTAAAGGATTTTTTGCACAGACGGCGTGGCACAATGACATAAGGAAATAATATTTAATTTTTAAATGTTGACAACATTGAACAAAGCTGTCAAAGAAAAATAACAAGATTAACAAGCTGTGGACTAGATTGTATTTTTTTATTTAAATTATAAAAAATATATGTATCAAAATCTATAAATACAATTATTTATAAGCAATGGAAGCATAAATTATCGAACTTCCATATAACACAAGGACATGTTCAAGAATGTGCACATCGAAATAATAAATCGTTTAATAGATAGCGTGATACAGTAGAATGAATATCAATAAAGATATTGCTTTTGATTTTGACAAAATATGTCGTGTTTGTTGTACAATTAGTGACGAATCTATGATGCCAGTTTTCAAAATGAACTTTCATAAAAAAATCATGAGCTGCACACAGGTTCAGGTATGCCTATTTCTACTTCATAACTTATGATGGTATATACTTTTTATCTATGTTTACAACATAGTTAGATGCTAAGGATTTGTTTATTTTTATTTAACGTCTTCTTTGTAATTTCAGGTCTGGCAAAACGATGGTCTACCAAATAAAATATGTAAGAAATGCATCGCAAAACTGCACATATCTTATCAGTTTAAAAGAATGTGCGAAAACAGTGATATTCAATTGAGAGAATATAAAAGAAGATGTATAGATGAAGGTAACAGTGATTCAGAGAATGAAGATATCGATATAGTGGAAGATAATCGGGGGGAGATTACCAAAGTGACTGAAGTAGAAGAGAATAATACAGATGCTCACGTGTCTAACGTGGATATAACAGCGTTAAGTGTACCACAGGACTTTCCTTACCAAGATGTTATTCCTCTCACAGATTCCCGTCATTATGAATCACTGCAGAGTATGAACATGACTGCGAGTGATATTAGCTATGATCCACATATGATATTTGGTGGGTCAAGTATAATGCCCGCCATTGCTCCCGTTAACCTGACTTCTCAGACTCAGCTCCCCATGGCTGGCAACTACAATATACAGAGTATCAATCCCAATGCAACCTATCAGACTAATTACAATATATCCAGTTTAGGACACACCACTAGAATGATCTCTCCGTCACAAATGCTTAACATGGATACTTTAAATGGTATGTCATATAAATGTATCATACTTTATCAGTTACCACCTACCCTGAAAATCTTATTATTGGAGATGTTCTGACTATTTGGCTATTCGGCAAAGAGCGTCGACTATCCAATTTCTTTGTATATATTTTTCAGTAAAAGGGGGAATTAAATAAAATAAAAACCTTGAGAGTTTATTAGTATACTTTACCCTCACACCGTGTCCCAAGTGGGGCAGGCAGAGAGAACGGAACATCAAATAGATATAATGTTTATTGATTAATATTTTTATTATGACAATGCATCAGATTGTCAGAAATGTTGTGGGATGACTGACTTGATTGGTGCAGAATGTATGAGATTGCAAGAGGAACTTTGAATGGCAAAAAAGAAGAGGATGAATTTGTGCCAAATTTTGATATATTATATCTTTATGTATCTTTTTGTAATTTCAGATCAAAGCAGTGATATTCTTCATCGTAACAGTACAGACGATTACATTCAGCAAGTTGTTGAAATTCCCGCTAGTATGGATGAGTTTGAAGATGATAAGAGGACAGCATCTCCGACACCACCTGCCAAACTTAGTAAAAAGGAAGCTCTGAAATTATTTTATAAGAAATGTGAAGAGGAGAACAGATGTCCGATATGTAACAAGACATTTGGGGCTACAGGGAAGCTAACTAGACATATGAAAACACATGGAGAGAAACCGTTTAAGTGCAAAGTAAATGTTTATTTATTTATTACACAACCTTTTTGATGCATTATCCCTTTTTTCTCGTAGTGCCCAGGATAAAATAACCAGCTTTTTCCCGCAGATTTTCGTCATATTAAAGGCAATACATCAAATATAAACATTTAAAATTATCAATTCAGCATTCAAGTATTGAACATTGGAAAATTTCACAATAGTATAGAGAAATAGATCTTTTTTTTTGTCATTCAAAAAGTATCGTGAATGTATTATAAATGAAAAATATATTTTTAGACATGCAAAAAGGCCTTTACTCATATGGGCAACTACCGTGTCCATCTTCGCGTGCACAGTGATGAGCGTCCATTCCGCTGCGGGATCTGCCAGCGGGGATGCAGGCAACAGCAGGATTTGGACAAGCACCTTCGTACCCATACAGGAGAAAGACCTCATCAGTGTGATATATGCCAGAAGGCTTTCTCAACTAGCAGTAAGTTTAAAAACCATTTTGTTTTTTTTTTATATATGTGTTAGTCGTTATATCTTTATGGAAAACGGCTGAAAGGGGGTATTTTAGGAGACATTGAGTTTAACTATATCATGTTCAAGTTTAATAAGTATTGCTTGAAAGAAATGCATGGCCATACATATGTCTTACGCTCTTGCTTCCCACTGATTCTAAGAATTAATTATAATTTTTTGTTTTCAGGTGCAATACTAGATAACTGTTCCTAATTGTCTTCAAAGCTCTATTTATTTTTTTAGAATGCCACAGAAGACAAACACTGTAATTTTTGTCTTTTTATGTTTTTATTTTTTTATGTTTTTGGCTTAGATTTTTTAATTACATACATACTTATTATGATTTGTTAAATTAAAGTGGTTATCTTAAAATATATTGTTCTGCTTGTAACAGGCTTAGACTGTCTGTTGTATTATTAAATAGATACTACTGTACCATCACGGCATATCCCATAAGTGGGTTAGGCAGCAGACCAGCTGCATATTGTTTATTTATTGTTTCTTATTGTCCCGAGGCCCCTATTATGGAGGCACTTGGACTCGACATACATACATTTTATATAATTAATCATAATTTCAAATACAGTCAATCAAAGAAACAATTAAAGTTAAACAAAATATCGAATTAAATAATTTCTGTAGTCACGGATGTAAAGAGTCTGGACCCACAACGTCAAATATTAAAATATATAAATAATTCAATGAGGAAATATTTTTATTAAATAGATTTACATAATTATAGAAATATAATTATTAAATAGATTTATATCCAAATTTAATGTTTTGTTGAACTTTGTAGGTAATTTGGTGGTGCACAAGAGAACACATTCTGGTGAAAAACCTTACGTTTGCTGTGTCTGTCACAAGACATTCTGTCAATCCAACGAGTTGAGCAAACACATGAGAGTTCACACGGGTGAGAAGAGCCACACCTGCACCATATGTGGCAGGGGATTCAATGGAGCCTCCACTTTAGCAGTTCACATGAGAATACATACGGGCCAGAAGCCTTATACGTGTCACATTTGTGATAAAGGTACAAAGTTTGATTTTCTTTCATTATCCTGGAAATGTTCATACTTACTTTACTTTCTGTTACTGGTCCATATTTTCTGGCACTCCAATAGGTGGCGATGGATATTGCTTTCTTATTTTCTAGAATCATATCTTGAAGATTGTAGCCATCCTCCATTAGTGAGCATATTATGGAATTTTTCATTACATGTAACAAAACCGTCAACTGCCCAATTTGTAAAGAGACCATGCTGTTGTTTATGTAATTAAATGTATTAATATGTTTTGTAAATAATGAATGATTTTATATTGGCACGGAGAGGACAGTTTTCATGTTTCTTACATGCAGCTGTGGGATGTGCGATATAATAAATAACAATATGTTTTTTTAAAAATGACAATGACTTTGTTAGTTGAAATTGGTTCATTATATTACTATAAATAGTTAAACTTAAACCAGTTGTGTTTCTTTGCATAAATTAATATGAAGTTTTACAAATAATTTACTTATTTTTAATTTCATAGATGGCACAAGGGCATTAAATGATAAAGTAAAATTTCAGCTCAACAAATCATGAAATAATTTCTAATCATCTTGGTTTCAGGGTTTTCACAATCATCCAGTCTAACTGTCCACCTCCGCGTCCATATATCTCAATCAGACTTGGTTTGTCCTCAATGTCCACGATCATTCTCAACTCACGGGGACTTGGAGCAGCACATTATGACTCATAAACCCAAAAACCTCTGCTGCACGTACACAGGTTGCACAAAGAAGTTTTCCAAAGCGCATAATCTAGCCAGACACATTAAATTACATGAATCAAGAAAGAATGGGAATCCCTCTTCATTTTCTCGATCAAATTTAGAAAACTCGAATAATATAAATATAGATCTGATGTAGTTTGATTAGTCTAACGGGTAGCAAGTTCGAAATTTCAATGGGCAAGTCATATAGTCAGAAGCCAAGACAAAAAGTGGACGAAGTTTCTCCTGGAATGGAGACCGAGAAATAACATTCAAAGCACGAGCAGGCCACTGTTGAGATGGATAGATGACCTGGTTAAATAATATTTTGGTGAAAAGTTCATGTGGATGCCTCAAGATTGAATAATATGAAAAGAAATGTGGGAGGCCTTCATCCAGGAATCGACTGAAAAGAAGAAGAAAATCTGTTATAATTCCTTCCCATGTTTAATTAAGGTGGATTTGTGATATGAATTAAACTTCTACAAACATTATTTTGGATTTAGTTATGCTAATAATCTTCAAATCTTGATCAGAAATACATTTTTTTTTTCATTTCTGTTGTTTTCTGAAGATTTATAATTTTTGGTACTAAATTTCAATCAGTATAGTTATGTACCCAAAAAGTCATTGAATTTAGTTAGTTGATCATTAATGAAATTATTTTGACATTGTTTATACTGATATTTTTGCATGCTGTATAATATTTATTTATTATTTACTGAGGCAGCAGGAGGGTTCTTGCATGATATACTGCAAAGGGCTGAGGATAGGGGTTGCTGGAAACATTTTATTTACAGCTATACAAATTATGATCGTGATCTCAGCACCGAGGGAACGACAGAGAATAAGAACAATTCTTCACTGTTCATTGATTGTAAAAAATTATGCACACGTTACATATTGAAATACAGGTGCATAATAATATAATCAATTTACATTTAAAATTGAGTGACAATTTCTCCAATCGCATCAAATTTTTCTTTTGTACACAAAACCTTGCCAATGTTGTTTTTGAATAAATGAAATTATATCAATTTATGTAAAAAATTAAATTGAAAAATAACTATAAAATCAAGATCTGAAATAAACTGAAAATAATTTTATAGTTTCTAACGTAGCTGTATTGCACATTATTTGCAGAAATAATAAATTTACCTTTTTATGAATTAATAATTTTATCTAGTCAGATTGAAATTAATTTATGTAGTTTCTTATACAATATGCTTAATATGTTTTTCCTTTAATGTTTTTACTATACCAGCTGTTTTTCCTGAACTATCTGCATTATGCAAGTGAGACGTGGACATGGTTAAAGAAGGATGAAAGTGGCATAAATGCGAGATATGAGAGTTGATGAAAGTTGGTGTAATTACAAGGATGAATGTAAATAAGTTAAGATGGTTTGGCCACGTGGAAAGAATGACTAAGAAGATTTATTTGGTTGAGAGGAATGGAGCTCGGAGATGTGGACATCCGAGGATTAAATGGCAAGATCATTTAAATCAAGTCCTTCAGGACGGTCAAGTGTTGAGCACATTAAACAGGAGAGCATGCATGAGGAATTGTATGACAGTGATGGAAGCGAAAGATGTATCGAAGGATAGAAGGAAGTGGCGCTCGATCCTTTCTGCCTACCCCGTGAGGGAAGCGGCGTGATGATAGGTATGTATGTAATTTAATATCAATTTATAATGCATACTTTTATTTATATGGTCATTTTATATAAATACCACCCAGCAAACAGTTTTTTTGATCTCGTGTAAAATCTTGATAAATGCAGTACGCACACAGGAAGTTTCATGACTTTGCCAACAGTATACTGTAGTAATTTTGTATAATTATATTACTTATATATAGACATTTTATGATTCTGTGATAAGATTTATTGTACTCAACTCTTTAGCATTAACCAACGTATTGTGATCTTATGTATGTGTTTATCTATTTTTTTTATAATAGTCAATTACAGAAATATTATAGGATATAATAATATATAGTGTTTTATTTTGTATCCTTTCTTTATATTCTACTTGCACTGTTAGAATTGTCTATGAGTATCCTGATGCCTAATAATTGAAAAATATCTGAGTGTTTCTATTTATTTATTTTATTTATTCATTCTTTACTGTACATTGATAAAAAACAATTACATAAAAGGTATACAATTCAAATTGACAATATATTAAAAAAATATCCTAATTTTTATTCCCTATATATTAAATGTTTGCGGAACGCAATGGGATAAAGATGCTCGTCGTACCATCATAGCATTTTTCAGTGTTCAGATAATTTGTCATTCGACATGACATAAATTATCTGTACACTTGCAGTGTGATATCATCTGATGTTTACTCTCCAACTTGATATTTTTTGTCTCGCTTTCCCATAGAAAAGTGGGTGGTATATAGTAGAATTTTATTTATTTATTTTATTCTTAACTGTTCATTGGTTACAATATTTCAAATCAATACAAAGAATCATAAAAATATCAGTTACACAATTCAATGTACAGAGGGTGAGTTTAAATAATAAAGAATGATATGAATTAAAAGATATAAAATATTTACAAAAAAACGAAAACGATCTTCAAAAAAACATATGGCTCTCTCAATGTATGGCGCACGCACATATTTTGGGTATTTGAACCGTTTTCTCTTTAATAAATTCATCGTTTTTAGGGAAAGTGAAAAATGCGCAATCATACTTATGATTACAATTATGTGAAAAATACATAAATTAAGGTATATTATGATTAAATAATATAATTTTCCGAATGATCAAAACGCTCCCACACAAATTTGTATGAAATGGAAACTGTCAAATTAGTTGGGTCGGCATCCGGGGAGAAAACCCAAGGAAGTCGAAAAACGACGCCCATAGATCAAAGAACGTTCAAAACGACGCCCATAGATCAATAATAAAAGCATAGATTTTTTATAAAAGTTCATTAGTAAACAATAATCATTTTGTTGACATTGATACCGTAGATGGGGAAGGCAGATTAAAACTATAGATAGAGGAATATAATTAGAAATCATGTTATATCAATAATATACAAGGGAGGAATGATGATGATGATGCTAAGAGTATCCTTACTCTAGGGGCGATGAGAGTGATCACACTAATTTCTATTAATAGTAGACGAAATATATTAGTCCAAATTTATAAATTACTACAACTATATCATCACGGCATATTCCACGAGTAGGGTAACCAGCAGACCAGCTGCATGTAATAAACGTACAAGCTGTCGTCTCCTTGCCTATATAAAATCAAGACATTATAAATTACAGATGGTTCCAAATACCCCAATGACAGAAATTTTGAATGTGCAGTCCCAGTAGTTTCTTCAGAGTTAATTAAACACAAAAAATAATCAAAGTGGTTTCTTCTTATTAAGCTTTAGCAGCTCTGTGTTGTGACTGGAGGAAAGCAATTTCTCAAGCTGTCACTAACAAAGATATTATTTTTTGTTTTTGATATTTGAAGATCTCACCATCTAAGAGTTTTTTTTTTTTTTTTTTTTTTTTTTTTTTTTTTTTTTTTTTTTTTTTTTTTTTTTTTTTTTTTTTTTTTTTTTTTTTTTTTTTTTTTTTTTTTTACAAAAGATATATCTGGGTTTTTGTTATAAACCCAAATACAACCTTATACACCTTTCACACTAAGCTAAAAGCTTGTGCCGTGAAAGGGGAGTTTGCCGGCACCTGGGATCGAACCACGGACCCCTTGTTCCGGAGGCCGAGACTCTACCTCCAGGCTACCGACGAACTCACTATCACTATACATTCATATTTAGTATTTTCCATCTAAGTTCTAAAAGAACTTATCCCATTTATTTAAAATTAACTATTGAGTGATCCATGATGTGAGCGTGGTTTCACTGTCAGAGCACTTTTACTGTCCCGAAAATAATGCAGCAGGCCTTGGCGTATGTAAAATACTATTGTAGGTAGAAGTAGCTATCCAATAATCCTAGTAAAGAAGCTGTTGCTCCTTCACTACGTGCAGAAACAATCTCAAGGAGCTATCAGTTTTTGACGAGAGGCTTTTCTGCCTTGTCTAACTTATTAAAAACGAGCTTTATTTTCACAAACCCCATGTTTCGTTCCAAACTAATATGAAATGTGTACAGATTCCTTACATTAAGGAATTACTGTGATGGCACATGATGCAATGCCAAAACTAGAAATTGCTTTTTGTAGTTACAGAGGAAAAGGTTGTTTATTTTCCTGCTCAATACAACCTTGACTTTTTTATGCATTAGAATTATCAAACGCAGATTGCATACTTACAGCATGGTAACCCATCGAGTTGAACTCAGTTAAGTATTTGTCCAGGATTCCAAAATTATCATTATGACAAAGTTCTTTTAAGTAATAATAGTCAATTCAAGGAATTTGAGTAGAACAATCTCTTATTGATTTGAATTGAAGAGTAGGATGAGATGCCCAGGTTAGTGATTATCAGCCAAATAAATTCACATTCTGAATATTAGTCACACACTGTTAACATTTTCTGGGAATAAATCCTGTATTGCTACCTATTACAATATGGATGGAATGAATAAATATTATGCTAATAGAATGAAACATACTTTAGTTTAATACAATTTATTAAAACATTTAACAAAACATGTCTAAATCATAAGAGTGAAAAATAAAACGCAGAAATTTGCATGATTATATAATAAAAGCTGATCTATTGTTGCCAAAATGTAGAGTTTGAAGACCACTACAATTTTAAACTAAACATTCAGTACGTACTGAAAACCTTATTATTATCTCTTATAAATAAAAATGGATTGACCATGTATGTCACTCCGTAACTTGAGAATAGCTGAACCCACTTGGCTAATTCTTTTTTTGTCGTATTCGTATTTATCAGGAGACTGTTTATTTGAAAGAATTTTTTTTGGAAAATCAAACGGAATAGTCTGAAATTTGGATTGTATTTTTGTATGAAAATGCCGTTTGTATAACAGTTCCGCTGTCACACAAACAATATGGATAATTATGCAAAATCAACGATGTAGTTTTTCATAGATTATAGAATAATTTTTGTATACATTTTCAAATTAGAATTGTTATCCATACAATTCAACATCTGTGGTTCTGAAATTTCAATTTTGAAAAAATCATGGATAGAATTTTTATAAATCTAAAATGAATGAGTAGGTGTCTACCTAAATAATAAATTAATACCTACATTATTATATTACGTACAGCAGATTTTTTTTTTTTAATAATAATAATAATATTAATTTTATTCATTATAATTTTTTTTTACAATGGTATACGGTACAATTTACAATTAGCATAATAACGTATTAACGTTTTATAATTCCCCAATCAGCATGTAATAATTGCTGGTATGAGGGGAACAATAACTAAATGATATAATAAAAACAATAATGAATTTAACATACTTAATTAAAATTATAGATGTCTTATGTAAATAAAAAATCTTATAAGAAGCCAAAAATCTCTTAAATAGTTAAAAATTAAGAGTCTCATAATAATTAAATAATTAATTTATGATTAATAATTTACATTTAACTTATATTTACAATTTATAATAAATAATCAATCAAACAAATCTGAGTTAAATATAATTATTCAACATAAATGAATTTTATTTTGTTACACTACACCAGTGATTCCCAAAGTGGTCCAGGTGGATTCCCAGAGATCCACGGTAGACTCGACGGGGGTCTACGATGGCGTGACTAAAAAATGAGGGTGTACGAGTCGTAAGTAGGGGTCCACGTATCCATAGTTTAAAGTATCAGATATTCGGTAAAAGCACCAGACATTGACATATTCGGTAGAAAATGGTACTGTGAGAAAATATTCTTTAAGAAAACCGAGGAGTTTTTGAATTATTTCAAATTCCTATACCATTTTGTAGATTCAGCGACGGGGAGAGGGTAGAAATACAGGGGATCCACCGGAACCAGCAAATTTTTGAAAGTTGTCTATGAGAAAAAATGCTTAGGAACCCCGGGAGTTAATAGTAAAGAGATTAAAAATAATGTTAATCACGCATTGATTGTTAGGCGGTACGAAGTTCGCTGGGTCAACTAGTTTACCATAAAAAACAATGTCAATTAAGGCATGCAAAATTTTATGATTATTCAAAATATGGAGCGTTGTGGACCTCAGGAAGCTGCAGATGGAACCTATTTAGTAAAAACGTATCTTTCATATTAAAAGATGTACATCTCTTAATATGAAATATTTGATTGCACGACACCAGCAACGGAAGATCACAGTGGTGATCGGAAAACTGAAATATTGCAATCTAGTATCAGTAATAAAAGAAATTATAGAATCTTTGCAATGCATCGAGTCCCATTACGTTGAGGTATGTCTGAACATAAATACTTGGATTTTCAAATAAAACATATATTTATTGTTATTGTTTTATGTTCTTGACGCGTATATTGAAAGTATCCAGTGCCAGTACACACAGGTTGGGACTGCTCGCGTATAGTTTCAAATAGTAATAAGCATAACTTTTAGAAATGTACTTTTAGTGTAATCAACTTTGATTCGAAGCAGCAGTATCACTACTTTGTTGATCCGGGTTTGAAGAGCAGACATTTGAATTGACATTGCCATGTGAATTAGTTTCATAATATGATTTATCAGTCATTGAATTATGTGAAAGACTTTGGACGATAGGATTAAATCCGACTGTTGTATTATTTGGTTGTTTGAATACGGAATCAAGAGAGTCAATTGGTTGATTTCTATCATTAGGAACTGTTTGAATCGGATCCAGACTTAAATGATACTGTCTATTGTTATCATTATTATTATTACGAGCAAATCTTGTCAAGAGAGGAGACCTATGTATAGGCGCATTTGGAAGTTGGAAGTTAAAATTTATTATTAACAATGTGTTTCTGTTATTCCTCCGAGGTGTCTTCGATGTATGGGAACAGTATTCTTGATATGTAGTCATTGTTTGATCCACGACTGCCTGGCACACAGCTTTCAAACTCGCCTGTGTTCTAAATTGTTCTATGATCATTTGAGTGAATCTTTCATTGACTTGTTCTTTGTCTGTGGTATCATGAAGATTTCTGTAAAGGCCATCACTCACAAGAACTAGGAATCTGGAAAATAAAGAAATTTAAAGAATTTTTTGCACACGCACATTTGTCAGTAAAATGTATTATACTTTTTTTTTATTTACATTTACAAAAACTTTAAATTACAATAGTAGGTTTTTTCTGGGAAAAAACAATATATGATATAAAATAGATAAAATTATATTTTTACCTGCAGGAATCATCCAACATAATAGGTCCATGTACTTTTGGTATTGCTATGATAGGTTCACTGGAGGCAGTTTTCATATCAGGGAATGCTCTGTAGAGGCTTTTCACCAAATAATTACCAAGGCACCTTGTACTGGGCTGTTTCCCCAACATGTCACCTATAAATTCAAACTCAGAATAAGAATGATTAGAAGATGAAAGGATCCCTCCCAATTCTCCATTACATCTATTCATCTCAATGAATATTTATTTATTTATCCTCTCATACCCTATAGGGAAGTTCCATCTGCCCATACACATTATTTCCCTTTCATTCACATTCATGCAGTTTCTCAAGCATGTGAAATGATTTCTTAGTCAATACACGACCATCTTTGAGAATTTAGTGCACATAGTCAAGCCACATGATTCTCAGATGTTTACCCTTTTTTTACCTCTTTTATACCTCTCATTTCAATAAATGCATATTGTGAATACAAACCATAGCGCAGTTGTATGTTATCCAATCCAAGATGTGCAAGCCTTAGGAGTTCATCTTCATTAGATAAACTATGATCTACAGAGAGTTGTACAACATGTAGGACACAAATTCTCATCTGTTTGGCATAACAAGGCTCGACTGTTACCTGTAAAATCAGAAATTATATAGTAAATGTTACAATTCTTTGTTATTAAACAAGTTTACCTGTTTATAATACTACAGTATCTTTAACGACTTAGTCATTGTCCAACTAAATCTACTACATGCCGTGTTTTACTTAAGTTTTTTATACCTACTAAGACATAGTACTTATGTATAGGTACTGTATGTAGGTGTGTATAATATGGAGTACCGTAGGCCTGGATGAATCATTTTATTACCTACGGGTGTCTATGTTTATGTACATTTGTAAATTTTGTATATTCTATATTAAGACAGACACAGTTTCTTTATTTATATTTGATTTCTGTCTTGAACACAGATAATATTTTCATTTTATACTGTTGTGAACTATGGAAGAAATCACTTTATAGTGATAATCTTGCCACTGCATATCATCACATTTTTTCTTATGTATAGGTACTGCTCTGTTTATTTTGTTATATGAATGATGTGCAAGAAGCATAAAATAAATAAATAAACTATTTAAAACTGTAAAAAGGCGAAAGCCGTTTATTGCTTAAATAAATAAAAAATTGTCATGGTTGAAGGGCAAATAAATGCAGTGGAGATGCAGTCGCTGAGCAGATTGGTTGGTAAAACATTGCGTGAAAGAATGAAGAATGAGCAGATATTAGAAGAATGAGCGGATACAAGCGTGATGTGGACAGAATGTGCGTGAATAAGTTGCGATGGTTTGGACATGTTGAAGGAATGAACTAGGAAAGAATGACAAGGAGGATATACTTGTCTGAAAGAAGGGGTGTGAGGAAGCGCGGGTGGCTGAGAAGCAAGTGGCTTGATCTCGTGGATCAAATTCTCCAGGACGGCCGTGTGTTGAGTAAGAGGAACCCCCGTGTGTTGAGTAAGAGGAACCCACGTGCGTGAGAAATTGTATGAATGTGGAAGAAGCGAAAGTATGTAAAGATAGATCTATATGGCGTTCTGTTTTCTCTGCCTATCCCACTTGGGACATGTTGTGACTTGTGAGGGTATAGTGTAGTAAATAAAAAAAAGTGAACAATGAGTTCTAAGATAACACTAAACATTGCAATATGAAATAAACATGCGTATAACTTACGTGTCGTCTTGCAATTGATAATAAAAACACCTGAATTCCTCCCCATCCCCAGAATCTGCTTGCTGTTTATAGTACGCGACATTTGTATATTGGCACTTTGATAAATTGTCTGTACACCATTTGTTCGGCATTGTGTATTGTCCTTTATAAAAGCAAATTAAAGAAACAACGTAAATATAAACACAGCGAATAATAGCTACCACTCTTCAAAAGGCAAAAGGCCAATTACTAGTATTGTTCAGAATCTGACTATTCGTTCTTATGTATTCGTTCTTCAACTTAACTCGAAGAACTAAATCCTCAATGCCAAATCTGTTCGGTCTTTTTCGTTCTTTTGGGAAAAATTACATTAAAGTACTATATTTTCAAAGAAACTAAGGTTTAACATCGCGTGGCAAATAAACACGAACGAGATTTAAATCTTCGTGTGTGTTTTTTTTTGGAAAAAAACCTTAAGATACTCTATTTTCAAAGATACTAAGGTTTCATATTGCGTGTCAAACGTTGAGAACGAGATTCTTGGATTTAAATCTACGTGTTATTATTTTGGAAAAAACGCCATTGGAGTATTCTATTTTCAAAGGAATTAAGGTTTTATATCGCGTGTCAAATGTAACAAACATGATTCAAAGATTTAAATCTTTGTGAAGTTGTTTTGGTAAAAATGCCATTAGAATACTCTATTTTCAAAGAGACTAAGGTTTAAAATCGCGTGACATATATCACAAACGAGATTTAAGGATTTAAATCTTCGTGTCGTCTTTTGGGAAAAAGGCCTTTAAAATACTTTATTTTCAAAGAGACTAAGGTGAAAATCGCGTGACAAATTCCACGAACGAGAACGAATGTTAAGAACGAATTGTTTTGAAGAACGATGTCTCAAGTACCGATTCCTGAGAAAGAACTGGATTTACCAATACTACAATTACCGGCAACTACACATTAAACAAGTAACAACCACCATAGGCATAGATTATAAACTTTTACCGTTCCCGCTAACTTCAGGCGAATCAAAAGCGTCGACAATGGCCGACGACGCTGTACCACGTGATTGCCTAGCTCTTTCTCCCCGTTGCCGAACCGAAATGGGTTATTTTCTGAGGAACTTCCCACAATGCACACCAGATGGCAGCACAGCTAATAAGGGTCTAACACAACTGTCAAACATTAGACATTTAGACAACAACTGCGTTCGTTTTATCGATATTCCAGTTTTTTGTTATCTTCTACCGTGTTTCATACTTATATATATATATATATATTAAAAATGAATAAGGATTATGGCACATTTTCTCTAGCCGAACTAAAAGCTGACCTTAAAAGCGGAATGCCGAAATAAGTGGTAATAAAGCTACCCTTGTGGCTAGGTTAGTAGATTTTCATCCATAACATTTTGGTTAATTGTTTCTAAATAAATTAGTATATGTGTTATTAAATGTACCAATTATTATATTTTTTGCAGGCTTCACGATTATGATAAACATTCAAATTTTAATAACTCGCCGTCGCACAAGAATGTTTTGATAATTTTGGTGTGGGACATACAAAAAACAAAGCCAAATCCCAGAACATGTATGAGGAACAGAACAGAACATAATATAACAGTTGATACTGTACCATATTTGTATTTGTGTGAAGTCACTGGCTACTTAAAGCTAAAAAGAGACCATGACTATTATTATTAAATCCAGGGCCAATTATTATGTAAAGGATCTATTAATAATTACAATTGAAAGTGATAATGATTTTATTGAAAAAATGTTAAATATAAATTAGTTTTCACAATGAGTATTAAATCTGCATTAATAAGTAAACGTGTACACAATAATTATAACAAGTATTTTTAAATTGAAATGAAATTATGTATAAGTAATGTACAACGATTATTCTTTATCTATTGTAAATTAAATCTAAGTAAACGTATACACGATAATTATAACAAGTATTTTTAAATTGAAATAAAATTATGTATAGGTAAGTAATGTACAACGATTATTCTTTATCTATTGTAAATTAAATCTGCGTTAATAAGTAAACGTGTACACAATAATTATAATAAGTATTTTTAAATTGAAATGAAATTATGTATAAATAATGTACAAAGGTTATTCTTTATCTATTGTAAATTAACATTGTATATTTGTTACAAGTTTTAATGTACAACAAAGACTTCTCGATTATAACAACATTGTACAGAAAGGATACAAGCTTATCATTTTTTAAGGATTGTCTTAATAATTACTATGGATATTTATAACAAAGTTGTTTATTTAAAAATAAAGGAAAATGTCAGAAATTGGTACCGATTTTTATTGTAACAATCATAACTGCTAACATCTTTAATCGATATCATCCACATTTTTGATACCTCAAAAAAAGTTTTATGCCTTCGCAATATTATTAGTGTAAGAAACAACTGTTCAAATGGATTGACAGTTGCAGGTGGATTACCATAAAAATATTTCAGAGAATGAGATGCATCACCCAATGACTCAAATACGTAAACAACTTTTTCGAAACATTCTAGTCCTGTAAAGAAATGAATCAACTGAGGGTCATTTTTGTAAGTTATTATACTAAATGGACAATGTTTCATAGTTTGACTGTAGGAATGGGCTATCTCTATGTTATCGTTTACATTATTCATGACTGTTTGCACGCTGACATCAACATACGATGAAGTTGTAGGAAGGTGAATTTCAGCTGCAATGTCAGGACAAGGTGGTGGTGACTCGGGACAAATATTCTCCTTCCCATGTTTTGGAGTTTTATATTTTCTGTTTTCAAATCTTTCCCTTCTGTTGTTGACTCCTTTGTTGTCCAAACAACATCCTTAGGAAGCTTTTGAATTAAAGGTTGAGTTCCATCTGAAAAACGTTTATTTATTTATTTATTTATTCTTTACTGTACATTGATAACAAGCAAATTTACACAAAAATACATTTCAAACAAAGACAATCATACAATCAATATACAGAGGGCGAGTTTATCGCAGAGGCGCGATTTCTTCCAACAACTACGAATTTTAATACATGAAGATGGTAAACAGATGTATAATTTAATTTAACAAATATTTATTTCCACTTACAAAGTACACTTTCTCCAAAATAGTCGGTATTCTTAAAGTGATTCTAGCAAACTACGGAACTGGTCGATGGCTTCCTTTTATCACGTTTGACGGCATTAATCCACTTCAATTTTAATGCTTTTTCAGACGGAAATCGATGTCCACCTTTATTGGTGCACAACGGAACGCAACAATAAGTAGACGGCATATTTTTTATTGATTTATTAATAAAAACAAACTGATACTCCAAAATCTTTAACACGAAATAGCGACTTCTCTATGGAATAATCTAATTTTGACATTTCGCTTTAGACCCTGTTTGTCAGTGCTGCCCCCGGTGGAAAAAAAAGGAAAACAAACAACCCATTAGTTTGGGGAGCGCAACACCAGAGCACGGGGAGTGCGTTTCGATTTATAAATACAGTATAAGGGTATCGTTAAAAAACTTTTCTCCCCTCTGCAATTTAATTGCTAATAAGTATTACATTACAAAATGAAAAAAAATATTTACACTAAATAGCTAAATAAGCAATTATTTTATTTTATATATTTATTTTTTTGCATGTAAAAATCACGACTGCTTCAAAATATTGCCAGTAGACCGCACCTGTAACTAGTATTGTTCAGAATCTGAGTATTCGTTATTCGTTATTCGTTGAAACTAAGGTTTAACATCGCGTGGCAAATAAAGTCACGAACGAGATTTAAATCTTCGTGTGTGTTTTTTTTTTGGAAAAAAAACCTTAAGATACTCTATTTTCAAAGATACTAAGGTTTCATATTGCGTGTCAAACGTTGAGAACGAGATTCTTGGATTTAAATCTACGTGTTATTATTTTGGAAAAAACGCCATTGGAGTATTCTATTTTCAAAGGAATTAAGGTTTTTAAGGAAGATAAAAGAAGTAGAGGAAGACCTCCTACACGATGGTCTGATGACATCAAAAGAATCGCTGGTGACTGGTTGCAAAGAGCCCAGGATAGAGATGCCTGGAGAATTATGGGGGAGGCCTATGTCCAGCAGTGGACGGAAATGGCTGCATAGGTAAGGTAAGGTAAGGTTTTATATCGCGTGTCAAATGTAACAAACATGATTCAAAGATTTAAATCTTTGTGAAGTTGTTTTGGTAAAAATACCATTAGAATACTCTATTTACAAAGAGACTAAGGTTTAAAATCGCGTGACATATATCACAAACGAGATTTAAGGATTTAAATCTTCGTGTCGTCTTTTGGGAAAAAGGCCTTTAAAATACTTTATTTTCAAAGAGACTAAGGTGAAAATCGCGTGACAAATTCCACGAACGAGAACGAATGTTAAGAACGAATTGTTTTGAAGAACGATGTCTCAAGTACCGATTACTGAAAAAGAACTGGATTTACCAATACTACCTGTAACGTCGTACAGACTACAGAACCACAAAAATATCAATACCTGATATTTTTGTGATCTTTAATGGTCTATGGACAAAACGGCACAGTGACGTGACTGACAAATCGTCACAGCTAGGATCATAGATTTTTATGGTTTTGCATGGAATTCTGTGTAAAGGATACACACCAATGATATACCTCTACTATGACCCCTACGCCGTATCCTAAGGTATCTTTACCGATGACCTTTACTTTAATTCTTAAATGCTTCTTTCACCTCGTAATTCTCGGACGTCTGCCCTTCCTTATACGTCTTCTTTCAGATAAGTTTAGGGATAATTCTAAATTTACATTTTTGCGCAAGTCAATTTATGTAGAAAAGCAGGGTTTAAACTTAAAGGTTGATGTTCCAACATTTATCATCAATACTCTGAAAATGTTTATTTTTGATAGCTATTATTTATTAAAGTACTTATTTTATTCTTCACTGTACATTGGTTACAATATTGCAAATCAAAACGGTATCATATAAATATCAGTTATACAATAATTCAATGTACAGAGGGCGAGTTTAACGCTAAAATGCGATGTCTTCGAACTAACCCGGTTATTAAAATTAAAAAAGAACATTTATATACATCTATACACATACATATTATCAGTAAAAGTAGAAATAAAAATCTAAATTATTCGTTAATGTGCCGTTTTGTCACTGTCGCAGTCACTGTTCCGTTTTGTCAACAAATCGGTTGTGTATGCGCCGTCCCTGCCTGACAGCTTCTGTTACTGTCATTTTGGCAGACTTCGTTTGATGTTCGAGTGTGTCGGGGCGTATTCTTTTAGTTTTTTCATTACTAATTTAATGAATAATCGCGTAGTGTCCTTTGAAAATATATTTTTTACGTACTCGTGCTTATTTTTCGTTGATTAATGTTTATTTTCGGTAGTGGCCGTACATGCTTTTGTGCAATCTATTTATAACAATTTAATATAGTAAACAATAACATTAGTTAAGTGTACTAGAGCCATTTGCAGGTAATCAATGCCATACATATTAGTGCGAGGAGATTTAACGTCGCATGGCCATAAAACACCCTGGAGGGTACAGGTGTCTGGATTACAAGGTGAGGAAACGTCTGGCACATTCTACCATTCCAATCACATGTTTGTCTGTCTCGTGTCCCGCTGTTACCTTGCGTGCAGAACAGGTGGAAATCTGTGAAAATCAAATTACATCACTCTAGTCAAAGGTAGATTGTATGAAACAAAGATTTTCCTTAAATTATGAGAATCAGCCTCAATTTGTTTGCACTATATCCTGACAAAATGTATTATTTTTCTGTTCAACAATTTGTATTTCATGTTTATACTTTAAGCATGGAAAACTTTCAAATTTGATCATTCAAAGTACCAGTCTGGCTGATTTTGTAAAAAAAAAATGGGTGCGATAGTTGTTGAATTGAATTCTCACCATATATATTTCATATCATAAGAATTTATGAATTAATGTGGAGGAAGCGAGATATGTTTGTAAGGATTGACATTATGGCATTCCATTATCTCTGCCTTTCCCCACTCGGGACACAGCGTGAAGGCTTAGTAGTAGTAGTAGCAGCAGCAGCATATAAGCATTTATAATATACTTGTGTTCATAAGTACACGAGAAATCTGTTGAAAGCATATGATGTCGTAATTTCTCATAAAAATTCGGGGCTTTCAAGCACGTCATGGGGTTTTGTATTGTCATCAAACATTTCTGTTTTAAACTCCAGTGTGTTTTTTGATTTCAAACCTACTTCACCCTAACGATACAATTAATTGATTACTTGGGGTGTTTTTAAGTTTACTTCAAACTCAAATTTGTCTTCATCTTCTTCTTCGCCCTCGCCTTTATCCCATTTACTTGGGGTCGGCTCTCCTAGTCCTCATCTTCCAAGTTTTGCGGTCCCCTGCATCCTCCGCGCGCAACTTTGCCTCCTTCATGTCCCTGGCAATTGTGGACATCCAGGTGGTCACTGGTCTGCCTGGTCTTCCGGGTCCTACTTCCACGTCCATCGTCTTTTTAATCATATTATCCTGTGGTAGTCTCAAGATGTGCCCGTACCATCTTAATCGGGTTTCGGTTATTTTTTCACCGATGGGAGCGACTTTGAAACTACCACGGATATGGACATTTCTCACCCTATCCATCCTTGTTACACCACCAGCCCATCTGAGCATTTTCATTTCATTGGTGTGTAGAGTCTGGGCGTGATTATGTTTTAGGGCCCAACATTCAGATGAATAAGTCATGGTTGGTCTAACCACAGTTTTGTACACCTGACCCTTGATTTTTATTGGCATTTTCTTGTCACACAATACACCAGAAACAGATCTCCATTTCATCCATCCAAGCTTTGAGCGCTGTGCAATGTCATCGTCAATACCACCCTTTGCGGACAATATTGTGCCGAGGTATCTGAAAGATTCGACTGTAGGCACTGGCTCATTCTGAACATGCATAATGTGTGGCTCAGTTGGTCGTTGCCCAGAAAAGTAACATGGCATGTACTCAGTCTTTGTTCTGCTGATTTTCAGACCATTCGTTTCTAAAGCTTCTTGCCATCTATTCATAACACACTGCAACCCCTCAGGTGTCTCATCCATCAAGACCACATCATCAGCATACAGCATACTCCATGGGGCTGGTTTTTGTATATCTGCAGTTATGTAGTCCATAACTAGATTAAACAGTAGAGGACTCAATGCCGACCCCTGGTGGACACCAACACTGATTTCAAATGGGTCACTCACTCCAGCTGGGCTTCTAACACTCGTGTAAATATTGGAATACATGTCTTTCAAGAGCTCTATATAGTATTCAGGGACATTCTGCTTTCTAAGTGCTTCCCATATTAGTCTGCGTGTCTCTAAATCTATGAATAGGTACCATATGAAGATCATTTTTTTTCTCTTGATATTTTTCAAGGTTTATTCTAATTGTCTGTATGGCATCAGTGGTAGATTTTCCCCTCACAAATCCACATTTGTTCTCTGTCACTCTTGTGAGATCCTGGAGTCTTTTGTTTACTACTCTTTCCCAAATCTTGAATGTGTGTGTTATTAGCTTTATTGCTCTGTAGTTTTCACACAGCTGTGAGTCACCTTTGTTTTTATAGAATGGGATTAGGTAACTCTGTCTCCAAGCATCTGGGATTTTCTGGCCTATTATTATTTTGTTCAGTAGTCTTGTTAGGAAACTCACTCCCTCTTCATCTAACCTTTTCCAAATTCGTCTTCATAAAAAAAGAAAAACCTAGGTTTTTTAAACTCAAATGCAATATTTGTGGAAAAATAGTAGGTCGATAGTGAGGTTCAAACACAGTATCTTCCAATTGGGAGTCGGATATTCTGTCACTGGATTATATAGACCTTCTCAATTTCTTATCTACCATTTAAAAAAAAATTAAAACTTTGTGTTCTGAGATATTTTTCATTTTTATGTAACAAATTATCCAAGGTGAAGGATATTTTTTCGCCCGACATGTTAATCTATTATTTAAATAATTTGAAAATATCCACACTTATTTGTAAATTTTCAAATATTTTGTAAAATGCGTATATAACATACAAGTCATTTAACATCTTCATTTATGCAGTGATGAGGTATGAGGTCCATTCTGAACATCTTATCTATTTAGTATAAAGAGGGCAACCTGTATATTCATTACACAAAGCTAATTTACTGGTCACTGCACTCGTTAGAGATGCCATGATAGCATATAGATACGTAAATTGATGGATACCCTATTAATAAAATAAACATTACATACATAAATAGCACGTTGAGTTTATTATAAATAGCCTAAATATTTTATTATGTAAATAATTGTGTATACTTTACTCTGCCAAGAAGTTTATACTGTATTGCCAACACTGTTAATATCATTCATTTTGTACGCTGTTATTTCATCTCAGGATTCCGCTCCATATAATTTCATTTCCCTCTACAGAATTTTTAGATAATAATATATTTAGAACAATGGAGTCATTCATTAGGATCTATTACAAGTTTTAATCTTGGTTTTGTACAGAAAATATTCATTGAATTTCCAGTTCAGTGCAATGAAATTATTTTTACAAAACACATGAATAGAGTTTTTATTTTTTATACAGCAGGGTTACTCTTGACAAAACTAAACACGATCTTAATCTAGTCTTGATCTTGATCATACGGCGCACGAAGGGACTATGGTCAAAAACACCGCGCTACCGTTAACGCGCGATCGGTTTGCGTGTATTTTTGGCCAATAGTCACTTCGTGCGTCGTATGATCAAGATCAAGACTAGATTTAGATCATATTTAGATTGTGTCAAGAGTAGCCCTGCAGGTTTATATAGGGTTTTATATGCTATAATATTTTTTCAATAAATGAAAGGTATAATTTTTTTTTTTGTATATAGAGATTATGAAATTGTGTAGAGGGCTATATTTTTCATGTAAACAAGTAATAATAATTATATGACAATTTATATAGCGCCATATTGTGATAATTTCACTTGAAGGGTGCTTTACAACATCTAGGAACAATATCTACTCTATAAAAATTACATAATATCAATTGAAAGTTTGTCCTGTGAAAGATAAAATCCCAACTAGCACACAAGAGGTATAAGAAGCTCTAATTCAGCTGATTAACAGGTCTTTTTTACTCTAATGGTGATACAAAAGGGTTATACATTGGCGATATAGCCAGCTATACCCCCGTTATACCTCCGGTTTGGGCACAAATTATTCAGCCTTGGGTGATGTTATCTCCTTTCTACCGCCTTTATAGCATTAAAGGTGATACAGTAGCGGTACAGTACAGTAAGATCGCTCTATTAATTAAGAAGTGTACCGCTTGGTGTCGTGTCAATAGCTGTTAATATTTCTTCCTGATTTGTTGGTAAACAAACGTGGTGGAACATTGCAATTAAATACTTATTGACAATACTATACCAATATTAGTGAAAACATAATAACTATTTTGTCCATCAGGATTTTCATATATCAGGTACGTAATATTTTTGTTTGCTAAAGTATGATATTCCTCGAAAAATTGGTGCGGATGTAATTTTACTGTGATAATACATGTATGTTTAGATCAAAATTTTGAAGCGCCCGTGAAATATTAATATTTTATTGTGAAAAAATAATTTTAAACTAGTGTAGTGTGTACCAGTGTAGTAGTGCAAATATATTTTTTGCTTAATTTGTTATAAATACAGATGATAATGAAATTAAATGAGTGAATTATAATAAATATTCGAGTTTACCACCATATTTCTGTAAAAATTGTTAATTTCATTTATTTTATTTCTCTATAATAATATTATTCAATGCATACAAAATGGCGAATCAATTAATACCGCTAAAGGTTCCTATGTGGTACATTATACCACCAATAGTGCGTGCAGACCTATTTGTAGAGCTATCGTACCAATAGTGCAGCCAGTGGTGGTTTATGAGTAGTCATGTGGTACATTATACCGCTGGAGGTATAAGAGACGTCGCGGCCGCCTTTGTATTACCTATAGTGACGTATACCACCATTATGCATTCTAAGGCGGGAAAGGTAGTAATAGAGTGACCCCTTTAAACGCTACTATATCACTTTAGGCTGAATACCATATCTAATTACTGTTGTATCGCTTTTATATTACTCAAGACGTTATATGAGGAAATAAAGTTCACATATATCGCTTAGGGAGAATGAAAACACTATTATAGATCTCTTATTCAACTCAAGACTCCAAAAGGGTGGTATATCTTTGCTTCTACAGCTTATGTGCTAGTTGGGATAATAATAAAGCAATATATAACATAACATAACATAACACGTGTAGACAATTCACACAGACCGAGCTAGTCCCAAACTAAGATATGAATCTTGTATTATGGGTACTAACACGGCGATACACATATACAATGCACTAAACACATATACATGTAACACCCAGACCCAGGACAATCTGAAAAAGGTCATTCTTCATTTTGCCCTGGCCGGGAATCGAACCCGGGACCTCGTGACTCAAAGGCAAGTGCGTTAGCCTCCGCGCCACACCGGTCGCCAATATGTATATGTATTGCAGAGATTCAGTATTTGTCAAAAAAATATAAATAAGATTAGAGGTGTCATGTGTAAAACTTTGCGAAAACAAATAATTCTTAAGCCTCTTCTCCTGATCAGCGACCTGCCTAAGACCTAGAGGCAAACTATTTCAGAGCTTGGGACCGGAATGATAATGAGCGTGGTCGCCATAGGCAGTAATAGTGAGCTTAATAGTAAAACCAGCTCATGGGTTGCATTCTGTGCTGATCTTAAAGCACTATGTCTTTCTCCCAAGTCTCTGAAGCAGCACATCTCCCTAATGGTGAAGGTGGCTATACCTATTATATAAACATGTACAGGGAAAACCATGTTAATTCTGGTTTATTTATTTATCACAAACATACGCTAACAGGCCCAACATATACATCTAAAAAACAAATACAATAACAAATGACATGAGCAATGCTGTGCCCCTGAATATATTGCTTAGGCCCTTACTATAATATATCACAAAATCTCGTCTTTATTTTGAGTTTCTTTCCTAGGTTACTAAGAGAAAAATTATCATGAGAACTTATAAATTTTATTTTTCATATTGCAACGTGTTTCTCAAAGACAGCCAGCTAATTTACATACTCCATGGTAATAAAAATCCTGCTCCTTTCACATTTTTTGTGACTCTGTAAAGTCATCTAAATCTTTGAGTAAATTATTTTATTGAAACCAAGGTTATTTTCAAGGGGTGTAACTTTTTGTTTAAGTCGTAGTAATTTTTTAATAATTGCAAGTACTGTGTGTTACTGTACCAGTTCCACTTTCATAATTAATAATTATATACAAAATAAATAGTATGGTATTAAAAAAATAGTAGGTTAATAATAAAAAATTAATAGTATGCTAGTTGATGGTGGTAGTGTGCCAATGTTGTTGTTGTCATTAGATAATTGATTTGTCCTTGGTACATATGGTTTCCTACTCTAGGCCAAACCCATGTGTAGATAACTAATAAGTAGATAGAGGGATAGATAATTATTACACACAAGTACAAACATACGCACATATTTATATACTTACATAATATGTCACTACCTGATTGTTGAAGAAGCAGTTTAACTAAACGACTACCCGGTTAGTTATGAGACTTATTTATTTATTTTATTGGTTGGGGTAAAATATGCACCGTGACCTACAACATCAATTGTATTCCCAGACATCTTATGAAGTCTAGGATCTTGAGGGGATCCAAGGTGTGGAGAGACTCCACTTTTACCCAGTGTCTACCTAGGGCTTTGATTCTTGCGAATACCACGGTAATGCATTCCTCTAGGAGATGTAGAGGAGTCTTGGCCTCTTTTTCACAAAATCTACAAGTACCGTCTTCTTCAAGTCCCAGTTTGTGTAAGTGTTCCTTGAGCCTGCAGTGACCCGTTAGGAAGCTTGTTACTGCTTTGAGACTTGTTTTACTTAGGTTAGTGCATGCCTTGGCTCTTCCGAAGTTATATCCTACGAGTATTTCCTTGGCTTGCCTAAGCCTAGGGAGATTTTTCCATAGTTCGTTTCTTTTTTGTCTCCCTTTCTTTTTAATTTTCTCTTGGAAAAATGTATGTCCCAGACCACAGAATGGTTCTGGTCCATAGAGTTGCATTGCCGCACCCTTTCTTGCCAGCTTATCAGCTCATCAGCTCGTTCATTGCCCTCAACCCCGATGTGTCCGGGTACCCAAAAGAGGGTGACTTTATGAGACTTAGTAAATTAAATGCCTACATATTTGGTTAAATTAGGATGACACTCTAAACGTTTAATATTCAGTCTGATAGAAAACCAGGCTTTTTTAAAATGACTGAGTTAAAAGCCGCCCTTGAGACGGTCTAGGGACTGTTAAACGGCGTCAAAACAAAATCATCCAAAATCATCATCATCAAATCATTTATATTTATTGCTTATCTTTTGTGGCACTAACATGCGGATAAATGTGTTTTTCTTTTCTTTTATTAATGTTTTGCTTACACTCTGTGCGTGTCTGTGAAATAAAAAAAAATATTATTTTCAGTAATGGTCTCTGCAGTTGATGTGATTTTGTAATGAACACACCAAAATGAAAATTAATAAATTGAAATATCAATGTAATAATATATACCTTTGTGAAAATGACTGATGAAAGTTTGCAAACTATAAAATTATTGTTTAATTAAGTAAATGGCTAATACTGTCTAGCCACATTTTTGAACGATTTGCGTGATTTGTTTTAGCTGTCTGATTTTACCCCGGCATTTAAATAACCGGTTAGTCATTTAGTTAACTGTCTGATTCAACAATCAGGTTGCAACTTATAAATACATTGTATGAAGCATTATGTACCAAGATTAAGATTTTATATCTCCCCTCACAACAGGGTGTCCTTTTGCAATATCACATGATTGTTTTTCACCATAGAGAGTAAACATTTCATCCCTGCGGAGATTCTATATTGTGGATTTTCTCATCTTTATATTTTTAGCATTGTTTTTATCTCGTTATTATTAATCATTGGAATAGCTTGTTACAGAGATGCTGTCTATTTGCTAGTCCATGTGTTGTCACAACGGTAATATTTTTGACAATCTGTACCTTGATGGTGGATTTTCACACTTACAATCTTCACCTACACAAACAACCATATTTCTAACTGTGAGAATGTTGGAAAGTGTATTTGGATTTATTATAGTTAGATTTTATTTTAAAACAGTACCTAGGTATATATCAAAATACGAATCCGTTATGGAAAGAAATTATTTGATTGACACAAAATCACTTTGAATAAATAAATATTTTTTCCCTTTGTTCCCAAAAAGAACACTAGAAGGCGAATCTGTCTTATTTTTACTATTCAAATATCGTCCTCAGAGGAATTCACTGCTTGACAATAAAATTTAAATTGTTTCTGTTGTCCATGTAACATTTAATGGTATATCTTATGGTACTGTAATTTTTTTATTACTTATTCACTTGTTTTTAAATATAATGTAAAAATGACTAGATTTAAGTCAATATTAATAATATATTTGAATATTTTTTACTATATTATCCCATATCTTATTGAGAATCTCTTAAATATATTTTTAAATATCAACTCTTAAGCAAAAAAAGGCCTCAGATTCCGAGAATTTTTTGTTTTCCCTTACACTTTAAATTCTACCCCTGTTACGAAATTTTCAAAATGGTATAGAAATTTAAAATGTTAAACATTCTCCTTGGATATTTAAAGAATGTTTTCTCAGAATGTCTAATCTAATACTGTTTGCCTACCCCTGGGCTAGACAGTTTGTTTATCTTTATGCTGGCATGTAAAACAAAATAACACAATAAGTGCATTGTGATATTTTAAAAATAAAAAAAAAATGCATCACACAAAGTATCACAGAGTTACAATAATCCTCTATTGCAAACATGACAGGAAATCATTTAGTTGGCACACAATATTTCCTAGTTGTTTGAGCCAATAAATGCAGTAAAATCCTTGAATGTGTTTATTCACTAAAGACAAGTGAACGTGTTGAGATGATGTCAATCTAAAAGTATTTTATTTATAACTCATAACAATTTGATTTTTTCATACTGTGCAATAGTTGCATCCGCTACATATGTCTCTTGCTTCACTGTCAATACTTTGATGCACTATGTGCTTTAACGGATTTAAAATGTTGTCTCAGTTGAAATTTATGCAAAAATCTAGTTTTCTTTATGTTATGTAGTCTCTATTGGTATTTATAGGATAATAAACGTCAACTAAATTACAAGTTGATGTCAAACTTTGATAAACCTTATTTGCTAAGCATTCAATAGGTACATTAAATTTAATTGTGGGGCTTTCTTACTTATCCTTTATTTTATATTGTTATGTGAAGTTCATAGAACCTGCTAGTTAAAATATACTTGTCGAGAATTACTTGGAATTTCATAAAATAATGTCAATGACAACTTAACAGAATCTTGAGAAATGAGAATGAGATTGATTCAGATACCATATAAAGTTTTTAACATCTTAATTCAGCAATGAGGTGTGCCGTCCATCTCTTATGTGTATTTTTCATGGTATGGATAGGACAGAAAAATTAATGCAGTAGAAATGAGATTGTTGAGAAGGATGTGTGGTAAAAGTCTGAGAGATTGTGTGCGTAACAGTGATATACGAAAGGAATGTGGAATGAAAGTTGGTGTAATTACAAAGATGAATGTAAATAAGTTAAGATGGTTTGGGCGCGTGGAAAGAATGAATGAGAACAGAATGACCAAAAAGATATATTTGGCTGAGAGGAATGGTGTTCGGAGACGTGGACGTCCGAGGATCAAATGGCAAGATCATTTAAATCAAATCTTACAGGACTGTCACGTGTCGAACATTTTGAATAGGAGAGCATGCATGAGGAATTGTATGACAGTGATGGAAGCGAAAGATGTATGCAAGGATAGAAGGAAGTGGCGCTCAATCCTTTCTGCCTAGCCCATGAGGGAAGCGGTGTAATGGTATGTATGTATAGGACAAGCAAGCGAAACTACTGTTAGTCCACTGGCAACCCCGCATGTCGTTATGGTGCATGTGAATAAATTGATACTTCAATTTTAAAAGTATGAGAATCGCTGGTGTGTGTGTTACTTTTCTGTTTGTAGTTTGATATGAGAGTGCCATAAAGATTAATTTGCGTCCAAATTCAAGGCGTAGCAGTACATACACACTGTACACACTATGTTTCATAATCATAATAATAATGTGTAATATCATAAAGTGGCATTGTTTGCTCTATATGGAAATGTCCTCCTATATATTATATGTATGTATATGGTGAAATGATGATTGAGTCATAGTTTCACATGTACCTCTATACCTTAATATTTATACAAGCACACTCTATGTTACAGTATATTGGAATATCCAAATATTATTATTATACTTGAGCAAATCTAATCATTAATCAATGTGATAAATAATATAGCTAAACCTGAATAATGTGATGAACTTCATACAGAAATGAACATATATGGTTTGTTCAGCCTTTCAGAATGAACTTGTCGTGACTTGTGTAGACAACTTGAATCTTATTAATATTAATTATAATAAACATCTTTATTTATGAATATTATTCACAGTTAGATACATCATCACAGCAATGTTTCTAGCTGGGCTTTGCCTGTGATGATGATGATTTTGGATGATTTTATTTTTGACGCCGTTTAACAGTCCCTGGACCGTCTCAAGGGCGCCAGTGAAGAGTTCAGTTTTTAATTTGCTTCTGAAGCTGGTGACAGTCTGACTATCTCTCAATGGCACCGGTAGGCGATTCCACATAACCGGTCCATTAACACCAAAGGCCCTCTCATAGAAGTTAGACTTACTGGCTCTATGTGCTGAGATATAGTTAAATTTAAAAAAATACTAATACTATACCATCAGCCGCATGTAATAAACATGCAGCTGTCCTATCCGTGCCAACAAAAAAATTAGACATTCAGGATGGGTGGCAAACCTCAGCACTGAATTGCAGATATCTTTATTTTTTCAAACACCTGCCTTTTAAAAAACACTCGAAAACTTATGGAAAAGAATGGGAAACCAATTTTTTCTGGGTGCTCCATTTAATTCTGTTTATTAGAAGCAGTTGGCTCTCATGCTACCCCACTTCGAATATGACTTTATGAAGCTGAATCAGATTATTTCATAACAATAACATAACAGCCATGACCACTTTACCTATTCGTCATGAGTGCATGATGGCTGTATGAAATCTGATCCTACCGCTGCCATCTAGTTATTGTTACGCGTTATGTGAATATATATTGTTATAAATTCTTAACATTCAACTGCTTCTGTTGTGTTATTAAAATAATAATAACAAACTGAGATATGGAAGTACAGTAAAACATTTAGTATGGGTGGCATGCCTTATCCTTGAACTGTAGCTTTTAATCTCTTAAAATGTATGCGTTTTACAGGACACTCTAAATCTTATGTGGTGTTTACATTTGGCGAATATCGCCAGGACTCCAAAATATCGTCAACCATTTGAACCGTGGGAACAAAATGACAGCTAGTCTGAAATGATAAAAACTAGTGGAAACGATATCATCTCAAGTTGATCACCTTTCAATATTTCAATTTGGTGGAGCGATTCGCTTATGCTTAGATGTTCGCGGCGTCCGTCACGGTAAAAACTTTATAACCTATAAATTTTATAATGTTGATTTGTGGCGTTTGTTTCCTTAATTAAAAGGCGCCTTGTAACCTTTACTATAACATTTTCGACTAAAAATAAACACTTTGCGATCTCAATCTGGACGTCCGCCATTTTGAAAACAATGCCAAAATCAAAGCGCATCTGACAGATCATTTCTATATCGGTGGACTGTGTGAACAGGTGTGACGATCAATGGGTGTCCGGCGAATTTTGTTTTTTCACCTGGCGATATATTTTGAAATTCGCCTGGCGATATTCGTCAAATGTGTACACCCATTACAGGAAAAAATTAGAGGCCCATTCCGTATAGAAATTTGGTAAAATACTGTTCAATATCAATTTAAGAAATTATCCGAGATTTTGTAATTCTGGAATATTTTATCTTTAGCTCTCAGATTTGTTAAATGACTATTTGGGCTTAGGAAATTATGTGGCAAGGGGTAGAAGTTTACGATGTTGTTTTATCTGGTTACCAGTGTGTGAATTTAATTTATAAAAAAATCCCCCTGTTAGAAAAGAATTTATATTTTATGCGGAAATTATTTAGAAAGCTTAGTTTTATAAAGTGGAATAAGAATTTTTCTGATGAAGTCACTTATTTGATGTGTTATTTATTTCCAAACATTTATTTTATTTTTTGGTCACAATTCCACGTTCCTGACCTTTGATTAAAAAATTGAAATAGGTGCTATCATGTCACGCGTCCATATTTTCTATATCGTCGCCGCACGCATAATTTGACTTATGTGAGTGCGTGATGCAAAACTACAACTCTGCAAATGCCGCACGAGTACGAAGACATTTTATCACTTGTGGATATTATAATTAAGTAATAAAATGCGTTCTTACTCGTGCGGCACTTGTAGCGTTGTAGTTTTGCATCGCGCGCTCACATAAGTCAAATTATGCGTGCGGCGACGATATATTATTATGCTTATTTTTGTAATGATGTTTGTTAATAAAAAATATTACTAACAACATAGTTTTTAACGCATTCTTAAATTGCCGATATCCTTGTACAAACCTCCCTTAAAAACGGTAAGCGATAATTAAAAATTTTGTCACCAAAAAATTATTACTTATTTATTGTACATGTAAAGTATGATTCCAGGACTCTTCAATTTATTTTGGTACTGAGAGGGTTAATAATTAAAATTTGTGACCAAGTGGATGTATTTCTGTCCAGAGTAGTAACGTATTGTAAACGCAAGTAGTTGGTGACACAATAATAATGTAGGTATATACAATGTGTGGATAGAGAGGATAAAGCTGTCTGTTTGTGGTTTCAATTTATCGTCCATTGTCCTGAATAAGGTAGTGAGTTATGTACTATACTGTGAAGGAACGTGTCGTATGACACCGTATACTAAGAAATATGTATATTTATCACGTATTTATTACATGCAGTTAATGTTCTGGCTACTACATTAATGGCAAATGCGGTAATGACACATATTATCATATAGTTTGTCTTCATCATAGTGTACCTAGAGAACCTCTGATTACTGTTTATGAAATGAATAACCGGCAACTTTTTTTGTTTTATCCTTCTATCTATACAATCACATATCTCCCATAAATAGGAAAATGAACTAACTGCATATTTTTATTTTATTTATTGATAAAAAGTACAAAACAGACAACAACTATAAATGTGGTTTACAAAAATAAAAATAAGTTATTCATAACACATCTGTCATCCACAAACATGTACCACAGTTAAGTCAATTATTTAAATATCGCACATTCCGCTGATTCATATGATAAACATACAGTTGGTTGTACTCTCTGTGCTGTAATAAATTCAGAATAGTTGGCATATACCTCTTCATTGCTTAATCGAAGATGTAAAATTTTTATTTTTTGAAAACAATTCACATAATTATAATTTTTTGACACATTTCACTCATACCTATAAATAAATGTAAAAGGATTTTAACTATATCGCTTTGTTTGAAATTATCTGATTCTATCTTTGTTATCTATGAGATAAAAATAATATTTAATCATTAAAAAATAATCACAACGCTCCTTTGATCTTTGTGCATATATCGTCAGGCCATTTTCTTTACATTCTATATGTCATTTATTAGAATAAAAATCATCAGAAACTTGTTTGAAACATAATATATCGTTCTTGAATCAGTCATTTATTATTTATACTAATTTGTAATATAATGTATTAAACAGTAGTTCATTATCACAATAGCAACATTTGTGCCTGGGTGACAATACCACAAATTACTCATTCATTTCATGTCATTGTAATAATTAGCTTTGATCTAAAAATTGTTGACACATCAAATCTTCCAAGTGTCATGTTTTCTAATTGTTGGTTTTAATCAAAATATTAAAGTTTATTGTTGTTAATTGTTTCCAGCGGGTGACATTGAGCAACTGAAAAGGTTTGCCTGTGGAGGATTTTGTGATTCTTCTACTATAGTATATCTGCAGCATCCCTGTGTTCTTCTAACGGCTCTTGAGGTGAGTTCTGTTTCCATAATCGTAGTCACTGTATTACCATCAACTGGTAAATCATGCAATTTGTGACAGTTTTTCATTGCTGTTGTGAATAGTTTTGTATGTGATAGTTTGTTATCGATGGACAAATTATCTATAAATAAAAATATTGTAAAATATTTTAGGCTTCAAACGAAGATCGGAAGTTCAAGTCTAATTTGTAGATCATTACAAAGAAATTTAATAATTGGCTTTTTTTCTCCATCTTAGTACTCTGCCCATGTCCACTTCATTTTATCAAAATGTGTCTAAATATATTCCAAGTTTTTTTTAACACTAATTTAAGTACACCCCTAAGCACTACTTGTCATGAAAGTGGACTATGTTAGCAGTGGGAGAATATTGAACCTCTGATATCTTAATCACAAGTCTAAAACTTTATCATTTATTACATCCAAAACCTGTAACTAATTTTTGAATAAAACACAATTTTAGGGGAGCCATATTTTGTTTTACAGGTATTGGGTTACAAAGTGGTAGCATCAAGTTCTACAGCTGTGAAACAAGACTACATAGAGTACATGTGGACTATGAGAAGGGAATTTGATGAACCCGAACCAACTGTGTTAATGGAACAGGAAAACATTACCAACATTAACAAGGAAGCCCTCGGAGGTGGAGAAAATGTATAATCTGAGAATCTTTAAAGAGTAACTTAATTGTGTATTGTAATATGCTGCGTGCAAAGTAGAATAGTGCCTAATCATTTTTATATTATGTCAATGTGTCTTTAAACTATGGGTTCAGATCCTAAAATAGATAAGGTGCATTTAGTTCCACCCCCAGAAGCAACATTCTGTTACATCGCCGTTAAGGGATCCCTCCATTCTGGAGACTGTTCAGCATTTGGTTTGAATGAAGTGGAGCAGAAGGCACTCAACAAACGTTTTGTAGGAGGTGTGGAACTCATCAACGGCATTCTTCTGAAAGGTCACGTTTTGAAAGTCATCAACTCGCTCGCACAACTCGGTTACGAAGTGATCGCCAGTTCCGGAGAAACCGAAATAACTTGGACTCTGAGGAGAGAAGTGTAGAATTGAGCAAATGTACTCATAGGAGCCTACTGCTTACTGAAATACTCCGTGAATATTATTATTATTAGATGCGTCATAGTGAATTTTAACTGTATCATTATAGACTCGTATTATATATTCGTAGACAAGTGAGCACTGTTGTTAATCTATTCAACAAAGATGTCTTCCTTTGCTTCTAAGATGACTGTTATTGAAGAGAAACTAGAAACATCTGATGAAGGTAAGAAAAGTTTCAATAACATTACATATCCACCTTAAATTTATAGGTTAGGGCGCTCTAATATTGTCACAAACAACCTAAGCATTGTTTCTCATCATTTAATATTCGATGTTTAGAATAAATATTTGTTTGTCTTGTATCCCCTTATACCAGCAATAAATTGCTGTTTGGGGATTTCAAAATTTGTATTGGTGAAATTAATATGTATGTGTTCAATAATTCACAATGTATATATTGACTTTTTAATAAAATTCTTTAATCTTTAATGATCTAATTTTTGTAATATCTGAATGAAAATGAGTTCTGCTTTTATTTTCATCAGATACTCTGTTTAAAAAGAGAAAAATAACAAAATATTGATTGAAAGCAATGTAAAGGATATGCGTGTGACAATAGAGTGTTCTAGCATTATTCTATGTGACACAGTTTTAGAATACACGCAGAGTTTTTTAAACAAAACACGCTGCAAACTTCACATTGCTTGTTTATTGCATTGTTTCTTATTTTAATTCATTTTGAAATAAATAAATACAATTTCAGATGTACTATAGTTTTCAAAATGTAAAAGACGAAATAAAAGTTAATAACTATTGATGAAAGTTCGGACATCTTTTTATGATCAAAATCATGACGTTCTTGCTATAAACAAGTAATAATTACTTAAACTAACTCTATATACACAAAATTTGTAAAGAAATGCACAAGCATTTTAAATAATTAACACAATAACAATAAATATTTAAGATTCGTTATTTACATTCACTTGAAATGTTAACGCTATTCCTTCTCTACTTTATGATAATATGCACACGTAAAACTAAATTGGAATACTTTATGTATTGAAATCAAGTTGTCTAGCATATTTACTGCTCTCGGTATACGGGAAGACGCATTTATTTCAGTAATAAATCAGAATATAAGGAATGTCAGGGTATGATAAACATGTATTAGTGTTGTAGTTAATATTCAATATTTATTGACGTTTGGATTCTGATCTGCAAATGTTTCTAAGACATTAGTTAACATTTTTACACGTTTCCGGACATTCTTCATTGTCAAAATTAAACATTTGACACATCGCTAATATATATCATAATTGCATATTTAAAATGACTGTGAAATATATTTATATTTTTAAATAAACTGCTTATTATGGCTTAAAACCATTGCTTAAACTGACTTTTTGTATCAAATATTGAAATGTAATATTTTTAAACTAATATCACACAACAAATAACAATTCAGACAATAATAATGCCCCAATGGACAGTTCTTTTAGACCATGCCATAATAAAAATATTTGCACAGGCGCCATTTTAAATGACAATATATAGAAGATACATGTTGTGATTATTTATTTATATAAGACTGGTTTAATAATAATAATCAACTGATGAATTGACAATAAATTTTTCAATACTGTACGATTAGATTGATGGAATGTTTTCAGATTAGCTCCTTTAGTTTTACATGTGCAATATCTTCAGCAATACCCGCGAGTATCTTGTATGATAATTTATTGTCAATATTGTTTAGTGCAGTGCACAATGCACATTGATTTATATAATTTATTTATTGATGACCCATCATCAACCACTCACAGTCAAGTGTTTCTTGTAGGCTTGTAGCATTCAGAGAAGGATGGGCTTATGTCACTGTCTGAATGAAGAAGTTCTTATAAGATATATACACATACATACATTACTACTTAATCTATAATCTGGGGTGCACATTGGAACTTTATCTTGAAGCTATTTTCACTTTACACGTAATATCAGGTCGAAGGTACGTCACCGTTGTTGAAAATTCGCTCGCGAGAAATGGAATCATTGTACACAGTAACTATTGTGCATCTTGTAAAAGACAGTAGTCCTTCATTATGTCAATAAATAAGTTAATGTTTTTTTTTTTTTTTAAAAGATATATCTGGGTTTTGTTTATAACCCAAATACAACCTCATACACCTTTCACAGTAAGCAACTAAAAGCTTGTGTCGTGAAAGGGGAGTTTGCCAGCACCTGGTATCGAACCACGGACCCCTTGTTCACGAGGCCGAGACTCTACCTCTAGGCTACCGACGAACTCGTTTAATCAATCATCTTAAAAATAACAAGCTGTATTGTTGGCAAATCATATTTTTTTCGCAAAATGTCATAGTTTAAATATCTGAAAATATTTTTGTCCACAGCATGAGTTTGGATAATTCTACGTCCAAACATGTGTGGTGATTTAATGTTTCAATGTTTACTCGTTAGAGCAAGATTAACACTAAACAAGAGTTTTATACTCAGCTCTGATGATGCTTTTTTGTTGAAGAAAGCGCTAGGCCTCTTTGTGGTATACACATTTGTGAAACAAAAAACAGTGTTAGTTTTTTTAAATGATTGACAAAATATTGTTGCGCAATGTAATACTGAAACATTTTATTCAACATAAAAGTATATTTATAACGATTTTTAAGGATCACTGAGTGTGTTGCACCAGTAAATTCACCCATTCCAATTAAGGATGCTTTCTCTTATTTATTATTATAAATTTGTTTTATTTTGCGCAATAAAGTTGTTTAATGTTATTAGCACAAAGTGAAAAAATTGTTGAATGCAAATTTTTTAAATTTGCCAACTTTTACAAATGATTACATTTCTCGTGTCTCAATGCATGAAAATTGGTGGGGGTGGTATTTGATTTGTAATAATTGTTATGTTCGTAGCTTCTTCCTTTTTGTAATTTTCCAGCATCAACTTGACTAACAATTTTCATTTAGGTAAATTTACGTAACTCTTGTATATTTTCAAAATATTATCACCAACTTTATTTGATTTTCTTAATTGTTTTTGCACATTATGCCCGTAGCCAGTTATATTTCAAGAGATTAGTAAAATTTATACAAATAAATATTTATATTAAGTCGCCCCTTTAGCAAAAACGATAAAACATTCAATTTTCAACAAGTTTGGTACACAAACTCTCAAAACTTGTTGACCCTACGAACATTTTGATTTGATAAAATATGAAAACAAATATTAATTACCAATATCAAACTTTAACATTTAAAAAAAACTCGAATTTAGCTTCATGGTATTCGTTTATAAAAAAGCATATTTCTAAAAATTGAATTCGGGGGTGAGTTTGGTACATAAATGCACGAGAATCCTACAAATTTTCATATATTTATTTTAATATTGAGAATATATAGATAGTCATTACAATTATAGAACAAAAAAATTCTATTTTTTTTTTTGTTTTTTTCATGGATATTGACCGACCTAAAAAAAATTTTTTTGGATAAAATTTCTCATATTTTGAAACCAAAAATCATCACATGAACTCAATTTACGGACACTAAAAAAAGTTTGCTATAGTATTTAATCTATAGTATTTATATACTTGATAGGATGAATAAAAAATAAATATATTTTACAAATAATTTGAATTTTGTTTCAGTCTGCGATTTATTTATTTTTTAGTAAAAAATTAATATTGGTAATAAATATTTGATTTTTTATTTTATCAAATCAATATGTTCGCAAGGGTCAACAAGTTTTGGCAGTTTTTCTATCAAATTTGTTGAAAATAGAATATTTTACCGTTTTTGCTAAACGGGGCCCTTAAACAGAAAATGAAAATTAAAAAATATAAATACATATTGGGAAAAAATAAAGTTAGTTAGGACTTGTTGCACATAGCCTCGTCCCTTTTTTCACATTCACTCTTGCAATTTATTTGCTATGTTTGTATCATGAAAATGAAATATGCTATGAAGCAAAAGTTAAACGTAATATAATTTTTTTTTGAATTTTTCTCAAGTTTGTTTATAACTAAAAGTTCATACAACATGATTGATGTTTGAGGCATTCAGAATAGAACAATAACGATCCATATAATTTGGATGTTTTAGATAACTATGTTTTCACTGAAACCGTAGTAACAATATTTTTTTTAGTACATTACAATCAACATAGTTACCTATGTAAAACATTCAAATATGAAAGTTTTTACATATACCTAGCTTGCTTTCAAGAATTTTTTAATTTCTTCCAAAAAGTTAGAAAATAGATGGTGAAATGATAAAAAAAATTAACCTCCTGACCTAGTGAGATAATGTATGTACTAGTTTTGTCTTCAGTAGTAGTGGAGTAATGCATATGTTTGTATTCCGGAGCAAACTACATTATGTCATGAGAAACCATATCTCAGTATGGCCATTTAAATTTTTTTCAAAATATTTAGTTACATTTGTTTCTCAGGTGTTTGTTTACACGAAATTACTACCGTAAAAAAATATTGTGGATAATCGTTATTAACAATATATCACTATTTTAAATATACATCTTATTATGTTAAAATTGCATTGTATTTCTTCAAGAAAAATTTGTTTTTTTTTATTTTATTTATGGATTTCACAAAATACAATGCGTTCACAGCGCTATGTTAATAAGTCACTTTGGTAGTCATATTTTTTATTTTGAACCACTCTAGATTAATCATTCCAGTTAATTCTACTCATCACTGGCGCCCTTGAGACGGTCTAGGGACTATTAAACGGTGTCAAAAATAAAATCATCCAAAATCATCATCATCGATAGTCAACGCATTTGAATAGGTATTAACTATGTAGGTATGTTGTATATGATACACATACATATTATGTGAACTTCCTTTAGGAGTGCATGACACAGAGTTTTGACGCTTATGAATCGACTCAAGGCTTGGTGAACAGTACTCAAGAATTTATTGGAATGATTAATCTACACTTCTAAGTAAGTAAAATCCAGACTCCGACGTCCAATTGTGTCAAAAATTCATTAAAAATTATGTCACTTTGGCCAAAATTTGACATTATGTAGTTTCGCTCCGACCTACAGATATGTAAGTATATATTATGTTCCGTGTGTAATGAGTTTATATGTTTTAATCTCTCTATAGAACTTCCCCATACATGAATGTCATGTTATCAATGTCATAGAAATGTATTAGAGCTGGGCGTTAACGATTAACAAGGTAGCTAACTTCCTGAGATTAAGTTTTAACTTGAGAAAAACTTTAGTTAAATTAATTCCATTAATTTTTTGGGGGAGGGGACAAGTCTCTCGGTAATTTAAAAAAAAAACTGGTACTCATTATTGGTACTTACTGTTTTTTTTAAATTCGAAAGTACTTTTTTTGGTTAACAACATTTTCACACTTTTTTTAAATCCTTTTAGTTACTAGATCCAATTGTAACTTGCATTGGCTCTTGGAATTAATTGTAACTTGCACTACATTTTCAAAAAAATTGACAAATCATGAAATCAGCCTTTTTGTCAACAAATTAATAATTAATCGAGTTAAATTTTAGGTTAACAGTGCCCAGCTATAGTTATTTTTATTATTGTTGTGTCTGTTGCTAGTCTACAAACTCTTTGCATGGAATGTCAAAATTTTATTGTGACTATATATTGTAATGTGTTTAATTATATCTTGTTTGTTTGCTGGTATTTTGGATTTGATGTGTTGTATACTTAATGTTATCTGTTGGCCTTTTAAGATGTGTCTATGCCGGAAAAAATGAGGCAATCGTCAATAAGAGTGAGGTTTGACGAAGTGTCTGCAAAGAAAAAGAGCTTTTACATTGCAATCGAAGGAAGTCTCACAGGAACGGATAGTTTCATATTTGGATTAAGCGAAGACGATATTACAAAGTTAGTGGAAATATTCCCGAGAGAATCTGAAATAGTCACCAACGGCCTCTGCGTTAGGGGATCCGTGATTGACGTTGTTAATACTCTTCATCGCCTGGGATATTTAGTTGTGGGTGTTGCTGGGAGAAGCACTAAAACCTGGACGATGGTGAAACATATTGTGGATTAAAAAATCAAGAATGATGAAATAGCAATGTATTGCATTACCTAATTATATAATATTATAATTTACAACACATATTATTGTTTATTAGAACTGACTATCGAGCTTAGTATATTATTATCACTAGGATGAGCAACAGGAAAATGGATCATAAAAATCACAAATCATGCTCGTGCGCTCAGAGCTCATCATGCGCACAGACATTGGATGAAATGGAGTTTGAAAGAGGCATCTGGTCAGCAGGTAAATAATATTATGTAAAATAGACATACAGTCAACTTTTTTTTTAAATAAAAGAACATATGTTCCATTTAGTGCCTACAATAAAATAACTCACTTTTTTCTGTGATTTTCTTGTAAAAGGCAGGTATTCTGATGAGGTATGCCACCTATCTAGAATGTCTTATTTATGGCACATAGAGAATGACAACCTGTATATATATTCATTGTATTCAGTGTAATCTGAATATTTTACTTATGAGAGGTGCTGTAATGGTGTATAGTGGTATTTTGTTCCTGTGTGTTAAAGTATTAATTACTTTTTTATTTGTGTTCTAGCTCAGAATGGTGAAATGGACAGATTAATAAAGTTAGCTCGCCGTGGTGTGGACGCTGTGGATGGAGGAGGTTACACTGCGCTTCACTATGCAGCACGCTCAGGGCACACAGAAATCTGCAGGGAACTGCTGCTCCTGGGAGCTGCCATCAATGTGAGGACTAGAGCGGGGAGAGCCACACCATTGCACAGAGCTGCTACTGCAGGTACAAGCACCATTACTTCTCAATGAAACAAATAGTAAAAAATTCTAAGTTTCTTCAAGTTTTGAAACATGTTTTTCATTTATAATATACTTATATTTATAAAAAAGTTAGGTCATTAAGAAAAATGTTTGGTAAGAATCTGAAAGACAGAGTACATAAAGTGTGATCCATGAATAAAGTGAAGATTGTGGAATGAAAGCCGGGGCAATAACAAGAATTAAAGTGAACAAACTACAGTGGTTTGGGTATGCGAATGCGAAAGAATAAATAAGGACAGAATGACAAAGAAAATGTATGTGGCTGAGAGAAATGGTGCTCTAAAATGTGGCCTTACTAGGATTAAATAGCAAGACCATATAAACCAGATCTTGAAGCATGCATGAGAAATTGTATGACAGTGATGGAAGCGATAAGTTTAAGCAAGGATTCTGCCTACCTCAAAAGAAAAGCGGAATGATGATAAAGATGAAGGAGGTTGGTTGCAGGATTCAAAACTTTAAATTCCCAATGCTCAAATCAGACTGTTGACCTTAGTTTACAAAAATGAAAATAAGAAAATAAAATTTGTGTGTGTTTCTTGCAGGACATTTAGAAATAGTAAAGTTACTACTTCAGGCTGGGGCCGATGTGACATTAAAGGATGCTGATGGTCTGACTCCGATACACAGAGCTGCCGTTGCAGGTCACAAGGAAGTGTTGGATCTGCTGCTCAAGTTTGACAGGAGTGGCCTATCACAATCCAGTAACAGAGATCGCCAACCTGTGGAGGTGAAGGAATCTTCACTCTCGGCGGAAAATGCTGATCTTATTGGACTACTGCAATAAGAAAACATTTACACGCAATGGAGGAGTATATTCAAGATTACTTCAATGTCACTTCACCGTAAAAAAATGGAGAAAATTATCTTATCCATTCTATCAAAACGCCTCTCACAAGTGGTCTAACTGCATCAACTAAACACGCATGTCATCCTCCCCATGCCAATACAAATAATGTATTCAGGATGGGAGGATCGTGGATGAAGAAATAATGCCCAGTACATTATCAGCGTGTCAAATTCAATTGAAATTTGAGTTGAGTAAAAGTGAAACTACATATTTTAACAATTGAGGATGACGTTGATATAACATGCACAGACAATTCACACAGATCGAGCTAGTCCCAAACTAAGATATTGATACTTATATTTTTTTTATGTACTAGTTCAATTATTATACTGTTCATATTGATATTGTATTATATTTGTTGGAATCTTTGAGGCAACATGTTTATTTTATTATCAAGTAAGCGGTGATTGTGTGTTTGCTCACAATCGAATCCACAAATAATTTATGCGACCTTATATTGATGCACACAAAATGGTACATTTCAAAAGTTTACGAGATTAATGTAACCAGGTGGTCATTCATTAAAAAATGTTGCATTTATTCCGATTGGTGTTTATTTTGAAAAAAATGTATTGTGTGAAGAAAATTTTTACAGAATGCTATCTTTTTAAAATACCAGAGTAGCAGATTGCTATCATTGCATTTTTCACATTTAAAATGTTGTATTGTATAAAATATAGTATTCTTTCTAATTAAAACTATTTCTGTTTGATCTTATGAATGAACTTCTTAATAAAAAGTTAATGGTACGCTGTGAATGACAAATCTGTTTTGAAATTCGTTATTTATCATCCACTTTATACTGAAACAATATCATTTGCGGTGCAATTCATGATGACAGCGTCTTACTAATATGCCTACTGATGGGGGACAGCTGTAGTCCCGAAGACCTATTTCTAGGAAATATCAAGGTGATGTGTCTATTGGAGTGGAAAGATTTATGCCGGACATGGAAAGTAAACAGTTTAAATTAATTAAGAAAAGTACAGCAAGAAACAAAATAAATCAATTTTTGTGTGGATGTATGGAAGTGAAGTAACGTTTGAAAGAGTAAAGTAAAACAATGATGTATAAAAATAATAGCTCCGTATCTCTTTCTTTGTATATTATTTTTACAAAGAATGATGTAATGAAATATTGTATTTTTATCCGATTTGTATGTATACTATTATGTCCCTTTACACAACTTTGAGACTGCAAGCCCTTTGGCAAAACCACAATGTGATGACATTCTTGATCTTGAAATTTGTACGATGTATGTTTATACTCAAAATATAAACTATTAATTTTTTCGGTAGTCACTTGGTGAAAGTTCATTTTTAATAAATTTTGTTATAAAAATAAAATCAAAAACACTGTTTACTTTCACTTGTTATTTATTTTAAATATTTTAGCAAAGATCTTTCGTTATATTAACATCATCAGTGCTCACTTACAACTGTCAGTTGTAAGTGAGCACTGATGATGTTAATATAACGAAAGATCTTTGCTAAAATATTTAAAATAAATAACAAGTGAAAGTAAACAGTGTTTTTGATTTTATTTTTATAACAAAATTTACTCAAAATATCTTATATTTTAGAAGACCATATATGTTTTAATTATATATATGAAGAGTGTTATTCATTAGATATTTTGATTCATTGAAAAAATTATTTCATAAGTGGTTTGATATTGTAATTGTATCAAATAAATTTTTAATAAAATGCTAAAAACTAATTACGTGATACATATTTCAACTGATTTCTATTCTGACGATAATTTTTCACGTAAATTTAATATGATTCCACTGTTTGAGAAATTTATGTTATATAAAATGCAAAAAAACGTGTACTCTGTTAAAAAATGTCATTTTTTAATTTGACAGATTTTGGTATCAGATCACACGTGCATTGAACAAATCAATTTTGTCATCATTTCTGAATATTTGAAAATATTTAAAAAGTTTATAAAATTGTAAATCGAAGTATTAAATGACAATATCTTTCTACACTAACACACTGCATTTCAAATATTTCGAGAACAATGTAAATATTAATTTTTCAAATGTTTTATTCACCATTTTGACGAACACCTGCAAGTTAACAACAACAAAAATAATACGCGTCTTATGCTTTGCTTTGTAATATAACAATAATTTATTGAATGTTAAAATGTATTTCCATAAATCTAACACTATTAGTATTATTATGATGTCATTGTTTATGTTATGTTGTCATACTTATTATATATTTTATTATTACTGTTTATTTAGTTTTATAATCTTATCAGATTTTTAAGTTAGTTTTCCAATGATCATATGTGGCATATAATTCCAAACTCTGTTAAGTCTCATATATATCAGTTTTGAGATTTTCGTGCAATCCGATAATGCATATATTATGATATTCAAACAAAATTAATTTTTGTTTCTGTTTAAACGCCATTAAATACCATATAAAAATGTAAAATAAAATAACAGTTTGTTTCAAACTGCGTTAAGTCCACTGATGATTTTTTTCAAACTAAGTTAAGTACAAAAGGTTATTGAATCAACCAATCAGAGAACAAATTATAAATTAATTCCAATATGGCTGCCATTATGTTGTCATCTACCAAAAACCATTAAGTCTCTATGGACACATCAAACTACATTAAGTCCGAACTCTAAATAAATATTTTTTGTGTTTAAACACTACATTTAGTAGTTATTTATTAATCAATTAGAATTTTAAGCGATTTTCTATAATATTATGAATCTGGAAAAATTTATAAGTGAAATAATTGTAGCACAATAGAAAAATGTGTTTTACTCAGAACTGCCTTAAGAGGTCTTAACGGAGTTTGGAATTATATGCCTCATTATTATGTTTACTATTAATTTGATATAACACATAAAGTACTTTAATATATTAGTTTTTATTGATTTTTTTCAATTTAGTTTAATTGCAACGTTACTCTTTCTCAATTGTTACAAAGTTAATGATGTATATTTATGTATTTAGATATTGAGGCATGGGAAATTAAATATTTCATTTTAATAATATTCACTATATGGCCTGTAATAATGAAATATATTCTAAAGGAGAGCTGCTAAGATTTATCTATGTAAAACATTTTAATAGTATTGTGTAAATAAGATACATATTATATTAATATTATTCTATGTACTGGTATTGTAGAGAAAATAAATACAACTGCCGTGCAAATGAAGAAAGTAGAAAATTTTAACATTATACACTTAAATATATGTACTTCACAAACATTAATTGTGTTTTGAAGGTGTAGTAAATCAGCAGTAGGATATGTTTATTTATTCACAATCATACACTAACAGGCACAACATACAGATTAAATATGAATATAATAAATTATTCCGGGTTAGTTGGAAGACATCGCACCTTAGCGATAAACTCACCTTCTGTACATTGAATTGTATAACTGATATTTATATGACACTATTTTATTTTGTAATATTGTAACCAATGTACAGTGAAGTATATATATAATGAGTTACAATCCATTGGATTGGTCTGCAACGAGTTTTGTCTTTCTTCTCCATTCCTCCCTATTCTCAGCCAGTCTTTTCAGCTCTATGTATGAGCCACAATTCATGTCCCTCTTCAGTTGGTCCATATACGCATCTCTGGGCCGGCCTCTGCCGTTTGTGCCCTCGGTCCTACCCTCCGCGATGGCGATGAGGAGTCCTGGGTGCCTGATGTTGTGGCCAATCCAGTTAGCTCGTTGTTGGCTGATTCTCTTAAGGAGTTGCCTTTTTTCGCCTACCCTGTTTAATACTTCTTCGTTTTCGACGTGTTCCGACCAATGGATCTTCCAGAAACAGCGAAAAGAAAGAAAAAAAATTTTTGGTCAATGTTGTGCCCTATTAAAGGCATAAATGTAGTATTACTTGGATATGTTTCTTTGGTTTTATGATATTTCATCTGTCTCAAAGGTGTCTGTGAAAGGGTGGCTTTCATTTCGCCTCTATAGGTAGATAAATACAATTCGAGACCTGTGGGAAGGTGTCCAGAGATTGAACTCACAATGAACTATTTGGAATGTCAACATGGGAATATCTATAAGATGAAAAGCAGAAAAACGTTCAGAAAATTTATAATTGATTAATGTGTGATGATTGATGTAAATAATGTAATTTTATTGTCAAAAAATTACTTTGAATTATAAATAATTGAATTATTAGTTTTTAAATGTGTACACAATGGCAAATTATCTATCTTGTCTAAAAAATATAGATGAGTAGGTGTTCCCGCATTATTAAATAATTATAGCTTTCTTCATTTGTAAGGCAGTTTCATAGTACAGATGTAATAAATACATAATATATTGAAAGTTTTTTGTATTGAAAATGTATATTTTATGGAATATAATATATTCATAAACAGATGAAAAGTAGGTAATGAGTAAATAAATAGGTAATGTGGATGTGTAACGAAATGTAGACTTCTAATGAAAATACTTTCATTTTTTAAAACAGTTGTTTATGTAAAATAAACAAGTTTTTTTTTTAAATTAAAATGAGTTTTAAAAATCAGGTTTCACTCATTTTACTTTGGGAGCTATGTTACCACTGGCTCGAGCAGCACTGCAATAAGATCCCAACTACGCCACAACGCCCGGTTTTGGTATTGTTTACTGTATAAATGTATTATGTACCCTTCACTATCGATCCCACACAGTGTTGTGGTGCAGTGGAGCTCTTATTGCAGCACTGATCGATCTAGCAGAAACACAGCTTAAGAGTCATACGACTGATATTTAGCCTAATGTTAAATATATATCACATTTGGACTGAGAGAAATGTCTATCACTCTGTTTTAACCAAAGGTCTTTGAATTCACATTTTTTCATGATTATGTTCCACTACCAATATTTCCATTCGACTCCGGAATGAAATTTTATTGAATAAGTTATGTACCAAAAAAAAATGTTGCAGAAAGATAAATCTTATTCATCTAACTCATTTTTTATCTTTTGCTATCGTAATTGAAAGAGTTGAATTCACCATTTGTTGATAAAACTCAACGTTCATCTTATTATAAAATACCTTCACTTTTATCTTTAAATATTGTAAAATTGAGATTGGAATGATATTTTTGATACTCAAAATGCATAATTTAAAATTTTTTAGCACAAAATAATTGTATGTGTATTTTTTTTCGCATTGTTTTGATGTATGTCATAAGTGTCTATGGTTCTCTTTTGCACACATCTGCCTGAACAAGGGCAGTATTCTAAAATAAAGAATATTTTAACTCAACACATTTACGTCCTTCTATGTTTGGCAGTGTAAATGTTTTCATTGTGTTTTCTATATTTAAATAATCTCGAAGATTATTATCTTCTTTTGAGAGCAGCTGTCTTAGTTTGTTCCCTAAATTGATATAGTAAGTGCAAAAGATCTTTGAAATGTTTTTCACTTTACGGTCACACTATTAAAAATTATTTGAGACTTGTTCTTTTCTAAAATACTATGGGATATATTTGGTAAGACTACCTTTATTACAGATCAAAACTCAACAAATCTTTTTGAAAAATAACTCAATAATATGTAGTAATTGTAGAATCTATTTTTTCTTTTTCGTAGAAAAAAGAAATGTATAGATTTGTAGTAAATATAAAAAAATTATTTGTTCCAAAACCATAATTATGTCCTGGTACAGAATAGAAAACTAAGCACACAATGGAATAATCCATAGTAATTTTAATAGTTAGCACTTTTACGTTCTACTCGTCGGCAGTTTCAGACTACCATTACTAAGCACCGTATGAAATAAAAGTGTACGGCCATATTTGATCTAAAACAAACTGAGACAGCCAAAATACATGTGTACATTTATGTGTATGTTTGTAAAATATATATTACAGATGTTTTATATAAACACTATGCACTTCTACTACATAATAATACTTACAATAAAGGACTTGAAATAAAACAAAGTGTTTTTACTTTTAATATTAAGCGTATATTCAAATAATCACATTCAATGTTAATCATATAAGAGCTATTATTATTAGTACTCCTGAGGATCAGATATGTTTATCAACAACCAATAAACCCATCCACTTCTGTGTTCTTATGGCATAAATCTGTATGTATGAGAACTAAAGGACTGACAGTAAAACCAATAAAGATACTTTTGCCTCACAAGAAAAATTATTAAGCTAGGTTTCCACTGGTTCGAACAACGCTGCAATAAGAGCTAAAACCATACCACAACACACATTTATATAGTATACACTATGTAGTACACACATAAATCTAATATATTTATTTATATTGTACAAAATTTGAGTCTTGGTTAAGCTCTTATTGCAGTGCGGCTTTAGAAAAATATTTGTATCAAAACACGGCATTACAAAGGGAATCTGAATGATTAGAATATAAAAAAAGGCATGCACCGTACAAATAATTAATCACAAGCAAAATTAGGTTTTAGGGTATTAGCATAAGTTAGTCACATAATTATATCTGAAGACCAAAAATTAATTCTTCGATTACTAAATTAAAACAAAGTCTTCTAGTTATAAATATGAATGCCAGGGTTGTTTAAAATCTGTGCAAGATAGGGAAGAAAATTTGGAGATTCATTGTAATAAAAGTAAATAGATTCTATAATCTTTTATCTCTCACTGACAGATATATTTGAAAGTGAATATGATTTCTGTTAGTTATATAAGGTATGTGTGTAGTTGTTAATAACACGTTCCTAGGGTGGGTTTAAGTATTGATAATTATATCATCACCTCCAAACTTTTCCTCGTACAATCATCACGTCCGAAAGCAAATCAAAATATTGTTGATATCGACGAGTATTAATATTATAACTATTTCTATATTCATTTATATAATATCACCAATCACTGTCTAAGCTATTAGTCATCAAAGTCTCACATTATACGTGA